>CM057450.1:818180526-818805526 GCA_016271365.2 Neoceratodus forsteri | reverse complement strand
GTTTTTTCTTGTTTTTTCAACATTTGATCATGAGTCTGCAATTTCTTTGATCATGACTCTCATTCATTGCGAGGATCGTTCGTGAGGTAGCAAAATCTTTGATCACGAGAATAACGTGAGATTTTGAATGGAGAACTTGTTCACTTTTGGAAAAATATATATTTTAGAGAGTTTTTCATGGATTTTGCATTAAGATGTACTTTTATTTGCCACACCAAGTGGATTGTGCACAAATATGTGTCTTTTTAAATGTGGTTTTGGATTTCCTTATTTTTTTAATCTTTGATTATCAGCATAGAATTTTTTCTGATTGTGAGTCACATTCACTGTGAGGATCATTAGCAACATACAAAATATTTTTATATGGAGAATATGGTGAGACTTTCACTCTAGCAGTTGTTTAGTTTCTGAAAAAGAACTTTTTGGGGGACAGTCTTGCAATATGGTGTATAGTTAACATCTGATGGGCTCATTCATTGCAGTCATCCTTATTTTTTCCTCAGTTGCTGACTGACCATGGTGCTGAGAGGATGGCTGAGTCAGTCGAGGGCTCTGATGGTGGATGTTTTTGGGATGAGCAGGGGTGGGAGTGGGGGGTGGGATCATTGCCTGACTGAGGCTGTGCAACTCCTCAGTGCCATAACATGTGTGCAGCTGGTATCAGGGATGGATACCATTGATGTCCACAGCTTTAGTTGGGTTGTGGCTCTGCACTCAGGATACAGTACCTGGTCTGCGCTGGTGTGGGCATTGCCTGGCTGAGGTAGTGCAACTCCTCAGAGTCCTAACTTGTGTGAAGCTGGTATCAGGGAGGTATACCATTGATACCCATGGCTTTAGTTGGGCTTTAGCTCTGCACACAGGATCCACTACCTGGTCTGGGGGGTGGGGGCATTGCCTGGCTGAGGCCGTGCAACTCCTCAGTGTCCTGACTTGTGTGCAGATGGTATCAGGGAGGTATATCATTGATGTCCACAGCTTTAGTTTGGCTGTGGCTCTGCACTCAGGATCTAGTACCTGATCTGGAGGGGTGGGGGCATTGCCTGGCTGAGGCCGTGCAACTCCTCAGTGTCCTAACTAGTATGCACCTGGTATCAGGGAGGTACACCATTGATGTCCATGGCTTTAGCTGGGCTGTGGCTCTGCACTCAGGATGCAGTACCTGGTCTGTGGGGGTGGGGGCATTGCCTGGCTGAGGCATGGTTAGAAATCTGTCTTTTATAAAGGCTTCATAATCTTATTTACATGTACTGTGGTAAGAAAACCTACTCATTTTTATTTCTTTCTCAAAAAGTAAGGAAATTCTTTGCAAAAAACTGCGTTAATGCAACATTTAGGGTTTTCCACAGCAAAAAAAGCAAGGAAATTCAGCCATAGGGTTTTCAAACCTAACTTCGACTTCCCCCTCCTCACACTACCACACATACACACAGACAGACAAAGAGACATAGACACACAGAGTTACACACACACACACACACACACACAGAACACACATACAAATGGAGGGGTCATACAAGGCCAGACAACTAATCACAAAACACACAATAATGCAACAGAAATAACAGACAACTTCTTTAACATACCACAACAGGCATCAATCATTATGTTTCAGCAACTGCTGTACTTTTGCTGCCATCTCTGTGTCTTGAATGTGTACACATGCATGCAGTAGAAGCATGGGAGAGGTTTACTACATAAAATGTGTATGCTGTTGTACACAGTGCTTCATTTGGACAGAGACACGCTTTACCAGAGAAACAACCAACATGCATATGTGGTTATGGCTGCATAACAACAGACAGCATAAATACTGCTATTTACTGTGTCTAAATTAATGGTAATGCTATGCCATCATAAGCATGACTATTTTCTTATGTTGGAGTACAATATGGATACATTCATACACATCAAATGGTGGTGCGACTGCTATCACATAATGTATTCATTAAGAGGTAGCTATTTTCATTATCCATGCAACTAACTCTTTCTGTCTTCATATTTAACACTAGAGAAAAAACTTACATAGATGTATTAGTGAAGTATGAATGACGTTACTGTGAATGTTTGTTCATCATGCTAAAGTAATTCTGCACTTCATTATAAAATGCTGTCTACTACTATTATTGCTGCTGACACAACTGGGAGCATAGTGAGAAAGATATTAGTTATGTCAAGGTGACATCTGATATTAACATACACTGAAGTGTTGTTACAATGCTACCTGATGCTATCTTTCAATAATGAGATGGGCAGCAGATTTCTTTACCTTTACATTCAGTGCTCTCTGCAAATCTATGCCCATATACATACAGGAAGTCTTCATTAACATACTCCGTGCGTGTAATTGTTTCTAACATAGATGTAAAAGACCATTTGGCAATAATGAGCTATGATAAGAAAATATTAAACACTATATTGGTGTCAATTGTGACTCAAGTTATCTGGTAATAGTATCATACTCATATTCTGTTAGATTGTCTGCAAATATTGCTATGTCACTGTTTCTATTCTGCAAGACATGGTAGAGATATACAGTACTTAGTGACTTCTTTTGTGACTGCAGAGTGTTGTTCATTAAATTCATCTCAAATTGTATTTCACACTGGCAGAATAGTATCAGCAAGTATAAACATATAAAAAATGTGAAAAAACATGTGTTAGAGTTATATGGGCATTACTTGATGAGTAAAACTATTCAATTAATTAGTATTGTTTTCTAAAGGTCAGGGGTAACACCAGACCATGAAAAGGCACAGTAAAGCTTTATATAAATGCTGTGTCATGCTGTGCATAATTAAGCATATCCTCATGTTACTTGTTATTCATGAAATGTAACTGCTTATTTATCTTCAGTGGATGGTAGAACAGCTTGTAGTTATACAGCAAGTAAGTGTGGATAATGAAACGGCATGCATTTGTTAATATTGAACATAGGCAAGTTCTTCTTCTATAAGGGTTACTGTCATGAAGGATTAATTTATAGTCATGGGTAGTGTTAGTGGCCATACACACATTGATATTTTCACACACAGAAGTGCAACAGTTATTGAAACATGATGAGGGATGCCTGTTGAGTATGTTTAAGAAGTTGTCTGTTATTTCTGTTGCATTATGGTGTGTTTTTTTAATTAATTGTCTTGCCTTGTATGATCCCCCCATTTGTATGTGTGTGTTGTGTTGTGTCTGTGTGTGTGTGTGTGTGTGTGTGTGTGTGTGTGTGTGTGTGTGTGTGTGCATTTATGTGTCTCTGTGTGTCTGTGTATGTGTATGTGTGGTAGTGTGGGGGGGAAGTCGGAGTTACGGTTGAAATCCCTAACACCGAATTTCCTCACTTTTGTCACTGTGGAAAACCCTAACTGTTGCATTAACACAGTTTTTTTGCAAATAATATATATATATATATTATATATATACACACACACACACACACACACACATATATGCATCTATCTAATAAGTCTTTCAAAAATCTCCCCTGTACCTTTCCCCATCTACTAAATCTGCTCTGACTCCTCCTGCTGCTGGGCATGCAGCTGTCAGTGCAGGCTTACACTGTGCCTTTTGCCTCTTTCCTCTACAACACATTTCACTAGCCTGCATGCCAGAAACAATATTTTGATACAGTTAAAATTAGCTAGCTAGAATGACAATTAATGATTCTGTGAGGACTTTTAAAGTTTTTTAATTAAAAGTCATGGAGGTCCCTTTCTATTATAGGTCAGTCAACTGTTAGAGACAGCTGGAAATAGCTTAAAGATGTGTGCAACGTGAAGAGTCCTTGGACTCCAGCATCACTGTTTGGCAGCTGCAATTCATGTAGCCTGGAAACAATGTGGTAGAGCTGAATTATGACAGAATTCCATGAAATTCCATGAAAGTCCACAGAATTTCATCTTAATTTCATGGCATTTCTGAAATTTCTTACTTTGCTCATAACCCAACTGTCTATTTAACTAGAGATCTGTAATGTAGCATAATTACTTGTTTGTAGGTGTCCAAACAACATACCAGTTATCATGACAGTGGGATGCATTGTCTTAAAATTAAAGGTGCTCAAAGTCTGTCATTTTATTTCTTGTAGGAAATTTCATGAACATTTGCATCTACATGCAACCCAGGCACCTTTAGAGCTAGATGTATGAAAACTGGCATGCACAATCATTTTGTAAGGGTTATAGAATTGTCTTATGGAGAAATTTGATTTAGAAATGTTTAGGTTGCAGAGGTTCAACATTTCACTATGTAAATATTTACAAAGATTTGTGAAAAGTTTCTAAAAAGATGGATGTTTGTAAATTCTCTAATCTTGCAGGTATAGACTTGACATTTACCATACATATCTAAAGTCAGTTTATCCTGGTATCTAACACAAGTAAAAACAAATGGTTTAGCAGTTTAAATGTACAGCAGAAAAAACAGAAAATATTGGTAATATTCTCAAATATTTATGGTATCATATAGGTAATGGCTTCAGAATTCCTCCTGTATAATTTAACATTTACAAAGCATGTAACACTAATTCAGATGAGAAACTGGGCTTTCTGCAGTCCTGCAGTTCCTCTCTGGGTGATTATTTTGTCTCCTGTCTTTTTATCTCAGCTCATCCAGATGAGAATGAGTGACACTACTGGTCTCCTGATATGCCCTTTGTTCTTTACAGTGACACAGTCCCTTAAATGAGAGTTACCTACTCCTTTTCTGGTCAAACTATCCTGTTGGAATAGCCGGAATTCTTCCTTTCTGGTGCTCCAGACATTTTCTTTCACTACCACATTTTTATGTTTGCTTGCACACATGTGCAAGAAACATAGTGCCAACATCAGAGATTTCGGAGGTGTGTCATCTCCTCCTCCAATTCAGTCAGTGTGTTGGCAGGCATGGCCTCTTTAAGCCAATGCATTCTGGAGCTGTCTATGATAAGCTCCAAAATGCAGTGGCATACACTTCAAAGGATAAGATATCGCTTGCTCACACGCAGCTCCCCCCCACACACACACAGACACCACACAGGTGTGTGCGCCCCCACCTTGCACTCACTGAATAGCCGATGGGGTGCCCAATCCCTGTCAGCTGTGCTGCGTTCCCCGCCTCCCCCAAAGCCTTGAAAATGCCACGCTGGGTGCCCACCCCAGCATGGCATGTAATATAGTCATGGGGTGCCAATCCCACGTCGGCTCCCTGTCCTAACCCCCAGTACCCCAGTGCCATGCTAGGGAGCCCCACCCCAGCATGGCAATCTATACTTTGGCTGACGGGGGTGCCCAATCCCCCATTGGCTGAACGGCCCCCCCAACCATCCTTATGCCATGCTGGGAGCCCATCCCAGCATGGCAAATGTTCCTCGTCGCTCTTTTGTTTTTTTTACCCTGTAAAGAAAAAACAGTCCCATAGCACATCTCACAGCACCCCCAACATCCCGCACCCACCACTGCATACCCCACCTCCCCACACCCTCACCCCATACTTACCTCTCTGACTCTGGCGCACGATCTTCAGTGGACCGGGAACATGTCTGCACTCTTCAAAGCCAACTGCGAACTGAAGAAATGCCGGTAAGCTGTATAATGGGCTAGATAGGGGTTTTTCAACTTTATTGCATATCTCAGGCATTTTTGGAATTTTTGCACCAAATTTTCAACATGGGGTTTTTGGGACCCCCTCTCATGAATGATGTCACTGTCATGGCGTTATTCAGGTCCGAAGGGTGATTTCGCAGTCACTGCGCGAAATCACCCTTTGGGCCTGAATAACACCATGACAGTGACATCATTCATGAGAAGGGGTCCCAAAACCATATTAATTGTGACAAAATTCAAAAAATGACTGTTTTATGATGTGCATTCGCGGTTCCTCACGCAGGCTCGTAAGTTCGCGAATTTTCAATATTTTCACTCCACATTTTCAACATTGCCATTTTACCACACCTTCTTATGAGTAGTACAGCTGCCATTTTTCACATCTCACCCAAAACGTGTTACCGCCCATGTAGCGTACAATGGCGCAGTCAGTGTGTGAGATCAATGTATGGGGCAAATTAAGAAAATCACGGTGACACTGTTTATGAGCTGAGGTGTTAAAATGGCTATGTTGAAAATTTGGTGAAAAAATTCCAAAAAATGACTGTTTTTCGAGCGTGCGTTGCACAGTTCCTATGCATGCGCGTAAGTTTGCAAATTTAATATTTTCACTCCAGATTTTCAACACTGCCATTTTATTACACTTCCTTCTGAACAGTACAGCTGCAATTTTTCATATGTCACCCAAAATGTGTTTTCGCACATGTAGCGCACAATGGTGCTGTTGGTGTGCGAAAGCAATGTTTAGGACAGATTAAGAAAATCAGTTACACTGTTCATGAGCAGAGGTCTTAAAATGGCTATGTTGAAAATTTGGTGACAAAAGTCCATAAAATGACTGTGTTACAAGTGAGACATTGCCAGTTTCCCACCCTCGCTAGTTCATGACTTTGTAATATTTTCAGTCAGATTTTCACCAGTGCCATTTTCCACACTTCCTTGTGAACAGTACAGCTGTCATTTTCACAACATGGCTGAAGTGTGTTTCCACACTTTCAGCACAGAGATGCGTGGTTGCTGTGGGAAATCATTGTTCAGCACAGATAAAGAAAATCACAGTGACACTGATTCATGATCGGAGGCACCAAAATGCCTGAGTTGACAATCTGCTGTAAAAAATCTCCAACCTAATTATATTACGGGTGTGCGTTGCAGTTTCTATGTACGCTCGTGGCTTCACCATTTTTTTAAATATTTTTACTACAGATTTGCAACATTGCCATTTTTTACACTTCCCCATGAACAGTACAGTAGTCATTTTTTACATCCTGTTAGGAATGTTTTTGCACCTGTGGTGGTAATTGCCGTAGTCACTGTGCATAAGCAGCTTTCGGCTAACAAACTGATATTCCCCCTGTTCATGAGGTGGGGTTACACAAAAACATGTTGAAAATTTAGAGTGAAAATACCAACGAATGCCTGAGGTATTAGGGTTTCCAACCATAACTCCCAACCCTGTAGAGAATGACAGGCATCAGGGGTGTGACTTGGGATTCTTGCCTGTGATGCTCATACCATTCCACACCCTGCAGTCAGTGAGAGGCATCAAGGTATGCCTTGGACTCTTCAGCCCCAAACTTCACCCCATTCTCCTTTATTGCACCCATTTCACCATATTTCCTAATGAAATGGGGTGTGCATGAGGGCCAAAGACCCCAAGGAACACTGTGACACTTGTCAGTGTCTCCCGGGTGGGGTGTGGTGAAATGGCGTGGCCGTTATGCCTGACAATCCAAACGCACACCCCAATGCCTGTCACTCTCTGCAGGGTGGGGGGGTTGGCTTCAGTTCAATACTTCAGTGCCATTCCTATTATGCAGCTCTGTAACTTCTACACTACCACTGCCAATGCCAGCAAGCAAACATTCGGCATTGACAAATGCTTGTTTGAGTACCTTTAAGACCAAACTTGCAAGTATGTTCAGCTTCCTGGATTGTAAGTTTATTGGGTGTGATTCATATATATCCTATATTCGTGTTGGGATTGTTGACACTCTGTGATTTCTTGCTCCAAATGGGTGCTCTCTTATTGTTGTGCTACCCAGTTCAGCTGTCCATTTCCTGGTGAAACTAGACATCTAACTCTTGCAGCTGTCGACCCTTCTGCACTAGCTGCCTCTTCAACCCTATCCTTTAATTTGAATCCCATAGACTGCATGTCCCTTGACAAGACCAGTGCCCCCTACCTACTGGCACAACTGAACCACAATTTGAACATGCTAGCATTCCTTGCTCCAGGATGCTCTCTAACTTGCCAGAAAACTAAGACCCTTTCTCTTTTAGCAAAATGTTAGAAAAAAGTAGCTTGACTAATTGATGCCACTGTCACTTCTCAAAAGCACCAGAACCGTGAGGTCCTCAGAGGAAATCCCTCTGAATATGGTTTCCCTTAGGAACATCTTTTATTGAATAAGTAACCTTTCCATGTCCTCAGGACTTGTACTTCCTAGCACAATGCACATAACGGTTTACTAATCCAACTACATGCAATGTTGAACTATGGATCATACTGAATGGAATGACATTGCAGGCAGGCAAATCACCTTACATGCATTGGCCTAAAGGTCTCACAATTCCCCTCCAACCATTCGGCTATGTTTACAATGGGGTCCCCACATCAATAAAATATTTTTTATTACTCTCAAAAGCCTTTCCCTGTCTCCTGCATGGCATGTGAGATGCACGACTGGGAAATATTCATGGATATGGCATCAACATAATTTCATGAAATTCCACTATTTCACAAAGATTAGTGGAGTTTAATTTAAATTACTGTTATTACTTTCCAGTGTTTTGGCAGCTTATAACAATGACATCCATTTAGCAAGAAGTTAATAAAACTGACACTCACAGTCTCCTTTTAAGGTGTAAGACCCTGCCACATTTAATGGCATTGTGTTCTCCTGCTTTAAAGTTTTGGGGTTCATAATTTGCAGTTTACATACTTGCAAAATGTATTTTAAAATGTTGAATACATTTGATTACTTTTAATTCAGTCCAATTTAAAGCTAGAAATGTTAATTATGTCAGACATTATCATGAGATATAGTAATTTGAATGTTTCAGATTTGGTTACTTTGGATATGTTGTTTTATAATTAGATGGGACTAATTGAAATTTAAATGTTGGCAACACATTTGGATGCCAATAACTCAGCCCCCCTTAAAGTTAGAACTCTGAATCTAAGTACAAATATAAATTGTGTATAGACCTGTATAGATACAACATTTATAGCATTTTGATGAGTGCTTTCAAAAATACACTGGAATAATTAAAATCAAAATGTTGACTGCCAATAACAGAGTGCCTTTTAAAGCTTGAGAAGTAGCACTTGGTGCACATACTTATGATGCATGTTTCTTTAAATCATTAAACTATGGAAAAATCTTGGTAAGAAATGTTAAAATTAGATAGAAATAACTGAAAATTAAATTGTGATTAAATCTTCGGCCACCAATAACTCTGCCCTCCTTCTTTCAGTCTAGGACTCTGAAATGTGGAATATGTATTCATGATGTTTGTACCTGTATACCTTCTAAATTTGGTGTCATTGATATGCGTACTTTTAAAATTAGGCCAACATGATTGAAATTTTAATGTTGGTGAAATTCTGCAGACTTTTCGTGCAATTCCACAACATTCAGAAGAACTGGTATTGTAATTCTCCAGGTATTCTTCTGGAAGAATGCTATACTCCACACAGCTCTACAACTTGGACATGCTCAGTATATAGTCCCTGTAAAATGTTTTGCCTCATTATACTAAAGTTCCAAACTGTTGAAGTGAAAGAGGATTTTTTTAGACCTACTTTGCTATTGGCTGAAAAGTTAGATTTTGGCACATTCACTAAGTGTGAATTCAGCATCTGATCATCTTTAGCTTGGGATAACATCTCAAGTTGCATTGTTATATTTTTTATGTTTAGAATGCAGAATTTTACACTTTAATTACTTTAAATAATCACAACAATAACACATGATAGAATTTATGAAGCAACAATAGGTTTGCACAAGGAAATTAATTATTTTAGCAAGCAAAACATTTAATGTATGAACTTACCACATCTTACTTTAAGCTATTTCAAATGTTTGTGTTGATAACATGCAGTATGTTTATTAATGAATGTTGAGGTCACTTGATAAAGTAAAAATGAATGAGTTGTGCAGCAATGTGTTTTATAACACAGGAAATTTCTAAACATAACAGCCAGAAATAACCATGGATAACCAATGTCAACTTGAATAGTTCTCAGACAAGATTTACCATAGTCATCCTCATGGTCTGTCCCTGGGCAATTTACCATCAGTGGTTGTTAATGGATGATTATGGTTAAAATTATGAACAAACAATAAATGACTTTGGTCACTGACATATATCACAATGGTCTAACCATCCTCAAACATGGTTTATCCATGATCACAAAGGTTAGGCTATTGCCTGAGGTTACATTGGGGAAGAGTTCCTCCCCCACATCCTATTTAAACATGCAAGCTACATCTGCTGTGCTTAGAGCGAGTCACACTTGCTGCGCTCACTTTGTTTGGCATGCTGGGGCTGGCTTCCTCCTCTTTCTGTTCCCCCTCCCCCATTTCTGCGCTCCCTATTTGCTTCTTTTCCCTCCGTCATCTCCTGTTTTTGTCTGGCCTCCCTCTGTTTGAGTGTACCTTTTGGCGTTTTCTTCTGCCTGCCTCCAGAACTGCTGCTCTCCATGTTTGGCCGCCACTTCATTTCCCGTTCAGGATCTCCTTCCTTGTCACTGCCAGCTTTCCTCCACTGCGTAGGCATGTGCTTCTCCTGCTTACTCAGTCCTCCCTCCCAGCTTCCCTGGACTGCTCGTTTGAGCCATTACCCCTGCCATTTCAGCCCAACACTGCTTCTGTGCATCCTGCTGCTCCTCTTTCTGGTTGGTCAGCCATTCTGCTACTCAGCGTTCCACCATTGCCTGCTACACTGTTACCACAGACATGACTGGGCTTTCTGCTGTCCTTGGGACTCTGCTCATACTACACCTATGGCACTGTACTAAATCCTTGGCACCTGGATCTTTCTACCGCTATGCTTGTACATGCTATTTCTGCATGTCTCGGGGTGTTACGTGACCCTGGAGTATGTTTCCGTCTGCTCAGCAGTGTGTGCATTGCATAGACTATGCAGGGCTATGAACACTATGTGCTTTATGGATTGCCATGCTGCTCTTCTCATGCACTGCTTCTTTTATCCTCACTCTGCTGCTGTGTGCCTAGTTCTGTAGTCCCACAACTGTATTTGACTTCCTGGCTGTCTGATCAATTGGCTGCACTGGAGCCTACACCCCTTTGAGCTCTGCAGAGATAAGCCCTGGGAAGCCATCTGCCAGTTCAGCTCCTTTGGATACAAAGCAGAGGATCAGACTTTCGGTCAATGGACATTCCGGCTTTAGCTATTTTCCTTGGGAAAACTATGTATGTATCTGTGGCTTATTATGCATCTATTCTGGGCTTCCTTTGCAAGACATATGTAAGCTACTGGAAGTCATTCAGTGGAGCCCTTTACTTCTACTAGACTGTTGGGCAGAGGATGGGGAAAATGTTTGAAGCCACGTTTTACGTATGCATGCTCGATCCCTATCACTTTATTAGCGGTTGCTTCAGTCACCTATGGTATATTGCCACTGCATCTTTTCAAGGCTTTATTACTTAAGCTGGCTGAACTGCCTGACCTGCTTTGATCAAGCACGGTAGTTACTTCTAGTCGCTCACTACATATGGTCTGCCGCTCTTTGCCCAGAGACTCATCTAATTTGTATTCTGCAGCACATCACTTCAGCTTATCAGTCACCATCCCTCAGGACCTTGGGATTTCTTCTGGATCTTCGAACTGCCTTGCTCACTATGTCTTCTACATTGCCTATTACTGCCATGACATGCCATTGCTACTACATTCAGCTTATTCCTACTGCCTTACTCTGGCTGACCTACGTGTGGTCCAGCCGTGCTGGCTATCCTTTCTGGGGTTTAGCTGCTACTATTTACTTACCTTACCAGCTGACCTACATGTGGTCGAGCTGCGCATGATAGCTTACATGGGGCTAGCAGCCACTCTTACTTACCTTACCAGCTGACCTCATGGTCTGGCTGCATGCTGGCCTCTTGGGTTTGGCTACTACTTCTAGTTAGTCACCGGCTGACACACTCATTCAATCGTACCATCTATGGTCCTTCGGCTGACCTACATGTAGTCTGGCTGCACTTCCTCATCTCATTGAACTAGCTCCCTTTTGTTCCCATGGATGCTTCCATAGAACTGCTTTTCACTCGGACCTACCCTTCCAATATGATCCCTAAGCTCCAACTTACAATAGATTATTTTTGGAGTACATCAGATGTTCCCTTCAATATCTGGATGCTCCTTGCCTTGCTACTTCAACTTCCTGGAGTTACTACTACCTTATTTGCCAGGACTCTCTGCTGACCTTTATTCCATATCGTCTTTCTTGATTGAACTAATGCCTCATCATTGACTAACTACCGTTTCAGGATGCTTTTTGCCTCATCGAGTTGCCAACTCTTCCACCACAGTCTCTTCACTGCAGTCCCTACCAACCTTGATCTACAGGATATGCCAGTCTGCAGCACTGTTCCACTTCCATCTGTCTGCCTTAAAACTACAGTGCTGCTCTGCACTAAACTGACTCAGGATATGTCACCATTATGATACCTATTACAATTTATTCCTAACTACTTCGCCGCCTTCTGCATTGCATGCAGTGTGATATTTCCAATACGTTATCTACCACTGCCCTACAAACTGCCTCGCCCTGTGGGCTGGAGGTTCACCATCGCATTCACCTGACCTGCGCCCCTATGGGCTCAGAGGTCCTTTGCTCTTATATATCACTGCATCATATTCGCATACTTCTATGACCTGCTTTTTCCCATCGGGCTGGGGTTTAACTACTTCTACTCCACTCTTGCCTCGCCCAGCTTGGGGCCTGGAGATTATCATATTGTACTATACGCCTACCTGCTAAAATGTCAACCTAGCCCAGGAGCTCCTTTACTATGGACTCACATCTGGATGTTTAGACATTCATCATCTATTCTTTGGATGCTTTTAAACTGCTGTTTCAGTCACATGAAATTACTATTGCTAACGCTCTTACCAGGACACTTTGTTGAGCTTATCCTGAAGACCTTCACTATCCTGATTTATGCTCTAACACTTCTTGGACCCTATGACAATGCTACTTGATTTGACTCTGTCTCTTCAGTTTCCACCGTCTAGGACTCCTAAGCGCAACTATTCTGGACTTGTCAGACTATTCTTCTCAAGTCAAGTTCTAGCTATGGTATCATTCTGGCTTTGAAACATAGATGTCAACATTGTTATGCAACCATCTGGATCCACACAAGACTCTTCAATTCCCTTGGTAGAACCATTCTTCATACCACTCGCTTTATACTGTACATAATCTTGCACTACTACTTCCCAGCTACTATGTCTGCATCATGCAGCTTTAATTACTACTACCACTGAACTATGTACTGGTTCATTTATTTACATTACTTGCTTATATTACGTGCTACGTCCTTACAGCGCCTAGAGGTCATCATGACTAACCCGCCATTACTACCTACTGCGCTCCTCATGAGCTGGCCATACATTTGACCCATGTCTACATATTCACTATGATCTCTACCTACTTCACATGCTGGCTTCACCTCTCAGGATTGGATGTCCCTATTGCTCAATCTTCCCGATCATGCAGCAGACACCGGTTCTTGTGCTTCATCACCATGGCCTTCATTTGTTAACCTTTTATGCAGAACTGGACCCAACGGTCCTCCTTCTAGACATGGATGCTGATCCTAGATTCCTGGATCTCCTCTGCGAAGTCATCCTCACCTGCTGGAGTGCTTCACCACATGCAACTCATCGCTTCAAATTCATAGCAACCATGGATTCTACTCTGCTTCATTCCAGCCTGCTCATGGATTCTCGAACTTGGAGTTTACTATGGATGCTTGCTCTATTCACCTAACTTGTCATGATTCAATACATCTTCAGTTCTCTGTTTCTCTGAATTGGGTTCTACAATGTTGGTGTTCAGATTAGCCAATTAAAATATTTAGGATTACTCTCCTTTAGTATGCCCAGAAGGAGACGGGCATGTCAGTAGCCATGGGTCCTCAGAGGTTTCCCCCAAAGGGGGTTTCTCCTCTCCTACATGCTATGGGTTATACTCTCTGGAGTTGGAGGAGATAACCATTGATATATATTCTTTTTGGGGGTCTCTTACTACTGGACTAAGCATTCTTTATGATGGGATATGGAGTAAGGCCAAATCAATACCAAATCATAACACGTTACTCATCAGCTCAAGCATCTAAGCACCATGCATAAAAATAGTCAGCTCATTTGTACTATAACTGATGACTATAAAACAATGTTCAAAGCATCTAAGCACTGACCAAGTCGAACTGCTGCATATCTGATGAGCATGTCCTACCTACTTGTCTGGCCTCTGTATCCAAGCACAATCCTGCATTATCCAGTTACAGTACATAGCACAAGCACTGAGCTCTGAACCACACATAAAGGTTGGGCTATCACCTGAGGTTATGTGGGGGAAGATCTCCTCCCCCACATCCTATTTAAACTTGCAAGCTACATCTGATCTGCTTAGAGCAAGTCACACTCACTCTCCATCAGCCCCTGACAGCTCCTCCTTCTCTGGCACTCTTATCCCACCAGGGGTGTCTCTTACTACTGAACTAAGCATTCTTTATGGTGGGATACAGAGTAAGACCAAATCAGTACCAAGTCATAACACATTACTCATCAGCTCAAGCATCTAAGCACCATGCATAAAACTAGTCAGCTCATCTGTACTATAATTGCTGACTGTACAACAATGTTCAAAGCATCTAAGCACTGACCAAGTTGAACTGCTACTTATCTGATGAGCATGTCCTACCTACTTATTTGGCCTCTGCATCCAAGCACAAACCAGCATTATCCAATTACAGTACATAGCACAAGCACTGAGCTCTGAACCACACATAACTGTGCATTTTTTTTACATTAGTGAGTCATGCACCACAGTATCAAAGTCTTGCTGAAGTCCAGATAGACTATGTCAAAAGCCATGACCCTGCACACCTTCCTGGTCATAATGTGAAAGAAGACAGGAAGGTGAGCTGGATGTCATTATCCACCTAGGTACCAATGACCTGGCAAATGGGGAGCCAAAGGAAGTTCAGGAAGAATTTAGGAAATTGGGAAGGGGTCTCAAGCAAGTAGCTACTTCTGTCACTTTCTCAGAAGTACTTCCTGTGAGAGGCAAGGGAGAGCATAGGAGTGCATGCACCAGGAACTTTAACTCATGGTTGAAGAACTGGTGCTGTGAGGAAGGTTTGGATTCATTGGTGACTGGGGATCCACCTGGAGGGATGGAGGTTTGTTCAAGCCTGACGCTGCATCCATCCTGGAGGAATCAAGCACTCGATAAGTTTAAATGCTACATTGACAATCATTTAAACTAGCAGGGGGTGGCAGGCCAGCAAGGAGGGTACCTACTTGCTCACCCCCAAGCTAGCAGTGGAACCAGTGAACCAGAGGGTAGCTATCTCTGCAAAAGCAGTGTGCAAAGATGGAGATTAATGCCCAAGAGGTGGATAGACAGAAAAGAGGCAAAATTCAGCAGAAGAGGCAGACAGAGAAAACCAGGGATAAGGACAACCAAGGAAGTGGCTGGGTAGAACAGTGAAACAGTCTAGGGAGGTCAAATCATGGAAAGCCATGTGTGCAAATGCCTGGAGCCTTAGCAACAAGATGGAAGATCTGAAGGCTGTCATGGTGCAGTCAGACCTGGACATTGTGGCCATCACTGAAACCTGGTGTAATGATAACCACAACTGGGAGATGGCCATACCTGGCTACAACATATTCAGAAGAGACAGAGCAAGTAGGAAGGGAGGAGGAGTGGCACTGTATGTGAAAAATGACATAAGGGCCACAGAGATCCAGGAGGAACAAAATGGGGGAGAGTTACTGTGGGTTAAGCTGGAAAGGAAAATGGGGACAGCCATCCACACAGGTGTGGCCTATAGACCACTAGCCCAGGAGGAAGAAACAGATAGGGAGCTGATGCTAGCCATCCAACAGATGGCAGACAAGGTGAGGTAATACTGGTTGGAGACTTCAATATTCAGACATGGACTGCAGCATCCAGCAGCAGCATCAACTAGAGACAGATTTATCCTGGACTCCTTCAGGGTGCCTTCCTCAAGCAACTGGTCATGGAACCAACTCGGCAGAAGACAATACTGGACCTTGTGCTCACAAACAGGGACAGTGTGATGGGGGTAACAGTGGGGGAGCACCTGGGAAACAGTGACCATCAGTCATTGTGGTTTGAAATCACAGAAAGAGCAGAACCAAACCACAAAAAAAATGTATCCTTGATTTTAGGGGGGCAGACTTTGGGAAAATGGGGAGATATTTGAAAGAGGCATTAAGGGGAATGGGACAGGAATCAAGGGTTAAGGAACAGTGGGCAGTATTTAAAATGGGGATTACAAGAACAACAGAATTATGCATTAAGCAGGTTAGCAAGAGGAAAAGGAAGGAGACCATTATGGTTTTCCAAGAGGTAACAAAGAAAGTAAAAGCCAAAAGATTGCATTCAGGTAATAGAAAAAACACAAGCAGAAGGGATAGGAGAAGTACCAGGAGAAACAAAGGAGGCAGGGAGGTCAGTAAGGAAGCCAAAGCTCAGACAGAAGAACACATTGCAAAATCAGTGGGTAGAGGGACAAAACCTTTTACAGGTACATAAGTGAAAAAGAAAGACAAAGGAGGGATAGTGAGACTGAAGTGGGAGGATGGGGGCAGCGTGGAGGATGACAACAGTAAAGCTGACATATTGAACAGGTATTTCTGCTCAGTCTTTACTGAAGAAGAGGAGGAATGGATCTGAAGGGAGTACAAGGGGTGAGAATGGTGCAGGAAATGGACACAAGTCCCTTTACACAGAAAGGTCCTGAAGGAACTGGAAGTAATAAGAGTTGATAAAGCAATGGGGCCAGATGGAGTGCACCCAGGGTCCTAAAGAACTAAGAGAGGTGGTGGATGAACCTCTGGCTATCTGTTTAGCTGATCACTGGAAACAGGAGAGGTACCCAAAGACTGAGGACAGCAGATGTAGTCCCTTATACAAAAGTGGGAACAAAGAGGAAGCAGGGAACTACAGACCAGTCAGCCTCACCTCGGTAGTGGGGAAGATCATGGAAGCACTACTGAAGGAGAGATTGGTGGAACATCTGGTTGTCAATGGACTACAGGACCCAAGGCAGCATGGTTTCCAGGAGGAGGTCATGTCAGACCAACCTCATTGAATTTTTGACTGGGTGACTAGGAAGGTGGATCAGGGAGGGCAGTGGACATGGCCTATCTGGACTTCAGCAAGGCCTTTGACACTGTGCCACATAGAGGACTATTACACAAACTGGGGAATATGGGTTGGGCAAGACAGTAGTGTGGTGGGTAGGTAACTGGCTGGGTGGCAGGACACAGACGGTGGTGGTAAATGGCTGTCACTCCACAGAGGGAAGAGTGACCAGTGGGGTACCACAGGGATCAGTGCTGGGACCGGTCCTAATCAACATCTTCATCAGTGACATTGCACAGGACCTAGAAGGCAGAATTTCACTGTTCGCTGATGACACAAAGCTCTGTAACAGAGTAGACACACCAGAGGGTGTAGACAGAATGAGAAGGGACCTGCAGAAACTTGAAGAATAGTCAGGGGTTTGGCAGTTGAAATTCAATGCAAGGAAGTGCAAGATAATGCATATGGGGCACAAAAACCCTGGCACAATATATCAGTTGGGGGGTGAGGATATAGCATGCACCAAGCAGGAAAGGGATCTTGGGGTTTTCTTCTGTGATGACCTCAAGGTAGGGTAAACAGTGTGACAAGGCAGCAGGTAAAGCAAATAGGATGCTGGGATGTATAGGCAGGGGCATCACCAGCAGGAAAAGGGAGGTCATAATTCCGCTATACAAGACACTAGTGAGGCCCCACCTGGAGTACAGTGTACAGTTCTGGAGACCATACCTACGTAAGGACATGACAGGGTAGAGAAGGTTCAGAGGAGGGCAACAAAGATGGTGCATGGATTGCATCACAAGCCCTATGAAGACAGGTTGAAGGAACTGAACATGTACTCCCTGGAGGAGAGGAGGGAGAGAGGGGATATGATAGAGACATACAAGTATCTTACAGGGAGGAACAGGGTGCAGGAATACACTATTTTTAAGCTAAAAAAATGTTCCAGGACTAGAGCGCATGGGATGAAGTTGGAGAGAGGACGATTCAGAGGAAACATGAGGAAGAATTTCTTCACAGAACGGGTGGCGGACAAGTGGAACACCCTGCCAGAGGAAGTGGTGGGGGCTGAAATAATCACGGGATTTAAGAATGCATGGGAGAGACATAAAGGAATTTTGGAGGTCAGGGGTAAGGGGCAACAGACTTCTAGGAAAACATAAGCTGAACTTACAAGCTCAAATGGGCAGACTGGGTGGGCCATAGGCCCTTATCTGCCGACACTGTCTATGTATCTATGTAAGATAAACAGATTGGTTTGTAACAATCTGTCCCTCATAAATTCATGTTGAGAGTGAACCAAATGCTCCATTATTCTATCCTTGATAATAGGGTTCAGTACCTTGTCCAGCACTGATGTAAGGCTAGCCAAATTGTTGACCAGGTCAGTCATTACCCCCCTTTTCTGAAGACTGGGAACTCATTGGCCTCTTTCCAGTTCTCAGGTACAACACCAGTCTGGAAAACATATGAAGATTATTGCAAGTGAACCCACCATATGTTCCTTTAGCTCAGCTATGTTCCGAGGGGCACATTCAGGTTGTCTCTTGGGGCTTTCCTTGCTTGAACATTGCCATAGTCAGCTAGCAGGTGAGTGTGATGTCTGCAGACTGCATTGTGACTACTAATAAAAACAGTAATGGCACAGGAAATGATATTTAAAAGAAAGAATGTATTTATGGAGCTGCCTCTGTGATGCACTATTCTGGATACCAATAAAAATGGGGGGGGGGGTGCTCTCCTCAAGAAATATTCTTCATTCACAGTATTCTTTTTTTTGACTCTATAAAAGTAAATGTTGCAGTTCTAAAAGTTTTGAGACTGATGCCAGTATTTTATTTTCAGCAGGCATAAAAAAGGGCATGTCCTATTAAAGAAAATGCACCTGTATAAAGCTTAAAAATAGAGCAGGTAAAGTGAAGTATTTGTTTAAATGACTACAGTTTGCCTCTTTCTGTGAACAAGGTTGTTAAAAAACATAGTTCATATTGTTATATACTTCATTTCAAGGTGATGAACAAGAAAGTATCCCTTATGGAAGCCATGCATTGAATGGTGATGTGTTGGGGTATCCAGTGTGAACAATAAAGTTATCACTAAGAATTATAAAAAAAAAGAATATTGCGACTGAAGAGTATTTAGAGTGCCCCACCCATTTTTGTTAGTATGCTGCATTGTGAATACCCTTGATGTCATGTGCTCATCTAATTTGTAATCCCTGACAATACCCTTTACAGAATACTTTAGTGAAGTATCCATTTGGCTTCTCAGTCATTGTCGCTAGAGCCCCGTCAAATAAAAAAACAGATGACTTAAATGTGGTTGCTCAGTTTGGCAATAAATTTACTCATTTGTCAAAATCATGGTCCATAATGCATTGTCATCAACCGATAATGTTTACACATTTCCATTTTCTCCATATATTTATATACAGTATATACAATTATATTTCTTTTCTACTGCTACATTCTATCATTTTCTTCTTTTCTTCTTCTGCCCCCCAGACGTTGTGGTGGAATTTTTATATATCCTAAAGTATAATACCTTTATGTTCTAAAGCTTATTGTACCAGAGCTTATAACTGTTATATGTGATTATAGCCATATAGATATGTTGCTTCTCATATGCTCTAAAACTATCTGTTTTGTTATAGCCATATAGCCATGTTGCCTTTCATATGCTTTAAAACTATCTGCTTTGTAAAACAGCCATAATGAATGTGCAGTTCTGTGCTAACTAAAACAAAGGAGGTTGTTTGACTAAGATAAGAAAACCTTGAAAAATTAAATAAAGTGAAATACAGCTGGTTGTAACTAAGATAAGGGAGACACATAGTAAGTATAAAAAAACAACTCCTTATACGAAAAGTGCTGAATCTAAGGTTTTGCTAAAGATAAGGAAAGCTGTTGTGTTAGCATGAGATCACTGTTAGACTGTGAAACTAAAAAGGTATATAAGCCTCTGTGAACAATAATCGAGAGCTCTTGCCTTAGCTCCCACACATGTGTGTACAGACAATAAACTGAGTTTATTGGAATAACCAATAGGTGTGGTTATTGAGTACATAGAAATTAAGGTAAAGTATAGACAGTAAGAGAATCTGCGACCACAGTTTTTGGCGTAGTCGGCAGGATAACCACGCCTCTCCGTGTTGCGCCGTGATCGGACTACCTAGTCCGGACACAGGGAAAGGTGCCCTGTGTTTTAGTCCCATCACTTGTGTGGCCTAGGGATTGGTGACAGCCATCATTTACTGTCTTAGGTGCTAGGGTGGCACGAAGTGCTAGGTTGGCACTTGACGTCAGGGGACGTCCAAATAAGAGAAGTGTTAGGTGGGCACTTGCGCAAGAATAGGTGCCAGTAAACGGGACCAAAATGGGAAATATGGGGACCTCTACCAGATGGATCTCAAGCTAGTACTGTTAAGAGATTTTTTTTGTTTTGTTTTAAACTGCAACCCAGAGCTCTGGAAAAAGACTTGGTTTGGCAGGTTACTAAAATGGCCAAAAAGAAACATTTGAAAGAGTTAATAGCTGCAGTGTTTGGAAGTATCATGAAGGTCCTGCAGTCAGTTTTCTTACTCAGACTTGTGTATCTGAAAAGAAAAAAAAAAATACCTTGGCATCGGGTAAGTCTGAATTTTTTATTCAAAGTTGTTTTATGTCTTCTGTTTTATTTCTGTACTATACTAAACAAGGTAATGCTCAGTCTTTCTTGTACATATTTTGTAGCTTATATCTGTGTTCTGTAATTATGTTCTGTTGTCAAGGTTGCGAGATAGGATTGACTGCCTTCAGTGCAAAACATGTTACAGTAAAAAAAAAAATGAAAAGAAGCTTCCTTGCCATAGCTGACTGTTTTAATTGGCTTTATTTTAATGAAACATTTGTGCTGCCTAGACAGGGTCATTAAAGAACTTTTGTATGTAGTTGCTGGTTAAAGCAGGTGGTGTTGAAGGTAAAGAGATATGACGTCATAGATTGCAATGTGCAGAAAGAGTTGTAGTTTGCAAGCAGCGTTGCCAAGCCACTGCTAGGTAAAATGTAATGTGTTAACAGCTATAAATGGCTTTATCATACTTCTAGTTAAAACCAGAAACTTTTGCAAAATGGCAGAGTGCCATATTTTGGCTACGCCAGAAGGTGTAACCATGTTATACTAGATGTGTTCACTTACAGATAGTATGTTGTGCTGTGTTTTAAAGGTGTTGAAAGGAGTTATTAAAATGTGTTTAAAAGTGTTTTGTTCTGGAAAGATTTGGCATGGCGATATGTATAAATGTGTTGGTTTAAAAATTGTCAGTGTTACAAGACAGGGGGAGGTAGCACATATATCTAAAACACGTACAGTTTTCTAATAAAGCTATGGGCATTACCTCAGCAAATTGGTGTGAAACAATGTCAGTCTTATTTTGTGTTAAGTATTTCTTTTTGTGTATGTGTATGTGTGTGTACTGTCTTGGCCAGCAGTTTTATTATAAAAATATTTAATATCAGTAGTGTTCAAGGACACTACAAAAATAACTGGTTTGAACGACCCTTGCATGCACACTGTGACCTTTGCATGTTATTTGACCTTCTTGTGTTTCAACATTTTATGTTACTACCAGTTCAAACTTGATGTGTATTCCATGCCTAAAGCACAACTTTTCACACAAAATGTATGTTTTCATGAAAGCACACCAAGAGTGAACCATGTAATTTGACTTTTATTGCAAAACTAGTATTCTAAGTAAAGAGGAACACACTTTTCTTCTCCTCTCATGGCTTCTGACTTGCAGCCAACACAGGCAATACTCAGCTGGAAGGGAGAATTATTCATCATCTCCCATATTTTATTATATATATATAGTACGCTTTTGAAAAAAAGACTATTACAGCTGTTTTGAGAGTCTACCATCTACAGTTAAAAACAATGGTTTTGGTTTTTATGTGTGACCATGGTGTAATCATTTTTTTTTTTGTCTTTTGAAATGCATTCTAAAAGATACGTGCATGTGACATTACCATCAATCTGGATTTTTTATAAACTCAGCTGACATTTATAAAGGGAACCCAGGGACGCTTGGCTTCTTTATCCTATGAAAATAATCTTGTTTATTTTTAAACTGGTGTGTGTTTGTTTTGTTGTTTGTCTGTGTTTCTTCTCTTTCTTCTAGAGAAAGAAGTTCCCCATCTTTATAGTAAGGTATATAAACCTACTAAACTAATTGTAATATTATCTTGTTATAATTTAAAGTGTAGTAGGTGGGAATCATGTCACCATCCACAGCTAACCTTTTTATTACTACAGTATTCGAGCTGTCTCTTCCACCAGTAGGAGCTTGGGGAGGGGTAGCTACCCTTCCTCTATCCCTTCAGTGTAATACCACAAAGGTTGCAAGGTACATCACTGTTCCCTAGAGGGTAAATAAGGAAAATATGTATTTGCCAATAATTGTTTCTTATTTACAGGTTTTAAAAAAGACCCAAGGTATTTTAACAGCATAACCCAGCCCAAGCCCTTCTGTTTTTCTAGTGCAAACAGTTAAATCTCACACCTATTATTGGTACAAGGGTTTCTGCCCTCAGCAAATAATCAGTTACGCTGGAGAGTAGAGTTGTGTATGTATGTCACACATATTCATTCTTTGATTGTCTTTTCAGCATTCTTATCCTGTTAAAACAAATGAAGCAACTTTTGTCATTGCCTTACAGCAATGAATGCATTTTTTCAACCAGTAAATTCACAGTACTCTAACATTTCTGGATTTTAAGCTAAGTTTACAGCCACATGTGTTGTTTAAAATGTATTTTATGCATTATGCTCAATACTGAATTGTTCTATTACAAACATGCTTATGTTTATGTTATAATGTTTTAATATACATCTTGCTACACTGTATCATGTGTGTATTCAAAAATGCTCCACATGTATAATGTTTTTAATGCTCATAACAAACCTAAATACTGGGGCGCATTGCTGCCACCCCTACAATATGTTCCAAAGCAAAACCAAAAGTAAAATTAATGCTCCGTTTGTCTTATTACTCACAGGTACCCCTAAAAATTTTGTGTACTGTATGTAGGTTTTGTCATTTTAAATTTTAACAATTATAATATGCACAATTTACATTGTACTCCAAACCTATGCTTCAAGCCTTATCTCACTCAGTACTTTAAAGTATTTCACTATGGGGTAAAAAGGTAGACCTTTTCACTTGTCACAGGTGCAATAGGCACTGTTATTAAATTAGCATAGGCCAACAACATATGTATTTGTCCCACTAATTGCATTGTGTAAAGGCATATTGTTATGAACAATATGTTTGAAGCGTGTAACTGCATTAAGCAGGTTAGCAAGAGAAAAAGAAAGAGGAGACCATTATGGTTTTTCCAAAGAGGTAGCAAAAAAAAAAAACAAAGGAAAGGACAGTGAGACTGGAGGGGGAGAATGGGAGTGCGTGGAGGATGACAACAGTAAAGCTGACATATTGAACAGGTATTTCTGCTCAGTCTTTACTGAGGAAGAGGGGGGTAATGGGTCTGAAGAGAGTACAAGGGGTGAGAATGGTGCAAAATGGATTGCATCACAAGTCCTATAAAGACAAGTTAAAGGAACTAAACATGCACTCCCTGGAGGAGAGGAGGGAGAGAGAGGATATCATAAGAGACATACAAGTATCTTACAGGGAGAAACAGAGTGCAGGAAAACACTATTTTTAAGCGAAAAAGATGTTCCAGGACTAGAGGGCATGGAATAAAGTTGGAGGGAGGACGATTCAGAGAAAACATGAGAAAGAATTTCTTCACAGAACGGGTGGTGGACAAGTGGAACACCCTGCCAGAGGAAGTGGTGGGGGCTGAAACAATCACGGGATTTAAGAATGCATGAAATAGACATAAAGGAATTCTAGAGGTCAGGGGTAAGGGAAAACAGACTTGTAGAAAAACAAACTAAACTTACAAGCTCAAATGGGTAGACTGGGTGGGCCATAGGCCCTTATCTACTGACACTGTCTATGTATCTATGTATTGTAACATTACAGGATTTTATAACTCAGGTCTCCGTCAGGCCTGCTTGCAACAGACAGGAAATAATGTTCATCACTGTCATAACTGCTGTGATTTAAAAGCAGGAGGTAACCATAACATTGTCATGGATTTACAGATGGTCAAATGGTATAATTGAACCTCGCCTGCACCCCAGGTGTGCGGTTAATGTCCATTTTATTTTTTATTTTCTAATTGCCAGAATTTAGGCTCTGTCACACCACTCTTTACAAAACAAAAAGTAAATGGTTTAAAAGATTGTTATTTATGTGTTTTAACTCAGTGTCTAACACACTTTGCAAGTTTGCAGGTTTCCGCGGTGTGGCACACACAAGATCTCCACGTTCAACAGCAGTAACCTCTGCAAGTGTAATGTTTTCAAGCAAAATTACACCTATTTGTAGAACTTTAAATCAACTGAAAAGGTCCAGTCAGTTCAGACTCTGCAATCAAGCTTATTGTTTCTGCTTACTATAAAGTTAAGTCTGGAGAAGGGCACTCTCTAACTCCAGCAGAAGATTCTGCTTCAATTGACCTTCAAGCAATACATCCATTTTCTTCACTGCCGCTTGTTCCAAACATGGCTGGTACTTTCTACAACCCTATTGCTCTGTTATGGACTGTGTTCTTAATGGTTTATTGTCAATTGTTACCTTTTATGGACTGTTAATTTGTATGCTGGGGTGTAATCAACTACGACAAAACAAATGCCATGCCAGTGTGTGTGTGTGACTACTCCATTAAAAGGACTTAATGCACCCTAGCCAGTGTGTCTACTAATCAGCCAGCCAGCAAAATGAATACTGACTTTTCTACTAT
The DNA here is from genome assembly GCA_016271365.2 of Neoceratodus forsteri. Taxonomy (NCBI): domain Eukaryota; kingdom Metazoa; phylum Chordata; order Ceratodontiformes; family Ceratodontidae; genus Neoceratodus; species Neoceratodus forsteri. The sequence continues at coordinate 818,780,726 of CM057450.1, read as the reverse complement.
GCTGGTGTTTTGTTTTAAATTACTGTCTGCATTGCCCCATATGCCTTGTGGGGTTACCACCATTCTGCAAATGACATTTCATCTGTACTATAACTACATCAACCTGTGGATACTTATATGAACTTATGAACTGTTAATTTCATGGACTGTTATGTTTTATAAGGACTTATCTGTCAAGAGACATTATCAATAGATTCTTCAATCAAGCTCCAAGGGTGTGCCACACCTCAACACAAGGTAGCATCTACCTTATTCACTCTCAAAGTGAATTCCATAAACTCTTTTCATCAACAAAATTGTTATGTTATATGTGGTGTCACGTGTTAGCATTTTTCTCACACATTTCAATTGTGGTGTTGACATCCTTCAATTCTGTATTATTTTTATAAACTCACCACTGTGTTCCATCTGTAACTCCATGCCTTAACTATCTGTATGCTAAAACCAGTTTTAAATCATATAAATAAAAAGGGTGGTTAGTTGATACAGAGTATCAAAAGGGGGAGTGTGGTGGAATTTTATATATCCTAAAGTATAATACCTTTATGTTCTAAAGCTTATTGTACCAGAGCTTATAACTGTTATATGTGATTATAGCCATATAGATATGTTGCTTCTCATATGCTCTAAAACTATCTGTTTTGTTATAGCCATATAGCCATGTTGCCTTTCATATGCTTTAAAACTATCTGCTTTGTAAAACAGCCATAATGAATGTGCAGTTCTGTGCTAACTAAAACAAAGGAGGTTGTTTGACTAAGATAAGAAAACCTTGAAAAATTAAATAAAGTGAAATACAGCTGGTTGTAACTAAGATAAAGGGAGACACATAGTAAGTATAAAAAACAACTCCTTATAGACAAAATTGCTGAATCTAAGGTTTTGCTAAAGATAAGGGAAAGCTGTTGTCAAGCATGAGATCACTGTTAGACTGTGAAACTAAAAAGGTATATAAGCCTCTGTGAACAATAATCGAGGAGCTCTTGCCTTTAGCCGAGGCTCCCACACATGTGTGTACAGACAATAAACTGAGTTTATTGGAATAACCATTGGGTGTGGTTATTGAGTACATAGAAATTAAGGTAAAGTATAGACAGTAAAGAGAATCTGCGACCACAACGTTCATCCTGGGGGGGGGGCTCTGCCTCTTCCTCTTATGCTGTCAAGGGTACAAGCGTACACACCATACCCCTGTCTCTTGGTTCTCAGTGCTGTGTCCTTGATTGTTTTCCCTTTTTCCTCCCTTTCTTTCCTGTCCTCCTCCCCCTTTTTCTACTGCCGTCCACCTTTGGCAGTCCGACTAGCAGCCTACCACTGTGCTCCACCTACCACAGTGGTGCCTTATGCTTCACCTACCATAGGGCCCTCTGCTCCTTCCTTCAGCATGGGTGGGTGGGAAACTTCTCAGAGCAACTTTGTGATCTCCCCTTGCTGTGCAGCCCCTTATAAGTGGCCCCTTTTGTGCCTCCCCCGGTTCCCTGGGCCACTTTCCTGCTGCCAACTCAACATCCCCACCACTCCCATTTCTCCGCCCCATGTGACCTCATCCGTTCCTCCCCTTCTGAGGCTTGGTGGCTCTCCTGGGTCCCACCTCTCTCTCTGCCCCCCCTCCTCCCCCTGTTACCTGAGTTTCCACACTTATTTGCTGAGGCCTTGGGACAATGGGGTCTACCCTTTTACATGGGCAACCCTCTTTGTCCCCAGAGCCCTGTCAAATAAAGACACAGATGACTTAAGTGTGGTTGCTCAGTTTGACAATAAATTTACTGATTTGTCAAAATCATGGTCCATAATACATTGTCATCAACCAATAATGTTTACACATTTCCATAACGGTACAGCTCCCATGTCGTATCTAACTGCAGTCCTAGGAACTCTATCATTTGACTAGGACCTTCCATTTTGTCCTTTGCTAGGGGTACCCCCAAGTCATGGCATAGTGCTTTGAAGCCATGTAGCTTGGCTTTGGTTTCTTTTTCCCCTTCCCCTATAAAGAGAAAATCATCCAGATAGTGCACCACTGTCTGGTACCCGTACTGTGTCTGAAATGCCCACTGTAACCATGTACTGAACATTTAGAAAATGGTGCATGCTATGAAGCATCCCATCAGCATGGCCTTATTGAAATAATACTGCCCTTCCACCTGAAAACCCATCAGATCCCAATCCCCTAGTCTGACTGGCAGCAACCGGAAAGCAGACTCTATGTCTGTTCTCTGCCAACCAAGGCATTCTGCTTAGTCCTGATGAGCTGCACTGCATCTTCCAGGGTGGCATATGTGACCCTGCTGTCCTCTTGGCCTATTGCATCATTGACTGATGCACTTTTGGGGTAGGATAAGAGATGTATCACCGAGTACTCCCTGGCCTGCTTCTTGGGTACCAAACCCAAAGGGGAAATCCTTAGGTTTTGTAATGGAGGGAAGGCAAATAGGCCCTCGACCCTCCCTGCTGCTACCTCTTTTTGAATTTTCTGTATCAACATGGCCTCCATACCCCATGTGGATTTGAGATTCTTCACTGCCGTTGCCTCCCGCTTTCTCTGACACTGTAAACTAAAACCTGAACTGAAACTCACCCGTAATTTCCTGGCTGCTTCGCTATCTGGGTAAGCCCCAAACCATCTTTCCATTGCCTCCAACCTTATGGGCATCCAGGCCAACTGAAAAATCCCCTTCCTTGGTCCTTCAATTGTCCTGATGCCGGGTTTGATAACTGTTGCCCCTCCCCCTCCCACTGCCTTCCCCCTGTTGCCCTTCCCCCATTGCTGACCCCTAAGGGGACTGGGATTGGCCTGAAAGAGCTGCTGATACAAGCTCTCCTGATTACCGGACCCTTTATCCCAACTGTACCTAAACTTGGATGCCGGGTGATGTCCGCTGCACTTAGAACAGACGTGCCAAAATCGTCAGTTGGGCCACGAGCAAAATGCCCTGTTGTATCCCCAGCAAGCCTTTGCCCCTATTCCTACCCATCTATTCCCCTCTGTTTCCTTCTCTGTTGGCCCGGTGTAAATTTCCAGCCACAGGTCTATCTGCCTGGCATCCCACTTTATATCCCCAAAATGTGCCATTCTCTTCCTAAATTTCTCATCGTACTTCAACCAGCTGTGGCCACCCCCCTTCTTATACGTGTTTTTAATTATGAGTGAATAGGTGAGGAGTGGGGTAGCTAATACTGGCTGCTTTCCGATGACTATGGCCATAAAATAAGTAAAACCCGTGGACCAATTGTCCCATGTTTTACCCTTCCCAGCTTTATCCTCTCCCCCTTTCCCCAATAGAACAACTGCCACTGCCATATCCTTCTTCTTACAGCTAACCTTTTCTTCATTCTTATATATGGCATCAACGTTCACCAGGGCGAATATGTCCACATACTCCCCTTTCCAAATTTTTTCTTTCATCATCATGGGGATGTGATCCGCCAGCTGGACCCCTGGAGCCCCTATCTCTTGCCCCGACATGGGGTCCATGGTTGGCATCCCCGTCCCCCCCCACACCAACCACTTAATTTCACCTAAAGCTTTTTCCAATTGCCCCAAGCCATTCTCTCCTATATTCTTTAGCATTTGCGCCACATATTCTTTCACACTGCTTTCCATTGTCACCACCTGATTACCAGCTGTGCCTGGCATGTTGGTCCCCAGCTGGGGCACTCCCAATGGGCCTGATATGAGTGTTGCCAGTGGTGTTGGACACTCTGGCTCTGGCAGTGGCGTCAGTGCCACGGGTGTGGGGGTTCAGGCACTGGTGCAGGTACTGGCTTTGGGTTCGGCTTGGGAATTGGGTTACAGGGAGGTTGACCCTGTGGGGGCTAGTGCCAGTGTCTCTTTCCTCGGTCCCGGCAGCCCTTACCTTCTAGGCACCTTCTTATTCCTCTCCTGTTCCTTTTCCTGCCTCCCCCTTCCATTTGGTGCCTTTCTCCCCCTTGTTGGACTCCGCCACCTCAAGCAGCCACTTAGCTTTTTCTATCAAATCCATCACTGCCCGGTAGCTTTCCTCCTTGTTGGGCTTGACTCTCTTTGGCACTATCTTGTTACCTCCGCGGTACCTGCCAGAAAACAAACAGAATTTTTTTTTTTTATTTTATTTGCCCATTCACCTAGGCCAACGGATCTCCCTTCTCCTGCTTGAGCCCTATCCCCCTTATTCTCACTCCATCACAATACTTTATATATCCCAATGGACCTTATGTTGAAGCATCCTCTGGCGCGCAGTCCTCTCAGGGCTCCTTGTGCCTGCTAGCCCTCTGCCAAAAAAAATCCCACTGCTGCATGACCTTGACCCCCCCCATTGCAGCAGAGGGGAGGAGGAAGAAACACCTTGTACTTCTATCCCCAGGCCCTTTTTGCCAGAAATGCTGCTGCCTGGTCTCTCCTTCCTCCCAATGTGAGGTTGCTAACCACTGAGCCACCTGGCCTACCCCGCCTGCGTTTGTGAAAGGACCCCCCCCTTCTTTGCTCACTGTCCCTGGCATTCTACCCCAAGTTGATGATGAAAAATGCCATCACACATGGTAGGCCTGGGCTTGTTGGTGGTCCATGTCTGGGTGCCCATACACCCCTCCTCAATTGCCGCCTGTTACCCCACAAATGCTTCTTCTCTTGCAACTATCCTTCTTATTTCATTAAAATTCCTCCCACCTCTCTATTTCCCTTGGCATGTCCTCATTTTCTTTCCTGGGCCCTATGCCACATGGCGATGACTTCAGACACCATCCCACGTGGTAGGCCCTGACTCTGCCACTCTGATCTGGCTTGCTCGCTCTCGCTCTGCTGCTTGACCCTCCAAAGATTTGTTTCTTCTGAAAACATGCTCCTTTTAATCCTTTTCCCACTCTTTGCTTCACTATGTATAGACTGGGACCTGTACCACTTGGCGATGATGTCAGACGCCATCCCCACACGGTAGGCCCAGCCTTTTAACAATGCTGGCTATGTGCTTCTGCCTCCTTGTTCTCTCCAATGCTGTGTGCCCCCCAGAAAACTCCCTTCCATGCGACAAGTGCTCCTACTTCGAAATTCCCCTTGCTATCTACAGCACTATTATCCCCATCTCGACCAACACTCTGAGCTCTCGGCTCTCTTTCTTGCCGCCTCGCTGCTCCTAAGTGGCTCCCCCATGTCAGCCAATGCTGGCAGAAAAAACACACAGCCAGAAACAATCCACTCCCCCTGCCAGAGTCTACCCCTTCCAGCAGTCTCCTTGCAATGCTCTCCACACAGGCCTGTGCCTGGGGCCTTCCTCACCCCCACGGCTCTGCTCATCTAGCTATCTGGCCAGAACCCCCCAACCTATCACTCCCTCCTGCTCACCTTTTTACATAGCAGCTTTCACAAAAAACGCATCGCTATTTTCTTTTTGCTCTGATTCAGCAACCCTACCTCGTGGTGTCTCCTCTTGTCTCTGCACAGCAAAAACCTCATGGTGTCCACCTATTCTCACACAGGGCTCCTCTTCAGCTCCACACAGTCCCAGTTAAAACAAAATACCATGGTTAGTAGATCGCTAACTGAAACTAAGCCTGTGGCTTACTCAAAACGTTTTGTATATCCTAGGCAATGCTACCTTACAGTGAATTAAACCAGGGCCTTACCTTGTTTCCACAAATTTGCTTGTTTTCTCACTTACAAGAAGGCCTCCAGATCCACTCTGTTGTCTTTTTTTTTTTATATTTACTTCTACTGGTCTCTTCTATGACCCTTTAACTCAGAATATTCTACTCCCAATATGCCTACTGGCTCAAAGGTTTCTGCCAAACTGATGTGCTTCCAGAGTAAAAATTCTTGGAGCAACTTTGTGATCTCCCCTTGCTGTGCAGCCTCTTATAAGTGGCCCCTTTTGTGCCTCCCCCTGGCTCCCTAGGCCACTTTCCTGCTGCCAACTCACCATTCCCCCCACTCCCCTTTCTCCACCCCATGTGACCTCATCCGTTCCTCCCCTTCTGAGGCCTGGTGGCTCTCCTGGGTCCCACCCCTCCCTCTGCCCCCCTCCTTTCCCCCACTACCCGAGCTTTCCACACTTATTTGCTGAGGCCTTGGGACAATGGAGTCTACCCTTTTACATGGGCAACCATCATTGTTTCAAGCTCTTACAGGTTCCCCCCATATTCCTGAATGTTTCCACTGTACGTAAGAGTCAGTGATCATTCAGTCCACCACCCACTTGATAATGGTGATCCTTACTTACAGATAACCCATATGTATATACTTTTCCCCAACATCACTATGTTGATCGCAATTACAGTCAGCATTGCACCATGAGAGAACAAAAGTATTGTTTAGTGGGGAGCTGTGCCCCACGCACACCCCTTAGCTTAATATAATCAACTCCAAGTCAGAGCTGATTAAGGAAGAGGGTGCAGGACTTCAGGAAAGAGTGCTGGGGTCTCAAGAGGACTTTACAGTGATGTGTTGATGTTCTCAGTATTGACAACATCGCTATAAAGTTGTCGCTGTAGTGATGGTGTACATGAATATTTAACCCACTCAGTCTATCACAGGCAGTTCTCAATAGTGTGAGGACTCTAACTTAATCATACAGTAGCAATCAGCAGTAAGTAGCAGTATACTGTAATATATACTGCATTGATACTGCATGATATATCACTGATACTTTGAGTTAATGGGATACCAATGATATACAGTATTATGGAACAACATGGTGTATCATGATGTTGTATATCAAAAAATATTGCTATAAACTGTTGACTGTCATTAACGATATCCTGCACAGGCATACCTCTAAGATTTGTGATTGTAGAGTGATCACAAACTCCTAACACAGTCACATACAGTATGCCCCTAAGCTGTGGATCTATGTTTCTAATCACAATCATGCTGCTCAGATCCAATATCTTCTCTCATTGTTTCATGACAGATGAAACCATTCGTTTCATCTTTCCCTGATTTTTGTAGACAGAAAGAGTAATTTCAGTCCTTTAATTTATGTCCTTTCTAATTTCTCCTTCACAGTTTCCAAGGCATCTTGATAACCTGGGCTTTTGAGCATTTCTTACAAATATCCAACACAGATCTTTGCTTAGGCAATTACCCCATCCTGTGAATGATATAACACCTTGAGCACACAAACTGCACCACTGTGCCACTGTATATATAACACACAGACACACACACACACACACACACACACACAGACGCATTGATCTGGAATCCTTACGATAAGCTGCATATGTTTCAAACCAATAGGTCTGCCAGGTCACCTGCAAGCCAGAAATGGTTTAGGGAAGCATACTGTGTTTGACATAATTACCACAAGTAGCAGCTGTACCCTTCTCAGGAAAATAAATTGCAATTTATGGACAACACTGAACTGTTGGAGAGCAATAAACTACAGGCCTGCAACCATGGTATAAGCAGACCTACAAAATGTATTTGCCTAATTAACACTAAGACAGAAAGTTTCAGTTTAAGGAGGCTTCACTCTAGCTGAAGGATCTGATGAATATAGCACAAGAATGAATATTTCATGTTACCTATAAGCTAATAACTAAAAGGTGGTTGAGACAGCTGACTATACAAGGTGCATGTGATTCGGCATCTGTGTCTGAGCTAGGTGGAAGGATCGGATCATGTGAGTCTTCATGGCAAAATATTAGATGCATCCTATCATATATTCCATACAAAATACAGACATTCAGATATAAACATCTACAGTATATCTATATCTATCTGCTATATATATATATATATATATATATATATATATATATATGTATATATAAACTTGCACAAACCAACAGGCATCAGAAGTGCACCTTGGTGTTGTTGGCCTTAATACTCATCACTTTCCATCAGTAAATTAGTTGAGCTGGGTACAGAGAATTGGGTGAGCATTATTGCTGACGACCCCTGGGCACACCTTTGATGCCTAGTGGAGTGAACAGTGGGGTTCCAAATGTTTGTTGCTGGAACCCTAACCAGTGCATTAGCAATGTTTTTTGCAAAGAATTCCCTTTTTTGAGATAGTATAATTGTATCCTTATTTGCGTATGGAAGCACAGGACCCTCTGGGCCCTGTCCTTTGGGCATTGCCCTCCCATCTATCCACAATTCTTAAGATAGTGTAATCATATTCTTATTTGCCTTTAGCAGAGCAGGGCCCTCTGAGCCATGTGCTCCCATGCCTCCATAGACGCATGTATGTATATTAGTGTGGAAGCGCAGGGACCAGAGGTCTGTATGCTTCCATTTTTAGCAAAACTGCAACCAAATTGTCACCATAGCCTTAATATTACCCCACCTCATGAATCTGGAATTGAAATCTGCGAATCCCTGGTAAAATGTGATTTTGCACCAACGCAATGTCATTGCATGCCACAAGCGTGAAAAACACAGTTTGGCAAGAATTTGAAAAATAACAGCTATCATGCTCATGAGGGCTAGTACAAATATGACTACATTAAAAATCTCGTCTCAAAGTATTGGAAACTACAAGATTAACAAGTCAGCATAGCAAAATTTCAACTCATGCACATAACTTTCCCATTTTTGCATATTTTGAGCCCAAATTTTCAACATAGTCTTCTTCTGACCCCACTTTATGAACAAGGGCAGTGCCGATTTTCAAATCCCACCTGAAAGGTGGTTTCACCAAGAAAGCACAAAATCACTTTTCCAGCTGGATTTCATAATTCCACTCACACTGTTCATGAAGTGGGGTCCCAAAAAGGCCATATTGTAACTTTGGGGTGAAAATATGCATAAATGGCAAAGTAAAGCATCAAAGTTGAAAACCCAATTGAAATACATTGAACTGCAGTTACCTTAGTTTCTCAAATTGCAGTCAGCGGTTCCAGAAGAAATACATGTCTTCCATAGGAGACTAGCTCTTTACCTTGTGAACTATTTAGGTGAGTGAGGGTGTATGGGGGGTTGTACGGGGTGGTGAGGGCTGAGCAGGAGATGGGGCAGGGGGATCAGATTGGTGAGGGACCTTTTTTGCAGGAAAAAAGAACACATTTATTGTATTTCAGGCAAAGGAAGCACAATGGGAATGGTGATCGGAGGGTGGGGGGTGTCACTAGACACCAGGGAAACAAAGGAGCCAGAGATCGGAGGTTGGGGGTGCACTAAACACCAGGGAAATAACAGGGACAGTGATAAGAGGCTGGGGATGCCACTAGACACCAGGGAAATAAAAGGGACAACGATCAGAGGGTGGGGGTGCCATCGGACACCTAGGAAATTACATGGACAGTGATCGGAGGGTGGGGTGTAACACTAGACACCAGGGAAATGGGCAAAGGGCAAATTGTTTAACCGGGAAAGGCACATAACCCGAGGCTTGTTTCCAGGTCTGAGAGCACAAGGAAGTTAGTCTCCAACTTGCCTGCCTCGAGTTACAACATGAATTTGACCTATTTTAACACAACTTAATAAATCTCAAACTACTCCTCTATGCTAAAAAGACAACAATTATCCACCTGTCTCCTAATACCAAAGATGTTCCCACTGATTCCTTGAATGAAAATTTACTGAGAGAAGTACTGGAACCAGTTGACAAATTTAAATATCTTGGCTTCTGGCTGGATTGAAAACTATCCTTTGTGATGCTTATAGAGGAAACAGTCTAAAAAGTCACCAAACGGTTGTTCTCATCTATCACATAAAGCACTTGCTTACCCAGGATGCCAAACTATGGTTGGTCCAAACAACTTTTCTCCCGTTAATTGACTATGCAGACTTTCTCTACAGACATAGTCCGATGTCAACCGTAATTACCCTTGACACACTCTATCACAGGGCCTTAAGATTCATTACAAATGCTCCTTTAAACACGCACCATTGCTCCCTTTATCTGCAGGTTGGTTGGCCATCCATAAGCCATAAGTCAATTCTAGTGGAGAGTAGGAGGAAGTAGGCTGTTGGTTAACTAGGATCTGCAGCGTATCCGTTAGGGAGGGAAATGTGCAGACTAGGTGGGCCAAGAGGTCCTTATCTGCTCTCAAATTCTATGTTTCTAGGTTTCTACCCCTTAGTGTCAGGAGGTGCTGCAATGCATCCCTCTGGGTTTACAGAGTTGTAACCCTGAAACTCCTTCACTACATCTGCTACTGTACATGCTTAAATGTGCCTCCAGTGTGTACACTCTCAGGAAGTTCTCATATATAACATTTGATACTCCACAGATTAGAACACGGTTTGGTTCTTCATCCCTAAGTTATGCCCTGCCGACCTTATAGAACACTATACAAAAAACCCTTAAACTTAACCTTACCATTGGCTTGTGTACATTCAAGTCCTTGACTGGGCATATGTTGAAGGATGAATGTAACTGCTATGCTTGAACCTGCTTACTGTAATCATGTATATTATCTCTGACTCCTGGCACTTAATCCTCCCCCTACTACCCCACTTCCCCTCTGACCCAGTTTTCCTTCCAACCCCTCTAGTCACCTCATTCAGCACTAGCATTAAGCACTTGTATATCATCCACCCCCGTGTCTCCCCCTTGATGCTTCTTAGTTTTCTGCATTCTTCATCCCTCCTTCCCCACACCTGTTCTTTTCTCCCCTCCTGTGATATTTCTGTAACCTGTATTACTTTTTCTGCCTTTGACCATCCTCTATTGCTATAAAATCTCTCAACCTTGCACTCTATGTCCTCTTCTATTGTTCCAATTTACTTTTTTGCACCTATCATTTTCGTAGTTGTTGTACTCAACTAGCTTTACCTGTATAGGCAACTGTATTAGTCTTGGAAACATTTTGTTATCCTGTATTATACCTAGTTAACTTCCTTTTATCTACTTTTCTTGTATATGGTATCTCAGCTGTATTTGTATTGTACCCCTGTAACTGTTCTGTATTTTGTATTGTACTTATGTATCCCCAGGACCTCCTAGCAAATGAGTTATCTCAATAGTGTTATCCTGGTAAAATAAACTTAAATTGAATTGAATTGAATTGAAAATGACTTGCTTAGGGTCACACAGTATGAAACTCAGGCTGTGGGATTTAAACCACACAGGACCAGCAATCAGATGGTTAGGGTGTCACTAGACATCAGAGAAACAACAAGGACAGTGAACAGAGGGTGGGGTGGGGGTGCTAGCAGATACCAGGGAAAGGGAGAAAGGGGAAAATGTTTACCCAGGGAAGGCACATAAGCCAAAGCTTGTTTATAGATCTCAGAGCACAAGGAAATTAAATGACTTGCTCAGGGTCACACAGTATGCAGTTCAGGACTGTGGGATTCAAACTCACAATGGGCCAATGATTGGACTGTGGTGGTGCCACTATACACTTCAGAAACAAAGTGGACAGTGATCAGATGGTGGGGTTGGTGCCAGTAGACATTAGCAAATTAATGGGGATGGTGAAACGAAGATGAGGGGTGCCACTAGACACCAGGGAAAGGATTTGCCATTATTAAAAAGGATCCTTTTTCATGACTTGGACACACACACACACACACACACACACACACACACACACATTGATTTGGAATTGTTATGACAAGCTGCATATGTTTCAAACCAGTAGGTCTTCCAGGTCACCTGCAAGCCAAAAATGGTTCAGGGAAGCATACTGTGTTTGACATAATTACTGCTAGCAGCAGCTGTACCCTTCTCAGGAAAATAAATTGCAATTCATGGACAACACAGAATTGTTGGAGAGAAAAAACTCGTAGACCTGCAACAATGGTATGAGCAGACCTGCAAAATGCACTTGTCTAATTAACACTAAGCCAAAAAGTTTCAGTTGAAGCAAGCTTCACTCTAGCTGAAGGATCCAATGAATATAATACAAGTACGAATATTTCATGTTACCTATAAGCTAATAACCAAAAGGTGATTGAGATGGCTGACTATACTAGGTGCATATGATTCAGCTTCTGTGTCTGAGCTAGGTGGAAGGATTGGATTATGTGAGTCTTCATGACAAACTATGAGATGCATCCTATTATATATTCCATACAAAATACAAACATTCAGATATAAACATCTAACTCTATATCTATCTATAATATATAATATATACACATATATATATATATATATATATATATATATATATATATATACACACACACACACATCTACTTTGCACAAAACTTTGTTAATGCATCAGTTAGGGTTCCAGCAACAAAAGTTTGGAAATGTGGTGTTAGGGTTTCCAACCGTAACACCCCACTCCCACCCTACACAAATCAACAGGCTTCAGAGGTGTGACTTGGGGTCATCAGCCCTAATGCTCACCACTTTCCATCTATAAATAAGTTGAAAAGGGTACAGTATAGGAGAATTGGGTGAGCGTTAGGGCTGACGAGCCAGGGCACACCTTCAATACCTGTTGGTGTGCACAGTGGGGATAGGGTGTTAGGTTTGGAATCCCTAACACCACATTTCCAAACATTTTTTGCTGGAACTCTGACTGATGCATTAACGTTTTTTGCAAAGAATTCCCTTACTTTTTGAGATAATGTAATTGTGTACTTTTTTGACTATGGGAGCACAGGGACCTCTGGGCCCTGACATCTGGACCCTGCCCTCTCATCCATCCACAGTTTTTAAGATAGTGTAATCATATCCTTATGTGCCTTTGGGAGGGCCGGGCCCTCTGGGCCCTGTGCTTCCATGCCTCCATACATGCATATCAGTATATTGGAGCGGAGGGCCCTGAGCTTCCATTTTTAGCAAAGCTGCAACCACATTGTCACCATAGACATATTATTACCCTACCTGATGAACATGGAAGTCAAGATGTGTGAATCCTTGGCAAAATGTGATTCTGCACCAATGCAAAGCCATTCCACCCCACATGTGTGAAAAACACAGTTCAGCGAGAATTTGAAAAATAAGAGCTATCATGCTCATGAGGGCCAGAAAAATATGGATACCTCAAAAACTTGGGCTCAAAGTATTGAAAACTACCAGATTTATGAGTCAGCATAGCAAAAGTTCAATGCACGCACATAACTTTCCCATGTTTGCATAATTGGAGCCAACATTTTCAACATAACCTTCTTATGACCCCACCTCATGAACAAGGGCAGTGAACAATTTCAAATCCCACCTGAAAGGTGGTTTACCAAGCAAGCACAAAATCACTTTTCCAGCTGGATTTGCATAATTCTACTAACACTGTTCATGAAGTGGGGTCCCAAAATGACCATGTTGAAACATTGGGGTGAAAATATGCATAAATGGCAAAGTTAAGCATCAAAGTTGAAAACCCCACTGAAATACATTGAACTGCACTTTCCTTAGTTTCTCATATTGCAGTTGGTGGTTCCAGAAGCAAGACGTGTCTTCCATAGTATACTGGCTCTTTACCTTGGCACCTGTTTAGGTGAGTGAGGGTGTATGGGGGTTGTGCAGGGTGGTGAGGGCTGAGTGGGAGGTGGTGAAGGGGGTCAGATTGGTGGGGGGCCTTTTTAAAGCAAAAAATAAATACATTTGTGTATCCAGGCAAAAGGAAACACAATGGGAATGGTGATCGGCGGGTGGGGGGTGTCACTAGACACCAGAGAAGCAAAGGAGCCAGAGATCGGAGGGTGGGGGGTGCACTAGACACCAGGGAAATAAAAGGGATAGTGATCAGGGGGTGGGAGTACCATTGGACACCTGGGAAAACACAGGGACAGTGATCAGAGGGTGGGAGGGTGCCACTAGACACCAGGGAAATGGGCAAAGGGGAAATTGTTTAACCAGGAAAGGTACATAATTCGAGGCTTGTTTCCAAGTCTGAGAGCACGAGGAAGTTAAGTGACTTGCTCAGGGTCACACAATATGCAACTCGAACTGTGGGATTTAAACCCACACAGTGCCAGCAATCAGATGGTTAGGGTACCACTACACATCAGAGAAACAATGGGGACGGTGATCAGAGGGTGGGAGTGCTAGAAGATACCAGGGAAAGGGAGAAAGGGGAAAATGTTTAACCAGGAATGGCACATAAGCCAAGGCTTGTTTCCAGGTCTCAGAGCACAAGGAAATTAAATGACTTGCTCAGGGTCACACAGTATGCAGCTCAGAACTGTGGGATTCAAACTCACAATGGGACAGTGATCAGACTGCGGTGGTGCCACTATATACCTGGGAAACAATGGGGACAGTGATCAGAGGGTGGAGGGGTGCCAGCAGACATTAGCAAATTAATTGTTATGGTGATCTGAGGATGATGGGTGCCACCTGACACCAGCAAAAGGATTTGCCATTATGAAAAAGGATCCTTTTTCATGACTTGTGATACAAAAAAGAATGTCACTAGTCATGAAAAAAGTTTTATAATAAAAAAAAAAGAAATTCAGTGGCATGTCTTCAATACATAAGAGCAGGTTCCAGCAGGGTGGTCCCAATTAACAGAATACATGTGTTGGATTTTACTCAACATATTAGTATTTTGAATTATTTATTTCTATTTGCCTCACCAACAGAAAAACAAAATGGCAGCAGCATGAAAAAAGATTCCCCGTTTGCAACATAGGATGAGCCGTTTTTAAAAAAGGATTCCATATTTGCGATACAGAATTCTTTTTCAGGTGAGACATCTAACTGGTGCCTTAGGAAATAATGGGAAACTTTGAAATGTTAGAACTTTGGAACTGATTAACATTTTTTCACCAAATCTTCAAAAGGCATATCTGTGACTTAAGGCCTTTACACCCTAAACATTTCATACCAAAATTCCACATCATTTTTGTGCAGTGGCATGACAAAGAATTTGACCAAACATTGTAATTTTCACATTTTATGACACTACATATCTTCACACCCACACATCCAACCAGAACAAAACTTGCAACATCAACAGAGCTATGGTCCCAGATAGTGTATGCGTAATTTCATGCAAATCACTTGAATGGCTCATGTGATCCCACTCCACAAGAGTGGTAGCAGGGAGGAGGCGGGGAACTACAGACCGGTCAGTCTTACCTCAGTAGTGGGCAAGATTGTGGAGGCACTCCTTAAGGAAAGGATAGTGCAACACCTGGAATCCATAGGGGCACAGGATCCAAGACAGCATGGGTTTACAAAAGGAAGGTCCTGTCAAACTAATCTCATAGATTTCTTTGACTGGGTAACCAGAGTGGTGGACCAAGGGGGAGCAGTTGATGTCACCTACCTTGACTTCAGCAAAGCTTTTGACACTGTTCCACATAGAAGATTGATAAATAAGCTGGGTAGGCTTAGGGTGGGCCAGAAGTTGGTCAACTGGGTGGCAAACTGGTTGACTGGCAGAAAACAGAGAGTGGTGGTAAATGGTATACAGTCAGAAGAGATGCAAGTCACAAGTGGGGTACCTCAGGGATCAGTCCTGGGGCCAGTCCTATTCAACATCTTCATTAGTGACCTTGCAGATGGACTAGAGGGTAAGGCTTGTCTGTTTGCAGATGACACCAAGATCTGCAACAGAGTAGATGAGCCAGATGGGGTGGGCAGAATGAGAAGAGATCTAGATAAACTAGCAGAATGGTCAGAAGAGTGGCAGCTGGATTTAATGCAAAGAAGTGCAAAATCATGCACATAGGGAAGAGAAACCCAAAGCCACTTATAGGCTGGGAGGGAGTTGCTAGCAGTCACAAAGGAAGAAAGAGACTTGGGCATCATCATCACTGATGACCTAAAATCATCAAGCAGACATCTAAAGCAGTAGGTAAGGCTAGGGGTGTTAGGGTGTATTAGTAGGGGTATCACAAGTCGTAAGAGGGAGGTAATAATCCTCTGTACAAGACATTAGTTAGGCCCCATCTGGAGTACTGCGTGCAGTATTGGAGGCCACACCTTCACAAGGACATTAACCAAATTGAGGCAGTCCAGAGAAGGGCAACCAAAATGGTGCAGGGACTGCATCAGAAGACATATGAGGACAGATTAACGGAGCTCAATATGTATACCCTTGAGCAAAGGAGGGAGAGGTGATATGATCGAGGCATTCAAACACCTTAAGGGCATAAACAAGGTGAAAAGAGTCTAACATGTTTAAATATAAGAAAAATAGCAGGACAAGAGGACACAGCATGAGATTAGAGGAGGCGATTAAGGGGAATGTGAGAAATTCTTTTCACAGAAAGGGTGGTGGATGCATGGAATGGCTTACCACAAGAAGTGGTGGCTATGAATACAGTGCAGGGCTTCAAACAGGCATGGGATAGGCATAAGGGAGCAATACAAATGACTATGAATAGATAGGTCACTGACAGAGCAAAGGCCGAAGGCACATTTATAAGGTAGAAAAAGAAATGGGCAGACTGGATGGGCCTTGCGGTCCTTATCTGCCGTCAACTTCTATGTTTCTATGTTTCTATGAATGGTTGTAAAGTTATTAAATTGAAAAATGTTAAGTTTAACACAGAAGTGAAAATGTAACCCTAACTATAGGGGCACAACCACACCCCTATAACATAGATACAGTATAGATATAGATATATATCTATCAGATACATTATGGTAGCACGATAGTGCTACCATAGTTAGGGTTGAGGAGCCATTTACATGTTAAACCCCAAATTTTGCATCTTAATAACTTTGCAACTGTTTGACAGATTTGGCTGAAATTTGGAATACATGATCAAGAACCATAGACCTTGGGATCTGCCAAGTTTCGTATCAGTCGGATACACGGCTGTGGAGTTATTAAGCGTGATCTGCGTGCATGTTTATGCTTTTTCTGGAATTCTACGGTCGCGTGTACAGGTAGCACGGTTTTGCTTGGCGACCAGCCTGAAATCTTCAGGGAAGTGCGGCGGGCTCTCCAATGTGTCTTCCGAATTTGGTGAAAAAATATTAGCGGTTCAAAGTTATTCAAAAAACAATTCCCCATTATAAGTCAATGGGAAAGTTAACAAAAAAGTTCGACAGTGTCGCAAATGCATTTTTACTTTCGCAAATGGCCCTGTTACTTTCGCAAATCCGCCATTTTGTTTTCAGTTAGTGATCAGAAAAATGCTTGGCATTTAAATTTGGGACCCTCTAGCAACCTAATTCTTTTTGTATTCACCTAGTCGGACCCTGAGGATGCTAGCCATGTCTTTATTTTGGGGTAAAACACCCCAGAAATATGTTTTTCAAATTTCTGGAAAAAGTACTTTCGCAAATTGCTTTCGTGCTCATGAAAGTGTCGAACTTGCGACAGTAGTTTTCTAGTCTGTGGGAAAGTGACAGCAATTCTTTGGCACTGTGCTGCAAAAGAACAGTTGGGAGTTTGGGGCTAAAATTTGGAGGGAACGCAGCCGACATATCGCAGATGTGCCTTTCAGTGTTGAAAAAATATTACACGTCGGCAAAGTTACAGCACTCCAAAGTTGACTGTTTTTCCCATAGGATAACATTACGGCGCCCGACGCATTACAGGAATCCTTTGGCACCCTGCTACAAAATAACAGTTTGGTCTTTTTTCCTGAAATTTAGAGGGAAGACAGCCAACAGCCCACAGATGTGCCTTTCAGTGGTGTGGTGAAAAAATTTTACAGGGAGGCAAAGTTATGGTGCTCTGAACTTCTCCTTTTTCCCCATAGGATAACATTACAGCGTTCGCCGCGCCTTTCAGGGCCCGTATCTCGGAAATGGTGCGAGATACGGACTTTTCATGAAAATTGCCTAGCCCCTAATGGGGGCTAAGTACAAACTAACCAGGACAGTCGTAAATCATATGACTTTTACATTTTTTTTTCTACGTCGTACGGTTCCTGACGTATAACCTATTTAGTATTCCAAGTCCTCATTTTCTGCTCCGATACCCATTATTATGCATACATTCTTTGTACTCACTGTCTTTCTCTATGCAGGTTTTGGGGAAAACCAGCCTGTGCATGTACATTACTGTTACCGTTGCCCTTTCTGCTTGTGGTTCTGTACCCGTTTCACTTACCGTTGACGTCTACACCACCATGTGCGTTATCCTTTGCGTTTTCATTTGCGCTTGCGTTTCTGTTATTTTTTGCCATTTGTGTCTACAGTACTGTTTCTCTTTCTGTTTCACTTTGCGTCACCATGCCCATTGACATTTCCATTTGCAGGCACCATGTTACTATGTGACAACACATCACGTGGCAGACCGCTCCCGTCTACGCCACCATGTGTGTTACCCTTTCTGTTCTCATTCGCGCTTGCGTTACCCTGTGCGCCACTGTTAGCACTTCTGTTTGCGTTGCTGTTCCTGTTACTATGCCACAAGACATTAGGGCCCCACGCTCCCGCCACTGCATTACATTCACTATTTCTCATTATCATTCTCAAAAAGAAGGGAAACCGGCATTGGGGTGTGCATTGGGGTCATCGGTCCTAACTCTCACCCCATTCTCCTATACTTCTGCTGTTTTACACATGTGATGGGGTGAGAGTTGGGCTGATAATCCAATGCACACCCCAATGCCGGTTGGGGGGTGAGGCGGCGATCCAAGGGGGGTTTTCAACCTAACACCGAATTTCCTCACTTTTGTCGCTATGGAACAACCCTAACTAATGCATTAAATGGAGTTTTGCCTCTAATATATATATATATATATATATATATATATATATATTGGTAGCACTGTAGTGCTACCATAGTTAGGGTTGAGGAGCCATTTCTATGTTAAACCCCAAAACTTTGCACCTTAATAACTTTGTAACTGTTTGATGGATTTGCCTGGAATTTGGAATTTATGATCAAGAAACATAGGCCTTGGGATCTGCCAAGTTTGTACTGGTGGATATACGGCTGCAGAGTTGTAAGAGTGTGTGATCTGTGCTGGTTGCTTAGCTTTTCACAAATTCTGTAATGTCGCGCCTACAGGTCGTACGGTTTGCGTGACCAGCCCGAAATCTTTGGGGTCCCTGATGTGCCTTTCGAAGATTTCATGAAAAAATATTAAACGGTTCAAAAGTTATTCAAAAAACAGTTTCCCATTATAAGTCAATGGGAAAAGTTAACAAAAAGTTCGAGCAATTAGCCATGAAATGCATTTTACTTTCGCAAATGGGCCTGTTACTTTGCAAATACACCATTTTGTTTTCAGTTGGTGATCAGAAAAATGGTTGGCATTTAAATTTGAGACCCTCTCAAGTAATTCTTTTTGTATTCACCTAGTCGGGTCCTGAGGATTGCTTGCCATGTCTTTATTTTGTGGTAAAGCACCCAGAAATATGTTTTTCAAATTTCTGGAAAAGTACTTTCACAAATCCTTTGGTGCTCACGAAAGTGTCGGTAATTTTTTTATGAAAGCTGCAATTGCTACAGTAATTTTCGTCTGTGGAAAATGATGCACTTTTGGCAGTGCACCGCAAACCAATACCGCTTGAAGTTTTGGGATGAAATTTGGAGGGAACACAGCTGACATCTCACAGATGTGCCTTTCAGTGTTGTATTGAAAAAATATTACATGGCGGCAGAGTTATGGCACTCCAAAGTTGACAGTTTTTCCCATAGGATAACATTTCGGCGCCCGAAGCATTATAGGAATCCTTTGGCACCCTGCTGCAAAATAATGGTTTGATCTTTTTTCCTGAAATTTGGATGGAAGACATCCAACAGTACACAGATGTGCCTTTCAGTAGTTTGGTGAAAAAATATCACATGGCGGCAAACTTATGGGACTCCAAAACTGACAGTTTTTCCCATAGGATAACATTACAGCGCCTGACACGTAACAGAAATCATTTGGAGCCCTGCTGCAAAATAACGGTTTGGTCTTTTTTCCTGAAATTTGGAGGGAAGACAGCCAACAGTGCACAGATGTGTCTTTCAGTAGTTTGGTGAAAAGACATTACAGGGAGGCAAAGTTATGGTGCTCCGAACTTTTCTTTTTTTCCCATAGGATAACATTACGGTGTTCGCCGCGCCTTTCAGGGCCCGTATCTCGGAAACGATACGAAATACGGACTTGTCGTTGGAAAATTTTTTAGCCACCTAATGGGGCTAAGATTCAAATTAGCCAGGACAGTTGTAAATAATATGACTTTTAAATTTTTTTTCTACGTCGTACGGTTCCTGAGATATAATGTATTTAGTATTCCAAGATCTCATTTTCTGCGACGATACTCATTATTTTGCATACATTATTTGTACTCACTGTCTTTCTCAATGCAGGTTTTGGGGAAAACCAGCCTGTGTGCTCATTACTGTTACTGTTGCCTTTTCCACTTGCGGATCCGTTCCCGTTTCACTTACCATTGACGTCTGCGCCACCATGTGCGTTATCCTTTGCGTTTTCATTTGCGCTTGCATTTCTGTTATTTTTTGCCATTTCTGTCTACGGTACTGTTTATCTTACTGTTTCACTTTACATCACCATGCCCATTGACATTTCTGTTTGCAGGCACCATGTTACTATGTGACAATACATCACGTGGCAGACCATTCCTGTCTATGCCACCATCTGTGTTACCCTTTCTGTTCTCATTCATGCTTGTGTTACAATGTGCGCCACTGTTAGCATTTTGTTTGCATTGCTGTCCCTGTTAGTGTGCCACAATACATCATGTGGTGGGGGCTTGAGGGCCCGAAGCTACGCTCCATGTCCGATGTGCAGTGGAAGGGCCCCGCCTCGCCCGCTGCATTACATTCACTATTTCTTGTTATCATTCTCAAAAGCAAAATTAGAGAAAAACTCCATTTAATGCATTAGTTAGGGTTGTTTGACAGCGACAAAAGTGAGGAAATTCGCTGTTAGGGTTGAAAACCCTTGGACCCCAGTGCCTACCCCCCCTACCAGCATTGGGTTGTGGATTGGGATCATGGGTCCTAATTCTCACCCCATTGTATTGTACTTCTGCTGCTTTACTCATGTCATGGGGTGAGAGTTGGGGCTGATGATCCCGATGCACACCCCAATGCCACCACGTGCGTCATCCTTTACGTTTTCATTTTTATTTGTGTTTCTGTTACTTTTTAGCCATTTGTGTGTACTGTACTGTTTTGCTTTCTGTTTCACTTTGTGTCACCATGCCCATTGACATTTTTTTCAATTTACAGGCACCACGTTGCTATGTGACAAGACATCACGTGGCACACCATTCCCGTGTATGCCACTGTGTGTGCATTTACCCTTTCTGTTCTCATTCATGGTTGTATTGCCATGTGTGCCACTGTTATCATTTCTGTTTTGCGTTGCTGCTCCTGTTACTATGCCACAATACATCATGTGGCGGGACCGAGGATATTTAACTATTTTTCAATATCATTCTCAAAAGAATGGACATTGAAGGCAAAAACTCTGTTTAATGCATTTGTTAGGGTTGTTCCACAGTGACAGAAGTGAGGAAATTCGCTGATAGGGTTGGAAAACAGTAACTGTGAGTTCACTCCTCAGCACCACACACACATACACGGACACACACACAGGTGTGTTGTGGCATGAGGTGGCTGTCTGGTACATTCTCTATAGGGTGATTGACTGACCATTAACACAATTCTTGGAGTGACTTATCGCTATAATAATGGAACATGTTTTTAACAGTTGTAAACCTTGTTCAGTATATTGTCAACCTCTTCATGTATGGTAATAAAAGATTAACATGAGGTTGTTAGGATGTTTTCAGCCAATGAGAAACGTCATTTTGTTGGACTCTGAAGTACACATAGTAGTGATTGAAGGGTACAGGTATAGTCACAGCTGTGACCTGTTGGGTGCTGATGTGTGGCACCGTGGTATAGTAATAATGACTGCTTAGGCACACGAAAAGTAAGTACATTGCTGAGTTTTTGACACTGTTATGAATTCTGTCAAATGTGACATACAATGTCTCACATCGTTGCATATGCTGTGATACTGACTGTATGTCATAGGTACCAAACAAATAGATGGAGGTATAGTTGTAGCAGTATTAGTAAACATTGATTTGTATGCTTAAGTCATAGACACTTATTTTGATGTCATAATGGTATTTAAAGTAAGGAGTCGACACAGGTGGTTATGGTTTCAAAAAATTTATTAGTAATTTGTCAAATGGAGAAAAGTCCATTCAAAAGTTAAATTTCATTAACAGAAGCAGTCTCGTACAATCTTTGTATGTGTGCAGTCATTAACTTGTCAAATATGTAAATGTGTAGGAGTAATAATAACTGTAATATGGATGAGTAAGTGTGATATTATATGAAACTAATCAAGTGTTGTGTGTTTTAGTTATGCTTCAGTACTCATTTCTGTTTATGTGAGGAAGTAGTTTCTGGCATTCAACCTGGAATTCTAATAGTCAGGCTGAAGCTGTGGCGCTTCATTATATTTTTGCTATTGAATGTGAATGGAGTTTGTAAAAAATGTTACTTTTTAAAAAATGGTTGTATGTTGTAATTATGTGTAGTGCATTACTTGTGTGTTATGTTAATAAGGGAATGTCAGTCGGTTGTGAAGTGTGATTACACACATGATAGATAAGTGTTTTGTTGTAATTGTGTGACTGCTAATGTGGATGTTCCTGGGGTGGGCGAAAAACCATATGCTGACTGTCTAAGTAGTAAAATTTACACAAATGTAAGTTTTGTGACATTTGATTGTTATTATTAAATAATATGTCACTGACTAGGTGCAAATGGAAAATTTCCACCCGACCCCTCAATTGAGGCGATCATAAATATTGTCAGGAACAGGTATGCAGTTTGTTGTGATCAGCAACAGTGCCTGATTTACAATTGTCAATATTTTTTACATACGGTACAATTACTTATGTGACAAGTACAAAAAATTAAATGTTTTTACATGAATAAATGACATGTTATCAATTCTTATATTGGCTTCTATGTAAATTCTTAACTTGTAAATACTAAAACTGTCATGGAATGCATTTTTTAACAAACTTATGGTTAGTTAAATGTTGTTACTATACTGCTGAATAATATCTAAAACATTCACTTGTACTGTAGTGCTACACTGCTATTTTTAGTTCAAGTATCAAACTAGTTATTAACAATGTACACTTGAGAACAAATGTTTCTTGTTATGTACAAGTAATTTTAAACAGTTGTAAGAGTCACTAAATTAGATTCAGTAATTGGTTATTATTAACAGTTGTGTAACTCAGCTTCTTGCATTATCAATAAAGGTAGTTGTTTTTACATATGTACAATACTAGTACTACGCATGAAAGCGTGATAGTTCTACACTGTTGCATGGTGATCGAATGATGTTCTCTATATGTGAAGAGTCACTAGACAAATTGAAGTGTTAAAAGACTACTTGTGACAGAGTGGAATGTTTGTTGAATGTTATAAGGGTAGCTCAGTAATCTACGATAATAACTGAAGTTCTCTTTGTTTGCAAAGAGTAAGAGCTTATAAGTCATATCAATTTGTTGTTCTATATGAGTTGATACATGTATTTTTAAAGAGATGTACAGAGGAGGAGAGTAGTAAGTCCTCAGTTTTTAGATGTACAATCTTTTATAGACATGTAATCATGGTTTCTCTAGTGACTGTGTGAATATTGTTGGCGCTCGATTGACCACTACAACAATTTTCATGTAGTCACTGATCTACATGAATCTAATATGTCGCAGTGTATGTAATGTCTGTATTAGAATTCCATTTGTTGAAATTGTATTGTTCATTTACGTGTTGTAAATTTTACAACATTGAAATGAGTTATGAATGTTTTTTGGACAAAGTAGTCATCTTAAAATGTACATGTTTTGTCCTATTCTTCTGAAATATGAAGGTTGTCGTAATTCTTCAATATTAGAAGATATGCATTTTCAAGTGACGTGGCAGTCTCTGTTTTAAAAGTCATTGTAGAGTCGCTCACTCTAACCATCCAGTTGTGCACCTTAGTAACGGTGTAATGCCCAGAATGCATGGATTGACCATGGTGATAGATTATACTGTGAGTGTCAAACAGTGATTGGTTGAAGACTATTCTACTATAGCTGTGTAATCTGTGATAGGAGTATCAACTCTGAGCCCATTGGGGTCAAATCCATGCAGCATAAGCAACAGATGTTGAGATGAACTCCTTAGGCGTATGGATCTGAGTGCATCTGCCTCGCACCTTCCACAGGCATGACTACTTTCAGCATTAGTGAACAGCTGTCGAAATTTGACACTTTTGGCTTCAGGAACAAAGAGAGTTATCCATAGCATGTCTTGTGTGGTTTCACGCTGTGAATTGCTACGTGAAACACACTACATATTTGTAACATATGTTACTGTGAAGTACTACCCGCATGTGGTGCCGTCTTCATCCAGGTTGTTTATGACAGCCATCATAAACTCAGTACTGTCTTGCTGTATGTCTGCAGCAAATGTACTACATCCAGCATATGTAGATAACACCTGTCGTGAGTGGTGTTAGTGAGTGTAAATTGTTAGAGTGGTCAGAAGTCATGTTGATAATCTGCTTCAAAGCATTTGATAGGGGATTGTCTGTGAAGCAGATATTGCCTGCACAAACTGCGGCATGTGTGAAAAATTTGCATAGCTGAGTTAGCATAGAGTTTACTCTACTGCTGTTGTCAAACAATTGGTTACAGCAGCTACACCAACTGATTTCTGAGTGAATTGCTGGTTGTGGTGTTTACTTGAGGTTGTGGCCTTTGCTGAACTCTTTTTTCACGAATCACTTTGGGAAGTTTGCTGCTGTTTGTTGCTCGGCCTAGCTGTGACTGAATTGTGTGAGACGGACAGATGTATGTAGGCAGTGGTAGTAAAGACATTTGTGGCTGATGTAGAGTATGTAACCTGTTGTACTTAAGAATACATCGCTTGTCAGCTCATATTTTCTGAGGTGTTATACTAATGATGTAATCTAGGAAAGCGTTTCGTGAACGTGTGTGCAAATGTAGCTTGCGCCATCCTTGAAAATGTCTGTACCCTGTGTACTATTGCTGAATCCAACTCAATCCTTGAGATTTGTGAATGAGACAGCATATACAACTTTATAATAGAACTGTTTTCCTGTTTACGTAAGATATGTAAAACCTGAAATTTTACACAGGTTCGATTTATGTGTACAGAGTGTTGCATGTTGTCAAACTGCACTACAAGTGTCTGAATAAATGTCTTCTGGACATTATAGACAAAGTTGGAGATGTTTCTCATGCATCGTTTCATGCCTTGTTCTACATCTAGATTACGTCATACCATGATCGTTGCATTCTTACAAAGTGTGAGAACAGCTGCTAGGCCAGCGTAGGTAGAAACAATCTGACTTTGATTCATAGTCGTTCAGTCATCTTTGCTACTAGCTTTGATTAAGAATAACGTCCATCAACTGCAACAATTGCATGCAGAGTTACAATCTCTTTGGTTCTCTCTTTGTAGCATTAGATTGTTGAATTCAGTGCATTTCTTTAGTCGTGGCATAAGACACACTATGTGTCTGGCAGTAGAGTATATATCGCTGAAGACATTACATGCTGTTTCTATGCATGTACTATGTACTGTGATTTTTCGATCATTTAACATACAAACATGTTCTTGGTGATAGAACCTGTGCGTAGCTTCATCTAAAGTGATTTGTAAGCTAGATCACCACTTTGGCACATGTTCTCAGACAACTTTAATATAAATAATTCCCATATGTTTGTAGCCTCGTAATGCAAACGAGGATATTCTTAGCTTGTTTGGCAGTCGAGTTGTGAATACATGCTCTGCATTGACTGGGCGTGTTGTAAAATGTCTCCAACACAAGTATATTTTTGCCACCAAATGGCACTCCATCTGCCGGTGTACCTGAAGATCTGCTGTAGGACGTAGATGAATACAGGCTAGTATGACATTGGAGACCATGCTGATTTCGGTCATCAATGAGTAACTGCATCTTGGTGAACATGGAACGGAGCTGAGATGCAACCTCTAATGACAGTTTGCTATACTCTCCAGTTCTCCCATGTTCTGGCTGACGTAACATAAAGAGACGCTGTATATGTTACTCCACCAATGTTGTATACTGCTAGTCCTGTGGAGCAGTCACAGCAACAGACACTGAAGTGCCTGTCGCACTCCGTTTCTGCAGTGATAGCTTCAATCAGGGAACGCTTTCTGTGCTAGCTGAACCACTAACAAACATTAGTAGTGGTTTGTACTGAGTGCAGTCACATTGTTTTGTTTCATGTAGTATACCATGTTGTGCAGCTTCAACCACTTGGGAGTGAACTGTATGCTGCAGCTGATTAGTCTTTCTCTACGCCAGCTGGGTTGACCATAGAGTGTGTGCCATGTTGTATGGCTGTTCAATTTCTGAGATTAACAGTTCTGGGGCATTTAGGGCAGAGGGTCATCTAGGAACACCTTGTCCTTCTGGATCAAGGTTGTCTTGTGAACTAACTGGAGTGTCTTCTCTGGTTGTTTCTGCCTGCCCGAGCTGTTCTTTCTCAGCTTTTTAGTCTTGTATATGTTTGTGAGTACTCAGTTTGGAAATTCTCTAAGTGAGATTGGAACTGTTCTTGATATGTCAGAGTCTGCTTTTAATTCAGACCTCACTCCTCCAGGGTCTAAATAGGAATAGGAGAGCAAAGTAGTAATGTTCTGTGCTCTGATGTGTCTAGATACCGTTTTGCAGTGATCTATGAGGCATGGCTTGTTCCTCTTCACAAGACATTCATCTGGTCCATTGACCTTGTAAATGTGTTGTGTTGAGTCAGGTGCTGCACCTGTCTTGTAGTCATACCATTTTAGCCTCAAGCAGACACATATCATTCATCTCGTTGTGTTCGTGGGGTAGTATGTGTTATCAGTTATTCTTCAAGATATGTTTTGAAGAAGGTGTATTGACAGCAAGCTCCTCAATTTCAGCATGAGGGAATTAGTGCACGCCTCCATTTGTCTTTGTAGTTTACACTGAGGAAACGTACAGCGCCAACTTCCGATACAGATGTGCCATTAACCGGTCACTGGCCGTAAGCTCCACATTCTCTGTGTGAAAGAGTCTTCAAACCTAATGACCACAGCTGAGATGTCAGGCTTTTGCTTGAAGTGGCAATATCTTCCCAAAGATCTTTTGTTTTGTCTGTTCATGTTTGGTTATGTACGGCGACGATCGAACCAGGTCCAGTGAGTTGTTAGCCACAAACTGAACATCTGTGTTTGCTTGCCATATTAGGAGAAAGAGTTTTGTTGTAGTCATTGATGTATACCTCTTTTTCATGCCTGGGCTCCTCTGTGATACCTCTTGGTTGATTTTTGCCTTCTGTGCTTGTCGCATTGCTGAGAAAAGGTCATTCATGGCACCATTCTGACAAACTCTCTGGGAAATCCAAAGCTTACATCGCTGCGGTGCCAATTAGATTTGTCTTTACTGCTCACGTCGGCAATATTATGAAATATGTCACTGGAACTTTGAACCAACTTCCAGTGGTGGACTGTCATACTTGTCTGGTGAATGTGACAAGTGATATATTTTTTATGAATGATAGCACTTCTGTTGCTTCATGTTCACTGGATGCGTGGTTCATCTTGATCCACAATAACATATGGATATGAGGGGGCACCTTGCTTGATATTCTGTCCTCCAAAAGTAGTGTTCTATAGTGCCTGAGGAGGATTAGTCCTTGACAAGATGAAAGTGAGAATGTCATGGAACCGCTTGTGAAAATGTCTTGTGACAGACACAGGATCAAGTGAACATTTTCGATAGTCATTGATGAGATGCTCTTGACATCGGAATTTGCCTACTTTAACAGTTCAATGAGTTCATCCCAGGCATATTCAGCACAACTAAGTGTGACAAACCATGTGGCTGCACCATACTCTCGGTAGCATTGTCATCACTTCGAGTGTTCTGCGATACCAATATTCTTTGGTGCCACGAGACTTGAAAGTATGGAAGACAGATTCACTGCACATAAGACTCTTCCCAGAAATATGCTTCTGAGTGTTGTGTGTGCAGCACTGTCCTGTGAAGACATGGCAGAAGTTGTCAATCAGTCAAACAAGGATACTGTTGAAGCCTTTTTTGAATGGCATATACAAGTTTCCTGAATTGTTCAAGGACATGAGACATCTTACGCCACAATCGTTGTAGTACAAACAGTGCTCTGTTGACAAAAGTCTGTACTTTCAGACGTAAATTCATCAGAGAAAGGTGACTCTTGCTCTTTTTGCGGGTGTGCCGTAGCACAGCAGTGATAAGTCTTTCAATCTTAGCTTTACTTGCTAGTGATCGGAAATACTTTCTCTTTCTGAGTTGTAAATCACAATTTTGTATTTTACGGTGTTGTTTTGAGCGTCTGTTGATGGTTACACTCAAAATAGTTGTGTTTCATCTTAGAGTCTTATACAACATTTGTGATGCTATAACATTTTGTTTTTTTGTTATGGATTTTTGTTTCTTTGTGCAGTGACTTGATGAATACTGTTGCAGTAAAGGTCTGTCGATGTTCATTTTTGGGTGCCTTTACTGTTTTGTTTGTTGCCCTTATACAACAGTGTAGTACTATTATATACCACTGCTTTGAGACACATCTGTGCTGTATTTAGTTGGCATTTTGGGTATTATGGTTGACAGTGACAGTAAGCAATCTTACATAGAAGTATCAGGTACCTGTATGAGATAGAAAAAAGTTTTAGAATAGGTTTCGTAATTTTTATAGCACTGTGTATTAATAGAATAGTGCTAAGAATGTTAACAATTTTGTAAAACATAACTAAATGATAGTTTTTATGAATGTGCATTTAGCTGCTTATGCATTATCAGAAATTTGTTCATTCTCAATATTTTCACATTTAAAGATTTTTCACATGTGTTCTTATGATTACGTTAGCTGTTATTTTTACCTGTATGAACATGTGTTTTATACCATGTAGTGGTCACGGGATAGTCAGTATGATGATTAACTATATGTAGAGCAAAATTTGAGAGTGATAGTGTGTAACTAATGTGTAACAATTAGTTTGTTTACAATTAGGGGGACATGCGACTATTACTGTTGTGTGATGTGTACCTACAGTTGGTGGGTATGTTGCATGTTGGCATTAAATTTCAATATCGTTGTTGCATTTACCAACATTGTGTTTTTGTACTCCTGTGTATTGCTATTGAGTTGTAATTTTCTCAACATGGGGAAAATGTTTTCCCTGCATATGTACTGTGCAATGATGCAGTTCATTGTCGAATAACTGTGTGGCCCACAGTCACAAATACTGTGGCTGTGTTTCTGAACAGATAACTTAAATTGAATATGTTGGAAAATGTGTGTGAGAATTCTGAAATATTTGATTTATAAGTTTTGCGCAGTGCAGTTCACATGTACACTAGTAACTTTGTGTGTATCCATACTTTTCAGTTGAGAATTTACTATTTTGCTTTCAACCCACAACGTTGTGAATAGTGTAGACTTCATTAGTCACATCTTGTGATAATCTAACAATACTGTGCTTTTGCTTATGTGCTGCGTTTTTGGATGAGTTGATGTGAGAAAATGACTATATGGTAGAATTTTAAATCATAAGAGTGCAACTATTGTAGTAGAGGTCATAGAATGGATATGATGGGACATTTGAGTGTGAAAATTACAGCAAATTAGTAGTTTTGCAAGTTCTGCTGTACAGTTCATTGTGCACGCATGGAACATTGTAATCTAAAATATCTGCACTGCACTGAGTTTGAGGCAGCTATGCAGCAGATTATGTGTTTAAAATTAATACTGCTTTTATTTTTCCATAGAATGTGAATTGTGTCAATATATAGACAGTCTTGGAAAATTACTTTGCGTGACACGAAACTTTCGGGGAAAAATACTTTTGTGCATTCGAAGTGTCTGCAGAATTGTACTTTCGTGCATTCGACACTATGGGTTTAAAAGTATATTGAATGACGCTTTCCGGAGTGTTACTTATGCTATCCGAAGTGACTTGAATGTATTTCGTGTATGTCGAAGTAGTTAGTTCTAACACTTGGGAGTGGCTGAAACATTCATTATCGAATCATTAAACAGTCTGTTTGAGTGACAGCTAGCTCTACCAATGAAATTAAAGATTTGTCAGCCACTTCTGAGATCTAATCAGAGACGGACAACACTGAAGAAGAAGTAAACAAGATCCATTTTGAACATTGCTGAGAAAAAAGCAGTTGAAACTGTAAGATGTTCATATATATTTTCTAGTATTTCAAAAACTTATTAGAACATGTGGCTACTATTAATCAAACTTTTTGTGTTTAATCTCATAATGTTAATTGTTGTTGTGGCATGCTATATTCTTAAGAGAAAATAGTTTAAAGTGAGAAAGCATTTAGTACTAACTCTGTACAGATACAGCTGCAAATGGAGGAGATAGGAGGTGCACATGGGTTGTATGACAAAATGGAACCAATCAGACTTGTTTCTGATGTTGTAGTTGTTTAAACTGCCTATGAAAAGGGGATGCATTTTTTCAGTTCTCAGTGGTTTCAGATTTTGCAGTGAACATAGTCTAGTAATACTGAATGCATGAGTTACATTGGTTAATGAAGCCAAAGCAGGAGGGAATTTTTTTTTTATTTGTGTGTGCTTTGTCTGAATGCACTGAAGCTAGCTTGAAATAAGGAGGGAAAATATCAGTTTGATTTTCAGTGCTGTCTGGTCACTGCAGGGTGAACAGTTCCTCTTAGTAGTTTCTGTAGAGTTCTGAGTAAAAAAAACTTAGAATGGCAGAAAATAGCAAATGTTTTGTGGATAGTTGAAGCAGTTACATAAGACGAGCAGCTGAGTTTGCAGTTCATAGTGATTTTGGGAGGGACCTGCAGCTCCGAATTGCTATGTAAGATGGTTTTGTCGTGATTGGAAATGAGATGGGAACATCTTATGCCAACCATGCACAGACTTTGAGACCTCACTTCCTCCTGACATACTGCTAATACATCTTGGAGGCAATGATTTGGGCTCAAAACACTGGGTAGATTTAGTAACAGAGGCAAATTGACCTTGCTTCATTATGTCTATGTTGCCTGCCTGTATTATCATATTTTCAGATATTACAGAGCGTAGAGTCTGGCAAGCAGAGCATCATATGTATCTGATTGACAGAGCTTCTGAAAAAGGAAATGTACAGATTACTCTTTTCTATGCATGCATGGAATTGGCATACTATACGTCACCCCTAAATAAAATACTGTAATGATTGGCTATTCACCAGATGATGTACATTTCGATGCTGGCAATTGTCATTTTCTGGGAGACCTTCAAGATGGAATCCTGAAAGTCCTTTAAGATCGTGAGACTGTTTGAGGAAATATTATAGAATACACAAAGGTTCTTTTCGAACCATATTAATGTGTCAAAAATAGATCAAGTGCATGCATCACTCACATATATGATACATATATGGGTTTGCCATATTACATAGTGGGTAACGGCAATGGTAATTTTTCCTGCTTCTGTCTGTTCACAATTGTATAGATATTGTTATAGTCTCAACATTGGTAATAGTTTGTATGTTAATGAGTAGTACCATTTACTGTGGCCCTTTGTGAGTATTGTAGCTGTACCAACAGGGCTAGAAATAATTTTTTGATTCTGTGTCTGTCCGAGGGACAAAGGTGTCATAAATTTTGCCTGTCCCACAAAACTTTTGCCTGTCCACACTATTTTTTACATAATTTTTTCCACTCTCTGTTCCCCTTTATGCACAACTGCTTTGTTTCAGATTTTTTACCTTTGTTTTAATAAGCCACTGCAGGGTGTAATGGTGGATTTATCAATTTCTGCTGTGAAGTCAAGTCACTGGACTTCATCCTCATGACCAAACTATACCAGAAGTAGGTAAATCCCACTATAACTGACACACTACTGTGGATTATTGCTTCAATGAATAAGCAGGCACCCAGTGCCCCAGTCCTCCAAGCTGTAGGTAAGAAGCAGGACCTCACAAGAAAAAGATGTTGCATCTCAGCTGGGCTATCCTGGATAAACTAAAACTAAAATAAAAAATAAAGAATGTTTTGAGCTCTCCAACAGAGTACTGTACTTTTTATCAAGATTTTATTCTCCATTGTAACCTGGTTGCCATGGTGAAGGGAGGTCTGCCAACTTCTCTGCATCCTCTGCTGTACTAATGCTTCAGTGTTTTTTGAGTTGGCAGGTTGTAGGAAATATATCCTTCCCTGGTTTACTACGTTGAAGGATGTTTGGCAGTGATAACTTCTTATATAATACTTGTAACCTGTCACATTTATGATTTCTTTCTCAGAATGTAAAAGCATATGTGAATAAATGTACTTTTACATTCTGAGAAAACAATCATGATGTGGCAGGCTACAGGTAAGGTATTGTACAAGTGAACACTGCTAAACATTCTGAACACTAGAGCAGGAAGGATATATTAAATGCACTTCATCCATTTTGTGCTTGTTAACTCGGCCCTCATGAAGTTTCACCTGTAGAGTTTCGGCTTTCAACACGCTTTTACATATTTCATGCTCCTTTCCCTTGCTGCTCGGCCTAATTGACTCGCTACATCCCATTTTGGTACCATGCGTGATTTACTTACTGTCGCAGTGCAGACACACAAGGAGCTACTAGGGCACCCTTAACTTGCTGCCCTAGCAGCAGGTGCCATTGCAAAACAGAAGCGCAGATTAGCTCCGCAGCCTTATTTTGAGCCCTGTGGTGCATCTTCAGATCATGAGGTCCTGACATCTTTTTCCCAAACAGAGTGCTGTGGTTGGGTCCTAGCACCCTAATAGGTGTAGCAAAGTTATAAAGCAGAACTGTTTGTCCAAGGGACAGGCCAACAAAATAAAATGCTTGTCCCATTGAAAACGCTGTCCGAGATGGTGGACAGTCGTTATTTTGAGCCCTTGTGTACCAACATGGTATATGTGCAACTTCAATAAAACACAGTGGTACCGTAAAATGTATCTGTTTCTTCACTGGTATGTCAGGATATAAATGTATTTTTATGTTACAGAAATGGTAGTTATTAGTATATGGGCTATAATGAATGCAGATAACTGCGTTATCATGCACTCTCTTTCTTTCAATCACTTTGTTATCAGTCTCACATTTAGTAAAGTGCATTCATAGGTTCAGTACAGTTCTGTGATGTGTGGTTAACTTCGTTTAACATCTACATTACAATGTTGTGAATACTCAGTGTAGTACAGATGGATATGTCGTGGTGTGCCTAATGATGTTCGATGCAGTATTCGACCCACGTAGACTAGAGCATAGCATGTTAGTCTAGTAGCAGTTGTTTTTACTGTCGAGGTGGTTGAACTTTTTTAGCCCTATATTATGGTATTTATCTGTGTTTCTGCTATATTGAAGGACAGGTGCTCTTTTGATTTAATTTAATTAGTATTGTATGAATTCGCTTAAGAAATATTTATATTAGTTACATGATACTAATGTAGATATTTGTTTGTGTTTGTATTTGAGAACTACTAAGACCTATAAAAAATGAGGCAGTGGACCTATAGGGGTGTGCACCGCTTGAGGCAGTCCAGGCAAGAGGAAATACAAGAGTGTTGATGAGGAGTACGAATCGAAACTGATGTCGTGGAAGCTTATTACAGTTATTTGTACATCGTAGACAAGGTGAAAAATAAGTCGGTCGACAACCTGAAAAAGAAGGGAAGCTGTTGCGCCAACGCTTTTACATGTTGAAACAACGGGAGGTGATACCGGACAACGAGCATGCGTTGGTACTACCCGCCATGAGCTTTTGGGAGGCTGCTGGGAAGCCAGCTTATGGGGAGCGCCTTACTCACCGTAGTAACTTAGCACAACTTTCATAATAGTTGTCCATGTTTCAGAATTAGTAAAAAATCATTGTATAGTAGTGTAAATAAGCAATAAGACATCAGAGCGATTATTCAATGTTGTGTAAATGTGCTTATTGGTGTAATGTGCATGAGGCACAGCCGAGTAGTGCATTCCCCACACAGTGATTAAGGACTATTGATATAAACAGTATGAGTGTCTTTATTAGTATTATCATAGCAATATTTTTTGAAATTAGTGTTGAACATTGTTTCTAGGTGTTAGTTCTCTACATATATGTCAATCAAAGGTTGACATACGAGCATAACATTTTGATACTACTCAGAAATCAGTATTTCACAACTGTTGTTGTAAGTCTTTAAACAATGTACTGTGATTTACATCAATATTTAACTATTTTTGTTTTGGGGTTCATGGTAGAACATCGGAGGCATTCCCAGCTGCAAGCTTATAGAGCGCAGTAAGAGCCAAGCTGTGGAGGGTGGTCAGTCAGACACTGAAAGTTGTCGTTTTGATTGAGTCTGGACGGTAAGACTTTATTATCACAAATTTTAGGTTGTTTACAAATAAGAAATGAGGGTTTCATGACACAAGCGGAGATATTCAAATTGTGCCATTCATACATGCAAGCTATTGTGTTGTGCAAATTAGCTGCACAGCTGTGTGTCTGCTGCAATATTCTAAATGACATGCAAATGGGGTATAATCATTGCAAGACGTGAGTGGAGGCATTTGCATGTCGTTATATGTGATTTGCATGTTATTACCATGCAGGTCTGCCGATCCCGAGAAATTGTGCGTGTGCCCTAACAGTTGCAGCCTATCTGGGAACACGATCCATTGTGCAGTCCGATAATAGAGAAAGCAGTGAATAATCCTGGTGCACCCATCTCTGGGCTGGCTTAGAGGAATGGTTCAATTTTCGCAACAGCTTGATCGTTGGCAGCATGTGGCCCTCCTAACATATCCTGCTGATCCAGTGGACCAGCAGGAGTGGCAGTTTACTAAGCCCTCTGAACATAGCCCTGTGGCACTGTATGAGCCACACCCTCTGTAAGCTCCACCCCCGCCCCCCTGTAGCTGTTGGGTAGTATCCCATGTTGCCACCCCGCCCGCCGAGTGACTGCCTGGTAGGGCTGAACGACCATTGCTGCCAGTACAGCCAATGTGTTAGAGCCCATGTCGACAAGACAGTTCAGATTTTTAATGAATGAATTGATTCACAAATCTGGAATGTGACACGTATGGGGTGCATGCCCATTGGCTCTGGTCTGCAGTACGTGTGCAGCCCCACGGGTCAGTTGATGGGTGCAGGTGGTGTGGATGTCTGCCGCCCACTGCCTGTGATGGTGAGCAGGGTAGTGGTGCTTCATGTGGTGGGTTGTGGGAGACACCAGTCACCAGGCTATCTTCAGAGGGGGTTTTAAACCAACTGGCCACGATTAGGCATTTCAGTCCCTGGACCAGGACGTGATATGTTCAGGAGGACTGGTGGGTTGTTTTACTTACTGGCTGAATTGGGCATTTTGGTCCACTTGACCACAAGGGATCACATTTGTGGGTTACTTAACTTTCTGGCTGTGGACTGGGCATTTCGTGCACTGGAGCATCAGGGATACATTTGGGGAGGCACAGTGCCCGTGATTTGTCTGTGCGTTGGGGAAGTACAGAATGGCCACAGTCGGGCCACTGGGAGGGGGGTGTGAGGAGATTACAGTCAGTTGGCTGCAATTGTGCTCCAGGGGGGGCATGGGGACTAGGTTGGGGACAGCACAGGTGCCAGCAGTTGTGTTTCACCCTGAGATCTAGCAGCTCAGCTGTGGGTGACCCCGAGTTAGTTTTTTTTTTTGCCTGTGAGTCATGCAGGCTTGGTTGGGGGTGTATACAAGCCTCCACAGCCTGGGTGAATATTGGTCTCTGG
Organism: Neoceratodus forsteri; assembly: GCA_016271365.2. Taxonomy (NCBI): domain Eukaryota; kingdom Metazoa; phylum Chordata; order Ceratodontiformes; family Ceratodontidae; genus Neoceratodus; species Neoceratodus forsteri. The sequence continues at coordinate 818,745,227 of CM057450.1, read as the reverse complement.
AGTTCTATTTATGGTTCCTCCGTCCACTTCACCATGCATTCATTTGCATTGTGCTGTTGTTCAGCCAGTTTTCAGTGGCGCAAGTGTGTTTTACTGAATATTGCAGAATGGCGGAATTTTGTACTGCAGATGGGAGCCTCTATTGTGTATGGGTAAACCATCTTGAATATGCCACCCAAAATAGTTCAAAAAAGGTGTTAACAAGTCTAGTGAATGTGCAGTGCCACCATGGCAGAAGATCCTGTACTACCATAACAAACTAGTATTACTACAGATGTGAGTGGAATACTATTCTTCATGAATCTGAGAATGGATGGATGCATAGCGGTAGATGCGTGTTGTGGGGGCAGGTCTTCCTCTGCTAATTTTGGTGGTGGAGTTCAATGTACAATGAGTTATAGATAACCAATTCTAATGTTGTTCTAATGTTGTAGGTGTCTCAGTGGAATTCAATGGTGTGCTGCTAAATTATCTGTTGCCAATTATGACATGTCCCTAGATTGTATTTAGTTAATATTTCTATATGCCATGCCAATGTTTCATTTTTATTATTGCAATAGTTATTAATGTGCATAATAGAATATCTACATGTTTGTTAATGTGTTTTAATAGCCCTGTAGGGGTAATATGGTTGATAACACATAAATGGCTGCTACATTCAGCTAGAGGGTCATTGAGTGAACAGTGACATTATTGTTGTGTTTGTGTTATTTTTATTATAATAACTCACATTTTAAAACTATTAAAGGAACAGAGCGTCATATAATTAGGTATGCATGTATGTAAATTGAACATACATGTAATGTTTTTAGGATGTTTCTGTGTCACAAACATGCATTATGACAATGTTATAAGCATTGTGATTGATGGGCAGGCACTACTTGTTCTGCACTGCATACTACCAATTATATATATCTGTGAGTAATCTTTTGAAAACACGTTATTGAAGAAACAGTGTTGGGGAATCACCAGGGAAAAAATAAATGAATTTCTATATTAACTGTTCTGATTGATGGAGATTTGTCTTGGAAAAGATATATACATGGTGTAATAATTTCAAGACTTGTAATATCATGTAATACTGAGTTAACAACATACACCTAGTTGGAGACAGAGCTGTTTCTGTAAAGAGATATGTGTTCAAATGATAGTTGTATGAATGATGTAGTATTAGAAATTGATGTTTTAAAGAAAACACTTTAACCTTGATATTTCATCTATTAATGTGATCATTTTTTACTTGTTTGCTTTAATAGAGCCCGGGAAGCTGCTGCTATGAACGGTGGAGGTGAAGCAGGAATCCGCGCCAGCCCACCATGTAAGTGAAATCTGTTGTTGCTATTATCTGCATCCTTGAGAAGTACCATAGGGTTGTCAACATTCTGTGGTGATCAATGCTCCTGTTGATAATTACACGCTGCTGTCCTACTGCATGATAGGGGAGTGCAACTGGTTCATTATGGCATACTCTACTGCAAATGTTAAATTGTTTGGTGTGAGCAACAGACCTTGTTGCTGAGGCAACAACCTCTTTTTGTTTGTTGTGGTGGGCGAATCACTGTTTACATTACTTACTTTATATGTGCTGTGACCTTATATGGGTGGCAATGCATTGATCACTGCAGATACCCAACCACCCAAAAAACACAAACATGGTGGTAGGATATTGTAGTGACCGAAATGTTGTGCAATGCATAAAGTGTCCAATTATGATTTTTTAGTTTTTTTCTCAATCTACAAGTTTAAAAGTGTGCCTTATAGTGTTCATGATCCCTTTTTCCCAGTAAAAGTGAATAGCTGTGCAGTGTGTCTGTCTTCAGCCTTGCCAGCCTAATGCTTACCTCTACAATGCAGTGTGATGCTGTTCAGTGCATTGTCAGATATGTGTATTTTTTAAAGGTGATCATGAACTGAGGGAATGTCGATAAACTAATAATGCAGGTAATAATGGACTGTTTATGCTCACTTCTATGAATATCGCAGATGCTTCTAAATAGCACTATAGAAGTTGTCTCACCACTTAAAATGCAGTACTATGACAGGTCATAAGTGGTGCAATTCCACTACATCATATCAATGGCAGCGATTTCTGGTAAGTTATGAAAAGAAGTTGCTGAGTAGTGAAACTGTGCTAAATATTGGGCCACATAGATCACATTGCTACATAATTCAATGATGTATGGCTTAGCTTACACACAGTGTCATACTTTCAATGAACACCTATTCTTTAAAACAGTGTTTTTAATACGTCACTATATGATGCTGTGGCTGTTGTGCAAATTACTTTTTGGGACAGTGTAAGGAGATGACTGTGAGACTGTATGTGAGTAAAGGTGGTAATATGTCTATTTAAAACATTTGTTTTGAGATGAGCATTATATGCTATCATGGGCAAGCTCTTCTGTGCAAAATACTTGCAGGGTGTGTCCAGGGTGATATTCAAAGGAGTTGTGCTATTGAGGAACTGCTTGAATATCACCCCTGGAGCACAGCCACTCGTGCATGGCGCAGTGGAACTTGCAGCAGCGCAAGGTGAGAAACTGCAGCATTCTACTTGTGGTCGCAAAATCCCTATATTCAAAAGGTGATATGCAAATGTGGCTGTAATTCATGCAAAGGCAACGGGGGCCATTCGTGATCTGGATTATGGTTCTATTTGCATGCCATTAGCATGCAGGTGTGGTGATCCCGAGGACCTGGCGCTGGCTCCTTACCAGGTAGCAGCCATTGGGGAAGGACGCCTGGCAGGCCAATCGCAGGCAAAAGAGCGTAACCCCCACTGGCCCAATTGCAGGCATACTGTTAATAATTTCCCTCACTAGGCCCAATTAGGGTAGCAATGTGTCTCCCCCTTCAACACAGACATGGAGGTCCAGTGGACCAATAAGCACGATCTTGCGTATTAAGTAATTAAAACCTCCCCACCTCCTGAATATATCCCTGGTGGTCCAGTGGACCGATAAGCCCAATTGCAGGCTGGAGTATTGAAACACCCCCCACCTCCCGATCATATCCTGAAATCCCAATTGTGGGATGTAGTTGGCATGTCTCCAACAAACGCATGAGTGTTGGGGCAGACATTGCTGCCCGTGATTGGCTTCTGCAGATGAGGGGCGTGAGAGTGCATATCTTCTCAACCAGTATCACATTATGAGGAATGTTACTCATTTTAATTCACTAAAGCTCCCTGTTTCACATTGTGAGGACTTGTAACACATCTAGTGGTAACATTTTTACCAAAACTCTATAGTAAATGACGCTAAATATATCAATTTGATTAATTGCAGACTTTATGAACTTAAATGCAAAACATTTTAACAGTGTTGTGGTCTCTAATTTAAAAATTAGATTAAGTGTTCCATGTTTTGCCCATTCTTTCCACATTTTGAGAAGCAATGTAACACATTTGGGGAACAAACGGTTGAGACATATGAGACAGAGTGTTGAGGGCCAGCCACAGGTGGCAGCTGCTGTGTTGCATCCTGCAATGCAGCAGCTCACTTGTGGGTGGCCCTCAACTTGATCCTTTTTTTTCTCAAAGTTGTGCAGGCGCAGCTTTGGGGTTGAGCCTGCACAACTCTGCACAGCCCGGCTGGATATCTGGCATGGTTTTGCATCGCATCTTATATTAGTGACTTAATTATTTAAAGTAGTGATGTGTGTTGAGGGCTTGAAACACGGGTAAAAAGATGTTTGGTTTCAAAGTATCATTAAACTTATCATGATAGTGTACGCATGAAAAGTATTTTATTATACTGCTACTGTCAAGGTACTTTTTTTTCACTGAATACATGACTACACATTATAGGCAGACATGGTACAGTAAAAATTCTCACACTTGATGAGGATGTATTTCAATTCTATGGTATAATAGTGTCAATAATGCAAAAGTATGTACATACTGAATATTTCTGAGTAGTGAAAGAAAATCTAAGAGTAGCATTCTAAGCCACAGCTAACTATACATTTTTTTATGTTGTCGGCTTATTAGATAATATAGATAGTCAAGTATGACAGAGAGAGAAATAAGATACTAAATAGTTTAGCATCATACTTAAAACTATTATCATAACTTTTAAATGAATGCATTTCTGATATTGCATTAGATAAGAAATATTTGAAGTGAAATATTTTAAAGTTGTAATTGTTGAATTTGTGTTGTATATTCATCATAACTTTTTTTTTAATCTTTGTAGGGCGCGGGCACGCTAAAGTGCACAGGACTGTTCTGCTACAGACGCGTCTACGCCAGGTTGTCAGTCTGTGGAGAAGAAAATGCTTGATCTCTTGGAGAGACTGGACAAACCAGTCTCTCTCTTGATGCACAGCAGCAGACTGTCAACTTTCATGCTAGAGCCGGTCGTAGCAGTGGGGCATTGTGTTGCTGTAAGTAGCAGTGCTTCACTCCACGGCTACCATCTGTTCCTGCAGCTTCCTGGGTGAAACTGGCCACCCTTCATAGCGGTCCAGTATTCTCTCCCGAGGGCGCAACAGTTTCCACTTCTTTGCGCCTCACATCGAATCCAGTTTCTAGCCTGATTGCCCTCAGCACTGCATACACCTCTCAAGTGTTCAACAAAACTAAAAGAACATTGACAATATATTTTTATATGTTTTTATTTATGTAAAGAAAAATATTTTATTAAATTTTATTTTGTGTATGATGTAATACACTTTTATAATGCTTTTTTTGGTGTATATATATTATTTTGCAAAATCTATTTTTTATTGATAAAAAAAATATTTTTGTTTGTTATTTTTATAGCGTAAAATATTTTAATAGTAAAAAGTTAAAGTATACTCTCTTGTATTTGGTGTGTTATTGCTATTCGAGAGATAAAGTGTGACATTCAAGCCTCAACATTTTTGGGCCAATTGTCATAACTATATCATCTTAACATTGGGTATATGTGGTAGTATTGTAATCCCTAATATAAAGATAGTTCATACAAAGGTTCATACAAATGTTCAAGGAGTGGAGGAGGCCAGACAGTAAAGAATAGGCTATAGCTGTTCCCAGCCAGTATCCCTTATGTAGTCATGTTAGCTTCCTTCATAAAAATTTCTATCCAGCTGAGTTTTAAAAAGCATCTTTGATTTAAGACAAATAAGTGACAAGGGGAGCTCATTCCAAGGGGCCACCACTCTCTGTGTGAAAAATGCCTTCCTTCTATTAGTATTATACTTTATGGGCCAGATATTCAAAAGGGTTGCACCATGTGTAATAGGGTAGTGCCTGCGCAAGTCCAAACTTGCTCCATTCTGCGATATTCAGCAGGAGGCAGTTGCGCCTCAGAAAACATGCTGAGCAACAGTGCAATGCAAATGAATGCATGCTGAACTGCAGGGGGAGGAACCATGCATAAACTGCACAGCCCGATATTCAGCCAGGCTGTGCAGAGTTGTGAAGGTGCAACCTAACCTGCTCCTGCACAACTTTGAGCCAAAAAAGATGCTCTTGTTGTATCACCCACAGGTGAGCTGCTGCATTGTAGGGCACAACACAGCAGCTGACACCTGTGGCTGGCCCCAACCCACCTCCATGTGCCCCTCGCAGCCCGATCATGGGCAAAAGAGTTAAATCCTCACTCACCACCCCCACTGGCCCTATTGTGGGCAACAGCAGAAATGTTCCCCCAACAGCCTGACCACGGGCTGTTTTAGTTTAAAACAACCCCCGAATACATCCCTGGTGGTCCAGTGGACTGAAGCCTGATTGCAGGCTGTATCAGTGTAAAATACAACCCCCACTCCTGCCGAACATAGCCCTGGTGGTCCAGTGGACTGAAACTCCCGTTCACGGGATGTAAGCAGTAAACCCCACCCCGAACATAGCCCTGGTGGTCCAGTTTATGTATTCAGTACAAGAAACCTCTTTCACCGCTGTTCACATGATTGATGGTACCACCTCAGTTGGTAGGAAGCACTCTATGAAATCTCAAGTTACTATAGTAGCATATCCATTTGTTCAGTAGATGAACTAATAGTGCCCATGTCATGTCATATTGTCTTTTAGTTATGCACATCTTTTATTAACATATGTGCTCACAAACAAAATGAGTAAGACACTTTAACATAAAAAACTACTACATGGAACGAGAATGACAAATTACAATTAATAAAGTAATTAAGACAATATGATTAATAGTTGACTACTGTTACTGTTAATAACAGTAAATGCAACCACAACAGTTGAAATATTTCTGATATTGGAACATTGTTTTATATGTATGTGTATTCATTCTTAGAACTATAAATCATGTAGTATGCTGATTGATAGTTCTGAAAAGACAGGATATTCATGGCAAAAAACTCTTTAATGCATCAGTTAGGGTTGTTCCACAGTGACAAAAGTGAGGAAATTCGCTGTTAGGGTTGAAAACCCTAACTCCGAATTCACCCCCCAGCACCACACACACACAGACAGACACACACATTCAAGTATGGGGGAGGACCAAGTCAACACAACCAATGACAGACATCCAGCAGCAGGTGACAGAAATAACAAACAATTGTCTAAATGTACTACTAGACATCCCCACCCACCTGACCAGGTACTGCATGCTCAGTGGAGATCAACAGCAAAACTGAGGCCATGTACACCAAACGTCACATCCCTGATTGCAGCTGCACACAACGTATCACACTTAGGTAGTTGCATGGCCTTACCTCACCGATGCCCCACACCACACCACACCACTTGTGGTGGGCCACCTGAGAATAAAGTTAGCAAAACCAAGGATTTGTACAGGTATAATATCTCTGATTATAACAAGGGTTTGAGAAACGAGCTTTAATTGACTGTAAACATTGTAACAGCCTTATGTTTAGTTTTTAGTAACATACATGTACAGCCTAACCATATAATGAACATGGTTTAATGTTGTTTAAAAAACAGTTTTATAATGATAGCAATAAGCCACTCTCAGGTATTATGTCAATGGTCAGTTTATCACTGTCTAGTGACGTGGCACTCGGATATACCTCATTCAACATTAAACCCCTACAGGGTGATTAACAGACGATTTAACATAACTGTTGGTCATGCCTTATTGCTTAATTGTCTTTATGAGTAGATACTCTCCATCTGCTAGGCACTGCAGCAGCTTTGCAACACAGTGTCCCACCCAGTTACACCATACACTGTCTAGTTGCTGGAGAATGGCTGTGAATATGAACTCATGAAGATGAACAGTGTAACTTGATCATTACAGTCATCGAAACCCTAGTGTGATTATAACTGACAGACTCAGTGATAGAGGATAACCCCTGCTGTCCTAGTACATTTACCCCATTATGAGTTAAATCAATACTAAAAGACATTCTGTTTATATCTACACCATACCTACTTTATTCCTGTTGTAGCAGAATTAACATAGTTATCACTTTGATATCATCAGTGACAGAAGTGTGGCAAACCCAAACAGTAGGCATACAGCCTGAGTATGAAACAACTGTTAAAATATCACACTGTGTCCATAAGTGGCATAGATCACTCATTGCAACAATAGCAAATGTATTACTATTTGAATAAGTTAGTCATCACAGATGCAATGAGATTGTCTTTATCAGGTACAACATACTCAGTAAGTGCCTACAGGAAAATCTATCCTATATAAATCTCTGATACAGGTACGTCATTGTTGGCTCAGTAGTGCTATGACATTTAGAAGTTACTTGGCCTGATCCATGCAATTACAATCTTTCTTACAAAGAATACTTACTGCATCTTTAATATTGAAACACACTGAAGGTCTATGTATGTACATCAGCAGTACACCTTCATCAGTAAGAATGCATGTGATACTGGCAGTACCAATTTCACAGCGTTGAACAGGCAATGCTTTTCCATATGTTTACATCAGCCTCTCTGTGTTGAGTAAACCATTGCAGTAAATGTACTACTATGTAAATCACCTACTAAATCTATCACTGCTTTTATCTTGAGCATGCTAGTGTCTTGTAGTTAATTTATGTGCTTCTCTTAATTAATGTATACTCAGTAGTGTTAAAACCTTTCTACAACTGTCATCATGCACCTTCAGCATTTATATTGAATAACGGCACAGTACCAGTTGTGGAATGGTGTGGGGCATCGGTAGGTAAGGCCATGCAACTACTAAGTGTGGTACGTTGTGTGCAGCTGCAATCAGGGATGTGTACATTTGGTGTACATGGCCTCAGTTTTGCTGTTGATCTCCACTGAGCATGCAGTACCTGGTCAGGTGGGTGGGATGTCTCTAGTACATTTAGACAATTGTTTGTTATTTCTGTCACCTGCTGCTGGATGTCTGTCATTGGTTGTGTTGACTTGGTCCTCCCCATACTTGAATGTGTGTGTCTGTGTTGTGTGTGTGGTGTTGGGGTGAATTGGAGTTAGAGTTTTCAACCCTAACAGCGAATTTCCTCACTTTTGTCACTGTGGAACAACCCTAACTGATGCATTAAACGGAGTTTTTTGCCATGAATATATATATATATATTATGGTAGAGGAGCCATTTACATGTTAAACCCAAAATTTTGCACCTTAATAACTTTTCAACCATTCAACGGATTTGCCTGAAATATGGAATACAGAATCAAAACCCATACACCTTGGGATCTTCCAAGTTTGGTATCAGTCGGATATATGGCTGTGGAGTTATTAAGCATGATTTGCGCATGCATTTACGCTTTTTTTGGAATTCTATGGTCACGCCTACAGGTCACACAGTTTGCATGACCGGTCAGAAATCTTCAGGGAATGTGCAGCCAGGGTCCCTGATGTGTCTTTCAAAGATTTCGTGAAAAAATATTAAACGGTTCCAAAGTTATTCAAAAAACAAGTTCCCATTATAAGTCAATGGGAAAAGTTAACAAAAAGTTCAACACTTTCGCAAATGAACTTTTTACTGTCGCAAATGGCCCTTTTACTGTCGCAAATCCACCATTTTGTTTTCAGTTAGTGATCAGAAAAATGCTTGGCATTTAAAATTGAGACCCTCTAGGAACCTATTTTTTTTTTGTATTCACCTATTCGGGCCCTGAGGATGCTAGCCATGTTTTCATTTTGGGGTAAAACACCCCAGAAATATGTTTTTGAGATTTCTGGAAAAATACTTTCACAAAGTAGTGTCGCACTCACATAGTATCGAAATTTTTAGAAAAGCTTTTCAAATCACTACATTATTTTGACACTATGCCAAAATTAACAGTAATTCTTTGGCAGTCCGCTGCAAAACAACGGTTTGGAGTTTTGGGCTGAAATTTGGAGGTAACACAGCTGACATCTCACAAATATGCCTTTCAGTGTATTGCTGAAAAAATATTACACAGCGGCAAAGTTATGGTACTCCAAATTTGATGCTTTTCCCATAGGATAACATTACGGCGTATGACGCATTGCAGCAATCGTTTGGCGCCCTGCTGCAAAATAACGGTTTGGTCTTTTGGGCTGAAATTTACAGGGATCACAGTCAACATCCCTCAGATGTGTCTTTCAGTGGTTTGGTGAAACGTTATTACAGGGAGGCAAAGTTATGGCAGTCCGAACTTCTGTTTTTTTCCCATAGGATAATATTACGATGTTCGCCGCACGTTTCAGGGCCCATATCTCGAAAACGGTGCGAGATACGGACTTTTTGTCAAAAAATTTCTTAGCCCCCAAAACTAGCCAGGAAAGTGATAATACATAAGACTTTTACATTTTTTCTCTATGTCATACGGTTACTGAGATATAAGCAATTTACTGTTCCAAGTCCTCATTTTTGTGTTCCGAGGGTCATTATTTTGCATACATTCTTTCTACTCACTGTCTTTCTCTATACAGCTTTTGGGGAAAACCAGCCTGTGCGCTTACATTACTGTTACCATTATCATTTCTGCTTGCGGTTCCGTACCCGTTTCACTTACCGTTCACATTTACACCACCATGTACAAGCTTTATGCTTACTATGGGTTGCATTTATGTTGTTTTAACATATCTATCTATAGTACTGTTTCTCTTCTGTTTCACTTTGCATCACCATGTGCATTACAATTTGCGCTATGGGCACAATGTTACTATGTGACAAGACATCACGTATGGAAGCGCCTGTCACCAGCATTACATTCACTATTTCTCATTATCATTCTCAAAAAGAGAAATTAGAGGCAAAAATCCATTTAATGCATCAGTTGGGGGCTGTTCAACAGCGACAAAAGGAGGAAATTCATGTTAGGAGTTGAAACCCTCTTTGCACCCTCCAGCTCCACCCCCAACTGGAATCGGGTGCTCATTGGGAACATCGGTCCTAACTGTCACCCCATTCTCCTATTCCTCAGCTTCTTTCCACATGTGATGGGGTGACAGTTAGGCCGACGACCCCAATGTGCACCCGATTCCAGTTGGGGGGTGGCTGAGGGGTGCAAAGGAGGTTTCAACTTCAACATCGAATTTCCTCACTTTTGTCGCTGTGGAACAACCCTGACTGATGCATTAAACAGAGTTTTTGCTCTTAATATATATATATATATATATATATATATATATGTATATAGGAAACATCTATGAAATTGGGGCAGTGATTGAATAAAACTGACCATATGACCATGCATTATTCCAGAATGACCACATGCCTCCTACTACAACAACATGCCTGAACTACTTTCCATCCCTCAGAACCTCCTCACCACCAGCCAGATCATGCCAACCCTGGCACATGCAGGTTGGCATGCACACACAGGTAAGGTAGTTTCTGTTTCCTGGTCTCCACCTCACAGAAAGCACACTTGTTGCTATGTTCCAGGAAAACATCCAGGATAACAAGCTTTAATATAGCAAACAGCAGTAGGATAATTCATGCATCCTCCCACAGCAACCAAATGTCTTTGCATGATATTTGTGCTTTCTGAAGGCTGAATCAGTGCAGTCATGACCGTCATTTATAAAGTGCATGATTAAAGTGGCAGTGCACCAAAAACAATTAAAAATACTACTAGTATGACATCACAAATTTGCACTGACCTAAAACCAGGCAAAATACATGAATCAACTGATAAACATATAAACATAGAAAATCAATTACAATTCATTTAAAAAGGTCTGAATACAACTAAGAAACTTGATAGGGTCAAATAGTATGCATATCAAAGTGACCAGGACAAAATAGGGAAAGGCAAGGGGGGGGGAGGATAAAATGCAACCGGGTATTCCAGAATAGACCTATACCATTCTGAACTGAAAATCTTCTCAAAAAACAAGAAAAGAGATAATTAGCATACTTATCTAAAAAAATGAATACAAATCCATCATGTCATTACATGAAAAAACTTATCTGAAAGCACTTTTTTTTATTGTACCTTTTTAAAAAAGTAGACAATGGAAAATGGTCATTTAGACCATGGTATTCATAAGATTTCATTTGGTACTGCCAAAATATCTCTGTCTGTAAAAGCTTCCTATCTAAGTCACCACCCCACACAGATTCATGATTTTTTTCAATAACTTGAGAGGGGACGCAATCCTCTCTACCTATGTTTTTTGTGTGTAGTGCTAATACCCTTACACCATCTAATTTTTGGACACTTCTGATATATTGTCCCACTCATCCCTTTAACTTCCTTTTTCTTTTACAAATTGTAGCAGGAATTGCAAGGACTGCACTGGGCTAAATAGATAACATTAGTTGTGTTACAAGTAGCAAAGTCCCATATTTTATATACATATTTTATACACACACACACACACACACACACACACACACAAACCCACATGCACACCTGGCACACATAGGCTGCCACATCAATAACAAAGTACATCTAAATAGGTGTCCCACATGATTTACCTATAGTGGGGCGACATCCCTGACAGTGACAGACACAATACTGAGTGTCCGCATTGTTCTGTTGGGGGCGTGTGTGTGTTTCCAGAGGGGGGTTGTGCCCTCGAACCCCCCGCAACACCTGGTTTCTATATATACAACTCTGAGTTGGAGTTGTCACGAGAAGGGGGTGGAACACTGGGTAATGCAGTGCCAGTGCCAGTGGAGACCATGACAGCAATCCGACATTGTTGCTCGAATTCTGTCGCTGTGATGATCTTCGCTCTTGTGGTTTCACTGTGCTGTTGGCATACTGTCCCACACTACAAACAGTTATCTGGTTGATCCTGCCATCACTCTTATAATTAAACACTCAGAAAAAACTTATCTGGCTAATGCTGCCACTTTTACTGTCACTCACAATGTTGTAATCACTCATTTTTCTCTGTCAGTATAGCAGGACTGAGTGGTTTTCATTCCGGTGAAGAACATGACACCAGAGGTATAGAAAGACCAACATTGTGTTTATAAATCATGTCAGCAGTGTGGTTTGAGGTAGATTTACTGAGGTTTCTGTAAGAGAAGCCTCTGAATGTAGAGCAAGGAGAGAGGCCGACTCAATGGCTTCAGAAGTGTAGATGCAAGTCTCAGCGAGTATTTCTACAGCAAAACTCACTTATGCTTGCATCTAATCTTCTGAAGCTGCTGAGTCACTCACTATCCTCAGTCTATACTTGTGGCTTCCCTTACAGAAAATTCAATAAACTGACCTTAAACCCTACAACTGACATGATTTGTTTTTGCTCCTACCCTTGCCCCCCCAACCAGCAACTCCTTTGGACCGATCAGTGTTAACCCCCACTAGCCGGTCCTTCCCCTGTCACCATTGTCTCTGTTCCCCATTGGTCCCATGTTCCAGTATACCCAGCATATCCCTGTGAGCGGGGCCCCCTACCTGAGGGCAGAGGAGAGGAGAGGAGAAAGGGTTCTGCTGCAATGACCAAGAGTGCAGAGGGCTGAGGGGATTGAAGGGGGCTGAGAGGTTGTGTGGCATGCTGGGAATGAGGTAGCCATCATCAGGTCAGCTGGGCAGGTGGTTTTCTCCATTTTGGGGGCTCATTACACATCCCACAATTGTATCACTTCAGCAGCGTCCTGCGGACAGGGACATTTGGCAGCATATCAAGGCTCATGCTGCCTCGAACACCTCCACTACCCACCTCCAGGAGCCACCTGTCACCCAGTCCAGTATGGCCCACCTTCTCAGGAGGTAAGCATCCAAAGGACACTCTAACTCCCTCCCAACCAGTCTCCACTCCTGATGCCCAGGCTTGGGGCACAAACCTGGGTCTCCAGTGTACCAGAGAGATGCCCAATCATTCGGCACCACAGAGCCAGCAGACATGATTTTTAAACAAAATGTTGGTCTTTCAATACCTTTGGTAGCATGTTCTTTACAGGAAAGAACACCGTTTGGTCACACTGCACTGACAGAAAAAACTGAAAGTGATTACACTGTAAATGTAAAACTGGCAGGAATAACCAGATAACTTTTTTATGAGTTTTTAGCCATCAGAACTATGGCAGGTTCAACCAGATCACCTAAATAGATCTTGACTACCAGGATCAATCAAATCACCTAAACAAAACTGTAATTTCTGCCAAGCAAAGACTACTTCCCCTTCCAAAAAAACATTTCAATCTATTTTATAAGATAGATAATCCACTACAGGTCATGCATTTGTACTCTGATATATGCATGCCTTGGGTGGTTGAATGCACTCTGCTTGTGGCCCTATATGTTACAACACACACCAAGATGTACTTATATCAGATCATGAACACAAGCCCTGTGGTGGATTATTTATTACATATATGTATGGGATATGCAATTGGTGGACTCAAAATATGCAGTTTATCTTCAAGTGAGGAGGGGCAGGACCATAACTTATGAGTGACACAGCCACGTGTAAGTTACGAAATTCCTGTCTATTCACAAGAGATGATACAGTGCCTATTTTGGCAGGCTGTTGTATTATAAGGGCACAGTATCACCCCTATATAGTTAGGGTTGAGTTGACTGTTTAATTATAAACCCCAATTTTTGCACCTTAATAACTTTGGTGTTGTTTGACAAAGTGGCCCAACATTTGGCATGTGTGGTCAGGCTGCCAGTCTCAAGACATTAAAAGTTTTGTTACAGCATCTTGTTCAGTTTTTGAGATGTGGAGTTCCAAAAAGAGGAAAAATAAAACACATTTTGTTTTGGTATCCCTTTACTTAACATTGGGTATTTTTTTCTCTCACCTATAGCTTAGACAATGTGGTAATTTAGGGTTGAAGGGGCCCATGCCAAGGGTATGCCTTTGGAAGGTTATTATATAGTTCCAGATTTATAATGATTTTAGAGTTAATGTCCTGACATGAACAGTAAAAAAAAAAAAAAGATTGCTACTGCCTATTTTCATGATTTACCCCTTGTGTGCTGAAAAAAATACAGATCATGTCAGACACCATTTTATTTCTCATTTTAAACTCACAAACACTGAAAATGCATGAAAATATATTTTTTTAAAACCAAACATCTCAGCCTATTTAAATGGGACCTATTTACCTAGATTCTGCTATTTGTTTTTTAAACTTGCCAGAAATACATTCTGTGGGCACCCCAAAATCCATGGTGCCCAGCTTAGCGAGAAAAGCTATTAAAACGTGTTCTATGAGAACAGAGAGACCTTCTTGAGTTTTGCAGCTGCAGCTGGAACTCATGCTGCGGGCTCCACTGAGAGCAGTCAGCTGCCCTTTCCCTAGTGTCTGGTGGTGCCTCTTACCATTTGATTGCTGACCCCACATTTATATATTTTGCTGGTGTCTAGAGACACCCCCACCTTCCAAGTGCCATCCCTGTATTTCTGTACTGTTTTCCTGGAGTCTAGTAGCAACCCCCCACTGTATCATCATAGGTCTGATATTTGTATAGTGTTTCCCTGGAGTCTAGTGGCACCCGCCCACCCTCTGATCGCCACCCCATACTTGTATAATGTTTCTTTGGTGCCTAATGGCACCACCCACCCTATATTTGCTGACCCTGTATTTCTCTAATGTTTCCCTGGTATCTAGTGACACCCCCCACCCTCTGATTGCAATCCTGTATTTCTGTACTGTTTTCCTGATTTCTAGTGTACCCCCACACTAAGATCGCCATTCCCCCTAGTTTTACATATCTGACCTAAAATAAAGAAAACTGTCAATGGATGTTTTTTTCTTTAAACCCGAAAAAAAATTAAATGGTCCCTTTCTGATCTGACTCCCCAACCCCAACCTCCCACTCAGCAGTCACCACCCTCAGCAGCAGTACACTACCCACACACACATACACTCACTCACCTGAACAGGTCCCACAGCATATATCCACTCTCCAATTGAAGACACATCTTGCTGCTGGAAACAGTGACTGAAATATGAGAAACTAAGGTAAGTGCAGTTCAATGTATTTCAGTGGGGTTTTGAACTTTGAAGCATAACTTTGTCATTTTTGCATATTTTGGCCCCAAGTGTTCAACATGGCCCTTGTGTGACACCACCTCCTGAACAATGGTGGTGGACTTATGCAAATCAGGCCCAAACGACAATTTCTTGGTCACATTGTGAAATCACCTTTTGGGAGGGATTTGAAAATTTTCACTGTGTTTGTTCATAAGGTGGGGTCATGAGAAAGGCCCTACCGGGTCATAATGTTGCACGCTTAATAGCGTATGACATTATAGCAAACCTGGGATAGCGCTGTAGGCAACAGCGAATGGTGCAATACCACCTATACTGCTATACGCAGTATTGCACCTTTCACATTTTCTCAGGCAGAGAATAAGACCTCTGCTGGGAGTGGGTTCCACTGAGCAGCTGCTGTGGCTCACTGAGCTGAGCCACAGTAGCAGAAACCCAGGTGCTGCATCTGGGACTGGGTTTGATTCCTGGTCCCAGAAACTTATATTTATTTTTGACTTTGTGCACTCCTTGAGTTACCCTCCCCCAGAGTTGAGAATCATTACTGGGGTGAAGGGCAGGTGCAGTCCCCTGTAATGGGGGGAGGGGCGGAGCCCCCTAACAAAAAAAAAAGACATGTCTCATGGCAGAAATCACGCTGTATTGTCAGCGTGATTTTGCAATGCAGCATAATGTCTTGTGACATTATGCCCCCATGCCTGAGAAGGCTATGTTGAATATTTGGGGTCAAAATATGTAAAAATGGCAAAGTTATGTGTGTATGTTGAACATTTTCAATGCTCACTTGTAACTTTGGTATCACACCACCTCATGAACATGACAGCTGCAGTTTTAATCTGAACTCTAACTGGTGCATTAATGCAGTTATTTTGCAAAGAATTTCTTTTCTTTTTGAGATAGTGGAATTTTACCCTTATTTATGAAGGTTCCAAAGATACCTGTGTGAACACATTTGTCTCCCTGAAGAAGCGCAGTTCGGTGCATTTATAGATGCAAATGCACAGGGCCAAATACCAATTGTAGGAGTCCATCAGGCTGCAAAAGCCCAGGACCCTCTGGGCTCAGCACTTCCATGCAGCTACAGATGCATACGTGCAGGAGTCCATCTGGGTACAGAAGGGGTCTAGCAGTTCCATGTGGCTACAGATGCACCTTTTTAATCGTGTCTCAAGAATGTTTCTACAATGGTTCATGAGGTACTGTAGTGTCATAAAATGCACATGTTAAAAATGTGTCTTTGAAATCTTTAAAAACAGCACAGTTATGAGGTAAAGTCTTCATTCTTTCAATATAAAGAAATTGTTCCTTCATGAGCCCATATTTCTGTTTTGTGAGCCAGCAATCTTGTTTTTTGGGGGTCACAAATGTAGAATGTCAGCTCATGAAACAAGGTATTGGACTTGTTTTTTTTTTTTCATTCTTGTTTCTTGAGCTGATTTTCTTGTTCTATGAGGCTCACTAAAGAAGGATACAGCCTCAGGAAACAAGATGTTTGGCTCACGAAACAAGAATGTGGACTTAGAAGAGGGCTCTGTGCTCCCACTGGCAAATGAGGGTACTATTATACTCTCTCAAAAAGTAAGGAAGTTCTTTGCAAAAAACTATTGTAATGCAACATTTAGAGTTCAGCCTAAAGTGAGAAACGTAGGGGTATCTGGTTTTAGAGTTTCCAACCCTAAAACCCCACTCCCACCCCTAATAAGGCTATGTTGAAAATGTGCAGTAAAAATGGCAAACTTATGCACATCCATTGAAATTTTGCTACGCTCTTTGGTAACTTTGGTAATTTTAAATATTTTGACCCCAAATTTCTAACATAGCCATTTTTACACCACCTCATAAATATGACAGTAGTCATTTTTCAAACCCTGCCCAAACTGTGTTTTTTCACCTGTAGCATGAAATAACATTTCAGTGGGGCGGAATAATGTTTCGGTGGGGATCTGAAAATTTTCAGTACCAGATTCATGAGGTGGGATAGTAAGATGCCTATGCTGACAGTTTGATTGCAATTTTTCTACAAATGCAAGGGCAGGCCCCCTGAGGGGTCTGCCCTTCAACAGCAACATACATGTATGCATCTATGGAGGGATGGGAGTACAAATCCATTGAACAATTGCAAAGATGTTGAAGTGCAAAAACTGCCGTTTAACATTAAACACCCTACTCAACCCTAAAATACTTTGCTTCTTCTACACTCCTCTGCATATAAACCTGTTACACTTTCACTCTGAGTGATTTAAAAAAAAGTCATCCATAATCTTTCCAGTGCCAACTGCATATTTCATGCAACTGATGCTCAGACTCAGTGCTTCTAATAGACTTATTCCTCTCAGTAAGACAGTCCACCATATTGCCCAAGAAATGTTACAAACAGGATACCTCCACAAATAGGAATGGCTGCCGAGCCATCATGACAGCACTATGTCACGTTGCAACCTTGCAACCATTAGCAACCCTCTCAAATAGTTTAATAACAGCCAGAACACAAAAAAAGTCAAACTAGTTTTTATCTAAAATAATAAAAACATAGTTAATATTAAAACTATCTCTATTTACTCAATCATCACTATTACACAACTCAAATATGCAATGAGGTCCTCTGTTGGGTAGCTGTTTTTTTTTTTTCATTCAACCAGTTTGACCTCAAGCACATCACTTGTGGCTTACGTCACTGGTGAGGATTCCTGAGGCCAAACTGTTCATGTGAAAATAAATGAGCTATCCAACAGATCCCCAGTGGAGTATGTACATACAGTATACATAATACAGAATGACACACACCCAGTTCCTGCTTTTCACAGTGTCCAGTCAGGGACATTAACTAGTAAGACCAATGATTTAAAAAGAGCTGATGACAGTTTTGCTGCAACACTCAACTGTATAATAATAGTACATGGACACAAGAAAAAGTCCATGCAATTGTTATACTGCTATTTCTGTCCACCTACAGTATATTAGGTCCGACATTTGGCCCTCCTTTGCTGTTGCCAGTGCTACCTTCCTGTATAATGATCTGGCTCAGTTCTATTACTACAGGGACCCCAAACATACAGCAGCAGAACTTTCACATGTAATCCCCAGAATGTTGGCCTGTAATTTAGTGCCTGCTCATGTGAGCCACCAAATCCACTTGCTGGCATTGGCAGTCAGAGGTGCTAAGGTCACATTTGTTAGTAAAGAGAGGGAGCCCTGATGGATGTGTGGGGTTGACAGATCATGATGTGTCCAATCAGTGACTGACTTTTTGGTCTTTAACCCCTCCCTTGAGAATGCAAGGATGCTCCTTTTAGTGGCATGAATAATGCACCAAGGTTTTAGTCCTTCTCCTACCTTAACTCTCCCTGCTCCTCCACCTTGGGGTACCAAGCTGCTGGTAAAGAAGTTGTAGACACAACCTTCACATCCCAGAGGATTGCATCAATCCTCCACTTACTGGAATGATGCACATCTCAGGCTCAGAGCATGAATCTGAGTTGGTGGCAGTGGCAGGTGGCACCTGCAACCAGTTGAATTGTACGAGCACCACATACAAGATGCAGAGACATATACGATAATATAAAAACACGAAATAACTCAACATACATGTCGATGCTCAAACATGCAACACACAAAAGCAAGTGTATTACACTTATACTAACATACTGTACAGCACAACAAAATACACATTTCTAGCCATGGTGGAATATTGATCAATTATTCATGAATATCTGCTGTATGCCAACATCATAAATATTTATACAAGAGAGAACATCATTATGTAAAAATCAATCTTCAAATTGTTTCTGAGGGTTACAAAAACATTCCTTGTGAATTATAATCCTTTATATCTAAATTTTGGTTTGGGTCCTTTCCATCATACCTCTCATCATTCATCTCCATTGTACCTCCTGCTTCCTGCTCCTTCTGTTCCATGGCCCATTGCACATTTGCTTTGCCACATCCCTGTACCTTGGCTAGCCAATAAGCATTTGCCTGTCATCTCCTCTTACTTTGGAACCTGCTCCCCCCTTCCCTCTGCTTCTGTACCTCCTTTCCCTCAGATAACAGCTGAGGCTCCTTCCCTCCTCTTTGCTCCTGCCCACCCCTTAACAATCCCTCAAATATTTTGCTGCAATGTTCTACTGCCTGACCATGAATTACAAAAATGCATATATAGATACATAGAATGTGATGGCAGATAAGGGCCACTGGGCCCACCCAGTCTGCACAATTTTGCATTGTTTCCTTAATTTTATCATTTCCCAGATCCTGCTTAATCCCTGTCTCACACTTTGCTCCCTCTACCCTACTCCTACGATTCCCTTGTGCCTATGCCAGTCATTTTTGTACCCACTTACTGGTTTTGACCCCACTACCTCCTCTGGAAGGTTATTAAAGATATATATGCCACCCTTTCCATGAAAAAAGTACTTCTTCACATCCATCCTGAATGTATTCCCTCCAGCTTGTTACAGAAAATTTTTTGCTCCAAAAGATACTCTCTTCCTGTATCTTATTAACCCCCATAAGGTATTTTATGATTTCTATCAAATCCTCCCCCTGCATTCTATCCTCCACAGTGGACATATTTAGCTCCTTTAGCCTTTCCTTATTGGACTTTTGATGCAGACCCTGCACCATTTTGGTAGCCATGCTCTGGACTGGTGCCACTCTGTCTATATCCTTTCTTAGGTGTGGTCTCCAAAACTGTACTCAGTACACAAGGTGGGGTCTTACTAGCAATTTATATAGGGACAGAATCACTTCTCTTTTCCTGCAGGAGATACCCCTACCTATTTACCCCAAGCATCTCACCAGCTTTTCTGATTGTCTTATCACACTGGCTGTCCACCTTTAGGTCATCCAATATGATTACCCCTAGGTGTCTTTCCTGTTTGGTCACTGTCAGTTTCACTCTGCCCATCTTATACTCTGCTCCTGGATTCCTGTGGTCTAGATGCATTATTTTACACTTTTTTGCATTAAATCCCTGCTGACTCCTGCTTTGCATTAAAACCCAAGTGCCAGCCTCCTCCTCCTTTCTTTCTTACCCATGACCACTCTTCCAGTCTATTTAGATCCCTGCACATTCTAGCCACACCCTAGATGTGTTCTGTTACCGATCTTGGTGTCATTCGCAAAAAGGCAGACTTTTCCTTCCAGTTCTTCTGCTATGTCCCTTAAAAAGATATCGAAGAGAACCAGTCATAACACTGATTCCTAAGGCACCCCACTGGTCACCCTCCATTCTTTGGAGCACACTCAATTCACCACTACCCTCTGTGTCTTTTCCCCCTAACTAGTTCCCTATCCAGGTTACCACCTTATCATCTACCCTTAAGTTTCATAACTTGGTTACTGATCTCTTGTGTGGAATGATGTTGAAAGCTTTGCTGAAATCCAGATAAGCCATGTCTGGTTCTCCTCCCTGATCCTTTTCTTTGGTCACCCTGTCAAAGAAGTCTATAAAATTTATTTGGCATGACTTTGTCTCTGTGAAACCATTCTGCCTTTGGTCCTGCAATCCATGGGATACAAGATAATCAAAAACCCTTTCCTTCAATAGTATATCCATTGCTGGCCCAGTGGCACTGAAGGTTGAGGCACTGGACACCACACCTCACACCACCCTGATGACCCAAGTTCGGGAGCGAGCACGGGTGTTGGGGATCAGCAGGGAGGGAGATGGATCGAGCTTCCACAGGGCTGCTCTCCTCTCCTGGGGGGGAGGGTACAGGATCACTTGGCACTCTGGCAGCTCCTGGTGGAAATCAGGGGTGCCACAGAGTGCCAGAGCTGCACATAAGGGAGCATGGCTGATGCAGGCAGGGTTGCCATGCACCAGCATCAGATATGCAACGCGCACAAGGGGCAGCTCCGGGAACCAAAGGAGGAGAAGGAGAGAAATACCCCTCATGATTGGATAGGCGACAGCCCTGCCAGTGCCACTACCACATGCCCAATCCTGGTTTCTTCCACTGCCCCCTGTGGTCTCCCCGGGTTGTCCTCCCCGACCTGGGGAACCGTGATGAACTTGAAGACAGTGGGGGAACACAGTGGGTGGTAGAGTGAGTCGGCAAGAGCAGTGGCCCGAGAGAGTTGCAATCTGAAGGGACTGAAAAGAAAGTTATAATAAAAAAAAATATATAGTGTTGCCATCAACTTACCCACTACCAATATCAGGCTAACAGGACTATAGTTGTTCTCCTCTTCCCTGCTGCACTTTTGTGAAGTAGGACTACATCTGCCCTTTTCCAGTCCTCAGGAACCACACCAGACTCCAGTGCACTGTTAAAAGGTCTGTCAGAGGTGCTGCCAGTACCTCTCTGTGTTCCCTCAGTGCTGTTGGATATACCCCATCTGGCCCCATAGCTTTGTCTACCTTCAGGTTGTCAAGTGATTTCCAGACTCTCCCCACCAAAAACAGACTACTGCCTACTTCTCTCCCCTCAAAGATTCTGGTGCCTTTTTGGAGTTCCTTCTATTCCCCTTCTACTGTGAAAACTGATCAAAAGTATTTGTTTAAGATGTTTGCCTTTTCTTGATTCTCCTCTGTATAGTCCCCGTCACTTTGCCTACTTTTTTCACTAACATACCTAAGAAATATGTTCTTCCCTTTTGATACTCCCAGAACTATTCTTTCCTCAATCTGTGCTTTTGCTCTCCTTACTGCTTTGCTTACCTCTCTGCCTAAGAAATCACTCCTGCATGGAGTCCAGGATGTCTCTGCTTCAAGTTCATGCTGCAGCAGGGGAAACTCCAATCTACAGCCAGCAGATTTAAGTCTCCTACCAGTTACACCTCCCCCTTTTCTGCTGTTTTGCCAACTTCTTTTAGCATTACCTTATCTAAGTCCTCCCCTCTCACCGGAGTCCTGTAGATCACACCTGCCTGAATATTTGCTCTTTTCCCTGAATCAAGGGTAACCTACAGCATCTCAGCCTCTCTCTCAGTTCCAAGTATTTCTGTTATTTTTATGCTGCCCTTTACATAAAGCAACACTCCCCCTTACTTTCCTTCTTACCCTGTCCCTTCTGAATAATATGTACCCTGGTACAATCATGTTCCAGTCTTGGTTTTCAGTACTCCATGGCTCGGTAATGGCCACCATGTCTAGGTCAGCCTTCACCATGATAGCCTCTAGCTCTGGATCTTATTTCCCAGAATCCTAACATTTGCACTCATGACCTTCTAGATTTTGCTTGCTCCTTGCTTGGTACTTCCCCCTTTTTCCTTATGTCCCTCTTACTCCCTCTTTTCAACTGCCTGATAAGTTTCTACCTGTTATCCTTTTCTAACTCTCCCCCCACTTATTTGATTTACTTTATCCAATGTGAGACTATTTTCCAATGCAATTTCTATGAATTGCATTTCTACCTTTGGGGTGCAGTTTCTGCTTTCTCTTTTTCTTCCACCTACCCCCAGCTAATTTAAACATTAATCAAAAAAATGCTTAAACTTTCGCTGAGGACTGTGGATCCCCCTCCAGATGGCTGTCTCTGTATAGGCTATTATCCTCTCAGGATGATCCCCAGTCCCCAATGTAGGCATACTCCTCCTCCCTACACCAGGCCTTCTACCATGAGTTGAATGCCATGGTGCAGAGCTCCATCTTCTTCCCCCTATAGTAGAAAGGCAGTACCTCTGCAAAAGTCACAGAGCATGCTATGTGTTTAAGATTTCTCCCCAGCTCTATAAACTCCCCCTGCACTGTTGTTGCCCCATCCTAAGCCAGCTCTTTAGTCCTCAGGTAGACAATGACATCCGGCTCCCCTTCCCTTCCTATTGCCCTAGCTATCCTTAGTATTCGCTTTCTATTCTTCCTGGCCATGGCACCTGTTAGGCACCTGACCTGCTTGTCCTCCCCTCTCCTATGCCTAAGTCTATCCACTGAAAATAGAGACCCCTACCAGTAATTATTTCTCCTTCTAAGGGGTTCTCTTTCACCCTCCTTGGGACTCCCCACATAAGAGGGCTACCAGTTCCTCCCTGGGCACTGCAATGGGTGCTTCCTCTCCACTATTCTGTTCCAACAGAGCAGTGTTGGAATTCTGCAGTGGTACCCATTGTGTTTCAGGAATGTGCCTGTAACCCTTCCCCCCCAACCTTCCTGATTCCACCACCCCATCCCTCCTTGAGCCCACCATAGTCCTGTCACTGCTCTTATCTGGCATCCTTTGAGGTAACAGTGCCAGGCTTGATGGCCCATGGATAGGAGAAATGGTCTCCCAACTCTTAGCCAACGCAACCTAGATTTGTATACTCATTGTGCAGTTTCTATTGTCTTTGTGTGCTCTGACTTTGCACCTTTTTTGTAACACTGAACCTCTCTAGCTGCAGTGTGTATAAAGTTTGTTGTTTGTTCCCCTTCCCCAGGTCACACCTGGAAATGTGCCTTGGCTCAGTGTGCCTTTTTTGGTCACTGATTTTCAAATAAAGAAATCAATCAGTCTATCAATTAATCAATCAAGCAATCAATCAATATGACTCTGGCCAACAATTTTCCATTGTGGACATGCAGTTTGCCATGTAGAGTACCTACACAACATTGTAGGTGTGTATCTAGATGTAATTTTCAGATTTAAATAGCATTAGTAACACCTTTGATTAAGGACAAATTAATGCATATTCCTCCAAAGCCACAAAAAGACATGCAGCACCGTGAGGCATAGTGTAACAGAAAAAGACCCCTGTCTAGCAGAATTGTTTCATTTACAGATGCCCAGTGTGGAGCCACAGTCAAATAATTATCATTTCTCAAGTGTCAGTTTATTTATATGTTTTCAGACATGATCAGATTTTTATGATTAGAATAAAAAAAACATTAGGGAAGGCATTAGAGGGATCTTCTGTTAGTGTATGTTCAGGTGACAGATTGATGGGCAGCATAATGCAGCAGTGCATGTTATGGTAAACATTTGGACCTGTTCCTTTCTCTTCAACTATAGATTGCCTTTTTCCACTGCCACATTATATGCTCTTTCTCCCCACTGTAATTCTGCTTTAGCATTTTGTTTCAAATTTGAAGTAATTAAAGGAGTGCTCCTTATATTAAGACTTTCCTCAGGTTTTCATCAATGAACATTCAGTGTCCCATGAGGTCAGGAAGCAGTATCTGCTGCCTGCTTATTC
Source organism: Neoceratodus forsteri (assembly GCA_016271365.2). Classification (NCBI taxonomy): domain Eukaryota; kingdom Metazoa; phylum Chordata; order Ceratodontiformes; family Ceratodontidae; genus Neoceratodus; species Neoceratodus forsteri. Next base: position 818,720,828 of record CM057450.1, on the reverse strand, counting down.
ACCTTAGTTGCATGTAAAGTAATGTCAGACTATTGGGGACTGACTCACAGTCACAAGGGATCATCATAAAACCATTGCAACAATCACTGTAACAGTTTATTGATTCTGACCTCTAAATCATCAACAGTGAAAGTCGCAAATTTTCTTCAAAAAGCCATGATCTGGGTGCTGATTGCATGGGGATGGGTTGCAGGGGAAACCTTGCAAATAGCCAGCTGGGCCATCCACAGAGAATGTCATCCTCAGAAAGGGCAGACAGTGCCTTAATCAAAACTGTGAGAAGCAGTTCTATTTGGTGGTCCTAATGAGTACAGTGGAATGACAGTGCTGGTTCGAGACATGATACTGGTGTGGTAAAAATGAATCCATAGTGAAGGACTGCAAACCCTCAGATGAGTGGTCAGTGCAGGAATGGAGGTCAGTTAGCCCCCAAATTCTCAAAATGAAAAGAATCCTGTACTCATGAGCCATGAAAGACCACACTTCTCAGCGATAACGTTCAAGTGCTTTAATGCTAATAAAGTTAAGAGTGGATATGGACAGTCACCACACATCTCTAGACTGCCCCAGTGCTTTGATTCAGAACTATTCACCAAGGGGCAGTCTAATAGTGTTCGTTTACTGTTCATACCCACTGTTCACTTTATTGGCATTAAAACACTTGAACTTTACCTCTGTAAATTGTCATCTTTTGTGGCTCATGAGTACAAGATTCTTTTAATTTTTGAGTGTGGTACACAATGGCAGAAGCACACAGACAGGAAATCGAGGTTAGGGAGAGGGGAATCCAGTGGTTGTCAAAGACCTGTCCTCGGAGTTAGGCTGGGGGGACAATGAATCACCAGGAGAGTCAGAGTGCCCCCAAAAATTTAAGTACACTTCAGGCCATAAGCAGATCTCTAGGCACAGGTTGGGGGTGGGGAAATATTTAAGAAGTATTATTTTACCTCTGCCACCGCTATTTGTGGATGGCACAGAACCATGCGACTGCTGCTGTGCTATCCACAGAAGGCTGTGTATGTTGAAGACAGGTGTTAACATCTGGTGACCGTAATTTGCATTGCAAATGTAGTCACTTGGGGAACCAGTCCCCTCAGCCATTATGTCATACTATTAATGGATGGCTGCAATGTTGGGTGTTGCAACAAGGAGGTTGTTTGCACCCCAAATAGCAATTCACTTTGTGACAGTAAATGTTGCTCAGGGTGTTTATAGGTTGGGGATGTGTGTCATAGTTCTATATGTGAACATAATAATGAAGCCTATTAAATGTTTTAAAAACTGAGAATACAGTGAAACCTGGGGTTAGTAATATTGAAATGAGTGCTCATTTAACATTTTCAGATATTTAAAAATGCTAAAGCAGGCTCAGAACAAGAAACAAGGATTTGTCAATGCCACACATGCTTGCTTGCATGCTGTTATAAGACAGAACAGCAACAGCATCTCCTGTTCAATAGGGTCCTGTTTTTAAGCATTTTCACCTTTGTTTACTCAGTATAGTACAACCAAGATGCAGCATCTTGTTTTCAGTGCAGCCCTGCTTGTTTATTTTGCCACAAGCTGTTTCTCATTCTGGTCTTGTCTGGCAATACCTCCCCAGCTCTATCATTGACCTTCACGTAGACTTACAAGTTATCCACCACTTAATCGGGACCACAATGTGGTGAGCACCCAGCTGTGTTGGTTGTGTGACAGCCTGGGAGTGCCAACTTGGATGGCCTGCATTTTTCTCCTGTCAGTTGATGTTCTCCCTTGAAATGGAAACATGCAATGAGGCAATCATGCTTACATGGGGTGGCATGGATGCATGGCGGATGTCAGACAGCAACCCCCCCAAGGTGCTCCCAACTGTTCTGCCAACAAGTCTCCACCTGTTGTCAGTTACACAGTGGGAATAGTTTCCTCCCCTCCCCAAGGATGGAGAGTAATCCCCGGGTTCCCAATCCTCCCACACCCAGCCAACCCCAGACGGCCCATACTCATTCCCAAATGCCCTTTGATGGCATAAAAATAGGTTGCACTACTGCTGTGTGCTGACAGACTGGCTTAGGGTCCTGCTGTTATGCATTTGTAAAATATGTTTACCCAGGATAGACAAGCAGGGATGCAAAATCACATTTTAAATAGGGTCCTTCCTGTACCCATTTTTATACTGTATTTACCCAGGATAGCACAGTGGAGATGCAATAGCTTGTTTTCAAAGGGGGGGGGGCAGCTTTTTCCTGTTTTTACAACAAATTCACCCAAGCTAGGCCAGCTGACAGGCAATATCTCATTATCATTGGATTCCAACATTTTGACCTCAAATTTCCCATAAAGTCCTCTTATAACCTCAGGTTATTATCAAGGCAGGTTGGATTTTTTTTAATCCCATCCAAAAGATGATTTTCAGAACAACTGCAAAAACATGTTGCAAAGGGGATTTGAAAAATGGCACCTGTCATGTTCATGGAGGAGATAACACAAGGGATATGTTGAAAATTGGGGGCCGAAATCTGCAACAATAGAGTTATGTGTAAATGCTGGAGAAAGCCTTTGATTCTTCACAACTCAGTTGTTTTTTCACATTTTTACCACAAATTTTCAACATAGCCCTTTAATGACCTCGCCTTGTGATCAAGATGGTGGAATTTGTAAAACTCCATTGGAATGGTGATATTGCAGAGAGACTGCAAAAAACATATTTAGGAGGGGGATTTATAAAATGACACCTGTAATGTTCATCATGTGATGTAACAAAAAGGTTGTGTTGCACATTTGGGGCCAAAATCTGCAAAAACAGCAAAGTTATGAATGAACACTGAAGAAGTTCAATGTTTCCTATAACTTTGTTGTTTCTGATTTTGGTTTTTTTTGACATTTTGACCAGCAATTTTCAACATTACCTTTTTATTATGACCCTGTCTTATGATCAAGACAGGTGGACTTTTTTAAAATCCCACATGAAAGGTGATTTTGCAGAGTGACTGCAAAAACATGTTCCAGAGGGGATTTGAAAAATGACACCTGTCATGCTCATGATGTGGTATAACAAGAGGGCTATGTTGAAAATCTGGGGCCAAATCTGCAAAAATCAAATAGTTTTGAGTAAACACTGGAAGAATACAACATGTCTTCATAACTTTATTTGTTTTTGAGAATTGACTCCACATTTTCAACAGTCTTTTTGTGAACCCCACCTTATGAATAAGACAGGCAGAATTCTTTAAATCTCCTCTGAAAAATAATTTTGCGGAGCAACTGCAAAAACATGTTTCAGGGGGAACCTGAAAATTCTCACTTACCTTGTTCATGAGGTACAACCTCAAAAAGGCTATGTTGAAAATCTGGTTTAAAAAATGTTAAATGACAAAGCTGTAGTAGTAGTAGTAATAGTAGTAGTAGTAGTAGTAGTAGTAGTAGTGGCAGTAGTAATAGGTAGTAGTAATAGTAATAGTAATAGTAGTAGTAATACTAGCAGTAGTAGTAGTAGTAAAAGTAATAGTAGTAGTAGTAATACTAGCAGTAGTAGTAGTAGTAGTAGTAGTAGTAGTAATAGTAATAGTAGTAGTAGTAGATGTTATTTCTTTTTTTTTTCCTATTTAGTATGCTTTTGTCCAGCCATGCACCAAGCTCAGTCCTGGTCATAGCACCCGCTGCCTCCTGGTCCCACATAAGCTGCTTATTCCCCCATGCACCCTGGCTTACCCCCCCCCCCAGGGTGGGATCATGGCACTTGCCAGTGTCGCGAAAGTCGGGTCAGGTATTTGGGGGAGCCGGCCTGGGAGTACATCAGAGACGGCAAGGAGGGCATCATAGAGACGCTTGGCTGGGGATTTTCTGTAGACCAGAGGACATTTTTTCCTCTGGGAAGGGGACATTCAATGATGTCCTACATCCACCCCACTCCCCTGGACATCTAGATGCTGGCTGCTGTGGAACCCTCTGCCTCTGCCAGGGGCCGTAGTGCACTGGACCTTCATCCCCCCCCGGAGAAGGAGAGCAGTCCAGAGGATGCTCCATCCATCTCCCCCGGCCGACCCTCCGGCTACCCAGGTCCATTCCCAAACTCGGGTCACCAGCATAGCAAGCGGAAATCCAACTGCTGTGCCGATGGGCCAGTCAGTAATAGATTTTATTTCTTTTGGGTGCCCATCCCGAAAGGCTCAGGTCACTGTTACAAAATTTAAAACAGGCAAAAAGTATATTAATAGACACATACAACTATACAATAAAAATAAATAGCAATAAATAACACCCTCTAATATAAAATAATAACTATTAATTAGACATTAGCCGCTTGCCATATTTAATAAATTCTTAGACCCCAAAGGCTTGCTAAAATAAGAAAGATTTTAATTTTGTTTTAAATATGTCAAGGCAAGGCAACTCTCGTACAGAACCCGGCAAGGAATTCTATAGAATCAGGGCAGCCACTTCAAAGTCTTGATCCCCAGAAGACTTTAGCCTTGTTCTGTGGACCTCCAGGATGGACTCTTCTATAGATTGGAAAGAGCAAACTGGGCTATAAGGATGCAGGAGCTCCTTCAGGTAGCCCGGACACAGTCCATGCAGAGCCTTATCGGTCAGCAGACTTATTTTGAAGGAGATGTGCCAGTGCACCAGCAGCCAGAGCAGTTCACACAGCACCAGCATAATATGACAGGACCTCGAATGACCTGTCAATAGCCAGGCCACAGCATTCTGCAGCAGCTGCAGGTGTTATATTGCACCCCCTCTGTTCCTGAGGTAGCGTGCGTTACAGTAGTTGAGCCTCGAGGTAACAAATGCGTGCACCAGTGTGTGGCTAGATCATCGGGGGGGATAAAGGGATTTAATTTGGGCAATGTTATATAGATTGAAACATAAAATATAGAACATGATGGCATAAAATAATGTCAGGCCCACACAGTCTGCCCAATATGCCTGCTAGGACTTTGCTATTGCCTTCTGCCCGCTCCCTTCCCCGGAACCAACAGTCTCTTGTGTCTATCACACTCTCTCTTGAATCCCCTCACAGTTCTTGCCCCCACCATCTCCCCTGGAAGTCTGCTAGAGTTTTCCACCACCCTCTCCCTAAAGTAGAACATTCTGATGTTTCCTCTGAACCTCCCTCTCACTATCTGCATATTATGCCCCCTTGTTTTCAATTGCTCCTGTAACTGAAAGACATACCCTACTGGCACCCTGTTAATACCTTTAATATATTTGACGGTCTGTCATGTCCCCCCTTTCCCTTCTTTGTTCAAGGGAGTACATGTTGAGGTCCTTCAGCCATTCCTCATATGACAGATGTCTGAGTTCCCTTACCATTTTTGTCATCCACCTCTGGACACATTCAACCCTGCCCACATTTTTCTTGAGGTATGGCCTCCAGAACTGGACCCCATATTCAAGGTGTGGCCTGACAAGCTGCATGTACAAGGATGTTATGACCTCCCTCTTCCTGCTAGTTATTCCCTTGCTGATACAACCCAGCATCTTACTGGCTCTGCCACTGCCTTCCCACATTGATTTGCCACCTTCTGGTCCCGTGAAATTATTATGCCAAGGTCCCTTTACAGCTTGGTAACCTCTAGGGCATGCCCCCCCATTTGGTATTCCGTGCCCTGGTTATTTTTTCCTAAGTGCATGATCTTGATTTTTTTTGTATTGAAGGACAGTTGCCATTGCTCTCAACCCCCTTAGTTGTATCCACTGTATTGCAGATTCTCGTGTCATCCACAAATAGACATACTTTTCCCTGTAGCCCTCTGCTATGTAACCCATAAATATATTGAAAAGGAGTGGCTCCAGCTCCAACCCCTGAGATACCCCACTTGTGACCATACCCTCCTTTGAACGCACCCCATTAACAATTACCCTCTACCTTTTACCATTCAAATAGTTGTGCACCCACCTAATCAAAAGCGACCCCAGCCCAAGGCATCTCATTTTGTGCAGTAGTCTCCTGTGTGCGGCACAGAATCAAACGCCTTCTTGAAGTCGAGATACACAATGTCTACAGACCCCCCCCCAATTCAGTACCCTGGTGACCCAGTAAAAGAATTCTAGCAAGTTTGTTTGACACAACTTTCCCTCAGCGAACCCGTGTTGCCACCGGTCCTGTAGGCCATTGGCTTCTAGGTAGCTAGTGATTCTCTTCCTTAGCAGTTTCTCCATGAGCTTGCCCACCACTGATATTAATCTCACCGGCCTATAATTGCCTGCCTCCTCCTTGTCCTCTGTGAAGGAGGACCACATCCACCCTTCTCCAGTCATCAGGGATCTCCCCTGATATCAAGGATTTATTGAAGAGGCTGGTCAGAGGTTCTGCTAGCAATTTACTAAGCTCCCTCAGTACCCGGGGGTGCACTCCATCCGGCCCCATCGCCTTATCCGCCTTCAAACCCTCTAGTTCCCCCAGGACCTCCTCCACCTGGAACGGACTGGAGTCAACCCCCCCCACACCACCTCATGTTCCCTGATTTTCCTAATCCTCCCCCTCCTTCTTAACCGAGAACACAGAGCAGAAATAGCTGTTGAGTATCTTCACCTTCCCACGGTCATCTTTTACCAACTCCCCTGCTTCATTTTTTAGCTTGACTATCCCTTCCCTTGATTTTTTCCTCTCGCTCACATACTGGAATAAGGTTTTATCCCCCTCCTTGACTGTGTTGGCTATTCTCTCTTCTGTTCTTGCCTTCGCCCTCCTGACCTCTGTACCTGTTTTCTTCTGCTCCTCTTGGTATATAGACCTATCCTCCTCCCTCTGTGCCCTTTTATACCTCCTAAACACCTTTCTCATCGCCAAACCTTCTTTGCCACTTCTCTATTATACTGAAGTGGCTTCTTCTTCTTTCTATTTTTATTTACCATACTGACACAGAGGCTAATGGCCCCCACTATTGCCCCTTTTATTTGGCCCCACATTTCCTCCACCCCCTTAGTCTCCCTACCTATGCTAATGCTTGTTGAACCCTTTCCCCCATTTACTGGAAGTCCATATGCCTAAAATCTAGCACCTTCACTCTGGGCCGATGGCTATCAGCAGTCATTTTTACCATGAACCAAACAGTGCTGTGGTCACTCCTGCCCAAGCTCTCTCATGCAGATATATCTCCCACCCATTCCCCATTTGTAAGAATCAAATCTAGGATTGGCCCTCCCTGGTTGGTTCCCTTACTTGCTGCTTCATGAGTGCTCCCTGTAGGGAGTCCATGATTTCCCTGCTACTGGCAGATGCTGCTGATGGGGTGCCCCAATCCATGTCTGGAAAGCTGAAATCCCCCATCAACAGCACCTCCCCTCTGTTTGCCATCCTCTGGATCTCCTCCATCATTGTCATATCTAACGCATCCTGCTGTGCAGGTGGCCTATGTTTCACCCCGGTATGTATGACTTTTCCCTTTCCTGTGTCCAATGATACCCATAAAGCCTCAGCCCCACCACCTACCCTGCAATTCTGTGGACATTATATGCTCCTTCACATATAGGGCAACCCCCCCCCCTCAACACTGTCTTTCCTATAAAATGCATACCCTGGTATTGACATGTCGCAGTCCTGGCCCTCATGACCCCACATCTCTATGATTCCCATGATGTCCAGGTCCACCTCAGCCTTGACTGCTGTTAAGTCTGGGATCTTATTGCCCAGGCTTCTGGCACTGGTGGACATGTATCTTCATTCTCTGGGCCTCATTATGTTGTCCCCTGCTGTGTGTGATCTTCTCCACTCCTCTAACCTGTTTTTTTCCATTTGGGGGGGCTGGTAGCCCCCCATTTTTCCTGTCCCGTGGTGTGGATTTGTTCCCAATCCCTCCCACCCGATTTAGTTTAAATTATAGTTTTGTTCTATAAAATCTCCTAACTTGCTCCTTGGCACTGCCGTACCATCCCTGTTCAGGTGCAGTCTATCTGGGGCAAATAGGCTTTCATTTCCCCGTTGTTCTACTAACCCATACCCCATCTGTTCACACCATCCCAAAAGCCACTTATTGAGTTCCTCTATCCTCAGCCTCCTCTCTGTGCTTGATCTTGGTATGGCAACACCTCAGAAAAAGCCACAGATCTGAACCCCAGGCTGCTGCAATACATAGCAAGTGCCCTAAATCTTGCCTGCACCTCCAACAAGCTATACTCTGCCAGGTCATTTGTTCCTAGGTGGAACACCAGGTGAGTTTTCCTATCCTGCTGTCTCCCCCTGGAGGGAATATAGTGAATGACCGCCATCGCTGTCATACCTGGCATGCACTCGACCCATATTGTACTGCTTCTGTCTCCCTTGCCCCCCAGCAAATTCCTTTTATTATTGAGTCCCCAACAAGTAAGACCATTTTCTCCATTACCTTCTGCTTGAATTTGTCCTCTGTTGTTTTCGCATTCCCTAATTTCCCTATTCCCTCTTCTCTCTTTGCCCCTTGAATCTTCCTGAGAACCTATTTACCCCTTCTTTCTATGTGCTTTCAGACCCCACAGGCATTTTCTTCAAAACCACCTTCCCCTGCCCCACTGTCCATGAGCTCCATCTCCCCCCTTTGCCCTGCCCTTTCCCTTGCCCTGACTGAAGTTTCCAGTGCCCAGGTCACTTTTCCATTACCATCCTGTTTTGGACCCCCTAAGCCTTCCCTTGCTGTTTCCATTCTTTTGAGGGTTTGCCCTTTCTGGGGTGAGTACTCCCCTTCACCCTTGTCTTTTCTTTTGCCTTCCTCTTTGTTCTTTTGTGAATGGACAACCCCTCTCCCCCTGTCTACTGAACCTTTCATCATGTCTGTCTCTCCTGTTCCCCTGAGTCCACCTCACTCCAATCTCATTTTCACCTCTATTTAGTTGCAGTGGTGGTGTGAATCTGTTTTCATGCTCTATGCCTACTGCCTTTATTCCTTCTGCTGGTGCTCCTCCTCCTTCACTTCCCTTTTGTGCAGGCTTTGGACCTTACCTCCTGCCAGTCCCCTCTGCCCTTCTTGTGTCCTGTACTGCCTCTACCTGAGCCCCCAGGAGCCCCCACTTATGCCCACCCCTACACCTCCTTTCCTGCTTGTATATTCCTTTGTGTTTTTCCAATCCACTTCCTGACTTCTCTTGCCTATTTCAGCTGTTGCTCCTAGACCCCCTACATATTCACCATTTCTCACTCTTCTGCCCCACCCCATCTGACTCACTCAGCAGATCCCCAGTCATCCCCACCACCCTGCATCCCTGCCTATCCTAGCTTCCAGCTCAACTACCTAACCTCCTCCCTTAGTTGTGCCAGCTGCCTACACACCATGCAGCCCCCCCACCATCCATGCCATAGCCATTACTATGGCCATCCCACAACCAGTACACCCTAAAACCTTTCCAAAGATACTACCTGCCCTTGTAGTCTGGGGACCATGCCACAGCCCTGTCCCCATTCCGCTCCAATTGCCCCTCCAGATTGGTTGGCCCTCCATTTTTCACAACTCTACTATAAACTCAGATGTTTCAGTACAGCAACAACTCTATGTGATTGTATCCTCCAATGCCCATTGCTGAACACTCTTTAAAGAACACCTTGGAAGCCTTTTACCCAAAGCACAAACAAAAAGGCACAAGCTGCTTGACTAGAAATTCCCCTGCTGAATGAAAGAATAATTGAGCATTCAAGTCAAATCCATGCAGTCTGGACCACTGGAACCTGAAGGTAACTCAAGGGTAATGACTATTGCTCAGAGATACCCTTGCTTTGTCAAGACAAGTTAAGGCCATACAATATTCCAGAACAAGCTCATAACCAGTATGCCCCTATTATATACTCAGGTCCACTGCCCAATCCCCTGCCTTGCCCAGGACCCTTTTCCGCCCCTTATTGTCTGGTTTATCTGTGATAACCTTGCTTTGTCAAAACAAGTTAAGGCCGTATAGCATTTTAGAACAAGTTGACAACCAGTCTACAAAGGACCCTTTCCAACCCATTATTGTCTGGTTTGTCTTGACAACTTGAATATATTTTTTTGTCCTGTAGTCACAATGGACTGTAGCCCAGCACAGAGCTCCTCCTCCTCTCCTGTCCCTAGCCTGTGTCTTCCTTGCTTGCTCCACCCCCATGTGTATTTAATAGAGGTCGGGGCAGAGGTGGGTGGGACAAAAGCTTCCAGTGATATAAATCCTCTTGGGGTTTAGTCAGTGGCTGGGCTTGCAGCTTTTATAGCCTAAAAGGCAAAACTTTCTCCGATGCTGGCTGTCAGCAAATCAGATTAATCCTGCCAATTACTCATTCAGCAGGAGCAGGTCTCCTGCAGTTCTGTCCTTTAAAATTAATAATTATTTTTTATTAAAATGCTAATTGCTGGACACGATCATTGCAGGGAGTGGGCTGCCATCTGGTACGTCTTTATCCCTCACTTCTGATGTCCTGACTGGTCTGGCACAGAGCCAGAGAACAAATGAGCTTAAAAGCTCTGTGCAGGGATTTTAAATTTGTTTTTTGAAACCTAAAAGGCAAGGCTGTCTCTGATATTGGCTGTTGGTAGATCAGATAAATCCCCCAAAGTTCCTCTTTCAGCAGAAGCGGGTCCACTGCAGTTCTGTCCTTTAAAATTAATAATTTTTTTCTTTATTTAAAAGCTAAATGCTGGCAATGATCATTGCAGGGAGCGGGCTGCCATCCAGCAAGTCTTTAGCCTTCAACCCCCAATATCCCAACTGATCTGGCACAGAGCCAGAGAAGAAATGAGCTTAAAAGTTCTGTTCAGGGTGCTGTTGAGCAGTCTTGCTGAATAGATGTACTTTACATTTGGCTCTGCAATACGGCCTCTTCTAAATCCAATTCTTACTACTTTTTATTCATCTATTCAGCTAAAGACTAATATTTTTCAGTACAACTCCTGACTAGGATCACATCATTGTCAAGAAAGGCTATAGAAAGACAAAATAAAAGTGGAGGGGTTGGAGGAAAACATTTGCAACCACATGGTGACCAAGAGAGGGCCTCAGCACCAGAATCTTCTACATCATATGCTCCCCCATGGCAAGCACAGGAAAAATCCACGGAAGCTATAGGCACAAAAGTAGAAACTATTTTAAAATGCAAGGGGGAACAAGATATCAAAATTGAGGCCATTACAAAAATGGCAGCTAATGCGGAGGTTCATGCCACATAAACTTTATCTACTGCAGACAAGTCAGTTCAGGATAATTCCCAGCTTTGATACCACCTGGAGGCCATAGAAAATGCAAACAGAGCTATGAACATTCTACTCACTGGCCTACCGGAGGGAAGCGAAGGCAGCGATCTTCTGTTTTTTTAAAGAATTGGCTTCCTGATGCCTTATCCATGGATACAGAAGCAACAACTCTACAGCTGGTGAAAGCATACAGAATTTCATCCAGATCAGTGATAGGACAAGAAGACCTACCGAGGACTGTGTTCTGTGTCACTTCAGGATTTGTAGCAAGTGACACCATGCTGCAGGCAGCAAGAAACACAAAGGCCTTAACTATGATGGATATACACTGCATCTATTCCCTGACCTATTCTTTGCCACCAGGTCAAGGCAAAAAAAAAATGTGATGCTGTTCAGGCTTGTCTGAAAAGCCTAGGTGTTGCACACTCCTTACTTTTGCCAGCCCGACTCAGAATTCAGTATGGGGGCCTCACATTCCAAGTTGCGGATCCTATGGAATCAGGGAAGAGAGTCCAACAGATGGAGAAAGAGTTTAAGGCCACAGAGAGAAATGCTGTGGCAACTCAGGAGTTGGAGGACAGTTCTTGAACCTGGTAACATGGAACTGGGGTTTGTCTCTGTGTGGGAACATGGAGTGCAACTCTCGACGGGAGGGCTTGCTCATGAATAGAGGGGCTGTTTTCTTTTGGCTGTAATAGTCCAGATGGTATGGAGCTATTAACAGATTTACCTTTGGGTTATTCCTTTAATGCCAAAGTGGGACTATAGGCAGGAAAATAGCAAGGTGCTCATTGCCAATTTTTTTTTGTCTTTATACTGCTATTATTAACTTTGTTATAAAATGATGGACTTAACCTGGAGACACTGCACATTGCCACTTTATATTTTGAACAGTGTCAGGGGAACTACTTACAGATGCATACATACCAAAATTAAAGCATGAGCGATCTAGCCATAATTAACAGTTATGTTCTAAATTAGACATTTAACTGACATTATATGGTTTATACTTGTCATTATTAGAGATTTGGAATTGGGGAGAATTAATAACAATATCTTGTGTTTAACTTTAAAAAATGTTTAACTCTATTCTCCTAGGAAGAGTCTGTGTCAGGAGGGAGCATTAGTACTACTAATTTTCAGAATAAAATATGTTTGGGAGGTGATCATATCAACTATTGTGGTTGAATATAAAGTCTTTTAAGGTAATATGTTTAGTATAATGGTAAGATCTCCATACTCCTGCAAGCTGTAGCTTATTCAGGAGATATCTGGAATGAAAGTTTAATCTTATATTAAGAAACGTATGTAGTTATACCTCCAACTCCTTAAACCTAACTGACCAGACTGTTATACTTGATTGTTCCATTGGATGGCTCCTTAACCAGCATTATAGATTGTCTGGCAGGAGTATATGCTGTATTGCTGTTGTTTATTTTAAAACAATAACATATAGATACACAAAAGAAGAACAAACTCTGTGCAGGGATTTTAAATGTGTATTTTGGTGCCTAAAAGGCAAGGCTGCCTCCGATGCTGGCTGATGGCAGATTAGATAAACCCCCGAAGTTCCACTTTCAGCAGGATCGGGTCTCCTGCGGTTCTGTGCTTTAAAATTAATAATTCTTCATTATTTAAAAACTAAATGCTGGCCATGATCTTTGCAAGGAGTGGAGTGTCATTTATTAAGTCTTTAGCCTTTAGCCCCAATGTCCCGACTGGTCTGGCACACAGCCAGGGAAGGAATTATAATAAAAACCATTTTGAACAGTGGCCTACACCTGGGCATCAAGTTACAGTTTGCTGTCCAAAACAACACCAACATTTCTCACCTTGGTGGAGGCCCCCAGTTTCACTGAGCCAGTAAAAATCCTTAAATCCTATCCAGGGGCCTCCACTCCTCCCATTCGACCTGGCTCAAGTCATCAGTATTTCAGTCTTCCCTGGGTTGAGCCCCAACCAGTTCAACGATGTCCAAGCAATGGATCTCGGACAAGCACTTGTTCAGCATGTCAACTGCATCTGATCATCCAGGTGTGAAAGACAGGTAGTGTTGAGTATCATCAGCATTGCAATGAAATCCGAGCCCATATCATCTTATGACCTCACTCAGGGGCAGCATATACACTGCGAATAACATGGTGGAGAGTACAGAGCCCTGGGCACTTCACGGAACATGGCCATTGGGCTTGAAGAGCAATTCCCACAAATCACCCTCTGGGACCTGTCCTGGAGGAAGGATTTAAACCAGCTGATGACCTTGCCAGTGAGTCCAACATATTCCCCCTGCCTGTCCAACAAAACCCCATGATCCACAGTGTCGAGTGCTGAAGAGACAGAAATCAAGGAGAATGAGAATTGATCACTCTCCTCTATCCTGCACCCTGAGCAGGTCATGCAATGCCCATACTAATGCAGTCTCCATGCTGTGCATAGCCCTAAACCCGGACTGGAACAGCTCACAAATCTGGAAGTCCAAGAGGTGACTGTCGAACAGTTCGGTAACTACCTTTTCAAGAACCTTTCCTAGAAAGGGAAGATTTGAGATAGGTCGGTAATTTGCCAAGATGTTGAGGTTCAGGGACATTTTTTTCAACAGGGGCTTCACCAGAGCCAGTTTAAGAGGCTCAGGGAAGACCCCCATTGTCAAGTAACACCCAACAATCTCAGCAAAAACCAGGCCTAGTCCTCCAACACAATCAACAAGTAATTGCATCAGGCCTGGGTTTAGGCTCCAGCAGGTTGCTTTTAGCCTTGAGATCACTCCACAGACCTTCACCACCACCACTAGTCAGAATTCCCCTCAGGAAGTCAGACCACACTCATGACTCTGAGCCCCAACCCTGTCAGATGATGACAAGCTGACTGGAAAGATCCAAACCCTAACAGAGGACACTCTGTCTGAGAAGAACTGACCAAACTCCTCACATTCTTGAGCTGAAAAAGCTCTAATGGGTTCCAGGCAGGCTGGATGTAAAAGGCTGCCCACAACCTGAAAGAGTTGAGCTGGTCAGCTCTTCCCAGCTGCAATCATAATAGACAAAAAGCTGCCTTTTTATGGGTGATTGTATTCTGATACTCATTGTAATGAGTCATCAGAACTAGCCTGTCCTCCCAGGTCTTGGTTTTCCTCCAAAGCCTCTCTAACCTCTTCCCTCTGGTTTTCAATGCCCTCAGCTCACATCAAACCAGGGCAAGCCAAGATGCAAAGCCAATGGGTGTACACAGGCCAGGGCTAGACAGTCCAAGGGCCCCATGACAGCCCTGTTATAGGCTGCCACATCCTCTTCCGGACCCTCTGCACACACCTCCAACACAGATAAGATGTCCAGTTCAGCCAAAAGTCCCTCCAGCCATAGCCCTTTTAAAGGGTGAAACTGAACCATTTCCAAAGGGGAAAGGACATTGGGGGGATCTGAAGCTGAACTTCACGGTGCAGTGATCTGACCAAATGACCCAACCAATATCGAGGGAATTAATCTCAAGGCTCAGGGAGAACACCAAATCAAACGTGCGCCTGGAGCAGTGGGTCCCAGCTGTGGTTTTAAAAGTTATGCCAAGGGCCTTCTTGTTGAACAGGATGTCCCTGACCAGACAAAGCCTCATCACCCAACCAGGTTTTGAAATCACCAAAAACCAACCATCTTGGTGATTCCAACACCCTCTCAGCGACCAAGGCTGTCACCTACAGAAGGAAACTCCTGTCCAAACCAGGTGGATGGTAGGCTAGGAGAACCCTAAAATCCACTCCAGGACCCCCACACACTCAAAAGATTGGGTATCCCCCACTGGGTGCACTGCCAGGCCCGGCTCTGACCTTAAACAAATGGCCACCCTTCCTCCCCTTCTGTCCCTCCTTGGGCAGTGAACCACAGTAAAACTGGCCGGAACTGACACCTCCAACACAGGGCCAACGGCATCTCCAGCCAGGTCTCTGTGATGCATGACAGGTCAACAAATGCCACAATACCAGCCATTTTAGCTGTCTTGTTTGTCATCAATAAGTTTGCCAAGTTATGAGTAAAACTTCAAAATGCATTGAAAAGTCATTAACCAAACTTACTTTATTTTCCTCATTTTCATTCAGCATTGGAAGCAGTAGGACAGTGTGGGCCAAAGTCAGAGGACTAAATAGGTAAGTGAGGGGTGTGGGCTGGTGGGTGCTGAAAGTGTTTTGGTGGTTGGGGAGATCTGGGATGACAAGGGGCAGAAGATGATATGGGACTGATTTCTTCATTCAATGTATTGATTGTTGGCATGGGGGTTTTGCACCCTAGTGTCTCATTCTGTTCAGGGAACAGCAAGGATAGGAACAGAAGGTGGGACAGCATGCAAAAGGAGTGAGTGGGGGGGTCTGTTGTACAGTATGGCTGGCAGGGACAGGAACAGATGGCAGGACAGCATGCAGAGGAAGTGAACAAGAGGGAAGTTCTGTCATACAATGGTGCTGGAGGGGATGGGAACAGAGTGTGGGACAGCATTAGAGGTAGCATGTGGAAAGGGAGTTCAGTTGTACAAGAGGGTAGGCAGGGACAGTGAAGGAGGACGGGACTGCAGCAGAGATATCGAGCAGAAGGGTGGATCTGTTGTACAGTGAAGCTGATGATGATGAGAAAGGAGGGCAGGACAGCCTGCACAAAGAGTGAGCAGGAGTGTGTTCAGTTGTACAGAGATGCTGGTGGGCCAGGAATGGAGGGCAGGACAGTAGCACAGGGAGTAAGCTGGATGGGGGGGTTCAGCTGTATAGCAGATATCGGAGTGACAGGACTAGAGGACAATAGAGCAGCAGAGGGAGATAGCATGAAGGCTGTTCTGTTGCACAGCAGTGCTGGCAGGGATGAAACAGGGGCAGGACAGTGCACAAAGGGAGCAAGAGGGAGAGGTTGCTGTTGTACAGCGAGGCTGGCAGGGATGGGAATAGAGGTCGGGAGAGCAGGCATGGGGAGCAAGCAGAAGGGGAATTCTTTTGTACAGCAGGGCTAGCAGGGATGGGAACAGGGGCCAGGGCAGCACATAGAATGAGCAAGTGAGAGGGGGGTCCTGTTGTACAGCGGGGCGGGTGAGGACTGAAATGAAGAGTGGTACAGCACATAGAGGGAGTGAGTGAAAGGGGGTTCAGTTGCAAGCTGACTAGGCCTCATTACCAGCCTGCTTGTAATATGTTCCTCACAGCCTAGCCTCCCCACATCTTGACTGCACTGGCGCCAACTGGCATGTTGCCAACACGTGCCCAAGCAAACATAAAAAAGTCATCTTTCATGATGAAGAAAACATGACATCTGAAATAGAATAATAAGGTACAAATATTTCACCTTAACATGTTTTGCTGTTTTAAGGATCAATCTAGGAAGCTACTGTATGGGAGAACTCAGTCACATGGAGGTTATGTGACTCATCAAAGAAAGCACTGCAAACAAATTCTCATGAATTATAGATTACTGTTCAAACCATAAGAACAACATTGCCTCCAGGACTCTTGAGATAAATTGTGAAAGGCATATTAAAAAGAGGAAAAGGTAGAAACTTGAATTATGAAGGACCTGCACAAGCACTCAGAAGCATGGATTGGCACTGGAAACATTTTTTATAAATGCTACAGCATGAATAAGAAGAAGGCACACACCCACAACAAGAGTATCTAACAGTGTTTCATGTTAAACAACACTATTTCAATACATGAAAAAAAAAGGTTTTAAACTTGAAGTGCCATGGGCTAATGCAATGTAGAATGTTTGCCATTTTAATGTGTGTTCATGCTGTAGCACTTCAATAAACCTTTTCTTCTACTGCAGTGCATGGTTCCAAGTGCTTGTGCTGGCCCTTACGGAGAGGAGTGGTAACCTTTTCCTCATCTTCTCCAGGTTTTGTTGTAAAAATACCTCTATATCCTGGATGCAGTCCATTTTCTGTTGTTTGAAACATTTTATTATGTTTATGCATGTTTTCATATTTCATAGGTTGACAAAGTATTTATGTAGTTCAATACAATTACTATATATCAAAATATGGCCAGAAGGACAAAGCAAGATTTCATTTCTGTGAATTTAAATAAAGTCTACCAGGTGATAGGAGGGATGTCATGCTAAACAATGAATTAATTCAATTATCTGATATAAGGGGCCCCATATTCAGAGCAAGCATTGTGTGCCACACACCCTGCAGTGATGCACATAAGGTAGCACATGGCCAACTCTGGTGCAATTTTCAGACAGCTAGCATACCCCAATTGAGGGGCACTTTCTTAATATGGGTCTTTGTCAGAGCAGGGCATTGTGACTATGCCTTGCGCTAATGCAGCCTCCTACTGGAATATGAGTATGACCCACAGGAGTACAGTGGAAATAACACATCCCAAATTGGAAAGTGCCAGTGCTCCTGCTGGCCATATTCATCCCTGGCATTCTAATAAGCTCATAGTGCATCCAAGGAATTAAGTGATCTTTGCAGGGCCATTACCTGCTCATCAGTATCCTGCATAATCCTGCCATGGACAACTGTGTAGTGGCATTGTGTGGAGCTGTTATCCACCATGGCCAATGCAGCCTATAATACACATTTCCACTAACTGTCCATTGTGGCCCCCTGCCCTCTACCCAATGATCCTTTTAGTTATCATCACCATTAAAGTACAGTGCGCCTCACCAACTGGTGATCCTTCTAGAACAATCCACACATGCTACCTCTTATTCAGATGGTGGCAAGCAGGGCAGTGACCAGAGGGGGTGCAAGACATGCAGTTGCAATAGGGCCCACTCTCTTAAGGGGCCCACTGCCTCAGAGGTCAGCATTAAAAAACACTTTTATTTTCACAGACAAAATAGCAAATTTCTTTTTGTACATTGCTTATCCATCCAGAACTGCGTCTGCCAGCAGAGGGGTCTGTGCTGCAGACTCCAACTCCAGTTTCATGGGGTAGGGAGTGCAGAACAAGGAAGCAATAGGGTCCATTGTTCAAAACATTTGAACTTGATGCTGGTATCCTCAAAAGGGACAGGGACAAATTACATTGTTCAGTTCCTTGATCATGGTGCCTGTTAGGGGGAGGGGGTCATCATAGACAAACTACAGGACTGCTACAAATATGAACGTACACTATAAATATTTTACATGTGCTAATGGTTATTTTGACTTCTTGTTGGGGAGGTAGGGCCCCACACAAGCTTTTGCAAGGGGGCCCTTACAGTCATTGGCACAGCCCTGGTGGCTAGATCAGGTGGTGAGTGGAGGGGCTGTGCCACTTTCTGTTCTTGGGCATCAAGAATGGCAACTTGGTTAATGAGAGCAAGGATGTGGGGGTGGAGTGTCCTGGGTGAGTGGAACAGAAGGAGGGTCTGACAGATGTTAAACTGTGGGGATCAGGAAGATGGGGACTACTGGACACCACTGAGCAGTTTGCATTCCAGACCTCCTATTTTCCAAAGACCATCAATGGGCTTTTGAATGAAAGACCAATATGTTTCACAGCACTTTGTAACAATGATTTCTAAGTCCTCTGCTACGTACAAAGATAGGTGATTGGGGTTGGGGGGTATGGGGCACACTGGACACCAGTGGGGATGAAAACTACAATGATATATATAGCTGGGGTGAGGTTACTCTTCACAGGGGTAGAGGTAGGATTTTAGAAGCATTAAACAGCACTGTGATGGAGGCTGTTTAGTGCTGTCTAAACCATTCACTGTACTTCCATGTGCTGTATGCAAGGGGACTCCTTCACTTGCGTGGATGCAGCTGCATATTCCGTGTTCCGTGTTATCATAATGGATTAGTACTTGCACTGGGGGCCAATGAATGTAGTTTGGCACTAACATAGTGCCAAGCAAATCTTTTGAATACAGGGGCCGATATAAGTTAGATTCAAATGAAATTAAAAAAAAAATGTGTTGCAAGCAACCACATAGTTTTATATCTCTTAGATAATTAAATTTACTGTGTCATGCAAACTAATTACTGCAGGGAAATCATATCAATCAACTTCAAGCACTTCTTAAAATTCATAACATAAGAACATAATAATTTGATGGCAGATGGGGACCAAGTGGCCCATCTAGTCTGCCCATGAAATGGAAGAAACTGTATTTATACTGTCCTGGTGTTTAACTGAGAGTAAATAATAAAAAAAAATGTTAAAAAAAAAAATGGTTGATGATAAAGTTAGGGTTATGCACCACTGCTGTGGGTCATCTAGTGAGGTCAAATCCTGATTTAGTCATCTACAGTAATTCTAGCATATCGTCCAGATCAGGCATTAATTCAGTTCCCTCATCTACTGCAACTTAATGTTTCTTTCTTTCTTCAAGCTCAGCTTTTCATAAACAAATTAAGTCATGCAACTGTTCTTTGTGGAAGAATTATAAATCAATTATGTCATCTCATCCAATCAGCACACAGAGCCTCTGTTCATTTTTTCTTGTGTACAGTGTGCTCTCGTGCAGGAGCGTTGGTTGACAGTGCTCCATTTCAGTCTCAGAGGAGAGAGGATGGCATCAGCAAATGAAAAAGAGATTTTTAACCTATTATAAATCACTCAAGTTAAACTCCAGTGATTTATAATTAGTTGATATAGCCTTTGAGGAATGTCTGCTATGGTATAAGAGAAACAGTTTTGTGACGTTTGGGCAAACCAAACCGCTCAGCTTTGCTTTGCTGTCCACTCACCCTGACCTCATGATTGGCGTCTATCTCTTTTCTTTTTTTTTATTTGGCATACTTTCTTCTGTGCCAAGGACCAGCCCCCATCAGCACAGCCCTGCACCCAGCTTCATCACCCCCCCATGGACTTACACAACTTGAGACATGCTCTGGCTTGTCCCCTAGAGCAGGGCCGCTGGATGAAGCCCTATCACTCTTCAGGCACCAATATATAGTCTAGGGATGCTTTCATCTTGGGGTTATGTCCTGGCTTGTCCCCCCGGGGGGCCTCTGGGAGGGGGGCTCACCCTCTTGTTGGATGCTGTTATTTGTCTCCAGTGGTGCCACAGGCAAATGTGTAGGACCTGCAGTGTGAGGTGGGCAGCATTCGGTTAGGCCAACTTTTTCTGCATTTTCGGCTCCTGGAAGCAGAATGTGCAGTGACATCAAAGGCATGTATGCTGATGTCTGTCTCACCTCCAGCTATGATGCAGGTGCTGTCAAGTGTTCCCCCAGGCTCTGCCAGTGGTCAGTCATGCACCAGGCACTCAACTCCCCCCCCAAAGGAGAACAGTCCCTGTGAAACTCGATCCATCTTTCTCGGTCAGCCCTCCTACTCTCGGGTCTGTTCCCAAACCCAGGATGTCAGCATCATAGGCAGAAGCCCTGACCACTGTGCTAAAGGGCCGGCCCATGCTCGGTGTCTTTTATATTACACAATACACTCCTTGGAGGCCCTATTAATTTATATAAGTGTTTTTCACACAACAGGAAAAGAAAGACACTTTCCTCAGAAAAGAAACTCGAAAGGATGCTCCTAAATGAAGTAAATTCTTCTCGTATGCAAAAAGTACATGCATATCAGGGTAAATGTAGAACATTAAATTCTGAAAAGACAGAGTGCAAGTGTCAGCCATATAGAATGGGCTCTTAATCATTGCAATATGATTTAGCACCAGTCTTTGGCTTGCTGGTATCCTGATCTGTGTAGGGTTGCCACCTATCCAGTTTTTGACCAGATAATCTGTTTTTAAGGGTCCTTATCCAGTCATCTGGTTTTGATTAAATGCAGTCTGGTTTCTAGGCCATTTTGACTGCTCATATACTCTTAAAACGGATGCATCAAATCATTCACTGTTTTGGCTGCATTACATGTCCAGGTTACAAAGAAGTTCTGATGTCACAGTTATTCAGAACTGCCTTTGTTTGTAAAACCAGACTGTCTCAGAGGTGTAAAGTATGGCCATTAAGATCACTAGCAGTAAATCTTTTCCACTCTGAATTTTAAGTATGGTCTTTTACTGCTATGACTGGAAACAGTTTTTACACCCTTATATGCTCTCGTGCGTTTCTTTTTGTTTGTCCTATAGTCTGGTATGTTTTAGAGTCATTTGTGTTTAATTAATAATCTAACTTTTATTGCCTTTATCACCACATTTGCTCTCATTCTTTGTATTACCTGAACATTCCATGATATTAGATTTACTTTTACAGGTCATTCAGATAAACAGCATGGAATGGTGTATCTGAAATTGTGGAATGTCTTAGAAACATGAAAAGAAACAGCAGTAGCTGCTGAGGTAAAAGGGAACAGAGTGCAGTATTAAGGGTACCATAAGCATTGCTAATTAAGTTAGCAAAAATTGGTCAAAGCATCAGAATACGTGACTGACATGGAAAGGAAAATGGGAGAGTGTTTATCAGTGGGCTGATCAATATACTGTGGATGAGCTTGGCACATCTAGCAGACCTGAGTTTGATTCCCACAACCTCCACTTACACACTGTGTGACCATGAGCAAGTCACTTAACCTTCCTGTGCTCCTGGGTCACTTCTGTAAAATGGGCTATGTGGCCTATGGGAGTTAATCTGGTTGCCAAATAATAAAAATAAATAACTGAATAAATAAATCAAATAAATAACAGTATAAAAATGATTTCCTATCACTAGTAATGGCTAGTCCATCATTACAAATGGCTTTGGAGGAGGAGCGATATACTCGTCAGTCATAAAAAGGGGGTGGCACCAGAGGGGAAATTTGGGGTGTGGTTTCACATCCAGTTTTTATCTCATCCGAAGGTGGTGACCCTAGATCTGTGCTCAGAATGGGTTGAGGTATTATTCTGTATCAGTGCATATTAAATGTGGGATGCACTGAAAGTGTGAATTTGGCTTAAGTATAAACTTATGTCAAATTTGCATTCAGTGATCATGTTGAAATCTAGCATTTTAGACACTGGTGATGCAGGTCCAAAGGAACTCTATTTCCCTTCAACATTGTGGCACTTCAACATCATGGTATAATACATTGAGCATGTCCAAGTTATTACAAGCTACACTACCTGCAGCAGCCAATGAGCAGCTCTGAAGACTGAAAATGCCTCATTAAGGCTGTGCATGGGCCAAGCAATATTTGTTGAATACTACGAATAGTAGGCTTCTGGAATATTTGGGTGCTCTTCCGGAATAGTTCACTGTCTGGCAACTATTCGGGAAGAACTATTCGGTGAGATTTCTGAGTCTCACAGAGCTTTGTTGGCCAGTTGGAGGCTTTTGTGGAGCTTACAGACAAGTGCACCATGTGAGAACATCACTCTGAGTTGGTAGAGGAAAGGAGACAGTTTTCTTCTGAAAGGAAGCTCTACAGTACTTCTGAGACCTTAAACTTGCTATAAAGATAATTTGTTGCTCACAGGCTGTTTTTGGTCAGTATTTGTGTTTGAATAGTGATGCAAAGGCAGGTTTGACTTTGACTGGGTTATTTTGTCGTTGTTGCCCAATAACAGGGACGAGGAGGTTTGTCTGCTGGCCGCCTCCCCCGCTGCTCACTGCCACAAAGATCAAGTATGATTAAATTTTTTTGTGAAACATATTTTTGCTGTCATGTTGCATTTGGCTCAGTTCCTTATAAGACTGAGGAGGGTGTTGGCTAATGCCCCCCTACTGCTGCTTTCTGTACACAGTTTACCTGTGCGTAAATATTTTGTCATGAAGCTGCATACTGCATGTGCACAGCTGTGTGTACATGTTGCCTTTTGTATTCAACTGCAGCAGTTCTCAGAGGGTCTGGCTTGACTCACTCAGTTGTTGTTGATTGTTATCCAGTTCCAGACTTGGTTCCCTGTATGACTAAGGAGGGTGTTGTCTGACTTCTCCCACCCTCAACTCACAGTATACAAGTTGCCTACGCATATGTAATGTTTGTTTTTCAGGAGAATATGCATGATTTTTTTTTGTGAGGCAGCTTCCAACATGTGCACAGCTATGTGTATGTACTTTTTTGTCATTTAAACGGTTGCAGTTTGGAGTGGGTCATGTTCAACACACTGAATTGTTGATGCTCATCAGGGTTCAGGCTCAGTTACCTGACTGACTGATAAATGTGTAAGCTGGCTCCTTTCTCCCACAGCTCACTGCACACGACTTGCTGGTGCATGGGTAATATTTATTTTTCAAGAGGCTGTGCCCTGTGTGTGCATGGCTATGGTCACACAGTTTTGGAATTAAACTGCTGCAAGTCTCTGTTAGTCTTGTTATATTGTGTGTGTGTCATCTGCCAGTTCCGGGCTCAACTCAGTGTGCAGTTGAAGAGGTTATCATCTGCTTCCCCTTCACAGTATCAGTGTTTTTTTTTTCTATTTGCTACTGATTTTTGGGTTCAATATAATTGCTACTGTAGGGTTGTTGTGCATTATTCTAGTTCCAAAAGCACATAGTAAAACATCACACACAGGCATTACATAATAGTAGTTTGGTTTGGGTTTTATTTAGTAACCACTAGTGACTGGCTCCATCTTGTCTCACCAAATACATAAACATGCTATGTCCGACCAAAGCATCTCTACCACTGACACAAAGCAGTTAGAACAGGGTAATAAATGGGCACGTGGGTGTATTCATCAGGCTGAAATATTTTTCTGCCCATACAAACCATTTTGGTTCTGGTAATAGTGGGTGAGGGGCTTTTACTACTACTAGTATACCACCAGTACTACTACTATTACTACTACTAGTATACCACCAGTACTACTACCATTACTACTACTCCAGAGAAGGGTGCCATAAGTAAATACAATCTACTACTGCTACTATTGCCACCACCTGTTCAAACCACATGTTCACCACTTTTACTTCTTTCTACAGCAATAGAAAGAGAGCTGTAGACCTTACATGCCCTGTGTGCCGTAGACAGCCAGTTCTGAGTTCTGTATTATATTTTTTTTTATATACAATGTATTAATGTCTCTGCTGAACATTCAAATGCTCTAGGGATGACCTCTCTTATCCCCTGGCAGATTTCAGCTGACAGATGCAGACCAAGAGAACTGCTGACAGCATTGTATCACACACTCAGTCTTTTTAAAGACAATGTGTTACTGGAAGACTTTTATTAAGGATACTGTTTCTCTGAGCTAATTACAGAGTTGTTAAGTTAATTTTGTTAAGAGAGGAATCATAAGCTAGGTTTATGACATTAAAATAAGGGAAGCTAGGATGTTACATAGAGGTGTAAGGTTGTAAATGACCCTATGAAGCCTGTGTGAAGAGGGTACAGCATGAGATCAAAAGAGGTATCATTGAAACTTGAGTTATGCTAAGGTTACAGAATTAATACATCCTGTGTGGCTGTATAGTATAGATTAATAAAATTACATCCTATGGTTGTATAAAAATATAATTTTGTTAGATATTTGACCAGAGGAGGGGTTGGATGACTTCATCCAAAAGGGGTTGGCCAATACTGCTTGACAAGATTATTCTCTTTCACTCTAGAGTTGCATTTGTATCTGTCACCGACTATGGAAACATCTGAGCACTGAAAACAGGTATTTAGAAAGCTAGACAAAATCTAAATATACAGTAGTTGTAGGAATTGCACTGTTTTAAACCTTGTTTTGTTTAAAGGTATGCTTGTCTTGTGTTTTAAGAGTTCTGTATTGTATGTTTGACATATTATTATATACAGTATTTTAGTAAAAACTCTAATTTTAGAGCAAACCTGGTTTGTCATTGAATTGCTCTCTATTGCGAGGAAATATTTATGGTTCATCAAACATAAGCTTGTATGGTGGTACCAAACTGGAAACAGAAGCATTTTAAGTCTGAGGTCTTTATTAAGTTTTAAGGGTTCATCTTTGAATACCTGGTTAGGTGCCCATAGGTAAAGATATCTGGCCCCCCGAAGACAGATATATCTAAGCCTGTGCATTGGGTATGCTAGCAAGAGGTTAAAGTTTGAATCCCTCCAGAAATGAGACCAAAGGTTGATCTGAACTCACAAAAACAGACAAGAGGTTTACCTTGTCTGTTACACTGTTCACAAGACTGCGCTCAGAGGTTGGCACTTTGGGAGTAGACGGCCTGATCTGCTGAGTGAATTTGTGACACCCTGTGCAGGAAGCAATAACTCCCACCACTAGTGTTCCCACCGTCACCACTATAGCTGCTACATACCAGCCAGTGTGCTTCCTCTCAACACCAGTGTCATTCTTGCAGTGGCCACCCTTTTTAGTGTCACCACCACTGCAGCCACTGTGATCACAGTTTGTATGGGGATAGCAACATCACCTACTGCCTCTATAACTGTGACCATGTGACCTCTGACCATGTTAACCCCTAGTGTGTTGACCCAATGCAGTGCTCTAGATTGTGTGTTCAGTGCTATGTGTGTGGTGTAGTGAATCAAGTGTGCCACATGTAGCTTGTTTCACATTAGTGACAGTCCTGTGTCAGTTGTTGAAGTTTTTTGAGGTGTATATAGTACACATGATTTGATATGGGGGTTCATGATCTCATTTCAGTGATTTTAATCTAACCTTTGAACAACAAAATTAAAAAAAAACTAAATTATAAGAAAACCAAAGCCATTCTGTTTGACAGTAATCACAACAGGTACAAAAACACCCAACTATTAATAACAAACAACCTCAGCTCACCCCTTGAGCAAGTACAAAATGTAAAATACCTAGGTATAACCCTCGACAGCAACTTATCCTATGCTGAACATGTTAACATCATGTCTAAAGCAGTCAGCACCAGGATAGGTGTCCTATAGAGACATAGACACTGTATGTCCCAGGACCCCTCCATCTGGCCATTACCAGCTCTGTCCTCTAAATTACAGACTTCAGACTTATAATCTATGGCTTTGCCACCAGCACCACCCTCTGGAGGATAAGTGTTGCCCTAAACAAAGCCTGCCGCCTAGTTACTGGGGCCCTCCATTCACTCACACATGTGACCTATACACCACAGCTAACTGGCTAAACCTCTATAGCAAGATTTCTTATCACACCTATCTGTTCGCCATGAAGATCAGCCTTGTTATGGCCCCTCCTTTGCCTCTGAAGCTCATCAGCAGATCACATTGCCAACACAGCACCAGAAGCTCATCTAACCCTTCCTTCCAGGTCCCTTTCTGTTGTACTACACAAGCCCAGCAGACCTTTATGTACAGAGTGCCCAGCGGTCTTAATAATCTCCCACCTCCCTAGGCTGCACTAGGATTGGGTCAATCAAACCAAAAGTGTGACAACATCTTCTGAAACACTGCAGCTGTAACTGCCCCACCTAGCTCCTCCTTTCACCTCCCCTTTCCCTCATTTAATGTCCCCCTCTGTTTGTCCTACACTTTTCTTCCTCCCCCTTCTTAGTTTTCTTTCTTTTTCCCCTCCTATTCCCTAATCTGCTTTACACCACCTCTCCCCCTACCCCAAGCTTAGCTGCCCTCCACAAACCCTCTCATACCCTTCTTCCCTTACTCATCTCTTGCCACCCTCCCTTCTATCCCCCACCCCGCCCCCTTCCTGTACTGAACATTGCATTGCGCCTAGACTCTCCTCCTTCACTTCCACTCTGGTACTCATCTGCCACCTTCCTCTTCACCCCCCCCACCTGATCTCTCCCTCAACTCTCCCTCCTGTATGGTTCCTTACCATCCCCACCCCCTTCAACACTTCAGACTATGACTATTTTGACAAGGTCTGTTACTCAGACTAGTACTACTCAAAACTGTAAAATACCTTGTACCTGTAACCATGTTACAATTGTAGCCCTTATAATGTGCCTTTGTAATTTTTGTACTCTTTTCTCTCATTCAATCATTGTACAATTGTTGCCGTTTTTGTATGTCCTGCTGCCACTTTTGTTTTGACATGGAGCCTTTGTAAATGAGCCTCTGGCTCAAAGGTTTTGTAATTCTGAGACTTATATAAATAAATAAACAAAAATGAACACCTTTCCTGGCTGAATTCCAAATTCCTAAATATCTGGTTCCTGAATACAGTACTGAATGGTCAGGAAATTATATTCTCACAGCCCTACTCCTCATGTTGCACAAATGTCTGTGCTATTTTCAACTCTCCTTCTCTCTCACATGGGAAGGATGTGACTACTGAAGGAGCTCTGTTTATGTGAGAATAATTGACGTTTTGAAGAAAAATTTAAAAATCAATGCAAAAATCATTTGAGAGGCTATGCCTGTAGTTCAATGGACAAGCAGGCAGCCACACCCCTTCCTGACCTATATAAGCAGTTCCTCCCAGTCTCGTTCTGAAGCACTTTTTCTTTGCCTGGTGACTGTATCATATCCTCACCATTAGTTGTCTCCTACCTACTGTGGCTTATTTGAGGATCTGGCGATTACTACTTCTTTTACCTTCCATCCTCTAAAACTGACAGATTACACTAAGGAGTTAAAATAGCCTACTTCCCGCTTTCGACAATCATTGACCAGTCAAAGTATTCGACTAACTACTTTGGTTCCACATCATCTCCAGTTCATATGCTCCTCCACTGTCACACTTGAACTATGAAAGGCCTCATGAACCCCATCAGATGGATATCTGGGATACGATCTGTTATCTTTATGATCACTCATGTTGCACAGGAGCAGACTCATCAGCCTCCAGGAACAACATTCCATCTGCATAATCAGAAGACTGACTAGGTGGATCTTTTTCTCCTTTGAACCTTCCTCTAAACAGAAAACAAAAGAAAATATATTGTGCATTCTAAATTGCAGTAGCAGAGCTGTCACTAAGTAAATTATACCATGTCTGGAGGGAAGGCAACATTGGCCTTGGATTCCCAGAAATTTCCTACTCAAAGGTTTTTTTTTTCTCTCATCCATGCCAAAGGTCATAATCCTAGTTAGTCTTAATTAGTTTTGTCTAGTTTCCTTAGGTAGGTTCCGCTGTTGGATGGAGTTGGATGGTGCCCCTACTTGCCGTTCCCTCTCTCCTTAGGAGGCCCCCTCAATTACCAATGTATCTCATAGCACCCATACTATCTTACTAACTGGAACGTCTCATGTTTTATCAAGCTGCTGTTGCAGTCATTCTACTTCTATACCTCATGACCTCTGATTGCTATTGTTCTTTGGTACTACTACAATATATTGGGGATTCTTCCTAAGGTACCTTTAGCAAAGGGAACCTTCCTACGGCACCTCTGGGGGTGAACCCTCTTCCAGGGTTCTTTGCCTTTGTTACCCCTGCAGGGTGGTAATTCTGCATGGAATAGAGAGTGTGACTGGTTTAAGTAAAGTAACACAATTGCACAAGCATAACACTTACTGGTTGTGTAGGCCTTTGAATTGAGAGGCTATGCCTGTAGTTCAATGGACAAGCAGCCAGCCATACCCATTCCTTACCTATATAAGCAGTTCCTCCCAGCCTCTTTCTGAAGCACTTTTTCATTGCCCCTCCATCCTCCCCTTGCTCCTCAAGGGGCATCACCTCTCTCCTCTGGGGCGTCTTCCTATGGTACCCTTAACCAAGGGAACCTTCCCATGGCACCTTTAGGGGTGAACCCTCTTCCAGGGTTTTTGCCTTTGGTACCCCTACAGGGTGGTAATAGCTCATGAAACAGAGAGTGCAAATGGCCAAAGTAAAGTAACACAGTTGCACAAGCATAACACTTACTGGTTGCATAGGTCATTGAACCATTATTATTCCAGTTATGTAATTGTCTCTCTATTAAATTATAGTTTCTTGTAGGTAGGCTAATGAAATCATGCTATACTGCAGAAGAGGAGATGAGGGGAGCTAGAATGTATGCCTACATTAGTAGCTGCAGGCCCTGCAGCAGAAACGGACCAAGTGAACTTAGCAGACAAGGAAAGGTGCAAGGGGAATTGTAAAAGATTTGTTTGACAAATACAGCCTTTATTTACATAATAGTGAGGATGTAGGGTGCAGAAATGTATATCAATTTATTTACTTATTTACAGTATCAATTAATTGATTGGTAGATTTGCCAGCGTAAGGATCAGGGAGGCGAGGGAGACCCTTTTCCAGCAGGGACCCCCCGCAATGGACTCCATTTTTTCCTCTGTGAATCGGCTTCAGACCTGGGGCAGAGGCACTGGCTCATTGGTTTCACTGGATGCACCTCCCGCAGCTCCTTGAAATTAGACTGGGACTAGAAAAAAAAGAAAGATACAGTCACTGGATCAGTGCTGCAGTGGGCAAGATTTGTTTTTCTGGGGTTGCACAGCTATCGGGGATAATTGTTGAGACACAGCACAATGGGACAGAGGAATTGGCACCAAGTTCAAACCTTGCACTTGTGCCTGATTGGTTCCTCCAACAGCTGTGATGCCCAGACAGTCTGACAAAAGGCTGCATTCTGAGCCCCGCAGATCACTCTTGCCAGAGTAAGGATCAGGGAGGTGAGGGAGACCCTTCTCCAACAGGGCCCGCGCCCCCCCAGCGGACTCCATTTTTTCCTCAGAGAATTGGCTTCGGACCCAGGGTAGAGACACTGGCCCATTTGCTTCACCAGGCGGACCTCCTCCTGCACCTTGAAATTAGACTGGGACTAGATGAAAAGAAATATACAGTCACCGGGTGATCAGTGCTGCAGTAGGCAAGCTTTGTTTTTCTGGGGCTGCACAGCTATCAGGGGAAATCTCCCACCCACTCGCCCCATTCCCTCATCTCCTTAAATGCTCACTAGCCCCTCCCACTAGCCTGAGGGTGGCTGTCGTATTCTTCTTCCTGGTTGGTTCAGTGCCAGGCTATTGTTATACTGAATGTATCCTATTTTATGTGCATGTGATGATTCACCCTGTTGTTACTAGAGCTAGCAATAACTAATTACTAGAGCTTGAAATAACTAATTCATGTCTGCGTATGTATGGAAATTCTGGAGCCTGGAACAGCATCCTGTTGTTTTAAAGATCAGGGCTAGTTAATTCCACATGTGCATGTGTAGTAACTCCTGAGCCTGAGGCAGCAATCTGTTGTTCTTTATAAATTGGAGCTAGGTAACCTACCAGTGCTTCCTGCCCTAGTATAACATTACCTGTTACCCACCAATCACCTCCCTGTGCCACCTGGCCATGTATCACAGCCCTGGGAGGACTAAACTAGGGTGCATTACCAAATAACCCCACGTCTGCTGTCAGCTAACTGCCACAGACCTAATCCACTTTTGGACCACCCCCCTTGTGGCCACTCAGGATGCCACCACTGACTGGTTGCTCTGGGTCTCACGGTCTGCCTGGGACCTCAGCCCAAAACCATGGACAACAGGTTGCCAGGCCCTCTCTGAAGTCCCCTCCTGCCTGGCTATCTGCCAAAGGCATGAAGCTGGAGCACCTGAACATTAGAAGCTTACTACCTAACCTAGTGGTGCTAACAGCCTGGGTGGCACATTATAGCCCTGATATTATGGGGGTCTCAGAAACCTGGCTGAAGCCCCACATCCCAGACTCTGCACAGGCCCTCCCAGGCTATGACCTTATTAGGCAAGACAGAGCAGGGAACAAGAGAGGGGGTAGGGTGCTCTTATACCACAAGACACACTTAACTGTATCTGTCATAGGGCCCACTCCACACCCACCCCATTCCAGTCCTTGCATGCTCTCCTCCTGCTTGGCAACACTAAAAAGGTACACTTTACCTGCGTTTACAATCCTCCAAAGTGTGGTGTGCTACGGCTCTCCTCCCTCCTTGACAGTCTCAGTCCCATGGTTGGCTCGAATGAGCTGTTAGTCCTAGGTGACTTCAACCTCAACTGGGTGGGCTGCAACATCCAGCAATATGATCCCCTGCTGGCTCGTCTCACCCTCAGCCAATTCATTAATGAACCCTCAAGGCTCTTCTCATGCTAAGACAAGGGATCCCTTATTGATTGGGTGCTGAGCAACCAACTGGATAGAACTGTCTCCTGTGGTACTCTCCCTGATGTTATCTCAGATCATTCTCCCACCTAGTGTATTTGGGGTATCTCCTCTCCCAAAATTCCCTGAAAAGTGATCCAGATGAGGGACTACTCCAGACTTAATGTGGGAGACTACTTTGCAGACCTGCGACAAACAGGCTGGTCTCAGGTCACTGCTGCAAAAGACCCTTCAGTGGCCCTTGACAACTTTCTTGCTGTCTTTAATCCCCTGCAAAACAAGCATGCACCCCTCACTAAAAGGAGGGTGAGGGGCACAGTCACAAAATGGCTTCACAATGGCTTTTTCTCCCTCATGAAGCAAAGAGACAAGTGCTGGGTGCATTATAAGGCATCCCTCTCCAGCACAGACCTCCGTGAGTACAGACAGGTGAGGAATTCCTGCAAAAGAGCCATCCACTCTGCCAAGAGTGAATTCTATCAATCTGCCCTACTTTCCTCAGCCAGAAGCTCGAGGAACTTCTGGCAGAACATTAAAAACATGGTTGGAGGGTCTGCCAGAGCTCAGTTCATGGATATGCACGTTGACCGGGTTAACTGCAACAATCCCCTCACAATTGCCAATGCCTTCAACTCCCTGTTTACTGACCTGCCAGGTCTCCCCTACCAGCCCCACGTCCCCAAGAAACAGGACTCTACCCCCACTGGGGTAACCCCCCAACCTCTCTTCTACCTCAGGGTCATCTCTGTCATGGAGACCCAGAAGCTTCTTGCTGGTCTCCTCCCTCACACTGGTGCCAGGCATGACTGCCTTGAGCCCAAACTACTCAGTCTAGGTGCTTCCATCCTAGCCTGGCCTATCACCCACATTTTCAACAGATCGCTAATGTCAGGTACCATCCCAGACACCTGGAAAGTGGCCAAAGTCATCCCTGTTCACAAACAAGGTGATCCCAAAGATCTCAAGAACTACCGACCTATAGCAATACTGTCAGCGATCAGCAAGCTTCTTGAAAAGGTGGCTGCCTCATAGGTCACCCACTATCTTCAGACCTATGATCTACTCTCCACTGCACAACATGGCTTCAAAAAAGGGCACAATACCTTCACCACCCTAGCTGTTTTCTCCTGTGAGATCAGGTCAGCCACAGATCAAGGCAAACTGACTGAAGCCATCTTCATGGAACTCTCGAAAGCCTTCGACCGAGTTGACCACTCACTCCTGTGCTCCTCTCTCCTGTCCCTTGTCTTCTCCTTCCCAACCCTTGCCTGGATCAGTAACTACCTCTCGAGCAGACAACAGTACACCAGGTTCAACAAGGCCCTGTCTAAGCCCTCTCCGGTTAACTGTGGGGTCCCTCAGGGCTCTGTCCTTGGGCATCTCCTATATTCCCTTTGTATAAATGAGCTGCTCTAGGCCACAGCCCATGGGCGTTCTACTCTGTACGCTGATAACCTAGTCACCCTGATCAGCTCCCAGGACATCTCTGTCATCAACGCCAAGCTCAGCTCCAACTTCGACCTAATCCAAACCTGGCTGGAGGACCACAAGCTCACTATCAACCTGCAGAAACTCAAACCATGCTCTTTTGCTCCACAGCCAAGACTAAAGTGGTCCCTGCCCCTCTAAAGATCTCATGGGCTGATGGGTCCCTCCTACAAGTTGCTGACTCTGTCAAGTACCTAGTGGTGACTCTTGACCAACAACTGGATCCCACTCTACATATTCAAAATGCTTGTAAGGCCTCAAACTGTAAGTTGGGCCTTGAGTACAGACCAAAAAGCTGCCTCACCCTGGCTGCTCATCTCGCCCTGGTCAGAGGGATCCTCCTACCCACGCTCTGCTGTGGACTTGTCTCCTTTGCCCATGCAACAAAAAACAGCCTCTCCAAATGGGATACGGTGAACAATAGTGTAGGGCGCTTTGCACTCTCAGCTCCCCGCCTCACCCACCACTGTGAGCTCTACTCCTGGCTTGAGAGGCTCCCACCAGAAAAGCACTGCACCTTCGTCCTAGGCAACTTCATTGACAATGTTGTCAGAACTGCAACCCCTTCTGCCCTCACCGTATTCTTTTTTCTCGCAACCCCCTCCTACCATTTAAGGTTCAGTGACTCCAATGTCCTCCTGGTTACTAAAACACTCACCCAAATGGGCGACTGGGCCTTCGCTGCATATGCACCCAGGTTATGTGTACCCCCTAGATGGCGCTATCCCAGGGGCTACTACCCCTGCCTGATTTGCCACTAACAGGTTGAGGGGCCTGGATCCGATGGCGGGTGCCTCCACCCAGAGGTCAGGGTTTGCAATAGTTAAACTAACTTGGTCACAGCCCTCTGGGACACTGCAACCCCCCTTTCTTCCCACTAGTGGCCCACACAATATATCAGAATTACCTTCACAGTATACACTTACCCCCAGGACTGGTTCAGGCACTGGGACCTCATGTAAAATAAGATACAGTGCAACAATCACAGTACAATACTTTAACATAGACAAATACCTCAGGCAGTATAACTTTGCTGAAACAAGCAGCTCTGATTTATTTAGTGGGATATAACAAGGACAAGGGGGTATCAGGTTAATTAGCTTATCACTTTACTCATCTACCTATGGCTCTGTGCACAGGCCTATCCCTACCAGTTACTGTCCCTGGGTACCCAAGCCCTAGTGGCTAGTCCAAACCGTGGCAGCTGGTAGGGGCTCTTTCACACAGAGGAAAGAAAAATTAGTTAAACAGTCAGCAGTACAGTAATTCCATTTGGATTCAATGTGGCAATTCAACAGGGAGCGACCCTGAATTAGTACTCACGACCTCCAAACAAGATAGGGCTACTCTTGAGCTCCACGAGACTCCTCACACATTTATATGGTAAACAGTCACAGGCAAAAGTCCTTTAATGGCAGCAGGATTCACTTGAGCTACACAAGCCTCCTCACACATTTATATGGTAAAAAGAAAGTACTATACCAGGCAGGCTGCTTCTCTATCTCGATCGCAATTACTGCACAATACCCGGGAGAACACACAGCAGATTCAGTTCCTGACAGACCGAGTGCAATTCAGCAATTTCTCCAGTCTTCTACAGGGTGAGCCTGGTTTCTACTCTTCAGATATCCTTTTATTCTCTTCTCAGGATGGATTCAGTCATAACAAGCAGTTACACAAGCTGCAGACCGGAACTCTGGGCCTTACACACGTTTCCCGACTAAAACTGCACACCGAAAAGCACAGGGCTCCTTCCCTCTTCCTGCCAGAGCTCAACTGAAACTCCAGCAGACAATACCGGGCACTTCCTTTGAGTTCCTCCCAGTTCTTGGCTGGATTGGCTGTCACTCACAATAGACAGCCCCTGTTGGTCCAAAAAGGTGCCGAAGTCTAAACTACATCTCCCAGAGTCACTGCCCATACAACCCTCTTGTGGCTGGCTCAGATTATGAGTCCAAGTTCTGATTCGTCCAAGGCACCATTTTAGAGCTACCTTAACCCACACTGATTGGTCCAGTTCAGCAGTTCAAAACTAGAATGGGGAACTAGGCAAACACAGTTCTGACTGCAAAAAAAGCAGGTTAGACAAACTGTAATTTCATTATTACTCTAAATGATTTCTATCAAACAGTTACATCTTTCAGATAGGTTCCCTTTGCACTCCTAGTGACTGCAAAAATGGAGTGAATTGGCAGCAGCTCGAGTGGTACTCAAGCAGAGAAGCACCCAGTCCCCCCATACAAACTAATTATGTCTGCAAGCAGACAGCTCTTAAAGAGACAGTACCAGAGGCTCTAAAAACACTCACTGATAAATGGCTTAAACGTCAAACACCATTCAGGCTTGGAGCATTCAAGCAAGCTCCTGGAAGTCTTTTGGGACCCCCCATTTGCAGGGGGGGTTACATATGGAACTCCCTTCCAACAAGCACTCGCTCCTCCACCTCCCATTCCTGCTTTAAAGCCTCCCTCTGGGGCTTCCTCAAATTGGTCTCTATCTGCCTCTGCACTTAACGTACTCCTTCAAGCATTCCACTCTGTCTGGCTTCGTCAATAACTAACTCTGCTGCATAAGGTGGTGGGTCTCTTCACCTTATGTATAAGTGAAGCATGCTGCTACCTGAAAAACTGATTGTGATGGGTCCAGTCTCACCCTACTGCTCCTTAATTGTGTATATGCTACTGTTCTATCCTCCAGTTTGCAATTGGACTATCCTATCCCCCCTTGTAACTGCTTGATGAATCTGCTACCCTTATCCTTTTAGGGCATTGTTGCCCGAATATGCTGATTACTGCCTGCCTTGTTTGTACAATGCTATTATCTTCCTCCCACTTGCTGTGTAAATCCCCTGTTGTTCGTGAATTAACCTTGCTCTGTCTGTTGCTCTTGACTATACCTTGCTCTTGTTGTTGCCTGTTGTGCCTGAATTTATCTTTGTAATCTACTGGGTCACAGCAGAAAATAGGAGCGTGGTTGTCTAGTGTGTTTACCTGGTAAACAAAAGCAAATAAATAAATAAATGTATGTATGTATTTATTTATTTATATCAATTGTTTTACTAGGAAACACATAATATGCTGATAATAGCTCACTTCAGGATGTGTACTGGTCATGAGGTAAAGAAGACAATATACTGTAATAAGATGCAAAAGTAAAAACACATTAACAGTAGTTCAGCAACACTATTCTTTGCCTAGTAATCGAGTGCAAGCAAAATGAGCTGCAAAAATACAATACATTAACAGTTTTATAAACAACAATATTCAGTTCAAAGTAATACAATACAATTAAGGTGCCTAAAGATAAAATTGCACGTGAACAGGAGAAGTGAACAACCCAGTATCTAGGAAAGGAAGGTGGGGCGGGGGTGTCTCCCAAAGCAAAATTAGGCTTAAGCGAACCATGGGGGTGGGAAGCTACTAAAATGTGAAGTCAGGAAGTCAGGAGTGAGTTTTAAAGGCAAGAAGAAGAGACTTTAGTCCAGTTAGAGCTGAACAGTGAGGTCAGGGGTACAGGAGCAGGAGACAAATGGGATTGTATCATCTGCATAAATGTGGATGGACACAGATGAACAGGAAGCAGGGAGGTCATTTAGGATTACTTAAAAGAAAATAGGGTGAGGGACATCCCTTGGACATGCCTGAGTTGATAGAAAGTGGAGGAGGGGGCGTGATTGGGTGTCTTCAGTTCAGACAGATTGAGAACTGCCCTAAAGGCAGTAGGGGAACCAATTGACTTAGAAGGCAGAGAGCCTGGCCACTTTAAGCTTTTCCAGGAGGAGGACGATTCTGGTAATAGTGTTGAAGACTCTCACCTACAGGGTTGAGAATTGTTCCACCTATGGGACAGGTGCCAGAGCTGTGCCCACCTGGGGCCATGCCATTGTCTATCCTTGCCAACCCTCCAAGAAGTGGTTTCATCTGATAGGCTGTATGACTTTGCAAATGGCATCCATGCTGGGTGCCACATCACAACCGTGTCATTACTGCTGTTTCCCTGATGCCTCCAGGGCACACCCATGTGTCTTCTGCTCCCAGGCCCCCTCCTGGCATGCATATTCACCCTCCCACCATCAAAGCCCCTCTACAGTTGCACCAGTTGGGGGGCCAGATCCTTGCATCAATCTCCGCAGCTGTGCCAAATGTTTGGTGCAAGCCTGCAGCTGCAGCAACTCCTGGATCTTTGGCTGAGGGCCTCCCCCTTTTAAAAAATTCAGTGCAGGACCCCTGATGCACCCGGAATTTGCTGCAGACCTAGAGTGATGCAATTTGCATCACTCTAAGGGCTCTTTTAAAATTGAGCCCCTTGTGAATAAAGCCTATTTATTTTGTTAGTATGTGACTCTGTATATTTCTACAATGTAACTATGTATAATTCTGAAAGGTACCTGAGTAAGTACCTTTTGGTTGCCCCTGAAAAAGGAATATTTTGCCTCAGCAGGTTCACCCAGTTAACAAGTCAGTAAATAAAAGTAAATACAGATTACATACCTGTGACGATATTTGGTGCTGGTACTGTGCACAAACCTTGTTCATACAAAGTAACATATAATATACAATAATGAATGGGGAGGTGTACGTAATGAGAATTTAATGGTCGCCTGAGGTGTGGGATGCTACATAAATGTTTACTAAATCATCTCACACCAAGGGGGACCATTAAATTTGAGTTTAAGTCACTTCCCCATTTGTTATGATATATAATTGCTGGTCAGCAATTTTTTTTTACATTTATATTTATCTCGCTGTTGCAATCAGTGCTTACTGCCTTTCAGCACTTCAGAGCTCTTTCTGCTACAACTTTTTGTTCAATGTGGCTGTTGAATGGCAGGATTAACCAGATAAAATTTGTACATGTTTGAGGAGAAAGCGATGAGCAGTAATTAAAAAAAAAAAAAACGGATGGAAGAAACAAACGGAAAACTGATGAAGTTGGTTGGTCTGGTGTGGCGGCTCCTCACTACACAGAAGAAGGAGCCGCAATGTTTTTCAAAATGTTTAGCTCACTCAGCAGTAGGAGAACAGCCAATCAGGTGGTGGCTGTTCTTCAGTGACTTGGCACGTGCTCACCGTTATATCCCACGGTTTATAACGGCAAATTATAACTCGGCCAAGCAATGGGAAAATTTGCTGACCAGTTATTATGAATTTTAATATACACATTCAGATCTGTGCCACATGATCTTCACCCCAATTTGAAGATCCTTTGTTCTCAGTATTGCAATTTTATGGATCCAAACAACAGGGTGCACACTTTGCACCCTGTTTGCCTCCTAATACAATTGTGGTTGAGAATTAGGCTTCAAACTATGTTTCTTCTTACTGTTTCCACAATGTTTCCATCAGTGTCAAATGCTAATGAGTTTATTATAGCAGAGTGTAACCCATGATGTTCATTTACATTCCTCCAGTGACTGTGTTCTCAGATTTATTTTTCCAACAATGTTAATGTTAACTCATTATCACCTGGGTGGCCATTTTGTATCACGTTAAGCAATAGCTGGTTTGAACTTCAAACAGACTCAGAGCTATTGGAAGAAATGAATTAATGTAGGCTGAAACAGAAGTCTTTAAGATATTCTAATTTCTCAGTTGTCTGATCGGAATGCAGAAGGCCTTTGCCATAAAAGGTAAGATCTCTTCTGTTAGTCCCAATGTTGACACAAAATATTTTTACAACATTGTCTATAAATTTGAGTACTCATTAAATAAGAAGTTCAGAGGCCCTAGAGTTCTTTTAAATTGTATATTTCAGATCTTTTCCTACTTGCCTCCTTGTCTTGCATTACATTTTTTGTATTCATTTGTGAAGGTCCAGAAGGGAACAGAAGGTTCATGTCCTGTTCAATATGTTCATCATTGAGGAAAGTAGGGAGAAGGGGGGACATGATAGAAACTTTTAAGTACTTAAGTGGAATCAACAAAGTCCAAGAGGGTAGCATCTTTCAGAAAAAGAGATGTGCAAGAACAGGCTGCTCCGCTCCACACCATGCTAAGCAGGGATTGTTTGCTTTCAGTTCTTGAGCTTTTTTAGTCTCTTTTTTGTAATTCTTGAATGAGACTTATGTTAGTTTGTAACCTGTTTTAAAATGGTGACCCTGAGATGGCTGTCACTATAGAGTAATGCTGTTTAACACTGTTTAGCAAATGTTTGGACGGCTTTGCTACTCTGTCACCTATCATGCCATACTGCCATACTGAGAGTGTTAAGGCTATTTAGCCCATGTTAAATTGGGCACTGATCCTTGGTTTCGGGAAGACAGAGAGACCCAAAATGATTTGTGGTGGAACTCGATAGAGAGGAGGTCTTGGTGACTGAGAAGTGGAAAGGAGAATGACTGGAGGTACAGCGGCATGGAAGCTTGGTGGCATTTTAATGCTGATATGCTAATATTAGCTTTAGTAAAGGTATTCTAATGCTGTCAAAGGGATGGGGTTATTGGAATTACTCAGAGAAAATGTTTGAAGTTATTGCACTTAGGGAAGCGCTTTCTCTGATTTTTGTTTTGACAGATGCCTCACTTGAACCAGTAAGGGAAGTGGAAGAAGGAGCGCTTTGGATTATGGAAAGGCTTCTAAAAATATATAATAGACTCCTTTAGTAGGAGACTGGGAAAACCCTTTGAAAACTGTGGTTTATACAGCACATTAATTGGTAGGATTACCTGGTGTCTACCTTGCTTGCCAGATTTGTGAGTATGTACTCTTGGGGATAAAGGAAAGGATTTGTCCTTCCCCCTTGGAGTTACTCTGAACAATTATTGGTTAGACAAGGTATGGAACACTAAAATTTATAATGGCTGGGAAACAAATGGAGTGAAATGGACGATTTTCTGTCCTTAGGTTCTGTTGGCTCACTTGAATTTTGTTAAGAGAGGTGAGCTGGGACTTTAAAATAAAATTACTACTACTTTTATGTATTTTTGTAAAAAGGAGACACTGTGTTGTGCGACAAATAATCTTGTGCAGTATGACATAGTCCACACGGACTTCAGAATTTATTAAATTGGAGCTGTATTTTGGAAACCTTTGAATGACTCCCAGATTAACTGGACCTTCTAAAAATAGTCTGGGTGCTTGCTGTGTATTTGAGTGGACTTGGAGGATTTTTAGGCATGTCTGCTGGCAATTTTTATATGTCTGTATGCTTGTACAATTGTCCTATGCAAGTTTATTTTTAAACTATAGTTGAAATGTTTTGAAATGTTTAGAAATTGTTTAAATGCTTAAGTGTTCAGGATCACCTCTATAGTATGTTTTTGGCTATTTGGTATAAAGTAAGTTTTGAAAACTGCCAAATTGAAGACTGGAATATTACCTGGGAACTATTATTGTATGTCTTAATTGAAATCCTAAACAGATGGAATTGATAGACAAAAGCAATGAGCTGTTTGTTAATGGTAGTTGAACACTGGTTCAAATGAGATGTTTTCCCTCCAGAAAGGGAGCTAATATATAGGTCTAAAATTGCAAAAGGGTGAGGTGGAGATATATTTTTTGTTGCTTTTGGCTATCCCTTTAGGCTGAGGGTCTGGATTGATGGAGCCCCTCAGTGGTGCTATGGATGGGTTATGAAGTTTGGAACCACTCTGAGTATAATTAGAAAACTGTTTGTTGTCTAGTAATGATGTTGTAACTGAAGTGCCATTTGGATATTACTATTTTCTGCAGTCTTTTCTGCTTTTGGATGTTGTTCTATGAGGTGGGATGCAAATTTAAAGGATGGATTATAAATTTGTTATCGGATTTTAAACTGGTCTCAGACTTAGAGGAAATAGTTATTAAGTGTTAATCTTTATGGAACCTCACTTCTAACTGTAATAACAACTTGACCAAATGGAGAGTTCTGGTTTTATATTATCAACTTTTATATGGAGACTTATTGTGTATCTATTATATTTTATGATCTATTGGATGATTGTAAAATGTATCTCTGATTTTTTGTAATGACTTTGTGTCAAACGAATAAACTAATTGATTGATTGTTTCTTTAATTGATTGATTGCTGTGCAAGAACAAGGGGACACAATATGAAGATAGAGGGGGACGGCTCAGGGGCAATGTGAGGAAGAATATTTTCACAGAGAGGGTGGTGGAGGCATGGAACAGCCTTCCTGAGGAGGTTGTGGGGTCTAAAACTGTGGGAGTATTCAAGAATCCATGGGACAGACATAAGGCAATTTTTGAGAGGGGTAGGAAGAAATAGGCTGTTGGTTAAATAGGATCTGCAGCTTATCCTGTAGGTAGGGAAACAGGCAGACTAGGTGGGCCAAGTGGTCCTTTTCTGCTGTCAAAGTCTATGTTTCTATGTTTCTGTCATCACCATTGGGGATGACATCAAAGACAAGCTCTAATTTTTGTGGATGATACCAAGTTCTGTGGAAGGGTGGACAATGAGGAGGGCTTAAGTGATCTAAGGGAGGACCTAGTAAGATTGGAAACATGATCTGGAATCTAGCAATGGGGGTTCAATGCTAAAAAGTGCAAGGTGATGCACACAGGG
This sequence comes from Neoceratodus forsteri, assembly GCA_016271365.2. Taxonomy (NCBI): domain Eukaryota; kingdom Metazoa; phylum Chordata; order Ceratodontiformes; family Ceratodontidae; genus Neoceratodus; species Neoceratodus forsteri. The sequence continues at coordinate 818,679,971 of CM057450.1, read as the reverse complement.
CATAAGAAATTCAGGGCTGAATACAGTTTTGGGGTGGTGAAGGTCACACTCTTAGAGGATGAGAAAGGCCTGGGGATAGCAATTTCAAGTAAACAGAAACCATCAATGAGTGCAAAAGGCAAAGTACAGGTGAACAGGATGCTGGTTGTAGATCAAGGTGGTTCTCCAGTAAGAGGAAGAGGGTCATTCTGTTCCTGCACAGGTCCATGGTGAAAATGAAATTGGAATACTATGTGTAGTATTGGAGTGCCTACCATACAAAAGATATAAAACCAGACGGATGGTGTACAGAGGCTACCACAATGATTCAGGGGAAGCAGGATATCCCATGTGAATGGAGGCTGGTGAAACTGAACATGTACTGTACTCACTGGAGGAAATTAAAGAGAAAGGGGACATGGTCAAGACTTTAAATACATTAAAGCCATTAACAAAGTTGACATAGGGGATCTTTTTTTGCAAAAGTGAGAGTAGAAGCACCTGAGGGCAAAAATATAACTTAGTGGGAGGAAAGGTGCTGGAAGGTGGCCAGAAGGCACTTCTTCACCGAAATAGTAGTGGCAGGATGGAATGCACTGCCAGAAGGGGTAATAAATCACAGCACAGTTGGTGGTTTAAAAGATGGTGAGATAGATTCAAGAGGAAGGTTATGGTGGCAGGAGAGGGGGCAGAGCGACATGTGCCACATGTGCCTGAGCTCTGCATTGAGCAGACCTGACACACCTTTGGGCCTTTTCTGCTGGCCTTTCATGAGTTTCTATGGAACAGGTGTTAGTCATATCAAGCACTTCAATGGATACAACTTTCTGTTCAGTCGATATTATTTTTTTGCCACTTCAGTAGAGGCAATTTTAACATGTCAAATTCAGCATGGTATGCCGTCTCCATGGTGACACCGGCACAGCAAACCACCTACAGTGAAACCCTGACTGTGCGTATATCTGCAGTGACAAGGATTTCACTTCAATGGACTTTGTGGCGATGGGGGACATATATCTAACTCCACTGTCTGAGCAATGTGGAGTTAGATATCTAAAGCTGGGGTGTGTGGGGTTGCTGTTAGTTGTGGGGACACTTGTTGTCAGGGGTCTCAATGGGTTTCTGACGCTGTGGAGGATGTGCTGTGGGGGATGTTGCACTGACATTGTAGATCCATTCAGCACTACCTCCTCACACTTTTTATTCCAGTCTTTCAGTTCTGGCAATCAAAAAAAAATCAATGTTTTGTTGTTTTTTTTGTTTTTTTTTTTAGCAAAGTTTACCAAGAAAGTAAACAGGCCACAGAATAAAACAGAGGCCTCTTTAAATTTTTTATTTTTTGTAATTCTTTTATCTAACTGAGGCTCACAGCCAGTGGCAGGTTGGACACCTTTCCTCTTTGGATTAAAGAGAAATATTTATTTGCAGAAACTACTGGGGTGGGAATGGTGGCATATGCATATAATAGTCAGTAGATTACAATAGCCCTAACAAATGCCTGCGGTCATTGAATGTCTCTTTAAATTTCAGTATATCCCTTCTTCTGCTGTCTCTACCAGATTTTGTATTTGTTTGCATTGGCTTATTGGTTTAAATTATTTTTGTGAAGTAATATTCTACAGGGACACTTCCCACATGCCTTCTGTTTTCCCAAAATATTTATCTTGAAGAAAGAGCCCAAATAAACAAATTACAAAAAATAATTGGAATTAGTTTGCAGATTGTTTTTTTTTTTTTTTCAGTCAAAGCATTACTCATGGTATTTATATCCAGAGCAGACGGGGACAGTTGATTAAAGTAGTGTGTGTTTTCCCCACTACTTAAATACTGTAGGTCCCAAATACTGTCTAACATGTCTTTATGACTAAGTCAATATGTGAACATAATCAATGAGAAAATAATTCTAGAAGTGAAATGCTATGTCAAGTAAGGTTATATTTCAAAACAGAGTTGAAAAGACATCCTTTGGATATCATTTTGTGTTGAACCCTGTACTAAAATGTTTTTAAAAGCAGTAATGAGCTCTGTTCTTGAACTCCTATGCCTGACATCATCACAATTACACCAGAGCCAAGCAAGGAAGGCTAGAGAAATTCCCCATTAAGAAGCAATGTTTATTTAAAGAGCTGGTGACATATGCAGGTGAATTTTAACAAAACATACTATTTAGACACAGCAGAGCTAGTATTCCCCATTACTTCTGTATTTATCCTCCCAATTATTATTACTGAGGTCATTTGTATGAAAACAGGATTTCTGCTTCTGAAGAGTTTATCTATTCATGCTGCTTTCTGCTGCTTTCTCCCTACCTGAAGTCATAGAGCACTGCTTGTGACCTCACAGTTACTCCGATTGCAACAGACTGTGATGTCACAACAGAGGATTATGCCTTGGAGTAGGGAGTAAACTATTGAGGCAGATGAACTCAAAATAAACTCCAAGGGACAACAATCACATATTCATACACATTTCCTTAGTAATAAATTATGGGAAGGAGAATATAAATGGAATGCAAGCAAAATTATACCTAACTACTATGTTTTTTTTTAAGTTTTCTTTAAAATGTCAGTAGCTCTTTAAAATACATTTTGAAAGAAAACAATAAATTATAAAGTCAAATGTTACCTTCCTAAGCAATAGCAATGCAATCAATCTATCATCAATCATAATTTATTTATAAAAGGTGCCTTTCTTCAACCAAGGCACCTGTACATACCATAAATAATACAGACATATAAACATAATTTCTGATTTAAATAAAACCTTATACTGTACATAAATTTACTATAAATTAATACTCACTAAAATCACCATATGCAGACTCAAACAAATAAGTCTTGAGTGCAGTTTTAAACTCCTGGGTGGTCAGGCAATCTTGTATCTGATGAGGCAGAGAATTCCACAGGGTCGGGGCCACAAAACTAAAAGAACAGGCTCCAGATGTCATTAAACAAACCATGGGAATCTCTAGCAATCCCTTGTCGGTGGATTGGAGAGGACGGAGGGGGCAGTAGGGATGGGGGAGATCTTGCAAGTAGCTATGTCCCTGGTCATGTAGAGCTTTATAGGTCAGTAAACCAACCTTGAAGGTGATCCTCCACTGCACTGGAAGCCAGTGCAGTCTGTGGAGCACAGGCATTATATGGCTGGTTCTAGCTGTACCAGTCAATAGCCTGGCTGCACTAGCTGAAGGCAGCAGAGGTCAACCCCCAGTAGCCCTAGGTATAGGGCATTGCAATAGTCAAGGCGAGAGGTAACAAAGGCATGGACCAACGTTGGAAGATCTTCAGGAGGAACTAGGTGGTTCACCCGGGTGACGTTTCTCAGATGGTAAAAAGAGGTTTTGACAACAGCTGACACCTGTGACTTAAGGGTCAGACCATCGTCAATAACAACATCCAGGTTCCGCACCCAGTCTGAGGCAGTTACTGTCACACCACCAAGACATAGTCCCGAGGGTGATCCTGCCAACAAACCCACACTCCGACTATCAGGGTCCACCACCGGCGCCTCAGTTGTAACCGGGTTCAACCACAACCAGCTCGCACTCATCCAGTCCTGGATCTCGGTGAGACAGTTGTTAAATACCAAGAGGAACACATCTTGACCAGGTGCAAAGGACATGTATAGCTGAGTATCATCTGCATAGCAGTGAAAACTCAGACCATACTGCCTAATAATCTCTCCTAACGACAGCATATACACTGCGAACAATATAGGTGACAAAATAGAGCCCTGCAGTACCCCATAGGATAGGGGGAGGGGGCCAAAGAATAAATTCCCAACACCAGTCTCTGAGTTCTACCCTCAAGGAAAAATTAAAACCATCTGAGGACTGTACCAGACAGGACATAGACAAACAGCAGGCACTCCAACAATGTCATATGGTCCACAGTGTCAAATGCTGCAGAGAGATCGAGGAGGACTAAGATGGAATGAGTCTTCTGATCTCTCGCTATTAGGAGATCATTTAGTACCCAACAAGGGCCATCTCGGTACTATGTCTCTTCCTAAATCCGGACTGGAGAGAATCATAGACATTGTGGTTGGTCAAATGATCATCCAGCTGCAATGCAACCACCTTCTCAATAACCTTACCCACAAAGGGTAGGATAGAGACAGGTCTGTAGTTTGCCAAGCAGTCGGGGTCAAGGGAGGGCTTTTTAAGAAGAGGCTGAACAACAGCCTCCTTCAGGGGATCTGGGAAGATCCCCCTCTCCAATGACCTCTAGACTATCTCGGCTAGAACTAGGCCGATCACATCAATGCAACCTACCAGGAGGCGTGAAGGGCCTGGGTCCAAACTACAGCTGGTTGGTCGCAATGTCTGGATGATCATCACTATGTCAGTGATTGCAGGCTGGATAAAGTCAGACCAGGGAAACTGAGGGCCCAACATTTCCTGCCGACCATTGCAAATTCCATTAGAGTGAGCCAGGCAGATATCGGACCTGATTGTGGCAACCTTATCTGCAAAGAATCAAGCAAACTCTTTGAATCGTTCTTGTGACAAGGCTCCTCCAGACTGGAGACAGGTTGGATTGCACAATCTGTCCACCATCCAGAAGAGCTGAGCTAGTCAGTTCTGTGCAGCAGCAATCTCCCTGGACAGGAATTCTGCCTTCTTATGGGTAATTGCTGATTGATAGGCCATATAATGGTCTCTCAATCTAAGTTTGTCATCATCCAAGCCCAATTTTCGCCAGCTCCACTCTAGCCTTCGTCCCACTCTCCTAAGCTCCTTCAAGGACTCATCAAACCATGAAGACCTTGGTCGGAGGGTAAGGGGGCGAACACGAACAGGTGCTATGGAATCCAGGGCCTCTATCACCACCTTATTATAGGCAAGTACTAGATCCCCTGGATCCATGCATTCACTTGGTACACCCGATAGGTCCAGCACCCTCATTAGGCCATCTGGGGTAACACCCCCTAAGGGACGGTACCGGACCATTTCCATAAAGGCAGGCCTATTTGGGAGGGGCCATGAAACTGAACCCGACAGTATGATGGTCAGACCACCTGACTGGTTCCACCACCAAATCGGATATCTCCATCCCCAGGAGGAATACCAAGTCCAATGAATGCCCTCTAATATGGGTTGAGGAGGTAATAACCTGTGTAAGCCCAGCAAATTCATTAACTGGAGGAAGTTTTGACCAAAATGCGAGAGTTCATCGTCGACCCAGGCATTGAAATCCTCCAGGATCAACCATCTGGGGGGAGTCCAATGCCAGGTCAACAATGAAATCTGCAACTTACTGCAGGAAAACTTTACCATCTCCTGGTGGATGGTAGATGAGAAGAATCCTGCACTCTACACCCTCACCCAGGATACACTCAAAGGAGTTTGTGGTCCCCACTGAAACTTCCACCAGGCTCAGTTCTGATCTAAAACAGATTGCTACACCCCCACCTCTATGATCCTTCCTTGGGCAGTTTATCACCGAGTAGCCAGCTGGAACTGCTGAAGCCAAAACTGGGCCTGCATTTTCGTCAAGCCAGGTCTCGGTGATGCAAGTCAGGTCAGATGATCCAACAAGATCTGCTATTACAGCAGTCTTGTTCTTAATAGACCTGGCATTGCATAACACCGCCCGAGTAGGATGAGTGACCAAGGAAGACCGTGATACTTGCTTGCCAACGGCAGAGCCCTTGTATATGGTAATCAGGCAGGGAGGACCCCCTTTCCTGAGCCCATTTCATCCCAGGGCATCTCCTTGTCCCCACTACCCCAATCTGCCCACTCCTTTCCATTCCCCAACCAGTACCAGCCCCCACTCCCTCCTCCTTCTCACTATGCCCAGAGCCCTACAACACCTATATACCTCCGGGGGCAGTGAGGGACAGACAAAGGGGTAGAGGTTCCTGAGTATGGAGATGGAATATTGCCTGACCATCCCTGCACCTTCCCAACCCACACAACAATTTAAAATAAAACAAGCTTCCCTCCCACAAAAACCAAAATAAGCTATAATAATAAACAATGACTTAAAATTATAAAATGTCAGTCCAAACTCCAATATCTATGGATAGATATTACGGATCCCAAAAAGGGAGGCACCATCCAGAGTCCACTTCAGAGAGAGAGTCCAAGTCCCAGAAAATTAATTAACGATAATCTAAAACTAAATAAAATTAAATAAAACCTACATAAAGATTAAACATTAAATATTCTCTACTCAATAAGGGGATACATTAAATTAAATTATACAGCTTCAAATACAATTTCAACCCCAGGTACACTCACTGCCTGGGAGTTGATAATAAACCAGGCACTCTCACTGCCCAGATGAAATTTTTCAAGAAAATGTATATTTGAAGTCCCCAGGCACTCACGCTACCTGGGAGACAAAAAGAAAAGTAATTAGGGCACTCGTACTGCCCAAAAACAGTAGAAAGGAAGTGTTCAGTCCATAAATCCCAAATTTTGACACCTCAGATCCAGGAAATGTTCTCTCCAAGGGAATCTCTTAATAAAATCCAGTTCTTCTTTGAAGTTAGACAAAACATCCAGTCCCAATCCCAAGCAAAAGCCAGCATCCAAATATCCTGTCTACTAGGGTATGCTGTAGATAATCACTGTTCAGAGGTAAAAACACAGTCTTGACTCAGATCGGTAGTCATTCCACTATTAACAGCTCTACACCTGTTCCACTTTTACTCCAGATCCTAATCTCCAGGTCTGGTACACAGCTCCACTCGTCTGTATCTCAACCCCAAAAAAGGGGGATCCCTAGCAAGGAGCCAAGAGTGTGCAAAAACTTACAAACGAATAAAGGGATATCCCTTCCCCCCAACTACACTACCCTAGGCAGGCCTTATTCTCCCACCACCCACGGCCCTCAGCTAGAGGCGCCCCTTTGAGTAGGCAACCAGGTCCACCCTCAGAATGACTTAGGAGAGCCCCAAGTCCTCCTCTGCTCCCCAAAGGCCAAATGAGGCAACTCCCACTTGGTCCCAGGCAGCACAATGTGACAATGACCTTATGTGCAGGGAGATAAGGATTCCCTCACCCAGCACAACTCAGTGACCCTCGCCACCCCCAAAGTTCCAAAAAGGGAGCACTGACTCTAAAACCCAGCAAAACAGTTCAGAAATAGTTCAAAACAACTCACAAACTCCTTTGACCGGCATTCAAGATTTCAACCACTCATATAGTAGTCTGTCTTCTTCCTTAGATATTCTTCAAGCCAAAGCTCAAACTGCATGCCATTTAAAAACAAACTGCATATCCTAAAGACAGAATACTTCCCCAGGTCTAAATCAGCTCCACCAAAAACTTTAGCATGACTCCACTAAATATAGGTAGAAGCAGCGGGCATCAGCAGAGAATCAAAAAACATGACAGAATGATGCTAAAATAGATCTGAAAGCCAGGTAAAATACTCCGGCTATGCCTCAAAAGCTTAATTTGCTGCAAAACTTAAAACAAACACACTAAAATGAAAACCAAATGAAATAAGACAAAATAAAACCGACAGCACTCACTAGCTTCTCGACAGCTGGCCCAATGTGGCCACCATCTTTGGACACCTGTGACATGTAACAATAATACCACACAACCTTTAAAGATTTCTTATAATGTTGTACAATTTGTTAGAATCCTTAATAGCATTCTAGAAAAATATCAAATGTGCCAGGTACCTTGACAACACTACACAATGTGTGTAGAGTTTGGGCAGATGCTTTGCTTTATTATTAGTTGATCTTCATGACCCTGCAGAGACAACTCAGCAGTACAGATTGGTGAAAAAAATCTTCCACAGGTGGAATTCAAGCTAAAATCTGACTTTTGCTTCCGAGGAAGTTCTGAAATTGATTTCTGAACTTCCGCTGAAATCCTGCCCTCGATCACTGCTCATGTTTCAAGTCCCAGTTGCCCCCCAAAAAACCATGGCAGCTAATGGACCCTCCCACCACCTGTCCCATATGTAAAAAAATATCCTTGGGGGCTAATGGTCTCTCCCTTTCACCCAGTAACCCACCCACCCCGAAATGTATAGTAACTCCCACCATCCCTATCTCCACTTCTCCAGTATTACTGTTTTAAAAACAATCTCTGGTGGTCTAGTTTTTTCTCTATTTTAACCCCCTCCCCATCCTGGTTCCCCAGTCCAAAATCTCTGGTGGTTTAGTGCTCCAACCCCCCTTTCCCAGCAGGTGTCCCACCACCCCGCTCCCACCCCCATTGTAAACCCCGGCAGCGGGGCAGACCTGCACTGCCCTCCTCTCTCCTCCATGGCTGGCCCACCCACTGAGCTGTCAATCAATGGGCAGCCAGCTGTGGAAGAGAGAGGAGGGTTGTGCCAATCCATCCCCTGGTGGGATTTACGATGTTGGTGGGAGCGTAGTGGTGGACCACATGGCTGCTGGGGAGGCTGGGTGTGGGGCACTAAACTATCAGGGATTTGGGACTGGGGATCGGGGATGGGTAGGGGTTAAAATAAAAAACACTAGACCACCAGGGATTTTTTTAAACAGCAATACTGAGATAGGGATGGGGGTGGGTATTACTACTGTACACTGTCGGGCGGCCTGGGTGGAGGGGAGGGATCACTAGCCACCAGGGATATTTTTTTTACATGGGGGAGTGTGGGGGGAGGGACCACTAGCCACCAGGGCTTATTTTATTAATACCTGGCAAAACTTCACCCCGTAACTTTTGCGGAACTTTTCCACTCCACCACAGGTGGAAGTTCGGAAACTTTTGTGAAAGTTCATTGATTTCCACGGAAGATCCAAGGGGGAGGAAAATGGCAGTTTTGCCCACCCCTACTCAACCGGTATCAAAATTGACAATAGAAAGAACTGAGGCAGTAAGGCTGCATGGCATACACAGGAGCAGAACCCATTATAAAAAAAAGAACTCTTGGAAAATAGCTAGCTGCAAAATTTAGAATACAAAACAACCTCCCCTTAAGACAGTTTAAAAGATCCAAATGCAAATATGGTATTATCATATAATTAACATGTTACTATGCAAACACATTCTATTCCTACACTGGTAAAGAAATTCCAAATAAGAACCATTGAGGACACTCAATGGTTTCAGTGGCAGAATGTTGTGCTATCTTAAGACAATGTGGGTTTGTGAGCATTCCCAGTTCACTAGTTTTAGAGCTTAGGTGACCAGAGCAGGGGAACTGCTGTGGATGGCAGCCTGTCCCAGCTGGGGACAAGATGGCTCCACATTATTTTCCTTTTCTTTTCTTTTTCCCCAACTGGCTGTTCCTTGATCTGCCATCCCTGCCACCTCACCCCCTCATGCAGGACATACCTGCAGCCACCAGTGTGCTCCCTGGATTACCCCCCCAGTGCAGAGGCAGAGCTGTTGGGGAGCCCTCCTAGCATTACTCCCCGAGCTGTGCCACATTGAGATCCAGTGGTACAGGTCCTTGGACAGCTGCATGGGGCTCAGTGTGGGAGATGGACGTCCTCCATGACAGCTAGGATTTTTGTCCCCATTAGTGGGAGGTGTGGTGTGCAATGATGAGAGGTGCATAATGCGCTGATATCTGGTATGCCTCCTAGAGCCTGTAAGCCACAGACACTATAGCCCCAGTCTCTGCCAGATGTCAATCAAGCACAAAGTGCTAGCCCACACTCCCAGTAAAACAAGACCACTAGCACTCCTGATCCAGGAGAATATTTCTTCAGTGAAGTGGGCACAAATACCAAACAGTCCTGGATATATTTTAAAATGAATAACCTTTATTTTGTACTTTACCACATGAAGAAAACTTCTTATGGCACACCAATACATCTGCATTCAGTGCCCCGGCGCTTTGCCAATTAAGGCTTCATCATGGGATGCTCAATCCTCCTTTACCTGGCTGACCCTCCAACCACTCGGGTTTGTTCCCAAACCCAGGGTGTACCTGAATAATATAATCCAGCTCAGTGTTTCATTTATTCCGCCCCCCAAACAAAATGCCAAAAATGTATGCTTTTTAAATCCATGCAGCTTAATGATGATCTTTGAATGTTTTTTTGATTAATATGTCAAGAACTTATTTCACTCACTAATATTTACATATAGGACTTTCGAGCTGCCATAATGAAATAGGTGCTCATGATTTTTAAATATGTGCTATGGTATTCACATCTAAAATCCTAGAATGGTTATAAAGTGAATTACCAATGGTGAAATGACCAAATTATGTTACTTTACATAAAAAACAGCAACTATCCAGTAAGTAGAAATTAACAATGCATGACATTGTATCATCAGACCAATATGTCATTTTTTTTTATTATTGATCTCTTTCCTTTTGCTCTTTAAACTAAATATGTTTATGTACAAGAATTTGTCAATGCTGAATGTTTGCTTGCCGATATTAGCATTAGACTTGCAGGCATCAGACAGATGCAGAATAGGAATGGCCGTGAACTTCTGAACTCATGCCAACCCCACCTCCACCCCGCAGAGATGGACACGCATTGGGGTGTGCCTTTGGTCACTGCCCATAACACTCATGGCATTTCACCTCACCCTATCCTGCAGACACCAACAAGTATGGAGGTGTGCCTTGAGCTGTTTGACTTTACAGTCACCCCATTTCATAAGGACATATGCTGAAATGGGTGCAGTATAGGAGAACGGGGTGAACTCTGGGGCCCAAGAGACCCAGGCACACCTTGATACCTGTCACTGGCTTCAGGGTGGGATGGGGGTGGAATGGTGTGAGCATTAGATCCGGTAATCCAAAGGCACACCACTGATGCCTGTCACTCTGTACAGGGTGTGACATTATGGTTAGATACTCTAACACCCCGGGTGTTTGTTGGTATTTGCACTACAAATTTTCAAAATGGCCTTTTAGTGACCACTGCCTCATGAAAGCATTTGAGGCCTCTGCTCATGAACAGTGGCACTGTGATTTTGTTAATCTGTCCCAAACATTGATTTCCCACTGCAACAACACCATTCTGCACCAGATGTGTGAAAACACAGTTTGGGCAGGATGTGAAAAATGACAGATGTGCCATTCATAGGGAGGTGCAAAGAGATGGCAATGCTGAAAATCTGGAGTGAAAATATTAAAAATGCTCACACTTACAAGCGTATATGGAAACTGCTCAATGCATGCTAGTAACACAGTCATTTAGTTGAATTGTTTCACCAAATTTTCAACATAGGCATTTTGTGACCTCTGCTCATGAACAGTGTCCTTATGATTTTCTTAATCTGTCCCGGACATTGATTTCCCACAGCGACCAAGCCATTGTGTGCCAGATATGCGAAAACACATTTTGGGCAGGATCTGAAAAATGACAACTGTACTGTTCATAAGGAGGTGTGCAAAACTGACAATACTAGAAATCTTGAGTGAAAATATTAAAAATGCTCAAACTTACAAGTGTATGTGGAAATTGCGCAATGCACACTCGTAACACAGTCATTTAGTGGAATTATTTCAACAAATTTTCAACATAGGCATTTTGGGACCTCCACTCATGAACAATGTCACTGTGATTTTCTTAATCTGTCCAGAACATTGATTTCCTACAGTGACCAGGCAAATGTGCGCCGGAAGTGCGAAAACACATTTTGGCCAGGACTTGAAAAATGACAGCTGTACTGTTCATAAGGAGGTGTGAAAAAATGCCAATGCCAATGTTGAAAATCTGGAGTGAAAATATTACAAATTTGTGAAGTTATGAGTGTGCGTGGAAACTGCACAACGCACACTCGTAACACAGTCATTTTTTGGAATTTTTTCACCAAATTTGCAGCCCACCTCATGAACAGTGACACTGTCAATTTGGTAATCAGTCCCAAAAGGTGATTCAGCGCAAGGACCGCAAAATCAACTTTTGAGACCAAATAAGCCAATGACAGTCACTGAATTCATGAGATGGGGTCCCAAGAACCCCATGTTGAAAATCTGGTGCCAAAATTTGCAAAAACAGCCAAGATATCCACCTAAGTTTAAACTCCCTCATTTATGCCATCATACAGCTTACAGGCATTTCTTCAGTTCGTGGTCAGCTTTGAAGAGTGCAGATGTGTTCCTGCTCCACTGAAGATCGTCACACCGGGCTCCGGAGGTAGATATGGGTTGAGGGGGGGTGTGGGGAGGTTGGGCACACAGAGGGTGGGTGCAGATTGGGGAAGGGGGCACAGGAGACAGTGAGGGATGGTTTTTTGTTTTATAGGCTTTTTTTTTTAAAAAAAGACCTCGCGGTACATTTTTTCTATTACAGGAACAATGGGCCACCTGAGCATTTGTTGGGGTGGGCTGTAACTGACGGGGATTGGGCACCCCATCAACACATCCAGAATGTTTGGGGGCTCATGCACTGAGGGGGATTGGCCACTGAACCTAGGGGGATTGGGCACTGAGCTGAGGGGGATTGGGCACCCCCCTCAGCAAACAACATATGGGGGGGCATTATGTTGATGGGGATTGGGCTCCTCTGTCTGCAAATGAACTTGGAGAGGGAATGCCAACAGGGGGATTGGACACCCTCATCGACTTTCATGTGGACTGTGAGAGGCAGATGGTGACAGCCGCCACCATGTTTATTTAAAACAAATGAAGGGGGACATTACAGTATGCCAACAGGGATTGGACTACCCTATCAGCAAATGAACTAGGGATGGGACATGCTGACAGAGGGATTGGGCACCCCCTTCAGCTTTCATGGGGACTATGAGAGGCGGCCAGTGACAGCTGCCACCATGTTTATTGAAATGGGACACCAGACAAGACAGGCTGTGATTTGCCGCTGGAATCAGGGACCACCCCAGCAACAAAATCAGCTGATTGTTAAATGACAGGGCACTCCCTGATTGCAGCTGCGAGTTTCTTTCAAGTTGCTGACATGCTAAAATACTGCTGTCATCAACAGCATGCTCCTCTATTGGTGCCACAGAGACCAGCCCCAAAATGGACTGCTGGCATTCACCACAACACTGCCACACCTCCACAACTCGCTACTACAGCAAGCTGCAGCAATATGTTTCTTGTGCATGTGCGCAAGCAAACATAAAAATGTGGAGCCAGGCTGGCCCACCAGTGCAGTGGTAGGGCTTCCATTTATGAGGTTGGCCCTTACTGTTCTATCACTACCCTTGTAGGGTAGCCCAACATGATAGTACTGAAAATGAGTTGCTATTTTTACAGTTACTCATTTTCAATCATTGTCATCACTGGATGCCACGCAGATGTGGAAACACACAGATTGTATGAGGATCGTCTAGATGAATTGCCCTTTACAGCAAATTCTTATGATGGAAGTGATACTAATGTTTATATGTTCACAGAAAGCATTTCAACACAACGGAAGAAGAGATTCAAAGCAAACTCTTTGTTTAGCCACTCTATTAACAATGCAGCAGTTCTGAATTATGAAAATACTGTGCTTCATCAAATTGATCAAGAGACCTGTTAACAAAAGATGCACCTCCTCAGAGTTTCATTCAAACTAAAGGTGAGAGGCAGGCTCTCAAAAAACTCTCTGATAATAAAGAGTTAGTAATAAAAGCTTATGATAAAGGTGGCAGTGTAGTTGTTATGAACAAGCAGCAGTATATTGAGATAGTGATGCAACTGTTAAAAAATTAGCAAAATTATTGAAAGTTACTATTGAATCCCATAGCAGTTTTTAACAAACAACTGTTTGATTTGTTAACCACAGCAGTCTCAAGGGGGGACATAACAGAAAGTGAGTTCAAGTATTTGTGGTGTGAATTCCCATTCACTCCTGTGTTTTACATACTGCCTGAAGTGTAGAGTTGCAGCAAATTTAAAATCCACTGGCCAAATGAACACGAAGTGGCCATGTCACGTTGGCACTTCGCTACATGTATAATGATATATTAATAACGAGGGACTTCAACATCAAGTTTGGTAAAATTAACAAGAAGGACATAAATAAACATATTCTACTAGAGATGCAGTGAATTTAAAATCCACCAGCGAAGTGAACATGAAGTGACCACTTTGCATTGGTACTTCGCTACGTGGAGTGCCCCATAGGAAAGGCTCAATTCGCCTTTTTATTATTACTTCACATTGTCATTCTGCCTTAAATGTGAAGTAAGGAGGAGTGACAACAATATTGGCAGCATCCCACCCACACAGTCACCAGAATGAATGTGCATCCACAAAGTGCTACTGTCTTGTGTCCATAAAACTCCCCAGTGCTGACGAAGTGCAATGAGAGTGTAACAAGAAATGCAAAGTCTCCCAGAATTAATGGTGCACTCAGTCATGCGTGCAAGTGGTCAGGTCACATACAGAGTCACCAGAATTAATGCGCATCCCCAAAATACTACTGTCTTCTGTCCAGAAAATTCCCCACTGCTGATGACGTGAAATGAGAGCGTAACAAGAAATGCAGTCTCCCAGAATTAATAGTGCCATGCAAATGTACAGACAGATTAAGATTGCGCTGCACACTCAAGGGATGCATACAAAAAGGCACAACAACACCTAACCAGTGCTCACAAGTCACAAATCCAAATCTGGAAAGGAATACATTTTGCCAGTTGGGGGATTAGTGCACGGGAGTAACAATCCACTACCAGTAAAGATACCACAAAGCAGTATAAAAAATTCATGCAGGTGAGGTGGATAGCAGGTTCACACTTCTGCAATTATCTGTAACACAATAAAAGGTGTCTGATTTAATGGCATGCATCGCACACACACACTCACACGCACACTCAAGTAATGCGTTGCAAATTGAAAACTTTTAGTAATATAATCAAATGTTTTAAAAAGACAAATTGTACACTGCTGCACCACAACAATCAACAAAAAATGTCAAGAATTACTGAAAATATTACTGTGTGTACATTAACACAGTTATACAAGAAAAATATAAGCAAAACAGAAAGATTGCCTTGTCTCCCAGTTAATCTACCTTCACCACAAATACGCCCTGCCCCCAAAGCACACTTTTAACAGTACACAGACTGACTGTTCTAAATTAACATTCAAAATCCATATACAACAATAAACACTCAATGATATGAGCACAGAAGGGTTTCCTACAATTGACGTACTAAATTTTGAGCAAACAATATTACTCAAAAAGGCATTTTAAACAGCTTTTAGAGGTTTTGAATCACAGAGCTCTGAGAGCAAACTGTCTCTAGCTACCACTGCACACACACTACCCAGGCCAGAACTGAGGCTGTGCCGAACAATCTAGAGCCCATGTGACCTGCAATCCCATGAATAACTGTAGAATTTCATTTGGAGCTCAATTACAGGGTGAAGTGAAGCAAATTACATTGATTTCAATGTACTTCACCTTAAAATTGGTGGAGAAGTGGTTTGGAGAAGGTGGAATACCACGAAGTCATTGGTTTCAATGGACTTCACGTTCCTCATTACAGTATGAAGCAAAGTACTCTGCTTCACATTGTGGAGTTCTCCGTTGATTCTGTGTTACTTAGTGAATCACTTGATGGAGCAAATTGGGGCCACTTCACTCACCACTGCTTACAGTACTGTAACTCACATACTGTATGGGAAAGAACACAAATGCCTATGGCTGTACTTCCCCAATGAGCTGTAGCAGAAACCTCCCTGACTTAAAAACGTTTATTAATGAGTACAATGGTGGAGTGGTGAAGCCTGGAGAGATAATACAAAACATGCTTACAATACATCCAAGTAACTAGTAAAATAATTAATTTTGTGATTTGTGACGTGATCAGGAATCCTGATTTGTGATTGTATTTGTGACCATGATGATGAAGAATGTGATTCAGTGTCAACAGTGTGAGATAACCAATATGGAACTGTATTGGGAACGTGAATGCCTATGGCTGTACTTCCCTGATGAGCTGTAGTACAAACTCCCCAACTTAAAATGCTCATTAATGAATACAATGGAGGGGCAGTGAAGCCTGGAGAGATACTACAAAACATGCTTACAATACATCCAAGTAACTAGCGAAAAAATGAATGTTGTGATTATTGACGTGCTCATGAATCATGATTTGTGACTGCATTTGTGACCATGATGATGAAGAACGTGATTTTATCACGAGTGACTCGTGATGATGGTCCTGACTTAAAAAAGCATATATTAATGAGTACAATGTTCATGCAGAATTATGCACCACACCTGTCCAGTACTCTGAAGAGAAGCCGAAGGAACAACTGTGACTGAAGTTACAGATGGAGATTGGGCCCTAAAGAGATGCAAATGCACAGACAGATTAAGATTGCACTGCATACTGTAGAGATGCAGACACAAAGGCACAACACCTAACCAGTGCTCACCATCAGAAATTCAAATCTGGAAAAGAATACCTTTGCCGGTTGGGGCTGGCCACGGGGGGCAGTGTACTGCACTGCTGCAGTAACAGTCACTAGTACTAGTATCAGTAAAGATACCACAAAGAAGTACAAAAATCACACAGCTGCAGTGGATAGTAGGTTCACATTGCTGAAATTATTATGTGGCACAATAAAAGGTGTCTGATTTGAAGACATGCGTCACACACATACTCACACACACACTAAGTAATGCATAGCAAATTGAAAACTTCAGTAATATAACTACATATTTTAAACAAACTAAAATTATGCACTGCTGCACCACAACAATCAGCAAAAAAATGGCAAGAATTATTGAAAATATTACTCTGTGTACATTAGCACAATTATACAAGAGAAATATCACCAAAACAGAAAGTACTGTCTTTTTCTCCAAGTTAATCTACCTACACCACATATACCCCTCCCCCAAAGCACACTTCCACTGTCTCTCAGTATACAGACTGAATGTTGTACATTAACATTCAAAATCCATACACAAACAATAAACGCTCAATGATATGAGCACAGGAGGGTTTCCTATAATCGATGAACTAAAGTCTAAGCAAAAAAAAATGACTCAAAAGACTTTTTAACATCTTTTAGAATGTTTGAATCACAGAGAGCTCTCAGAGTAGATCGTCTCCTACAGCTTCATACACACACTACCTCAAACTGAGGCTGTGCAGAACAATCTAGAGCCCATATGACCTGAAATCCCATGAACCACTGCAAAATTTGCCTTTGGAGCTTAAAAACGAGGTGAAGTGAGGCGAAGTACACTGTTTTCAATGTACTTTGCCTTAAGAAGTGGTGGAGTAGTGGTTTGGAAGGCGGAGTAACGCAAAGTCATTGTTTTCAATGGACTTCGCATTACCCATTATAATGCGAAGTACTCCTCTTCGCATTGCTGAGCACTCTGCAAATTCACCTTCACTCTGCAGATCACTTCTCGGAGCGAATTTGGGCCACTTTCCCCATCTCTACTGAAGTGCACAAGAATATTGAAAACCCGCCTGGAAGACCAATAGTATCAGGGAATGGGTACTTCACTGAGAATGTAGGCCATTATGTGGATTTCTTCCTCCAGGATTGTATTTAAACCTTGCACTCTTGCCTGAAAGACACAACAGGTACCATATTAAAATTCCGAAATCTGACATGGGGGATCAATTAGTTTGGTTGAGGTGGATGTCAGTTTCCTTTATACTTCTGTCAGGCATGATCTGGGATTAAGGGCATGTAAGTTCTTCTTGGAAAACCATCCAGAATCAGAAAAAATACAGATTGATTTCATACTTCAAGTACTTTAATTCATTTTGAACCAGTACGTATTTGCATTTCAAAATAATTTTTATTTACACTTGTGCGGTAGAGCTATGGGTACCAGTATGGCTCCCAGCTACGGAAATATTTTTTTAGGGTGGTGGGAGCAAGTGCTCGTGTTGAATACACAGGTTAACCCCTTCTTCAATCATACAAAAATATAGCATTGATTTATTGATGATTGTATTTGTGTGTTAGAGGGAGAACAGTTGATTCCAGATTTTGTAAAATGGCTAAATACAAATGATCTTAATCTGAGTTTTACCTTCACAGCAGATAAACACACATTAAATTTCCTGGAATGGAATCAAAGGGGGTTGCATGTGAGATAGTACAAACCACCTGTTTTAGGAAATCGACAGCAACCAACTCTGTGCTGCAAGCTGAAAGTGCCCCCCCCCAAAAAAAAACTGAAGGACTAGATCCCCTTCAGTCAGATGATAAGACTACATAGAAATTGTAGGGAGGATCATGAATTTTTGAAACAAGCAGAGGAACTGGAATGTAGGTTTAGGAACAGAGGTTACAGTGTGAAGCTTTTACTGAATGCCAATGTTAGGGCATTGTCAATGGATAAGAATGAATTGTTGCAAACAACCATTAGGAAAAAGAAAGTACCAACATCAAATGAACCCATTACTTTTATCACTGAATTTAATAATTTGACAGTGAGGATAATCCATGTAGTTCATAGAAATTGGAGTATACTGAAGGGGGATTCTGCAGCCAGTGTTGCAGTGAAAGACAAGCCTAGAGTTTCTTTCAGTAGAGCCACTAACATTAAGGTTGGGTAGTGAAGAACATGTTATCCACCCCTGGAATTACTTCAACCATATGGTTACCACAAAGATCCTCAGGATGTTTTCAGTGTAAAAGATGCTCCATCTGCAGACATGCACAGACAGGCAAAAAATTTGAGCATCCTTCAAATAAGAGCCTTAAAGTTGATATAAGGGGGTGTATTACATGTGACACACCCTACACAGTGTATGTTCTGTGGTGCCCTAGCAAGTTGATTTATTTTGGATGTACTGTCAGATCTCTTAAACAATGGGTTCAGGAGCACGTATAGTCAATTGTTAATTTCAGGCAGGATACACCTGAAGGGACACATTTTGGTGAGTGTTATGACTGCAACCCTGATCACTTAAGATTTATGGGAATAGAACACATCAAACCATTGAATCAAGGAGGGAGTCGTACAAATGAGCTCTTAACAAGGGAAGGATTTTGGATCTTTTCATTGAATAGCATCAAGCCACATGGTTCAAATGCAAATTTGTACTTAGAAACCCTGTTTATAAAAAATAGCAATGTTTCTACCTCCATGCATAGATAATGCTATAAGGTGGTCACCCATATTCACCATCAGCCACATTCCTTCTTCCTTTTTAGGAACTGTTTGAATTTAATGATGTTTAAACACACATATTTAAGTAATATAGATGATTTAATGGCATTCAGCCTTAACTTCAGAGAAAATTCAATTTATTTTGTTCATGTATACATATCTAATGCATGTTTTGGTGTTGCTTCCCTAAGGGCTTTAGATTAATATTTTTTCTGTTGTTTTTAGTTTAGGTTCTCTTCTACTGCTGCCTGAACCTGGGAGATTACTTGTTGATCACAACGATTGTGACAGATTGCTTATTATCTGTGATATTATCTCTGACTCTCCCTCTTTCTAATTTGGCTGAAGAAGCTGTAATGAAGTCTAAATGACATTTACAAAGTCATGAATGAGCATGCAATTGCATTTAATATATGAATATAAAAAGTATTGTCTTTAACAAACTTAGATATGATGTATATGCCTTTGTTAAACCTTTTTGGACAGTTTAGATTTAATTTATAATAATTGTTTTTTATTTAAGTAACCAGTTTGATATGGATTTTCAGTTGATGAACTGTGTATAAAATAGTTATGTGCTTCTCCAACAACCGTGCTCCCTGCAGAAGAGTTTTGTTTCAAGTGCTGGGGCTTAGTGGTGTGTGATCTGTCTGTACACACTCCATTTCAATGAGCAATAGTGTAATTTATTTGCGTTATTTTGTTGGAGTGTTTATATGAGTTTTTGAGTGCAAGCTTCCTGATTACTTAAACTGCTCTGGATGGCAACATGTCCCAGCTGGAGACAAGAGCAAGATGGCTTCACATTGTTTTTCCTTTCTTTTTCTCCAACTGGTTGTCCTTCAGTCTGTCATCCCTGCCACCTCACCTCATCCACTTGGACATACCAGCAGTCATTGGAGTGCTCCCTGGATTACCCTCTAGGGTGGAGCTGTTGGGAAGCCCTTCCAGCATTATTGCCTGAGCTGTGCCACATTGAGATCCAGTGGCACAGTTCCTTGGACAGCTGTATGGAGTTCGGTGTGGGAGGCGGATATCCTCCATGACAGCTGGGATTTTGTCCACTTTAGTGGAGTACAATGATGTGAGGTGCATAATGCGCTGATGTCTGGCACACCTCCTAAAAACTGTAAGCCTCAGAAATGATACTCCCAGACTTTGCCAGAGGTCAGTCAAGTGTGGAGTACTAGCCCACCTTCATTCCTGGAGGAGGAGAGCAGTCCATGGGATGCTCAATCCTCCTCCCCCCTGCTGGCCCTCTGTCTCTTCAGATCTGTTTCCAAGCCCAGGACATCAGCATCATAAATGTGGAAGCCCTACCTCTGTGCTGGTGGGCCAGCTTGGCTCCACATTTTTATGAACATATTTAGTTTAAACGGTGAAAGGAAAGAGACCTATAATAAAAAAAAAAAAGAATTGACATGTTGATCTAATGATCCAGTGCTATGTATTGTTATTGTCTACTTACTGGATAGTGTTTTGTGTCAGGTAACATAATCTGGTCATGTCACCATTGGTATTTCACTTTATAACTCTTTTTGGATTTTGAGTGTGAATATCACAGTATATATTTAAAAATCGTGAGCACCTATTTTGTTATGGCAGCTCAAGAGTCCTATATGTAAATTTTAGTGAGTGAGAATATTGCTTGACTTATTAAAAAGCCTTTCAAAGATCATTGTTAAGCTGTATGAATTTAAGAAGCATACATTTTTGGCTTTTCTTTATTGAATAGTTGTGCCTTAAGACTAAGCAGACAATCAACAATAACTCATACTTTATCTTCTATCATCTCAATTGGTTTTCATTGTATAGTTTGTTTGGAATGATTTCAATATTCAAGCTTTGCATTGATGAAGTTATTTACTTCCCTATTTCTCTAGTATACTTCACAAAGTGCATTGTAATATGAAGCACGCTTTTATGCAAGACTTTGAGGGTGTATGAATTCCATCTTTTTATGGTGTAGTTGTGACTTGAAGTAGAGATGTGTGAAATTTAGAAAACTTTGCTTCGAAAGAACTTTGAAAAATTGGCCAACTTCACAAAGCTCGAAATGCCGACTTTGCAACATTTTTTACCTGAAAAAATCTTTGTAAAGTTAGCAAAGTCAAAGTTGTTGATGCCAAAAGGAAGTTCATGATGCTTCACAAAGTCAGTTTTGCAAATGTGTGGCAACTACATTGACGAAGCTTGACTTTGCTGCATCTCTAGCTTGAAGTGAGGATGAAAAGGTTGTTTGTACAGTAATAGCATATTTATAATGGACAATATTTACAATGAACATTTTGTATATATCAAATCAAATATGTCAATTTAAAAGTAGGATTGGATTTTGAAGTATGATTATTTATCGAGTAAAATATAGCTTTAGTATCAAGCAATTGTATTGTGCTGGATATTCAGGACTGCAAATATATTTACCATGTTTTTAGTGATTTCTTTTAGTATTTCCAGCTGAGATATACAGTATATTCATAGAACTTATATACTATACAGCATATTTAACAATTGATTAGCATGCTTTAAGTATTTAGTCTCGTAAACAACAGACACTTTGTAACTTATTACTTTAGCTGTTTAATTCTGTTGACTAAATTGAAGTATAAAGCAATTTCTGCTGATATAAATGGGGTCCAATATTGTAATTAAACTGATGTGAAATCAGGCATACTTGTGTGGGGGAGTACATAGAGATTATATAAAATGAGAGAGACCCAACAAACCATAACCCCTGGTGAAGCTTTTGTAGTGAAGCACTGGAGTATGAAGTGTTGCTGTTGGAATTACAGGGGTAAGCTTATGGATTTTTACTATAAACTCATATTACTTTTTCTTTGGAAAACTCTATATAGTGTACAGTAGACCCTTATTTTACATGGAAACAGGAGATTCTAAAAATGTTGTTCTGCTGCAGTTCAAAAGGTCATGGAATGTGATTGTACCCTACTGCAGCAGAACAACATTTTTGAAAACCTGTAGAGGTTCCATGCCCTCAGTTGCTTACCTTTAATCGGCAGAAACGGCAGGCTCCACATTCCCAGCGGCGGCGGTAGAAGCAGTCACATCACAGCCTCAAAACACACAGGATCAACCAGATATTTTGAAATGCAGGATCAACCAGATATTCTGAGTTTAAAAAAGAAGATGAGCAATCCCTAAATTAACTCCCACTCTCTTAGCGAGAACTATGACCGCCATTTTATTTTTCTTGGAAATCCCTCCCACATTGGAATGACAGCCAATAGAAGGCTGCTCATTAAACAAGGGCATGTCTGTTTCCTAGCAACTACGCACAACACCAAGCAAGCAGCCTTAATTTGAAGAGCATGATGGACCAATAAACTTATTTTTTGTATTTTAAAAATTAAAACCCTAACTGAAAATGGGGACTATACACTATAAAAAATAGTGCATGGGCAATCTCATGTGCAACCAGCTTATTGTGCCACCTCATGGTTCCAATTACCTTGGACCTCTCGAACTTCACTTTCTAGGTCTGAGGTAATCAGAACCCCTCTGTGGCACAATAGGCTGATCGCATTTGGTTGCCCATGCACTGTTTCCTATATTATGCACTTTTTTTGCAATGTTTTGTACAACTTTGTTTCTCACAGCCCTTGGCTTTTGCCAGTAAACTGAGTAATAAGAAATACATCTAGAAATTCTGGAGCTAATTTTAAGTGTGGCATTCACTGCTGCAGATGAACTATTCCAAATAAGCTTACTTAGCCTCTATTTGTCACGCTTTGTGCTCAGCCCCCACCATTTAGTGGGGGACCTTGAATTTAGCTGGCTTCACATTCTACCACCACATAGATCCCTGCAGTGGGCTGTGGATTAGGGTGATTCATTCCCCACATATTATTTCCAAATACCGTGAATGATAGTGTCCCAAGAATTCATTATCTGTTGATATTCATGGAAAATACTTGGAGAGATTTTAAAATATCACAGTAACCTTGGTCCATTAGAAGCTTTTCTATGAAACCACTGCAACATTCTTTTGAGAACACCCCTAACAATAATATTAAAATATAAAAAGTGACCTTTAACACACACAAAATGCCACTAATTGAACTGTTTTTACCAAATATTATTTATTAACACATACAGCATGTCTCAGAAATCTTGACATAGATCTCACAAAGAGCAGCCATGTGCAGCAGGCAGCCACCTGGAAAAGAAAACACACTTCTCTATATGCTGTTCCACTGTATGTTTCTGTCATCTTTATTTCCTGGACTGTTCCTAAAGAACAGGGGTGTAGGGTGTCTCTAAACATTAATAATGCATCAGATGAACTTTACAAATAAGCTCAGGGAGGGTCTATAGGCCACTAGGCCACCTAAAGCTTATGGATTTTAGGTGTTGTTTGGTGTATTGTGAGTACTGTTTTAATACAATCATATTCCAAGAAGTCCCTGGTATACAGCAGCACACTCTCCTTCACTCCATCTCATGCTAACAAGTTGTCTTTCTCTAGCTGCATCTCTTCCCTCACCTCATTTGCTACCAGCATGACCATGGCATCCAGTGATACCCTCTCCGATCCCATCTTAAGCAGACTGGTTTCTGTTGTTTAGTTGCCAGCCTCCTTTACACCACCCTATTCCCAAAAGTCCTTGGCATTCTATTGTATCCTCATCCTATGCTAATAAATCTCTGGCATCTAGTAGCACCCTCTCCCATGCCAGTCAATCCCTTTTGTCCAGTGGTGCCTTACTCCACCATGTGACAATAAGTCTCTGGCATCCAGTGGGGCCCCCTCCTACACTCATCTTGTCTTGTGCATATTAGGGATGGGCAGACCTGAAAATATCCTTACCCTTATTATAAGGATCAGGATCCAGGCCAAAGATCTCATTAGTTCTGATTTAAATCAGAACCTTTTATAAAATGTGAGGAAAACTGAAAATCTGCATAAAATGAAACATTAGACAAGACTATTAGAACATACTGTCCAAAAATTAGCTCAATCCATTAGAACATACTGCAAAAGGTGTGCCATCTGGTTCAAACAATCTAAAACTTAATCCATCAGGACATGTTGAAAACATTGTTCCACCAGGTTCAACTTCCAAAACTTAGCTTAATCCATTAACTTTTTTTTTAATGATATTAAGGCACTCTTGCACTGCAGGTTTCAGATATGGCAACAACAGAAAACCAGAGCACAAAAACTGCCCCAATATATCTGAGTGAGCACTGAGGCTCTGTGTGTTGGCCTTTCCAGGATGATCTGTTTTTCTATTTATTCCCCTTGACCTTTTGTCCTTTTAGCTTCCTACTCTTGCACATTGCTTTGCACTACAGGTTATAGTTGCAGCAACAAGAGAAGGCAAGATATTACTGGCAGAAGCTTGCAAACCACTACTGCTGGCTTTAGCAACAATTACAGAAGGCACTATTGGCAGACAGGCAGAGAAATTCAAAGTAAACCACCACCAGTGAGAGAGAGAGAGAGAGAGAGAGGGAGGGAGGGAGGGAGGAGAGAGAGAGAGAGAGAGAGAGAGAGAACTAACTAGGAGTAAGAACTGAAGCTTTGTCCAGCATCTGTTTTGGGTTGATCTTTTTTTCTTTTATTCCCCTTGAACTCACCACCACCATGTTCTTTATCCTTTTCTTTTATTCCCTATTTGATTTTTTTTATTTGCTTGCTGCTGCTGCTGTAGGCTTTATGTAGAAGGCTCTGGTTGATGGAAATAGAATATGAAAAATGCAATGATGATGAGAACCACTTCTGTCTCCAATACTACTCCTCTCAGCTATGCACTGATTCCCACAGCACACAACCGTTACATAGCTCAGTACCATTTGACCAACTTAGTGCAGTTGCAGGTCAGGTGACTGAGTGTGACATGTATGGGGCAAGCGCACTTCTCTCTGTCTTCCCTCTGACTGTGCCTCCCCCCAACTTGAGCCATGAACAATAAAATAAAACCCAGTCAGACAGCCATCAAACAAGTTCCCAAATGCACCTCGCCATTGTCACCCATTGACCCACTGGCCATAAATCCATCCCTGGTGTCTAGTGCCCCTCCCCCATCACTGCTGCCTGTATTATAAAACTAAAATGTTCTAGTTGTCCAGGACAATACAGGTCCAGCAGGTACCTGCATCCCCATCACTTATTCCCTTTTGTCTAGTGGACCCCCGCATTTTCCGATCGCGCCAGTCACAGATTTCTAAATTGATCTGTTCTCTATCTCCAGGTGTGCGGCTGTTGGGTGAGAGTAAACTGATTACTTACCGACTGTTAGCCTTCTTGTTCCAAGCCTAAACTTCAGTGCAAATAGCAGACAGTTTCAGAATGCAGTTCCGATCTAGATTAAGCCAGCAGCTACAAGCTGCAAGTAGTCTGCGGCTTGTGGCTGTGATCAAACTCAGGCTGCATTCTGGAACACCTGCTATTTGTAGTGAAGTTTGGACTTGGAACAAGAAGGTTGCCAAAAAGCAGTCAGTCTACTCTCACCCTTCAGCCACATGCCCAGAGGGTAGATCTATTTAGCATTTTGTGACCAGTGTGATTGGAGGACAGTTTTTCTAACATTTTTTTAATCAGGGGAAGTTTCTATCCACACGCAGCCGGCAGACCCAGACTTGGTACAATTATGCAATGGGTTCTTATTTATCCAGGTCCGCCAGGCCGCATTTGATCCGGGGGGGGGGTTCTGTTTTTAGGTGGGTTGGTCTGCCCATCCCTAGTGAATAAATGTCCCTGCTGTCTAGTTGCTCTCCCTGGGTTATATGAACTAATTGCTTAAGAACCTGCTGGCTGATCTGACCTAACTCAAATGCTTTCTAGCTTCCACAAGAGAGGATGTGCTACAACTCAAAGACAGTGTTAGTACAGCTGAGTTGCACAACTTGGACCTGGAGATGCCCATAATTGGATTCTGCAGTATCTGGAGAATTATGAATGCTGCCTTGATTGACTTTGAGAGAGAGCCGAAGAGCAAGAGAATTGGAATCAGTGTAAAAATATATACATTCTGGGGTTGCTGGAAGGGGTCAAGGCAGATGAAGGTATTTCTGCAAGGACCTGTGCCTCAGCTTGGGATGTGGGCTTGGCAGGGCCCACTGGAGGTTGAGTGGGCACAGCACAGCAGAGGAGTGTCATGATAGTTGCCCATGTTCTGAGATTCTGTGCCAAAAAGAGTTCACTGAGGCTAAGGGAGAAGGAAAATTTGCTATGGAGGGGTGCAAAAATGTCCATCTTCCAGGACAATTCTCAAGAAGTTGTCCAGAAGGTAATAGGATTTGCCCCCAATAAGTGCTGTGCTGAGAGAGACTGGAAATCCATACCACTATAAAGGACTGTTTATGTTTTATATTACAAGGAATGGCTAGGAGTATGAGTGCCAATCAACACAAGATGTTTGGGACCTCATTCAGAGGTACTGACCTGAAATTATGTAGAATACTTCACCTCCCAGAAGGCTCTATGAAGATCAGGACAGAGGCATGCTAATGGTGGAGGGAATGCTGAAAACCCGAATATGTTCGAAGTACACATAACAGGGGTGAATAGACCTATTCCAGAAAGGACATGATGGTAGCTTCCGGCAGGGAAGTAGAGTGGCAGACACAGTCAGAAACCCAGCAGATCATTCAACTTCATTGCCACCAACTAATAGAGGTAAGGGTCATCTGCCAAACTGCACCGTAGACCCAGAGTTCAACTGTTACAGTGTTGCCTGGTCAGGATGTGCAGCGGCAGGCTGAACAGGTGCTTTAGTCACTGTCCTGGGCTTCTGTCATGGGTGAAACAATGGTCATGGACACTTCCCACGTGGCTAAGCAATGATCTACTGAAGGTTGAATGGTAGATGAGTTGCCACTTTGAACCCAGTGCATGGACAGGAAATGGAATTTACCATAAATGTGACTCTATTTTCTACTTTTGTGCATGCTCAATGGACTGGGGTCACTGTTTAATTTGTTATGCAGAAGATGGAGGGTTTCATGGGTTTCATGGGTCATGGTGTTGAGGGTTGCAGAGAGTATTCACAGTCCTAATGATCTCCCCCCCATTTGTGGACAGAACCTGCTCCCCCAGACATCCCTTTCTTAGCTAAGTAGGCATTCTACCTACATGTCTGGACACTTCTATACTCTGGAGCCAGAATGGAGAGAGGGTGCATTACTAAAAGAGTTACAAGGAGACTGTGGTATCTCTGGTCCCTTGGTTATTTGATAATTGACTCAAGCAGGTTTGCTGAAGAGTGGCATGTGGCTTTGGTGCACATAACTGCCCTCACCCTGGTGGATCTCTCATTTAATACCATCTGCTGTTCCCTGTTTATAACTGGGATTAGGTATTCACAGGGGAGCCTGAGCTGATTACGGCACACATAGTCTGAAGTTGGGTTGGGATGCTTCCCCCACTACAGGTGACAAGCCATGAGGCCTAAGCTCACAGTCTTTACAGATGGGCAGGGTTAGCCCACATGATGTAACTGGGGAGGCACGTGGACCAATCCCCTAGCTGACTGGGGTGTCAAACTGTCCTCGTCTTGCCAGGCAGATCCATATTGTGAGACTTGCTGGTATATCATGGGCACAGTTATTCAGTTTTGCAGCATGACTGGGGCAGATGCTAGGCTCAGGGAGTATGACTTCAATGCTCAACAAAGTTGGAGATGGTAGAGCCTAAGAAAGTTGCCCTGCTACTACCTGCATGCATAACCGACGTTTTAGATTTTCAGTTCAGTGTCTGGCCCAGGCCCCCAGTAGGAGTGCAGGCCTATGGTTTGGGGAGTTACTGTATGTTTAGCATGATATACTATGAGTTGTGGGACTGTGGGAAGTAAGTGTTATATATCAAGTGTGTTTGCTAATTCATGTGCATGATTCTAAAGCCGTGTGTCATTTATTACTGCATGTTTTTGCTGAAGTTCAGTGTGTCAGTTTATAGTACCATGAGAACCAAATGGGCATCATCCGCCAGCTACAATTGTGGCTCAAGTACACCCATGGCTAGGAATTATGAAAATGAGCTAGTGAGGCTAGTCTGCACCAATGTGAAGGGATTAAACCATTCTGTAAAGCAGGGTAAGGTGTTTTAACACTTGAAGGCTCTAAAGGCTGATATTGCTATTCTCCAGGAGACCCCCCTTACTTGTTAAAGAAAGGGTGGGTAGGGCAGTTGGCTTATAGTTCAGCATCAAACAAGACCAGGTGGGTAACAATTTTGGTTAAGTGCTTGCTTCCCTATGTATTTAACTAGGTTCAGCAGGACAGACAGGAGAGACAGGTGATAGCTGTGCTCACACATACTGGAGGTGCCACTATACTGGTTAATGTGTATGCTCCCAAGTAGGATGATGCAGCCATTTTTCCTAAGCTTTCCAGGCAATTGCCAGCAAGAAAGGGGAGGCCACTATGCCCATTATAGTTGTGTGTAATCTGAACCTAGCTTTGGACCCATACCTTGTCAGGTCCAAGATGAGGATGGTTGGACATGCCAAAGCAAGAAGTGCATTGGCTCAAAGGATCGCTCAATGAGGGCTGGTCAATGTTTGAATGAAGGACAACTGCAATAACTGTGACTTCACAGTTTACTTACCAGTCTATGACTCACATATAGTAGTTGAACTGAATATTTTTTGGCAGATGCTGGGGCAACCCTGGTGAGAATGATCATAAAATCTCCAGTATCCTGGTCTTCAAGCACATTCTTTTTATATATATATATATATATACACGTAATTTCTACTCCCCACAGGCTCAACAGGGGCTATGACCCCTCCCTCAGAGGGGTACATCCTCTGACCATGATCCCCGGCCCATCCACCCTCCAGGGTTCCCACATGGATTCCCCCTCTGTGGCAGGGCCAGGGTGGGAGGTGCCAGCGTTCCCCCCTCCTGGTACGTCATATCTGGTGACGGGTTGGGGGTGGACTCATCAGATCGATCGGGCCATCACGGGTCCTGTTGAACCCTGACATTTTCCTTGGTTTTCTCCCCAGTCCCACTCCTACATGTCCCTGACATGACGCATGTATGTGGAGGCACATGAACATTCTCCCCATGGTATGCCCCATCCTACCAGTCGCTCCGTTGACCACCAGTGCCTATCACCGGACCTCCATCTGGTGATAGCAGGATTACAGTTGGGTGACCCCCCCCTTCCTGGGAGGGGAGAGCCACTGCTCAATCCTGCTCCCACCCTCACCCCCATGCCGGCACCACAGTGACCCGAGGTCATTGCTGAACCTGGGTCAAAGGCGTATCACTAGGTAAGACATCCATCGCCGCAGCCCTCAGTGCCACCAGGCTGGCCCTTATACCACATTCTATATCCCTTTCATATAAGCCCAGATCTATGGTTCTGGCTCACCCAGATGAATATGCAACCCCCTCATCCTACAAGATCTGTAATTTAATGACTGGGCAGCAAAGGAGGCAGAATTGTACATCAGCACCAATGCTAATGCTGAGATAGCAACATGCCCAGTCTGGGAGGTCTGAAGACCTATGTCTGAGGCAGGAAGTAGATGAGAGGTAGATACTGAGGCCCTGAGGAATGATCTGGCTGTTTTAGGAGAATTAGCTCACAGCCCCCCTCCCCATTAGCAAAGATTAAAGGATTCCAATACAAGAGAAACAACATATTGCATTGGCAGCCAACTGGAGACTGGTTAGGCCTGAACACAAATTTTGGGAATTCGGAGGTGGGGGGGGGGGGCAAGATCCATGTATACAAATTAAGAATGAGAAGGGACCTGCAGAAACTTAAAGAATGGTCAGGGGTTTGGCAGATGAAATTCAATGCAAAGAAGTGCAAGATAATGCATATGGGGCACAAAAACACTGGCACAATACATCAGTTGGGGGGTGAGGATATAGCATGCACCAAGCAGGAAAGGGATCTTGGGGTTATCATCTCTGATGACCTCAAGGTAGGGAAACAGTGTGACACGGCAGCAGGTAAAGCAAATAGGATGCTGGGATGCATAGGCAGGGGCATCACCAGCAGGAAAAGGGAGGTCATAATTCCATTATACAAGGTCATAATTCCACTATACAAGACACTAGTGAGGCCCCACCTGGAGTACAGTGTACAGTTCTGGAGACCTTACCTATGTAAGGACATAGACAGGGTAGAGAAGGTTCAGAGGAGGGCAACAAAGATGGTGCATGGATTACATCAAAAGTCCTATGAGGACAGGTTGAAGGAACTGAACATGTACTCCCTGGAGGAGAGGAGGGAGAGAGGGGATATGATAGAGACATACAAGTATCTTACAGGGAGGAACAGGGTGCAGGAATACACTATTTTTAAGCAAAAAAGATGTTCCACGACTAGAGGGCATGGGATGAAGTTGGAGGGAGGACGATTCAGAAGAAACGTGAGGAAGAATTTC
This sequence comes from Neoceratodus forsteri, assembly GCA_016271365.2. Taxonomy (NCBI): domain Eukaryota; kingdom Metazoa; phylum Chordata; order Ceratodontiformes; family Ceratodontidae; genus Neoceratodus; species Neoceratodus forsteri. Next base: position 818,649,657 of record CM057450.1, on the reverse strand, counting down.
TTCACAGAACGGGTGGTGGACAAGTGGAACAGGCTGCCAGAGGAAGTGGTGGGGGGCTGAAACAATCACGGGATTTAAGAATGCATGGGATAGATATAAAGGAATTCTGGAGGTCAGGAGTAAGGGGCAACAGACTTCTAGGAAAAGATAAACTGAACTTACAAGCTCAAATGGGCAGACTGGGTGGGCCATAGGCCCTTATCTGCTGACACTGTCTATGTATCTATGTAAGAAAATAGCAGGTAGCAACCCAGAGTCCCAGTCTGCACAGGGTTGATGGGTAAGTGGCCACCTGTTTAGTGGTAGTCAACCAGATGATGAAGGGCTTTTATGAGAAGGTTTGCATATCCCACTAGGGTAATGTCCCTCATTTCTTGATCTCAGAGTATTTGGGGCACCTGCAGCTCCCACAACTGATTGAGAAGTTGATAAGGAAGAAAGATGAATCCTTATCAGAGGCAGGTTTGGCAAGCCCTGGTGCACTTGGCAAAAAGGAAATTTCCAATAAGGAATGGCTTCACTGCAGATCTCTTCCAGAAGATCCCACACCTAACTGATCCCCTCTTACTGCTAGCTGGCTGCTCTAAAGGAAGTCAAGTCAATCATAAGTTAATCACCAACAATGAATGGGGATATTATCACCTTTCTCGCCAAGAAATCTAATGACATTCTGTACTGCATCAACTACAGGTCTCTATTGCTGAATTCAACTAATACTAAAATGTTTGCAAAGTCACTGGCATTGTGGTTCAAGAGAGTTCTCTCACTTCTCTTATCTCATGCACAGCCAAACTTTAGGAAAGGCGAAATGGGTAGACAACATTTGCTCCTTCCTGAACCTGATCAAGCATGTACAGCCAGCAACAAACACTGCAGCAGCTCTAGCAGTAGACTGCTGGAAGACATTTGATTCTGATGAGTGGGGATAAATCTGTAACGTTTTGCAAGTGTTTAGGTTTGGAATAAATTTCAGGGGATGGATACTGACCCTATATCATAATCTCAAGGCAGCTGGGGCAGGAATCAATAGCAGGAAAACTGGTCAGACTAGATGGGCCTGGCGGTCCTTATCTGCCAACAAATTGTAAGTATCTATGTATCTAGTGGTGATGATGAACAGAATCATTTCTCCACCTTTCACATTACAGGGGGCACAAGGAAGGGGTGCTCCTTTTCCAGCATCCTGTTCCTACTAGCCCTGGAACCTCTCTCTAGGAAACTGTTGGACCCCCCCCCCCACCGCAGTTAGGTGTTTTATGGTGGTGGTAACTAAGTATTTGACAAAACAAGATACTGATCAATAAACCTGTGTCTTTATTATATACTGTAAGTCTGGCAATGTTATTGATGTACAGGATACAATAGGTTCTTGAAAGTAATAAACAAGGTGAACTGCAGAGAATTATTTATCAGGAGTACAGAGACAAGTACTCAAGGTCACAAGTGGAAACTGGAGAAGGGAAGGTTTAAGAGGGACGTGAGGAAGTATCATTTTACAGAAAGGGTGGCGGATCCGTAGAACAGTTTTCTAGCAGAGGTGGTAGATGTCAAGATTGTAAATGGTTTCAAGCATGATTAGGACAGAGTGAAGGGTTTGGTGGTTGCTCAAGTTGGTAACAGAATGGAAGGAAGCGGGGGGGTGGACCAGGGCAAATAAAACCCCATATGGACACTAGATCCCGGACAGATAGGAAACTCCTGCTGTTGAGCCCTTGCTCTTTTTCTGCAGTCACTGTCTATGTTTCTATATGGAAGAGGAAATTGGAAATGAACAAAGCCTACTAGACTGGGCTGGCATTATAGAACAGAGGTTAGAGTAATAAGCTGTGAATGAGATGGTATAACCAGCAGACCTGGATTTTATTCCTACAACTTCCACTTGCATACTGTGTGACTCTGAGCAAGTCACTTAACCACCCCGGCACTTCCGGGTCGCCCCTGAAAACAGGCACTTGTGCCTAGTGGGCCTTACTCAGTTACCAAAGAATAAAATAAAATAAAAAAAAAAAAAACATAAAAAAGGAGGATAGCACTCCTTTCACGCAACCCCTTGTTTCATCAGAGCAGAATAACAATGCTGTAGAAATAGTGCCTCCATCTTCAGAAACATAGGAACATAGAATTTGTCAGCAGATAAGGACCTCTTGTCCCACCTAGTTTGCCCAAGATTTTCTCCTTCTATACTGACACTGTAGACTGTTCCTGATGCCTGGCTATTCCTTTGCATGCTTCATACCAAGATTCCCTTGTGCCTATCCCATGTATGCTTGAAGCCCACCACTGTGTTTGCCCCACCACCTCTTCTTGAAGACTGTTACATGTATCCACCAAACTTCCCTCCTAAATTTCCCCTCTTTCAGCTTCTTTGCATGCCCCATTGTTCTTGTGCATCTTCTCCTCTGAAAAGTAGTCCCCTCCTGTACCTTATTCATATGCATATATGTTATAGGTCTCTATCATGACCTCCCTTCCAGGGTGTACATATTGAGGACCCTCAGTCTCTACACATAGGGTTTCTGATGAAGCCCCTACTTCATTTCAGTTGCCCTTTTCTGGATAGCCTCTACACTCTCTATGCCCTTCCTGAGACGTAGTCTCCAGAACTGGACACTGTACTCCAGGAAGGGCCTCAGCAATGACTTATACAGTGCTAGCACTACCTCCCTCTTTCTGCTGTTGGTAGCCCACCCTATGCACCCCCAGCATCGAACAGACCCTACCTATTGCCTTGTTGCACTGCTCTGCCTCCTCTAATTCATCCAACTTGATTGCTCCAATGTGCCTTTCCTATTTTGTGGCAATCAGTTCCTCCTTCCCATTTTATATTTTGCTTCTATGTTTCTATGCCCTTGATGCATGATTTTGCACTTTTTTGCATTTAAACCAAGCTGTCATACCTTAGTCCACTCCTTGAGCTTTCTCAGGTCTCTGCTCATTCCCTCCCAAAAGGAATGACCACTCTAGTGCAGATTTTTGGAGTGATCTGCAAAGAGACATACCTTCCCTTCTAGCTGTTCTGCAATGTCACTTTTAAAGGCATTAAAAAAGGACTGATCATTGCTGGGGATCAGCCAGGGGAAGGGCTGCATGAGTATTGGTCAGCTGCTTGGCAGCTCTCCTCTCCTGGAAAGGGGAAGTTGTCTCTCCCGGCTTTTGACCCCCACCATGTGGAGGCATGATGGTGGTGCGGGCATCGGAGGGGAGCCAGGCGCTAGGCCAGGGGTGGGAGGAGCAGAGTCATTTGGGCAAAGGCATGCATACGCATCACCACGCATACACCCGACCTTGTCTGGGGCTCTGGGGTAAAACTGGGAGAAAATAGGTGGAAAAACTGGGGCTGGGCTTGATGCCCCCCCCTCCCCAGCTAGCACAATGGTCTGCCTGAGACTGGAGGTGGTGTGACTTAGGATGGCTACGGAGCTGGACATTATATGGGTTGATACAACTGCCCAGTCTGCCAGAGGATAATAAAGGAAAATATGGAAAACTTGGACTGGTCTCAGTACTGAGCCCTGAAGTGCCCCACTTATCATGCTCCCTTCCACTGAGTGAAAGCCATTTACCACTACCAACTGTTGTCTATCCATTATTCAATTTCATATCCCGTATACCACTTTAGGAACCACATCCAAACCGTTCAGTTTATTTATGAACCTCTTATGTGGTATGGCATCAGAGGTCTTGCAGAAGTCTAAGTAGGCCATGTTCATCACACCACCTTGAGCTATTTCCCTGGTCACCCAGCAGTCAAAGAAATCAGTTAGGTTCCTCTGACATAACCTTCCTTGCCCCATGAAAACTGTGTTGCCTTGGGTCTTTCAACCCACTGGATTTTCTATACTCCACAAACCTTTCCTTTAAAAGCATCTCGATTCCTTCCCAGCTCCAATCTCTACCTATTCCATTGTCTTGCTAATTTCCCCTGCTCTTTCACTTTCTGCTCAGACTTCCTAGGCTCCATTGACCGAGATGCCACCCAAATCCTCCTTTGTCTTCTGCCATCCCCCTCCACCTTTCTCTTCTACCCTTTCTGCTAAATCTCTCAGCTGTCCCCCTAACCCTGACCCGAAGCCCACCCACCGATTAAGCTAAATCACCGCCCTGGTGGCCGCTACTCATTTTAAACAACTAACCCCCACCCCTCTCTTCCTCTTACAGTAGAAGCCCTTGACTGGCCATCTTGCAGCTGTGGCACAGCATTTAATCCGCTGGCCGTGCCACCTCTTCCCACTCTCCAGGACCCAGAAACAGGTATGGACTTCAGAACACAAGCCCACTGATCTGATTGGTTAGCGGTGCACAGGCCTTCCATGCCATTGGCCAGACTGCTTTGAGAGCCATCTCTGATTGGCTGCCTGCTCCCAGAGCTTGGGGACTTGCTCACACCACTTTGGGAATGCAGATTTCAGCCTGAGTTATACAACTTTCGGCCTATCTAACAGCTCCCCCCAGGAGACTCTTAAGATCTACAGTTTGTGTTATTTAGCCTGCTTGGTTACCATCATCTGTACAGTGCAATAAGCTTGATGTGACTACTGTGTAATCTGCCTGGCATGCTGTAAACTGTTCCATTTAGAGCCTTAATGACTATAGTTTTAAATCTGTGTATGCTTGTATGCGGACTTAGTTAGAACAGGCTAGGGTAGAGTGTCAGTGCTAGACCCATGTATCCCCCTTTCTTCTCACTCCTCTCTCTTCTGGCCTTCCCAGATCCAATCTCTACCTACTCCATTCTCTTGCTGATTTCCCCTACCTTTTCACTCTCTGCTCAGACCTACTAGGTACCATTGACTGAGAAGCCACCCAAATCCTCCTTTGTCTTCTGTAATCCCCCCTCCTCCACCCCGCTCTTCTCTCCTACCTGCTAATTCTCTCAGCTGTCCCTCTAACCCTGACCTGAAGCCTGCCCACCGAGTAAGCTGAATCACCACCCCTGCGGCAGTTACTCATTTTAAATCACTAACCCCAATCTCTCTTCCTCTTACAGGAGAAGCCCTTGACCAGGCCGTCTTGCAGCCATGGCAAGTCATTTAATCCACCAGCCATGCCGCCTCTTTCCGCTCTTCAGGTTCCAGAAACAGGTATGGACTTTGGAACACAGACCCTCTAACCCGTTTGCTTAGCAGTGAACAGGTCTTCCCTGCCATTGGCCAGACTGCTTCGAGAGCCACCTCTGATTGGCTGCCTGCTCCCCAGAGCTAGGGGACTTGTTCACACGACTTGGGGAATGCAGATTTCGGCCTGCAATACATGGCTTTCGGCCTATCTAATGGCTCACCTCCAAGAGACTCTTAAGATCTATATTATGTACCTCTCACCCGCCCCGACCCCGGCCTCTATTAAATCAACCTGAGCACCACCTTCCTCTTCTTGCATTGGCCACTTTTCTCTCCTGCCAGATCACTCATTTATCCCTGCTCAAGCTCACAGGAAGCAACCACTAACACCAGCCTGTACTGTTTCTCATTCCTAATGACTCCCTCCCATCATAGTCAGAATGCAGGCTCTTACTAAACTTGTGCTACTGCTTGCCCTGTTCCTCTGCTCCATGGTATCCATAGATACTGGGACTCCACTGCTTGTATTAGAATCACCTACCCTCACTGTTACCACCCTGCCCTTGTTGCACAATATAAGGGCGACATCCCCAGACCCCCTACTTACCTGCTGCTCTAAAATTCCCCCCCAACACCACAAACCCCTGCTGCCTCACAAAATACCAGTAGCTGACTTGCTGATTGGCTGGCAGCATGTCACTACCTCCCTTACCAGAAAAAGTGATTAGTGCAAGTTCAGCAGATCCACCAAGGTGATCTGGTCTTGCTACCTAAGAAAGCTCATACTGCTAATGTGCCTACTATTAGGGAATGTTCACCCTAATCCTGGACCTTCCACCACACCTTGAGCTTCGGCCATCTTAAAATTGCCTCACTGAACATAATTAGCCTCTTCTCCAAGCTACCACAATTCCAGGCTTGGGTGGCACAAATTAAACCGGATATCATCTCACTAACAGGAACATGGCTATCCCCAAAGGTTGCCAATGAGACTGTTGCTCTGGATGGCTATAACATGTTCCTGCAGAACCGAACAACAAACAGGGGAGTGGCTGCCTAGTTTACCTTAGGAGTGACATCAAAGGACAATACTGTCCTGTAGCTTTAGCACCACGGAGGCACAAGTCCTAATACTAAAACTCACCATAGGTGAACAGAACAAAGCACAAGTGCTCACCACTGTGTACCTACCCCCCAACCCCGATATGGTCTCCACTGGCTTTCAACAGTTTGTTAATAATCTCAAGCAACACAAATTAAACAGGGAACAAGTCATCGTAGGGGAGTTCAACATTAATCGGCAGTCTCATGAAGCTGCCACAACTGGAAACCAAATAGCAGGCCTCTACCTAACCCAGTTGGTTACACAAGCCACTAGGCAAAACTATCGAATAGACACCTGTTCCCTCATCTACTGGCTACTCTCCTCCTGCCCAGAACACATCGCAGAGGTAACAGTCTTACCCGACTCCCTCAGTGATCATTCCTAGGTACTATTTACTTGGACAAAGAAATTCACCAAGTGCAAGCCTAAGATTTTCAGAAGCAGATCCCTGAGAAATGGACAACTGGAAACTTTCAGACATTACCCAAAGGAGGTTGACTGGTCCCCACTGCACAGCACCAAGGATGGGAACCAAGCCCTAGACTACTTCATTCGGGTCTTCACAAAAGCCTGCGACATCTTCGCCAGGTACAAAACTAAGAAAGTCAGAGGAGCCACTAATCCTTGGCTATCAGGCTCTCTAATTGCCCGCATGTGCCTCAGAGACCAGCTGTGGAACAGGGCCAAAGCAACCGGGAAGCAGGCTGACATCCTAGCCTACAAGACAGCCAGGAATACCTGCAAGAAGCTCATCTGACTTGCCAAAGCTGCATACTACAACGATCCACTAGTTAGGACCTGGGGACACAGAGGGGAATTTTAGGACTCAGTGAAAGCCCTCGTGGGAAGAGCCTCAAGGGCACTCCCCAGACCTCATCGAAACCACCTCTGGTACTCTGTAAAATCCTAAGGATATTGCATAACACATTTAATGCTGCCTTCACAGACCTAAGCAATATGCTGCCTAATGACTATCTCAATCATATGCCACCCAGCCAGCCTCCCAACCGGAACTCTGCCTCCTCGCCCCCCAATGACCCACCCCCATTTTACTTCTGGCTGATATCTACGACAGAGACTATCAGATATATCAAACATGTACTCAGTAAGACAGGGATGGGAATTGACCAGATAGACATGAAGATGTTCATCCTTACTTTATATGAACTTGTGGTGCCGCTCATTAAGGTCTTCAATGCCTCCCTTAGATCAGGAGTCTTCTCTGACAGGTGGAAGGCAGCACTTGCCACACCTGTATTCAAATCTGGGGATAGAACCAACCTGGCCAACTTTTGGCCCTTCTCAATACTATCCCCCCTTTCCAAAGCCCTTGAAAGGGTGATCTCCAATCGACTTACTAAGTACCCTGAAAAGTATAATCTACTCTGCTTGAAACAACATGACTTCTTGCAGAACCACTCCACTCTCACGGCCCTTTTTGAATATATTACCCAGCTCAATGGTGCCATGGATAAAGGGATGGCAGTTGCGTCTGTCTTTATAGACCTCACTAAGGCATGTGACACTGTCAGTCACCAACTAATCCTGCAAAGTCTCCTTCCTCTCCACAGGTCTGTCCATTGACACTGTTGCCTGGTTCAATCGTTACCTGTCTCATAGGACACAATGTGTTAGAATCAGCAATGCTATCTCTGAGCCCCAGGAGGTGAACCTAGGAGTCCCCCAAGGGTCTATCCTAGGCTCTCTCCTCTTCAGCCTCTTCATAAACACCCTACCCACCACCTGCCCTGTACACATTGTGCTTTATGTGGATGATGCCGTCATCTCCATGCCAGGCAAAGAGGTGACAGCCATTAATTCTAAACTACAGCATAACTTCCAAGTACTGGAATCTTGATTCTCTAGTAATGAACTGCTGCTCAATTATAAAAAGACCAAGTGCATGCTCTTCAGCACACCACAGAGCAAGATAAGGGGGCCCCTCTCAAGACACTTAGCAGCAAAGGAGAAACACTTGATCAAGTCAATACATTTAAATACCTAGGGATTAACCTGGAAGACACCCTCACCTTCTCCGTTCACATCGAGCAACTAATAAAATCCACTAATATAAAACTTGGTATTCTCCACTGACACCAAACTTCCATGACTCCAAACGCCATAGAACTTGTCACATGCTGCTCAGTACTTTTCTCATTGGACTACGGACTAGTCTTCTATGGGGCTGGCTCCGACACAGCACTAAAGAGGGTCAAAACCCTTCTTAACAAGGATTGCCGACTGGTCCTGGGTGCTCGTCATCATACACATTTGTGTGTCCTATACAAGGAAATCGTCTGGCTCCCCCTCCATCTCAGGATTCAATACCAGGTTTGCTTGCTAGCAAAAAAAGCTTTGCTGAGGCTCACGCCTGAGTCTACATCTGCCCTCTTTGAAAACGCACAACCCTCCATTAGCACTAGAAGTGCAATCAAGGGAGGGCTGATAGTACACTTTAAGCTAACTTCCCTGGCTCAGAGATCCCTCTCCTACTACAGCCCAAGTGGTTCAATTACCTGCCTGCTGCCCTAGTCGAATGTAATAGGCTCAGCCAATTTAAATTCACCCAATGTCCCACCTTAAAAGCCCATGTGTTATACCAAGAATTGTTATTACTACTTGTATGTTCTTACCTTGATGTATATGCTTATCTAATCATCCTGTACATGTTTATTTGTTTCACCCTTTTCAATGCCTGCATTTCACTATTTGTAATTGTGCTCATTCTGCTTGTAAACCTATTCTTGTAATCTCCCGGGTCACACCTGAAAATAGGCATTCCTTGTCTAGCGTGCTTACCCAGTAATCAAAAGCTAATAAATAAAACAGGGCGATGATCTCACCTTGTTGACAAAAACGACTGCCAATGATATTGCTAGCAGACAATGCCTGCCAGCAATCAGTCCTGCCCCATCCTTCCCAACCCATCATCTTTCCTCATCTGCCCTGTACCATGTCCCTACTGACTGCTCCACCCTACTTCCCTCCCCTCTCATCTCCCCCACATACCACCCCGGTCTCTTCCCTACCCCTACTCCTCCCGCCCTTGCACTTGGTTCCCCTCTCCCTGCTCCATCCCTTTCCCAACTCTTCCCCCTCTCCCTCCTGCCACTCCCCTATCTCACCACCTCCATCTCTCAACAGACAAAGCCATGCTTGGCTGCACCTAACTGCTCCCCTCTCCCCAGCAGCCTGGGACTTTCTTGTCTCTGGTTACTCCTTGATCTCTACTAAGCTTTGGACCACACTCTTGTAGTGTTGCTTATGAAGGTTATTCCTCAAGTGTAGACTTGTACTATTACTTGCTGTCCTTGTATCCCTGTATGTGATATAACTGCACTTATAACCCTGATGTTCATTAATGTTTTCACTTGTATGTAACCGCTAATGGCCTGTTATGTCATGTATTTTCTTTTGACTTGGAGCCTTTATAAATGAGCCCATGGCTCAAAGGTATTAATCCTAATCTGAAATAAATAAAAAAATAAATAAATAAATATCAACTTCCCCACCACTGACATCAAACTGACTGGTGTATTGTTGCAAGCCTCCTCCCTCCTTCTGCTTTTTTAAAATGGGACTACATCTGCCCTCTTCCAGTTTCCAGGATCGACTCCTGTTTCCAGTGAGTTATTGAACTGAGCTGTCAGAGGTGCATCCAGTACCTCTCTGAGATCCTTCCAAACCCTCGGTTGTACCCTGTCCAGCACCATTGCTTTGTAGCCCCCCTGTTAATTCAGGGCTTACTTCTGCCACATTTCAGGAGGACCTGTGGGCTGCTGCTGGAGTTTTGGGACACTGACCACTCTAGCAGACTGGGGACAACCATGACAGTGACCTTTTGCCCACAATACATTAATCAATAACCTGTAGTTTTGGCACTTTTTTCCAGCCAAGAGGGGTCCCAGCAGCAAGACTGACACAGCATTCCAGCCAATTGGGATGCCCCTGGATCCTGACAATAAAAGGGATTTCTATGTGCTTTTTGGGCAGGCTGAGAGAGTGACTGAAGGAGAGCAGCAAGAGCTACTTGCTTCTGTGTCCTTTCCTGCTAGGCCATAATCTACAAACTAGACAGGCAGAGACTCCCTGCAAATGAGAATCGGTTTGAAGTGAGACTAGTTCAGTTGAGAATTTAGCATTTCAGTAAGCATTCTAGAGAGCCTGAATATTCCTGGAAAGACACTGGCTTCAGAGACTGTGAGACCACCCATTCAGATAACTGTATTGTTTAATATTTTCGCTATGACCTGTGGCATAGAGCAGGTCAGTTTCAGCTGCAAGATGTGTCAGGGCACCAGAATAAAGTGTAACCCCAAGAACTGTATTTCCATTTGTCTGCACCGGAAGAGATTTTCCTGCCAGCCTACATTCTTCTGTTCTTAAGCAACTAAGATTCCAAGGAAACTGCCCAGACAGTTTTTCCCTGCAGAGGACCATCACTTTCAGCACTGGAAGAGGATTGAACCCTGGCTGGGATGTATAAAATAAAATTCAACAGCTACGTTCATCACTTTAAATTGCATTGTCATCAGCCTTTGCCTTATTTTAAAGCAGTCAAGAATCCGTAACTGTACTTTCATAGTGCATTACAATTTGGAGTTTTTCAGTTTATGCATGTATGCAGACCCATGGTCTGTTTGGGATGGGTTAATTTAACTAAAGCCAGCCAACATGAGCTCCAACCCAGCATCCTGGGCAACAACATCAGGCCTGCACCAGACTTTACACATTGTAAGGGGTATCCCAGGTTTAACTATAGCACTGGTTCCATCTATTCTATTGTGGGGTGTGTTCTGTTTGGGAGGAGCGGAGCCTTTAAGAGCTGAGAATCAACTTGTGCTGTGCTAATTCCATATTTCCTTCACAGGTACCACAGTTGCTGGTTATTAAACCTGTGTTCTATTGTATAACTGGTATGGTTATTAACTACCATAGAGTTTAAGTACTATAGCATTGATAAGTATATGTTTGGAACTGCATTGCTGAATATACCTGTGTGTGGGTGAACAAGCTCTAAGGTGGGTGTTGGGGGAGAACTGCATCCAAGGGGGCAGAACCCAAATCACCAACCATAGCAAACTCTGGGTGGAGCCACTGAAACCATATTCCTAATATACCCTAGTGAGGTTTGTGCCCAGATAAGCCACACATACCCAGGACCCTCAACCTTGGAGCCCAGCAAACGGGCACAGGGCAGAGAGGTTTGACTCACCCTGCATATACCATCACACACCAGAGCAAAACAGTGGCTCAAATATATGGAGGCAACACTGGGCTACAACAGTGTAGTGCACTGCTAGAGCACATCTTACTGGACATTGGCAAAATTGTAGCGGTCTGGAAAAAAGTGACTGTTTGTGAAATTTGTTTGTACCCCCCCCCAAAGTAAGAATGTTGTTTATTCCACAAGAGTTAGAAGGATGATGCAGCTTTAAAGGTATGATGTGAACAAAATACTGATAATACCCATTGATGCCCTAATTGTCCTTATTTTAAAGCAGTCAAGAATCAGTAACTGTACTTTCATAGTGGATTACAATTTGGAGTTTTACAGTTTATGCATGCATGCGGACCAATGGTCTGTTTGGGATGGGTTAATTTAACTAAGGCCAGCCAACACGAGCTCCAACCCAGCATCCTGGGCAACAACATCAGCCCATTGATGCCCTAATGGTCAAACTCCACATCCCCCATTCAATTCCAATCTTCATAGCAGGTACCTATTGTGCTCCTGACACTAACACACCTTCACTACTGGATCATCTGGGCTCCCTAAACTCTTTGGCAGCTGGTGGTGAGCTCCACATACTTGGGGATTTCAACCTGAACTGGCTTGCTGGGGTTCATTCCAAGCTTCGGGACAAGATGACAGCCCTAAATCTAAAACAAATAATCTCTGAACCCAGGCGACTAAATCACAAAACACAGAACCACACCCTCCTAGATTGGTCCCTCACCTCTCACCACCACAGGATCCTAGCCTCTGGTCTCATTTCGGATGCCCTTAGTGACCACCATGGAATATACTCAGTACACAAAATCTTCATACCAAAAACCACCCACCCAGAATCATCTTGACCAGATCCTTCAAATCCCTGGACCTCCACTCACTACTAAACGACTTAGACAAAAATGACTGGTCACGCATTAGTCAGTCTACTACTTTAGATGAGGCCCTGCTGATTTTCAAATCCAATTTCACCGCCATCAGGGACCGCCATGCCCCACTCCGAAGAACCATGGTCCGAGGTACTCGCTTCCCTTGGATTACACCCAAAATTCTAGCCCTTCTTAGAGCCAGGGACAAGGCCTGGAAAACCTTTAAGATGTCCAACTGTCCACCTGACCTCCAGTTCTACCCTGAGCTTCGAAACGCCAGCACTAGGAAAATCTGCCAAGCAAAAGCTAACTATTTCAGAAGCGCATTCAATTCCATCTCCCATCTTCCAACCAAATTCTGGAATGTGGTCAAGTCGCTCATCAGCCCCCGCTCATAGCCCCCCACACCATCCCTGCAGGTAGGCGGTCTCACCATCTCTGTCCCTCCAGAAGTGGCCACACTGTTTAACTCTCATTTCACAAACAGCCATGCTACACCCCTGCCAGCTCCTCCACACGCTCATCACCAACCCCCCTACTCTCCTGATAGGGACACCCCCCCAGTCCAGCCTTTCTCTTTCCTACTGGTCACCTCAGAAGAGGTATATAATGCGCTGGTTGCCCTTAAGCCATGTAAGGGTAAATGCCCCACTGGGCTAGACTGCAAAATACTCCACCTTTCGGCCCCTGCCATAGCCAAACCCCTGGCCTCCCTTTTCAACCTCTCCTTCTCCCATGCTGAAATCCCCTCTGAATGGAAACAAGCCACCGTAATTCCACTTCCTAAGGGTGGGGATCCCTCAAACCCAAACAATTACTGGCCCATCTCCCTCCTACCAATCCTCATAAAACTACAGGAATGCCTGGTACTATGTCGCCTATCTCCTTTTCTGGACGCCTCTTCTTTTTTCTCCCCCTACCAGTCTGGATTTAGGAAATCCCACTCCACCACTACCTCCCTTCTCAGGATAACTGACTCCATCCTTACTGGGATGGATGCTAGCCACATCACAGCAGCCATCTTCATTGACCTAGCCAAGGCATTCGACAGTGTCTCCCACTCCCTACTCCTAGCCAAACTCGCCAACGCTGGTCTATCCAGCAGGGCCACCTCCTGGTTCCAATCATATCTTGCTGACAGGTCCCAATCTGTCCGTATCAGTTCCTCCACCTCGGCATCTCTCCCAGTCAACTCAGGTGTACCGCAAGGTTCTGTCCTAGGCCCACTCCTATTCTCGATTTTCCTGAACGACCTGCCCTCTGCTTGCCCACACACCTCAATCCATATGTAAGCGGATGACACTGTGCTGTATGCATTCAGCTCCTTGCCCTCAGAGGTCACGACCCGACGGCAGCAAGACTATATCTCAGTCCAGGAATGGCTTCGCTCAAATCATCTCCTTCTCAATGGCAAGAAAACGGTCTCTCTAACCTTTGGCACTAGGCAGAGCCTATCTAGGCTCCCCTCTCAAATCACATTTCACACCCTGGATGGGACCCCAATAGAAGCCTGTACCTCCTTCAGATACCTCGGTGTATGGCTGGACCAGCACCTGAACTTTTCTGCACACATCTATTCCTTAATCAAGAAGCTACATCCCAGGCTCGGAGTACTTTACCGGAATCACGACTGCATCCCTGCACCTACTCGGAGGGCCATTGTGCAGAAAATGATTCTCCCCATCTTTGACTACAGAGATGTAGTCTACAGTGCTGGCCCTAAGTCGACCTTAGTCAGGCTGGACCCTCTTTTCCATTCCTTCTGCCGCTTTGCACTAAACTGTCCCTACTCCACACACCATTGTGACCTTTACCAATCTATGGACCTCCACTCACTACATAATCGCAGACAATTCCACTGCGCCAAAATCCCAGCCAAGCTATGGACCCAGCAACTCCCCTCCTACCTCACCGCTGCCATCGTCGACTACCTCACTCTAGCTTACTCTCTTCAAAACTCTGACTCCCGTTCCCTGGCTGTCCTGCATAGGTCCACTACTGCCGGTCAGGCTACCTTCAGCTACCACGTACCAACGTTGTGGAACTCCCCTCCCAGCAAACATCCGTCATTTCTCCTCCCCTCGGCACCTAAACTCCTTGCTCCAAACGCACTTTGCCCCTACCTGTACATGTGCCCAGGCAGTTTCAGCTCCCTGTGTGAAATGACAATACTTTGTTCTGCATTTGTACTGCAAGTAATCTGGGTCAATAACTACTGATCTCCCATTTCTCGTTGTCTGCACTATGCTGTCAAGCTATTGTATATTCTACTGTTTTTTGTTACTCTTTGCCTTGTCACTTGGACCAATTGTTAGTGAATTCATGCTATGTATTTTCACCTGTATTATATGCCGTGCAACTATTGTATATTGTTCCCCCTCCCTCAGGACGCATCTGGAATTAAGCATTTAGCATGCTCAGTATGCCTTTCCCAGGTTAAACGCTTGAATAAATGAATAAACAATAAATAAATAAATACAAGGGATTTCAAAAGATGCCACAAAAGATGACATCTTAGGGGCCCTTGAAAAGAATCTGACAAGTCTGGAGCATTGCAAAATTATTTGACAAGTCAGGTCCAATGGAGAGGGTCCACAATTCATAGTGACTGAATCTGAAGTAACTTTGAGCACTATGTCAATCCTCCCACTTTGAAAACAGAATTGGGAGGAGAGAGTTGGATACTATCCTGCTTGGGAAAATCTGTGAAACAAGAATCAGAGCAGGATAGCAGAACAGTTGCTGGCCAGTAAAGGGATGTCTTTGCAGGACTTGCAGTAGCTAGATTATCCTTAGTTCCCAAGAGCTTGTTCTCGGGGAGGTCAGAATAGATACTATTACAGGCTGCACACATTTTCAGGAGTATTAGCCATTCTGACTAGGAAAGATGACTGACACATGGGTAGACTACACAGCTCCCATGCTAACTGAGTGGCAATCATACGAGAGGGGAAAAAGGAAAAGGCTGATCCAAACTTTGAAAGACCTTGCCCTTATTGTAAAACAGTGATTGCAATCCATGGATCCTGATGCAAGTGCAATCTAGTAGCTGTCAGCTCATGAAAGTGCTTTGGGCAGCATGGAAATTGGGGAAGACTTGATGTGGACATTTAAAACCACTAAGCAAAAACCTCAGTAGTCCCTGTCCGAATATGTCAATCAGCTAGAGAAAGCACTACAGAAAGTTTTCTAAAAAGGGTGGAATGGCTGCAGAGGATTTAAACAAGGTGAGGTTAGAGCATAGAAACATAGACTTTGATGGCAGATAAGGACCACTTGGCCCACCCAGTCTGCCCATTTCCCTACCTATTGGATAAGCTGCAGATTCTAGTTAACCAACAGCCTACTTCCTGCAACCCCCCACTATAATTGCCTTATGTCTGTCCCATGCATGTTTGAATTCCCCCACTGTTTTAGGCCCCACAACCTCTCCAGGAAGGCGGTTCCATGCATCCACCACTCTCTCCGTGAAAAATAATTTCCTCACATTACCCCTGAGCCATCCCCCCTCTAACTTTAAATTGTGCCCCCTTGTTCTTCCATATCTCTTTTTCTGAAAGATGCTACCCTCCTGGACTTTGTTGATTCTCTTGAGGTACTTAAAAGTTTCTATCATGTTCCCCCTGTCCCTCCTTTCATCAAGGGTATACATATTAAGCTCTCTCAGTCTCTCTTCATATGGTTTCTGATGTAGACCCTGCACCATTTTAGTTGCCCTCCTCTGGACTGCTTCCATCCTGTCTATGCCCTTGTGTAGATGAGGTCTCCAAAACTGCACGCAGTACTCCAGATGGGGTCTCACCAACTGTCTGTATAGAGGGATAACCACTTCCTTTTTTCTACTTGTGATGCCCCTCCCTATGCATCCCAGTATCCCCCTGGCTCTCCTTACTGACTTCTCACATTGCTTACCCACCTTTAGGTCATCTGATATGACTACACCCAGATCCCTTTCCATTATTGTTGTCGTTAGTACCTCCCCTGCTATTGTGTACTCTTCTCCTGGATTTTTATTTCCCAGGTGCATTACTTTGCACTTCTTTGCATTGAATCTAAGTTGCCATATGTCTGACCATTCCTCCAACCTTGCCAAGTCCCTTCTCATCCTTTCTACCCCCTTGTGTATCAAAATGTCACAAAATGCTCCAACACCTTGGTCAAGAAGAATATAGAAGAAGGTAAACATCACTCCTGTGACTTGTTGTAACAGCTGTGATGGAAGTCCAAGTTGAAGGGAGGCTGACCCACATCCTACTAGACAGTGACTCACAGGTCACCATTGTTTTAAATGACTACTACAAACAATGTTTGTCATATAAGAAGATTGAACATATTGAAGGATTAAATGTATGGGGCCTCAGTGAGTCCACCTACCCCTGCCTTGGATACATAAGGTTATAGGTATATTTTCCTATGGAGGTGGCTGGTGCGGAGGAGCCTGTGGAGACTTTAACCCTAGTGTGTCTCAGGACCAGAATGAAGGAGGATGTGCCCTTTATTGTGGGGATGAATGCTCTCATGTTTGCCAGGCTGTGCTAGCTGTGTGAGGAGCTGTAAAACCAACAGAGAACTCCTGTACAAGGACAAGTGAACAGACTGGTGAGATGTGTTTACACCAGGTTTGAATAGCCTCAAGTGAAAGATCAGGGTGTAATGGGCATAGTGTGGAGAAAGGAACCTCAAAAATTTACTTTACGTCCTGATGCTGAGTGCAGTGTTCAATTGGACGTACATTTCTCAAAGAACCTGATGCAGACGCTGCTGATGCTGAATGCCTCAGAAGAACACAGATGTCCAAGTGGATTGTTGTTGGTGAAAACCAGTGTGTTGACCAACAAGGCATACTCGTATGGAGATAAAGTGGTAGTGCAACTGAAGAATGTCTCAGATCACAATGTGATCATACAGAAGAGGAGCACCTTTGTAAGAATTTTCCTGCGGGACACTGTAGTGCAACCCAAGCCAAGTACACAAGACTTCTTCAGGAAGGTTGGACCCCAACATATTCAACATCGGAGAATCTTCACTGCTTGAAAGTTGGTAGGAGTGGATTCAGAAGAAATTGGCTGCAAAGAGAAATATATTCTCCCCCAAGGAATGGGATGTGGGTTGTGTCGAAAGTGACGAACACTAGATTTGGTTACATCACCCCAAACTCTTCCAAGAAAGGTCTAGACGATTGTCACCTGCAGATGTGGATGACATCCACAACACCTATAGGAAATGCTAGCAGCTGGGATAATCCAGGAGTCTGGCTGCCCATATGCCTCCCTGATAGTGGTTGTGAGAAAGAAGAATGGATCAATTTGACTTTGTCGACCATTGGGCCATGAACAAGGGAACCATACCAGACCAATACATCATGCCAAGAATTCAGGATGTACTGGATTGCTTTAATTTCAGCAAGTGGTTCTCTGTCCTCGACCTGAGAAGTGGTTACTATCAAATCCCATTGGCCCCACTGTCCTTGACCTGAAAAATGGTTACTACCAATCCCATTGGCTGCAGAAGATCAAGAGATTGGATTCATCTGTCCAGAATGCTTCTATGAATTTCTTAGGATGCCCCAAGAGATCTCAGAGGCCCCAGCCACATCCCAGAGACTTATAAAGTGGGCTGTTAGGGACATGAGTTAACTGGAATGCTTGGTGTACCTCAGTGTCATTATTGTGTTTGGAAAAGCTGCAGAAGAGCATGAAACATGGTTGTTATAGTCCTTGACAGGCTGGAAGAGTTGGGGCTTAAGTTCTCCATGGACATTTTTTTCTCTGCCCACACAGCATTAATTCATTCCTGCCTTTTTCCTAGAACAGAATGAGGATGTTTATTTTAATAGCAGAGCTGCATTCCAGTACATTCCTTCCCCACAGTTCCCACTGCTGTTTTTAACGTTCACATTTAAGCAATTAGTGGTCTCCACCTCTACCAACATCCTGGATCCACTCCTGACTGCCAGTTTGAGGGCTGGGTTGCATTATCTAAACAGTTACCTCATTTCTAAGAAAAAATATGAAGTGTATAATATGTCAGCATCACAATTTGCCTTAAATCTTCTGTATTCTCTTAGATGCCACAGTTGTGCGTGTGTGTGTGTGTGTGTGTGTGTGTGTGTGTGTGTGTGTGTGTATGTGTGTGAAAACGATATACTATAGTGAGCAGTTCTCAACAGCCCAGCAATTCTATTAACAGTAGGAACAGCAAATCAACACCACTTCTAGCTGGCTTTTGATATATAATAACTCAGGTAGACCATTCTGCGTTACAAAAATGAAATGCTAATCTGTTCTGCTGCATTCTTCACTGCCACATGGTCTCTGATCCAAGTGGAGGAGATAGGGGACAAGCACCATGCTTCTTCAGTGCTCCCTAATTGCACCATGCAGTAGGAGACAAGCAGGCAGCCATTCCATCATGAGCGGGAGAACCCCCTCCCAACCATCACCACCTTGATCCATGCTCGCAGACCTTGCCAGCCATAAAACTGCAGACTTGCTGCTACCAATGCCATTCAAACTAGTGGTCTTTTCCAGCTCACTCCATCTCCATGGCAACCACCAACCCCATGCCAATGGTATGTGGGGCCTACTTGCTATGCCCTTAAAGGGGTTGTGCTTCCTTCCATTACTCCAGTAGCAGCAAACTCCTGGGGAGGGGCATGGTAATGGTGTGGCAGATGTGTCTTTACCCCCCAAAAGAATACTTTCACTCAGGTCCATGAGGGGTAAAAAGAAATAAAAACAAAAAAAATGAACACAGACACATTCTGGGGACTGGGGAACCACAGGCTCATGCGCTCTGTCTGCTGACACCCCAAGAGGCTGCATGTTTCATGTGTGCCTAATGCCAGTCCTGCCTGTACCCCTGACTGATCTTCCTGTAGCTGTCTTGAATATTCCTGGTAGCGCCAGGGCAGTTTGATGTCACGGATACGGTTCTTTACTGAGTGAGGAATTTGTCCTTGAATAAATTTTGCATAACTTAAAAAACTTTTTTGTGGATTTCCTTCACTGCAGTTGTATTTTAAACTCCTGGCTCCGGAGTGCTGATACTTTATTTTGTGTTGTAGTGCTCCCCTACCCCTGATCACCTGTCCTGTAGCTGTCTTGAATATTCCTAGTGGTGTAGTGTTTCCTGCATCCTCAATCAACCACCCTGTAGCTGTCCTCAGTATTCCTGGTAGACTAGAACCCCCCCACCCATAAGGACATCTGATCCTCTGTCAGTCCACTTACTCAGGATCCTCTCCACTCCGCCACCCCCTCAGGTCACCTAAGCTGAATTACAGAAATAATGACAGCAACCTGCACAGCCCTCTGCTCACCATCTTGGCCTGCAACCATCTTATTTTCAATGAGTGGCCCTGAGTACATTTGAAGTAGGTGTTTGCACAATACCTGCAATTGCTCAGAGACTGTCAGGTGGAAACCAGTTGAGGTGGTGAGCAGAGAGCTGTGCCAGTTATCACTATAGCTGTAGTTTGCATTATGTGACCAGGGTTAGCAAGGTGCCTGAGAGAGTGAGTTGAGAGGGGGTCAGGTGCCCTTATTGGAGGACCACTAGACCACCAAAAATATATCAGACATATACAAGATGGGTGAGCTGGATACTTTTACAATGTATTTTTCCAGGAGAGCTCACCTTACATGCAATATTTGCTTTTCAGTAGGGTTCTGCCATAGGGTCCTGCTTTTACAGTTTTACAATATATTTACACAGGATAGCCCAGCTGAGTTGTGATACTTTATTTGTAGTGGGGCTCTGTTTGACCAAGTTTTTACACTGTATTTAGCCAAGATAATACAGCGGAGATGCAAGATTTTTTTTTTTCAGTGGGGTTCTCCTTTTACCCATTTTTATAATGCATTTACCCAGGATAGCCCAAGTGAGAGGCAATTTCTCATTTTCAGTGTGGTCCAGCTTTTACTATGAATTTTCCAGGATAGAGCAGAAAAATGGACTTATTTATTTAATTAACTTATTTAATGTGGCAAAGCAGTAGTACATGTTTAAATGTCTTCTCCATGAAGGATTAGTAACTTAATAACCTGCCAGTGATAGCTTTGTTCTCATCTTAAAGTTGGTTCATTTTGTTCATGTGAAAGATAGATCTGAAATCTAGGGAACGTACTGCAGAAATCATCTAACACAGCGAGCAGCTAGCTGTACCTGTGTGATTGGAGGTGCTGCTGGTACTATGTGGAGTGCAAGTGGGGAGCAGCCAACTAGTCGCACCGTGTGAGCCTGTGAGGGATTAATTCTTAGAAGTCAGGAGTCAGGACTTGGCTGGGACTGAGTGACTTAGACCGTCGGTGTCATCAAAACAATATGAATTAATAACCAGCCTGACTTTATCATAAAAGGAGCAGTGAGGTAAGTGTGCTGTTTGTTTGTATTAAATGGCCTTATCTGATGGTGAAGGGCTGGGCTGGGCTGCTTCTAGTGACTCGAGTGATCTCTCTTTCCCCCTAGCTTGCCTCTTACCACCAGCCTCCCATCCCCTCACTGTGAGTGAGAATGGAACCCATGAAGTGAAGTACACATGCATCTGATGGTGGATGACACTTCCCCAGCCGTAAAACCTGTGCTGCATTCAGATGAGTCATTAGGTCATTGTTTATTGGCTTTGGTGTCTGGAATGACTTCTGAGTGGGTGTTTTGGGTGGGGTGAGCCTACCACTGGCATTGCCTCTGCTCTTGCTATATGACTGGACTGTTTACATGCCACAGGACATGCTTGGCATGGGGTCATCATTTGTTACAGTTGGCCGTTGGCTGTCATTTGGGTTGTGCTGGAGGGCTTAATGCTGTTGTGATTCCAGTGTATGACATATAGGGATTTGGGGGTTGGCTGCCATGTACTGGATATGAATGGGAAGCATCATCCTGCTGTAGAGCAGTGACAGTTATGGTCATGCCATTGTCTGAGGTCTCACACAGGTTGCTGAACCCTTGCTGTATATCAAGTCTGTGGGCTGTGATACTGCTATAAATGTCCTGTATTTTATGCAGCTGTCCCTGTTGAGCATTACCCTCCCTGCTCCAACTGTCTCAGTTCAGGGTACATGCAGATAAAGCAATCATGACCTGGTATTCATCCTGCGTCAATGTTGGGCATTGAGAGTCCCCCCCAGTGGGTTCTGTGTATCAGTTCCATTCTCTGGCGTGGATGTTCTGTGTAAGTGTCTGCTATGTGACACATCCAGGCTGTTGTTTTGTGTGCCCTTCTCACAGCATTGTATGTCTGACTGTGTGTTGCACTTTTAGGGGGGCAGAATCTGCTGTTCAGGTTGCAAGGTAACAAGTGCAATGCCTGCTGCAGTGATAGTTGACTGTACTCAAGTGAAGTGGTATATAGTTCGGTATTTGAAGGGTGGCTTTTGACAATTTTTTTTCATTATCAGGAACACCACATCTCCCAATGCTTTACCCCCAAGTTAGATTTTTTGGCAGGTCATTTTTTTCCTCACGTTAACTTATTTTGTTTTAGTTTTGAAAACTCCACAATCCCCAAATACGGCAGCTGGTGCACGGCTCCATTTAGTGTGACAGTGCGGTGCCGTCCCACTCGGTTCAATACATTTGTATTGAGGCAAGCAGTGCAGTGCCGCACTTTTACCCTAAATGGAGCCATGCACCATCAGCCATGTTTGGGGATCAAAGAGTTTTAAAAACAAAACAAAGAAAGTTAACATGCGAAAAATACTTTTTTTTACAGCTGAAACACCTAATCGGGGGGTAAAGCTTTGGGAGGTGGAGTGGTCCTGATAACAACAGCTTTCCTTTAAGAAAATAAAAGTAATTATTTTGATAGAGATATTGGTTGGTTGTAACAAGTAAAAGAAGGTTTTAAAAGCAGCCAAATAGTGTCAAAATGACCCTCAAAATGACCCTCAAAATGCACCATAATGCATCTAAAACCTCATTGCTTCTGGGAGTCCAGGTAGCTCCCAGAACCCTGACCTGTGAGGGGTTGGGGAAATTGTAGTTCATGAAGACCCCACACTTCTAATTTTAGCACTACATCACTGTCTGTTCCTCAAATCTAAGTTTGCAATAAAGCAATAAGTCACAAGGGGGTGTGGGTTATCGGGGGATTTACCACGGCTGGAGTGATTTGCCCACAAGGCGCAGCCGAGTGGGTAAATCCCGCCAGCCTTGGTAAATCCCCCGATAACCCACATCCCCTGAGTGGCTTATTGTGATTATACCATAGATATGCCATGAATGAGCTCTTTTTTAAAAAAAGTATATTTTTTATGTACTAAAAATAATGTTTTTCAGAGAAATAAGCTTACGCTGAAAAAAATAGTGCCTTATGTAAGATTTATATTCCAAAATATGCACATAGAAAAGCGTTTATAGCCCACCATGTTTGCCTTTTGGAGGTTTCTTTATGTTGTTGCAGTTCAAGCTGCAACCTGCAGCATTTTCTTATTGGTTGCTTGCTTGTAATACTGCGTTTTGTTGCCGACAGGACTGGATGGCCGAGTTGCTGTTAAGGGCCCACGGAGTTTGAGTTGGGAGCTGCGGGAGAAAGTGATAGTGTAGCCAGCTGAGGGACTTTTGTGGCATGTGGAGAAACCACAGGTGTTGCCTCTTCTTGACATGTTGTGACCCATTGTGTTGCCGTCATGGAGCTTCCGGGTTAATGTCTGCATCATGAAAATGGACTCGGGAGAATCTGTTACAGTCATCGGAAGTTCTTTGGTGTTTTTTTTTTTTTTTCGTGCTGCCATTAATTGAGGAAGAGCAGGGATTTTAAATAGAGACAGGGACTGTATGGGACAGAGAGGAATTGTACAGGAATTGAGCGGAGCTGAACGGAGAAAACAATTATTTAGAGGTGAGCTGGGTGGAAGTGGTTGAGGGGAAACAGAAAGGCTGTTTAAGATTAGACACTGAGGCTTACAGAGTATTTTGTTTGTGATGTACGGAGGTTGTTTCGGGATCCCCGGTTAGCAGGGAAGCAAGATGGCTGTTGGAGTTCTGAGATTTCGGGGTCAGACTTTTTCTTTAAACATGCAGCTGGCTGGCACCTTTTGCAGTGATTATCAGATGATTTACAACAGAGGTAAGGTGCCAGCCTACCGTTCTGATTGGTTGCTTTCTGAGGTGCATGGTATAATTAAGTAATAAGCCACGAGGGGGTGTGGGTTATCGGGGGATTTACCATGGTTGGTAAACCACACCCCTGAGTGGCTTATTGCGATTATACTATGTTCATTTTTATTAGGTTTATGTAATTATTTACATCCTTTGTTTATTTTATAAAAAAAATGAAAGCTTTAGAGGAGATATTCATCCACAAGAGAAAACAGTCCATTAGTTGCAATTGAAATATGCATTTATTGCGAGTAAGCAATAGATAGTTAGGTGCAAAGTTAAACAGACTTAGTGCATTCTTGAACATTTTCAGACTTTTGTAGAGATTTCTTATATTTTTAAGTGATAATGTTTATTTTAGAACAGTTTGAGGTTTTAAGAACATTTGTGAGACAGAAACCGTTGTAAGTGCAGTCTTTATTTTAGTCAGAGTTCATAACTTGTGTACAGAACTGCTGTGGAGTTGTTTTTCATCCAGTATGTTTTGCATTGCAGGGTTTGTTGCTGTAAGTATTTTTCTTCCTGGTTGTCTGTGACCTTGTATGTGCTGTGCTGTGACCTGTTGGATAGGAGAAAAGAAAGAAGGTTTATTTTTTTTTTCAATGGTGGTGAAGTTTTTTGAAGGTTTATTTACTTACTTGTTATGTGTAGATGAAATTCACTGTTCCATAGTTAACTAGGTTTTCTACGGAAGGTATTTTCAGGCATAGCTCGTTATCTGATCGGTTAGTTCCAGTGGCTGCTTTCTGGATTGAAAGATGCGCAGCTTGATGTGATGTGTGAGCGATCGGTGTAAGTTCTTCGGGGTTTTCTTCATTGGTGCTTCTATTTTGGTTCATGATGGTTGCCTGTAGCAGCTCCTGACTTTTTGGGTATGGAAAAGGTAGAGTTGTTTCTGATTTACTATTTTCTTTGGTAGGTAGTGGTTCTGGTGGAGCCTGGAAACATTTGTTGGTGCTTTCTCCACTTATGATTTGACCCAATTTTTTTTAAATTCATACAAATTTGGGTGCTAATATCTTTGAAGCTTTGCTTTTATGTCCCGTGATTGTCATAATTTGTCTGGCTTCCATGCCAGAATTGCTTAATAGAATGACTGCAGTGGCACGGAGTGAGTGATGTGTGAACACTGTCTCAAAATTTGCTTCTTTGCAAATACGGGGAAGCATGTTAGCTAGGAAGTTGAATCCCATAGGCTCTGCACTGTTCCAGACTGACATGGTGCTGAGGAGTGATTGATTTAATTTTTTTTGATGGCAAATTAGACAAGGTGGGTTTTAGGCAATTTGGAGAGGTATTTTTTGTAGCTGCTGAGTGGGCAGAGAGGATCGTTTGGTTGTGCGAACATACATCTTCTTGTGAATTGTTTAGTGAGGTCATAGATTTCCTTGTGGTTTTTACTTAGTTCATTAAAACTTTTTGTTAAATATTCTTCTCCATTTTCTGTTGTTTTGATTTCGAAGGATTGTGTCAGCTGTCTTATCCCTTCATTTCCTATGCAAGTAAAATGTAATACTATGTCTTAGCAGACTTTTTTTACAAGCCCTGTAGCTGTGTCTGGTGTTAAGGCTGAAGAATTTCTTAGCTGAGTTAACTGATTTATTGTTAGGGGATTGTGATGCTCAGTTTTATCTTTCCCTTCTTTTCTGAAGTGCTTTATTACCCCTTTGAAAATGTTGTTTGATATATTGAATTCTGTGTCAGCCATTAGGTTAAAGCTTTGAGTTAGGGGAGGGTCATTTAAATATCTATTTAACCCTGCCCTTAGGCATGTGTAACTAGTTAGAGAATATTCTTTTCCATCACTGTTATGAACTGTGCTGTAGAATTCTCATAGTATGTTATTTAGCTGTGATGGAGTTATCGTGTTTAAGTGTACTTCTTTACCTTTTTGTGTACACCAGTCAAAGAAAACATTGATTGCCCATCGAGTTTGTTTCTGTGCTGCAATTTCATGAAGTTCCCTTTCTAGGTCAAGCATTTCTTGGGCTGTGACTTCCTCATGACGTTGTCTTTTTTTTTTGTCTCAGGATTGGCTGGTTGTAGAACGACGGTGAGGACCGCAGAATTCGAGTTGGGTGCTGTGTGGGATGATGATGCTGTGGCGGGGTGAGTGCTACTACAAATGCTGGCAGTTTCAGCCATTGAAGATGGATGGAGTACCGGAGAATGGAGGTCCTGTAAAGGTATGTTACTTTTGCAATTTCTGCTGACTGATTCTCTAGGGTGTTAAATATTGAGTCCAGTTCTTCGCTATGAGGTTGAAGGAAGTATCCATGTTTTTGGTTTTTTGTCAGTTCTGACATTACTGAGCAGCATTAACGGGAGAAAATATGGCCGTGCTTTGAAGTTGTTTTGGCTGTCGAAGGAATTTAGTGATAGGGTGGCACAGGACAGTGCCAGGCTGGCACATGTTGCAGTGATTATCAGTGAATAACTAATGGGGGTAAGATGTCAGCCTGGGAATGTGATTGGTCAGTGGATTAGGTCCATAGTATAATGAGACTTATTGGTCCAGCAGAGGTTCAAATTACACATCTCTCTCTTTCTCTCTGTCTCTCTCCCAATTGAGAGTGTGTGTGTGTGTGTGTGTGTGTGTGTGTGTGTCTCTGTAGATAGAGAATGCTGGATAGACAACCATGTTCCACCATTCCTCTTCTCTCTCTCTCTCTCTCTCTCTCTTTCTCTGTGTCTCTAGGAACCAGATTTATACAGGGAAATGCTGAAAAGTGAAACTGATCACATATGATAACTTACTTGACT
Source organism: Neoceratodus forsteri (assembly GCA_016271365.2). NCBI lineage: Eukaryota > Metazoa > Chordata > Ceratodontiformes > Ceratodontidae > Neoceratodus > Neoceratodus forsteri. Next base: position 818,623,527 of record CM057450.1, on the reverse strand, counting down.
TTTTTGTCAACTTAAACTTTTAAATTATTTCCCAAACTTTTATAAATAAAGCTTACTATGTGGACTGAAAGGAGGCTGATGGCTTGGATAAAAAAAAAATATGTATTTCTGAAATCACTGACTGTAACCTACAGAATATGTATGTAATGTTTATCACTGCTTACCTTGATGGAGTGCATAGTACTATACGGTACAGGTATTTAACTTGTTTTGTTTTTTTGTTTTGTTTGATCCTCAAGACCACATTTCCTTACCCCCACCCCCCAACAACCACCATACACATTTGTATCTAAACTTGCTCTGTAATCCAATAGCATGAGTGCAAAAGTGGAAGAACTGTGTGCCTTATCAATCTGAATCACATAACCTGTCATACATAGAAATGTAGCCCTCTCTCTCTCTCTCTGTCTAGGGGTATGGATACAATAAATCCATGGGAAGGGGGCACCCACAGCAGCAAAAACACTTCCAATGGCCACATCACCAAGGCCCAGATGTCACACACAGGCAGAGGATCCAGGTTTGTAAAATTTTTGGTGGGGCCTAGGGGTCAGGGGTCAAGGCCCTGCCCCCCATGTCAGGGGTCAAAGGTCAGAGGTGAACCATTGGGCTGTAGGGCCTTGGAGAGTCGAGGAATGATAGATATTGGGTGGCTCCCGATGACATCCTCCAAGCCCTGACCACTGATCCATGACTGGGAGCCAATTGTCCAATGTCTTGCAAGCTCAATCATCATCCCCCCCCCCTTTTAACCCATGGTAAGCACCACAGTCTCAGTAGCAGACTGAGTAAGCATACGCCCAGGAGATATGATGAATTAGCCTGTCTCCACTGAATACAAACCTTTTTTGGTAGAGGTTCCCCCCTTCTGTCCCCATTCCATGATTGGGGAGCCAGTAGTCCAGTGACTGGCTAACTTTTCACCCCCTCCCAAACTCCCAGCATGTGCACCAGTCCCATTGATGAACTGGGTAAGCACATATCAGGGAGGAAGGGAGAACAAATGTGGGGCTGGTGGAACCGTAACCATCAGCATCATCTGCTTGCTCAGTCTGTTGATGAAAGGCTGGCCCACTTTGTGGGTAATGGAGGAGAGACTGAAGTAGCTGGCTGTTGGATTACTGTGCCCCTAAATCACTGATCTGGTGTTGGGGGGGGGGCTCTGGCTTTTTTTTTTCAATATAATTTAGTTTTTATTGAACTTTTGAGGTTAAACAGAATACACAGTTTATCATCCCATAACTCTGTTATCTTTTACAGTATGTTTACTTAACACTCACAAAAAAAGTATATGGGGATTTTGAGGTGGTGGGCAAAGAGGGGACTATGCTTGTTCTGCTGCATTAGTGACATCATTATGTTCTGTTGCAGTAGTGATGTCACTACTGCAGCAGAACAACTTGAAATGCTGGCATATTGTTGCTTTCTTCTATTTAATTCTGTGGTGACAGTATTCTAGAACCTCTAGAGACTTCACAAGTCAGTTTCATTACGAAAGAGAAAAAAAAACAAAAAATGCACATATTTTACGTACTTCTACTATACACTATAAAAAGTAGAGAATGAGCAACATTATGCACAACCTGTGTGTTCTGTCACCTCAGGGGTTCCAGTTCCCATGGACCTCTCGATCTTCGCTCTCGAGTTCAGAGGGAATCAGAACCCCTCTATGACAGAACACACTGGTTGTGCATAGTTGCCCAGCCAGTATTCTCTATGCCATCTCCTGGCATAATGCAGAGAGCCAGGTTTTCAAGACAAGTCTTTTAAAACAGCATTTCCTCCCCTCCTCCACTCATGATAACACTTTCCCAGTCACCAATTTATACATTAATACATTAATAAAATGGTCAGGAATGGAAGCTTTTCTAAAAATTGGAATTTGGGGATCTAATGGTAGGCTGGGCTGGAATGGGAGGGGGATCTGGGACTAGTTTCTTCTGTTTTTAGGTATATTCCTGTGTCTATAATGATGCTGTGGGAGAGGAGGGCCTCTGACTCTACATAGAGATTTAACTCAGCTCTGCATCAGGACACAGTTTTAGCCACAGCTACAGAATGAGACAACACTAAATTCACATTTTATGACTGAGACACCTGGGATGCACCTTGCCATTGTTGATGCCTTCAAGGAGGCTAAATTATAAACATAGAAACATAGAAGGTGATAGCAGATAAGGACCGCAAGGCCCATCCTGTCTGCCCATTTCTTTTTCTACCTTATGAATGTGCCATCGGCCTTTACTCTGTCAGTGGCATATCTATTCATACTCATCTGTATTGCTTCCTTATGCCTATCCCATGCCTGTTTGAAGCCCTGCACTGTATTCATATCCACCACTTCCTGAGGTAGGCCGTTCCATGTATCCACCACCCTTTCTGTGAAAAATAACTTCCTCACATTACCCCTTAATCGGTCTCCCTCTAATCTCATGCTGTGTCCTGCTGGCCTGCTATTTTTCTTATACTGAAACATGTTAGACTCTTTCATCGTGTTAATGCCCTTAAGGTGTTTGAATGTTTCGATCATATCATCTCTCTTCCTCCTTTGCTCTAGGGTATACAAATTGAGCTCTGTTAATCTGTCCTCATATGTCTTCTGATGTAGTTACCGAACCATTTTGGTTGCCCTTCCCTGGACTGCCTCCATTTTGTTAATGTCCTTGTGCAGGCGCGGCCTCCAGTACTGCACGCAGTACTTCAGATGGGGCCTAACCAGTGTCTTGTAAAGCGGGATTATTACCTCCCTCTTATGACTTGTGATACCCCTACTAATACACCCCAACATCTCAACATCATAACTTTCATTTCAGCAAAAAAATGGCCTCTACTGCCAGACTTAGACTGGAAGCATCCCCTATAGAGGCTGATGCAAAGTACAGAGAGAACAGCAATAACCCAGATTTGTGTCTTTGTTTGCCAATATTAAGTACATGTTTGCACACACCACCCTAAAATTCTGCATATGCACCATTTCATACTAGACAAGTCTACAACCCACTTAAGCTGCAGCAGGGGATGATAAAAATCCCTACCATAGGGAAACTATGAGAAGATGTATTTACTGACTCTACCCAATTCCATCATATATTCCAGCAGTTTTACACCAAATGATACTATTTTGACAGCACAGCCACATCAGCTCAATTAGATGAATGCAAGAGAAAGTAAGGAAGGGAAAAGCTTCCTAAGATGGATCATAACTTCCAAGAAAAATCAACATAGCTGGCCTTTCACTAGATGCTTTTTAATCCATTCTAATACCCAAAGTGACAGTGGTTCTTTAGGAAACCAACAGGTAGAACAGATTCACAATGGGGGGGGGGCAATCATTTTACAAATACCAGTAACACGGAAAGGATGCCTGTCAGAATTACACAAATAGTTGCTTCAAGTACACTCAGGAATACCCTCGGTGCTAGAAAAGAAAACTGCAAGTTTCCCATTGTACATTCAGAAAATTTCTGCCCTCGAACACACACACACAAGGAGAGCTTATGTCTTGGTTAGTCCATTATTTATTGCAGCAAGGTGCCTTGTGTTTGTTCGAGTGCAGAAACTCTGTCAAAATTAGTCCAGCACAGTGACTCTCCCTTTCCTTATTCAGGTGGGTGCCAAGCTCCTAGCTCCACTGGCGCAGCACCTGAGCAGACAGTCTCATGGATTATTGCATACATCCCTAGCTCAGTTGTACTGCTGTACCTTTAGGTTTAGCTGCAGTTTGATCCTGGCAGGCCCCTGAGCGGAATTCTGGACTCCAGGGAAAGTTCAGACTCAGGGGGCCCCTACCAGCTCACACACACAGCCCTTAATTTTGCTGGGAGACTGGGGTCCCTCTTGTTGCTGGGCCCTGGTCTTGGAATTATCCCTCCCTTACTCCCGAGTCCCCCACCCTCTCAAGGACCCTCCTGCTTGACTGCCATCAGACATCAGTTTTTACTGGTGACTGGTCTGGGAATAGTGATTAAGTACAGATGAGACGACCATAGAGTACTTACAATCTGGTGTGCGATGGTGATGGTCTGATCTCTCTTCCTCTCCTCGGCTCATCATTGTCATCCTTCCAGTCAGTTTTGGGCAGGGCTCATGCTGGCTACTGGTGCTGTGCTGGCTCATGAAATCAGTTCTAGAGTTGTCGTCTGCTGTGGCCTGGTCCCTCCGTGCTCAAAACATCATCCACCGATGTCGTCTAATGTCGTGACCACTGACCTGACCAGACCTGACTAACCCCCCCCCAGACCCAGAGGACTCTCTTTCTCCTCCCATCCCAACCCAGACTCTCCTACCATCTCACCCACCCATCCAGACTACAAGCCCGAGGACTCTCTGATTTTCTCTCTCCCAAGTCTCGACCTGGTCTCTCTCTCTTTCTCTCTCTCTCTCTCCCCATCTTCCCCCCTCTCCCTCTCTCTCTCTCTCTCTCCCCTCTCTTCTCTCCCCTCTCTCTCTCCCTCCTCTCTCCCTCCCTCTCTTTCTCTCTCTCTCTCCCTCCTCTCTCTCTCCCCCTCCCTCTCTCACCCTGGGTGGGCCACGGGCTCGACTCTCCTCACCACAGCAGGGCCACACTGCACAGCACCATGGTCTTCAAAGCAGGCAGCTTCTGCTCGCTTAGTCACCTCACCCTTTAAGACTGGGCCTGTGGCTGGGCTAAGACTACCACCGCTGGCTCGACGCTATGCACACCTGCTGACTTGCCCTTAGTTGGTGCCGTGGACCAACCGGCAACCCGCACACCACCACCACAGAATCAACACTGGCTGCAGCATACCACCTTTCGACCATCGTCGTCTGCTCTAGTCTCTCTCTCCAGACTACTCCAGTTGTAGAATCAGTGCCGCGGCCACCTGAACTAAAAAAAACTGTCCCGAAAAGCCAAAGGGTCTCATTAGTCACTGAGCTGAGCTTGCCTCACTCTGGGCTGTCCTGTCCTCACCTTACTGCCACACGCCACCTCTCACAAATCACCCGATGGAGATCAACACACGCATATCGCACCTATAAGTCCCCCCCCCCCTGCCAATCACAGTGCGGCAATGCTGGCAAATTGAGAAATGCCACTTTGCCAACCAACCAACCAGCAGCACTTACTCAATGATTGGGGGGGGCAAACCAAACAGCCAGCAAATAACTAAAGGCACAAATTTTAAATAAAAAAACAGGAGCGCCGTGCCGACTAGTCAGTTAAACAGGAAGGGGGCGAGGGGGCATGCTGACAGCTGGTGCAGCCCTGCGGGTAACAGCAGATGCATGCGTGCAGCACTGACCCAAAAAAATAGGCAGGCAGTAGAAATATTGCTGAGGCTCAGCCCAGGTCTGTAAATATTGATGGGGCTAGTGCTCCACGGGCCCATACAACTCGGCGCCTATGCACACAGGGTCCCTTTTCCTTGCTAGTGCTCGATAAAAACAACAGGTTAATAAAGGAATAATGCATGACAGGGTGTGTGCCATGCTGGGATAACGTCACAACTGGGGTGGCTGAGTAGTGAGGCTGCAGGCAGAGTGCATACAAAACCCAAGAAGTGATGTTATCCCAGCACGGCACACACACTGGAGTGCATTATTCTTATTATACAATGGCTCATTTGTAAAAGAAATGTAAAAAAAAAGATGAAAAAGTATGTTTAAAGCCCTTTTTTGCCATTTTTCATATGGGTAGGCATACTTTATAAAAAAATAGTGCTGATTTATTGTTTTAGCCAAAAGATTGAGCTGCTGTGTCTTTTCGTGTGACTATGCAGTCCTCACAGGAAGTTTTGTCTGTGTTGCTGCCAGTCTTTGTTAATCTGTCCTATTTCATCGCTGTTCATGTTTTCTTTTGTCACAGTTTGGAGTTTGCATTACTTTGTCTTTCTCTTTTCATTACTTGCTCTTCATGCAGTTTCTGCAAATTGGGAATAGGAGATTGTGCCACCCACCGCTTTGGCAGCTGCATGCCAAGTCCTATGAGAATTTTTGATATGCAAGAGGAAGGAGGTAGGGAGAATGTATCTTATTTTGTCACTTTTGAGTTTCTGTTTCCTTGTCGTTCTGTTTCTGTGACTGGTTCGTCATGCTGCTTCAAAGTGGGAAATAGGGATTGTGTCCCCTCACCACTTCAACTGCCTGCCCATTGCCAGTTATGTGAGGATGTCTGATATGCAAGTGGGAGGTGGGAGGAAGAATGTAACTGGATGCATTTACTTGGTTCAGTTAAAAAAAAAATAAGATTAGAAGGTGACTTGAGTGAGTGAGTGAGCAAGCGTGAGAGAAAGCAAGCATTACAAAAAGTGCCGTGTGACCACAGTTTATAGACATGCTTGCTCAGTTGCTCATTCTTGACTGGGCACACTCAGTGGGTGAACCAAGTTTTAATGGGTTTCGCTTACCTTTTTTAAATATGGAAAATAAACTTTAAGGATTTGAAGGGAAATGTGTGAATGTTGTGGTGTTGGTCTTGGCAAGTTTCTCTGTTGTAGGAGGGAGAAATTTACACTGCTGTGAAGGAGATGGGAAATGTGTTTTTTACCACGATTGAGAATGCTACGTGTACTGATTTATTTTTTTCATGTGATTTGGTCATGTATGTGCTGGGACTAGATCCATAATGTATGCTGGTATAACATTACGGGTCCAGTTCCAGACTGATTAATCAGAGCCCAGCATTCTTTCTTGCCATTGCATAATGCATATTAAACAGTTCCTTTCAATAACGGAATGCCCACACGGAACTTGAAGAAACAACAGGGATCCCAAATGCATTAAACATATTCCCACATAGCTCTGGGGAGCATCAGTTAATTAGTGGGAAACACATTCAGCTTTCACATGCCTGGTATGGCCGTAATAGCAGTTTTTACCTGGATAAAGGAGGCTGCACAGTCTTTAGGGCAGCATTAACTTGGGACAGCCATGGTTACAACTGTTTGAAGGTAGCACAAGTACCAGAAGAGTTCATAGTGCCTAATAGCCCATTATTCTTGGCAGGCATCCAAACTCTCAACTATCTCCATCTCTCTCTCTCTCTTTCTCTCTCTCTCTCTCTCTCTTTCTCTCTCTCTCTCCATACTGACTCAGTGAGTCCCCCTCGGAACATGCAATCCTCGCGGCTTGGGGTTTGCATGTTCCCTCATAGCCCCTGCATCCTTTCCCAGGACTGGCAGCAACTGTCCCCAAATTGAGAAGGAGGACACATACCGTGGAGCTCCAAATCAGCTCACTGTCTGGACGCTACACTCCCTGCCGCATTCTTGTCCACAGGATCCCGACACAAATTGGTGCAGGCTGCCAGGGCTCTCTGCAACTTGCAGCTGCTGCCTCCCCTCTCAACGTTAGCTGTCCTACAAAATACTGTGCACCTTGTGGCTACTGGCTCCAACTTCTTCCTCTGTGTCCCCCCCAAGTGCCACCTACCGGGGGCTGGTGTAGCAATCAACCCCACCAGCCCTGAGTCACTCTCACTCCCTCACCACTCACTCCTCTGACTGGGACTCCACATCCTGCCTAAACTGCTGGGCTTTATCCCCCCTCCCCCCTCACACACACCCATGGTGACCTCCTGACCCATGGAAGGCTCCACTCTAGTGCTTTGAAAAATTAACCACTTTTTCTAGTGGGCTGAATTAGGCCACAAAAACCCAGGAATGGCCAAGTAGAACTAGTAATCTCCCAAAGATGGGAGTTACATAAACATAGAAACTGACAGCAGATAATGACCTCTGGGCCCATCTAGTCTGCTCATTTTCAATTATGATAACTTTTGCTGCAGACCCAACTTGCCCTACAGCACAGTCACTTCCACCCAACTCCTTCCTCCTAGGATTCCTTTTTGCCTGTCCCAGGTCTTTTTGAAACCCACCACTGGTTTAAACCCACTGTCTCCCATGGAAAGCTGTTCCAGGAATCCACCACTCTTTCTGTGAAGAAGTACTTCCTCACATCTCTCCTGAATCTACGTTTTTCCAGCTTCATATCAAGACCCCTTGTTACACAGCTTCTTTTTCTCTGAAAAATATCTCCCTCCTGTACCTTATTAACCCCCAAGAGTTATTTTGAATGTCTCCATAATAGCCCCAATCTCCCTCTTCTCCTTCAGGGTGTACATATTGAACTCTTTCAATCTTTCCTCATAGGGCTTCTGATGCAGACCTTGTAATATTTTGACAGACCTCACCTCTCTTCTTGCTGCTTTCTTTTTTCAAACTGTTCTCTCTTCCACACCTTTCTTCTTTGACTGCTCCTTTCTCCTTTCTTCCTTTGCTAACCCCCTGCTCCCTTGAATAACTTGCATCATGGTGGGACTATCTCCCCTTGGGATCTCCCTACTCTCTATCTCAGCTTGTGGTGGCCCACTTTCTGCCTTTCATATTTCTTCCATCACACCACCCTCAGTTATATTAAATGTCCATAGAAGTAATATTTGTATCATCCACTGAGGACTGTGGTTGCCTTCTGGATGAAAGCAGGCTATTACCTTGATACAGGTACTTATCCTTCCAAGTTGGCCTACGGTCCCCATTGTAGACATACTTCTCCTTCCTGCACCATTCTTTCTACTATTATAGTACTTGAAGTCCTTGGTATGAACGGAGTTCCCTCTTCTTCCACATACAGTACAACACGCACTCACCACTCACATTGTAAACACATGGGAAACACAAGATTAACCAGATAAATAATCTACCTTTACTAAAAATTGTATTTTTACACCAAGATGACTATAGCAATTCATCTTTACATTTAAGGCCATGAAACACCCTTATCAAGTTAATGTATTAGCTGCCGTAGTGGCTCTGACCAGAGTTTGTTTCTACCAGGACTCAGCATTTCTCTGTTTCACAGCCTTTTCCAGTCAGTGCTGTCTTGTTCATTTCTTTGAAATGTGGCAGGGTTCAGAGGTCCTTCTGGTCTGAGCTAAAATGTGGCAGATGGCTAGCCAGCAGGGAGCAGACTGCTCCTACCCATTTTCCTCTGTCCACCCTATGCTCTTCTGTAGTGTCAGCTAAACAGGAAAGGAACAGCACCTATCCTGGAAGCAGCAGGTCATTTTCTGGGGATTAGCAACTGGCTGGGTGAAAGGGTGGCCTGTCGTGCAGCCAAGGGCCCATCCCCTCAGCTGGTCATTAATTCTTAGGAAATGACAAGCTGTGAGGTCATTATTGTGATTATACATCTAATCACCATAGTAAGAATGGGAAACTGCTATTTTAACAAAGTTTACAAAGGCGTGTGCTGCTCTGAGCTGTACTGGGCATTTCTAAGGAATTAACACCCGGTACAGCAGCCAATCAGAGCTTGCAATCACTTTATGAAGAATAATTTAGACTTATAATTGTTCTTTTAAACAGAAAGATTCATGGAGCCAAACAGACGTACATTACCTCAGCTGTTCATAATAGTCTTCTCTCAGGTTTTAACAGGACAGCATTTTACATTTAGGCTACCTGGCCTCCAGGTTTACCCAGCCACTGCAACTGAAAGGATTTCATTTTGCTGCTGTTCCATTCAGTACCAGGCTGCTTCCTGAGTTTCTGTCCTGAACAGTACATGTGGTTCTTTTCCTGTCTTCCAGCTGGCAGACTGCACAGATAGTGCAGGCAGCACACCAGAGCAAAGGGGGCAGGGCACATTCACACCTGACTCTTAAGCCATGGTAACAATAAATCGTAAGCAACTCCTGTTCCTATAATAATCACATCTGTGTACTTATTGCCCTCTTTCCCTACTTATCAGGGCAATGTTAAACATAAAGGGATTCTCATTTACAGTGCTTTTTTACTTGTATACTCACCATGGAATGTATTTAGTGTGAAAGGTGAAAAAAAAAACATAAAACAAAGACAGAATAGAAAAGGAGAAAACAGACTAAAACAGTGATAGACAGGAAGAGTTGTAGTCCTACCATCCGGGTACTAGCTCCTGGGTTGTAAGAAACGTTCTTGTAACAAACTAGTCAGGGAAAAAAACAAGAGAAAAGAATAAATATAAAAGCTGTTTTACTTTGTGGGTAAGCAGACAGTTTTGACCTGGTGTGCTCATAGCCAGCATCTGTCTTCTACCTGACCATGTTTAACCTGTCACAAAAGACACATTACTCTCTTTTATTCAGCAGGCAAAGAACTCATAAAGTTTATGTAACTTCCATGATAGGAATTGCCCAATTAGCTCTATTGTCAGTCTTACTGATTGCTTCAGGTAACAGAAAGGTTCAGTCTTGGCCCCACTACTAGAATGATACATTGCCTCACAGCTATCATAAACTGACTGGTATTAAAATACATCTAAAAAAAATTATGATTGATGAAGTAAATGTAATAAATCTTGAGTCTGGCAGTATATTCCAAAGACCTGAGACTTCAAGAATAATAAGTCATGCACTACTTTAGCATTTATTCCTCTCCATGTTCTTCTGACAGAATGATGTGCAAATCTATTTCTTTGCATTTTAGTGAAACAGTTATCTTTTGGCAGGCAATGTCACCTGGACATATTGCTTTCTTCAGCAACTAGGAGTCTAATTGAACTTTGCTGTCAATTCTGTTAAGTTAAAAATAAAGATAGACACATGCAAGATTATCAAGTCAACAAGGAAAAGAGGTAAATTACAGACTCACTGAAGAGTATGACATATGCTGACTGCTAAACAAACTTTGGATACATAAGCATCAGAGCACAGCCTCATTGTAATAACTTATTTGTATGGAATGTTATAATGTGCTAAAGACTTAGGGCCATATCCATGAAGGTGTGGGATATAAACCAAAGAGCCATGTATATGGTGCAAGGACATAAGCCCCACAGACCCAAGGACTAGATTCACAAAACTGTTTGGAACTAAGTCCCATGCTGCAGCTCCATTTGTGGACCAAAATCTCTGCAGCTGCAGTGATTGTTATTTACAGCCACAGCAGTTGCGGAAGATGTTACGGCTTGTCCTATCTGCCCTAACAGTTTTCCACAAATGCAGGAATTTCCCAGGGCGACACCACCCACAAGCAGCTGTAAATCATGGAGCCAGTCATAATTCAGCTGCACTTCTGTGAATACCCTCAGATGTGGGGAAAACTGCGGCAACTTGCAGATCTGCAAGTAGCAACCCACTTGCACCGAGTTTTTCACGCAGCTGCAGGGGTTTGGGAATTTTCATGAATCTAGCCACAACTGTACATCTTGAAATATCCTCAACAGTGGTGGAATGGTCCAATGTGTGCATAGCTACATGTGACTTGGCATAGGAGGTAAGGAGCTATATCCATGGTGTGTCCTACTTGCCCAGTGACACCCCCTTAAGCCAACCTTATAAGGAGGAGGAATGTCCAGCATGGATCCTATGCAACAATGTCAGCTGAGAATACCCATACAGGTACAGGGCTGATAGATGCTGCCATAGAGCTGGTGCCAGTTAACCCAGAACCAGTGCATTCTGCACTAACTGATCCTTCAGTGACTCAAGACATAGGAGGTGGTCTTCGGCATCTGATGTACTCTGAATGCCATGATGGAGGAGTCGGCCATGGATTTCACCTTGATTATCAAACACAGTGGTGCCAGGGCCATGAGGGACTCTCTCACACACAATCCAGTGGTGTGGGATGGAATATCGGTCACAATCAATGTGACCTGCAGTACCCCATGGATGATATCGTCCATAAAGTAGAAACTGTGTGACCTGTATGGTACTGTGAAGAAGAAGCTGTCTATCCATTGCTGGAGCCACCTGGTCAATGGAAAGACAGCCAAACAATGTTCTAGAGCTGAATCCCATCAAAGATAAACTTGCTGACAATCTTAGTCAGCAGTTTTTTGATAATGAGGAGGATGGAGTCATCACCCTGTATAGTGCAGTACTATTCTATGTAAAGTAACACAATGTAGTCCAGCAAAACACTTACTATTGTACCTCTGCATTCAGCAGATGTTGGCCCATCATAGAACATGGAAAATGATGGGAATGGCAGCCCGCTACCATGCCAGCCTGATGCACAGCTCTGGATTGACTATGTTGAATACTCCATGCGGGACCCACTAGTAAGTATACAGAGGGTTGCACCTACTCAAGTGTGCAACAGAAAATGCTGTAATATCCACAGCAGATTAGTGCATGCCTACCCTCTGCAGGAGCAGACAGTTGTAAAAAATATGGTGGCCAATCAGGTGACAGCAAAAAAGGCACATAGTCTGCTGTATCACTGTGGACAGTGGAACCTGCAAACTTCTAGCCATTATAGAAACTGAAACACGGGTGGAGGGCATGAATAGCCTGCAGGGCACAGGAGGGTCCACAGATACAAATGCATCCTTCACAGACACACCCATCAGCACACAGGAGATAAGTACCTCATTGTCCTCATAACTAGCCCTGATCCTATTGACAGGCACAGCAATCTATAGTTAATGTGTACTGGGTAGAGCAGTTGGTTATCTTGAACGTACGTGTGTCAAACCCTTTACAGATATGTCAGATTATTAAAAAAAGCTTAACAAATTAAAAGACATATTGTATATAAAAGGAGGTACTCAAAGGAATAATTTTGTTGGCAGGTGATCAAAATGCCAAAGTGAAGGATGCCAGTGATGGTGAAAATGATATCTGGAATCTGGATGATCTACTAGAAATTCCAATTGGACAATCTAGGGATAAAAATTAAAACAAAAAAAAGGAAAAGTTGTGCCTTGCAGAAGAACTTGAAATTGCACATCATAAATGGCAGAATAAACGGTGCTCTACGTGAAAATATAAGATTCTCAACGTAAAGGGAGGATCTATGAGATGTTATATTTATAGATGCATTTGTCATGGAAAAAAATGAAGGCCTAGATACTCAAAGCAGATGCACGGCACAAAGTGGAGATGCGCCGTGCATCTCAGAAGATGGGCAGAACCGAGATAATCAAAAGGTAGAGATGCTTTGTGCATGTCCAGATGTGCCATCGCACACCTAAAATATATGTAGTGCATGTAGAGAGGGTGTTCCCATGAATGTGCTGCACACCCCTATATTCAGCCAAAATGTGCAGTACATCTGCAGTGCATCTTAGAGATGAGCAGCCCAATATTAGGCATGTTAAAAGCATGCCTTAATGGCCAGCCACCCATAGGCAGGCCACAGATCTGCAGGCAGGCTGTCTGAATACAGCCCTTGGAGGTGCAGCAGGATATGCTCCAGGCACCCACACATAGCAGTCATGCCAGGGTGGATGAACCCTGAGCCACCGGCACCATCCAGGGAGCAGCACCCCACACCACTCCGTGCACATAGCCATCCAGCAGCTGGTCACTGTCTGCACACTGCAGGTATGCAGCATATGGAGCTGGTGTTTCACATGCATGTGGTAGCCCTAGCAGCCTGTGTCACCATGTGCCCACCCCTGTTGCATGTCCAGGTAGCCCCTGTGGCCACTGTCCAGGTGGTCCCACTGTACCCCCGTCTGACCCTGTGCATGGCTATGGGGAGCTAGTCGACCAGTTGTGAGTATCCCACCACATGTAACTGTGCTGTGCTGTGTTGTTGGGTTTTGGTGACATAAAACATTACAAGAGGAGAGTACTACAGTTGGTGGTCAGTGCCAGTTCTTTGTGCTTCACTGTGCATGGCTATGGGTAATAGCATTGTATCCACTGAAATACAGTACACCAACCCACACACATACCTTCCATCACACCTGCCTGCTAGGCTGCAATACCTCCTGTTCACCTTTGTAGAGTGGTGGGTCAGCCCTGCAAAGCTGGAACTGAGTATTTCTGGGGTATGCAAATGCCCTGAATACATTCCAGTAATGCGATGCAAATGTGGGAAGTGGGCTTGGAATGTGCGGTGAGTCCATTTGCATATCCTGACTGAATATTGAAGTTTTGCGCACCGCGTAAGTGGCTTTGCATCGTGTATTTCCTCATGCTCCACATAAATCTCAGGTCACCTGCTGCACTGCGCATCTCCCTCTGCGTGATCATGCATCTTCAGGTTATTCAGTCAGACATGAGTGAGTGCATCTCATGGCTCATCTTCTGAATATCTCTTTATTTTGGGCTGGTGCATCTCAGACGCAAGGCGCAGGCACTTGCATGAGTTTGCAGGTGACCTTTGAATATCTATGCCTAGGAGTCTGAAAATAAACAAAATATATAACACTAATCATTTTGCATTAAATACAGAGTTAAGAAATAATATCAGAGTCCCTAGAATTAATGCTCCAGTATGTACTGATGCTCATAAAAATATGTGTGTAAGTTATGCAAAGCACATAAACTGGACAGACTATAGCAAGATACAAATAATAAACATCTTGGCACAGTCTGAAGCACAGAGAAAGAAAATTAAGATTATAGAATGGGGTTCATTTAATAAGGATAGGGACACAAAAGATTTTTAACTGTGTATCATGAACTGTGTTTATTGCTATAAATTTAACACCTAAGGATAGCAAATACCCCATCTACAATGTAGGTGAGAAGAGAAAGCAGTATGATAAATATTGCATAACAACAAAGAAAGCACTGAACAGAATAGGTAGAAAGACAAATAAGCATGCAGATATTGTCCACAGAAAAGCATTTGTCAACATCAAAAGAGATTACAGAAATGTATTGAGAAAGAAGAAACAGGGATATAAATGCAAATTATGGGATTATCTGCATGAGGCTATTACTGAAAAAGGCACCACAAAATTATGAGCAGAGTAGCATATAGTACGGAGACAAATATTAGTACTTTAAACATAATAGCCATGATTAGTTCCACTGTTTGGATTACTCATTTTAAAAGGGTCTATAACAGAGATGAATGCAGTTGGAAGACTTTGCTCCACAAATTAATTCTCGAATTCACCAGGATCTGTGAAGTTAATCTGCCAAACAAATTACAACTTTATCTTAATCTGGTAATTTTGTGGAGCGTGAAGCTTTCAGCTTCACCGGTGAACTAAAACTTTGTCCCATCTCTAAAGTTCTCCTTATGGCCTCTTGCCCATAATTTCTCCTTAATCTCTCCTGCCGGTAAAATTCTCCTTACTCTCCTGCCAACACCTTCTCCTTACACCCTCCTGCCCATAACTTCTGCTTACTCCCTCCTGCCCATAACTTCCCCTTATGCCCTCCTGTCCATAACTTCTCCTTACATATCTCTCTTGCCCATAAACTTCTCCTTACTCCCTCCTTCCCATAACATCACCTTACATATCTTTCCTGCACATAACTTCTGCTTATTCCCTCCAGCCCATAATGTCTCCTAACTCTCTCCTACCCATGAACTTCTTCTTACTCCCTCCTGCATATAACTTCTCCATACACCCTCCTGTCCATAACTTCTCCTAACTCCCTCCTGCCCACAATGTCTTCTTTCATGTCTCTCCTGGCCATAAATGTCTCCTTACTCCATCCCGTCTGTAACTTCTCCTTACATATCTCTCCTGCCCATAACTTGTCCTTACACCATCTAGCAATAACTTCTCCTTGCCCTCTCCTGCCCATAACTTCTCCTCTAATATCTCTCCTGCCATGACTTCTCTTTACACCCTTCTGCCCATAACTTCTCCTCACTCCCTCCTGCCTATAACATCTCCTTATGACCTCTTGTCCATAACTTCTCCTTACTCCCTCCTGCCCATACCTTCTCCTTATGCCCTCCTCCCATTAACTTCTCCTTACTCTCTCCTGTCCATAAACTTCACCTTGCTCCATCCTGTCCCTAGCTTCTCCTTATGCCATCTTGCCAATAAATCAACTTAACCCTCTCCTGCCAATAACGTCTCCTTACATATCTCTCCTGCCAAAACTTCCCCTTACACCCTTCTACTCATAATGTCTTCTTACTTTGTCCTCCCATAAACTTCTCCTTACTCCCTCCTGCCCATAATGTCTCCTTCTGCCCTCTTGCCCATAACTTCTCCTTACTCTCTCCTGGCCTTAACCTCACTTTACTCTCTCATGCCCATGAAGATCTCCTTAGTTCATCCTGCTCATAACTTCCCCTTACCCCATCCTGCCCATAACTTCTTTTGCCCTCTTGCTCATAATTTCTCATTACTGTCACCTGCCCATAACCTTCTCCTTACTCTCTCTTGCCCATAAACTTCCCCTAGCTCCTTCCTGCTCTTAACTTCTTCTTTCATATGTCTCCTGCCCTTAATTTCGTCTTACTCCCTCTTGCCCATAACTTCTTTTTATGCCCTCCTATCAATAAATTCTCCTTACTCCATCCTGCCTATAGATTATCCTTAGTCCCTCTTGCCCATATAGTTTTCTTATGCCCTCCTGCCCATATCTTCTCCTTATTCTCTCCTGACCATAAACTTCTCCTTTCTCCATCCTGCCCCTATCTTCTCCTTATGCAATCTTTCCCATAACTTCTCCTTATGCACTCCTGCTCATAACTTCTCCTTACTCCCTCCTGCCCATAACTTCTCCTTAATCCATCCAGCCATAATCCTCTTTACTGTCTCCGGATCATAAATTTAGCCTTATTCCCTCCTGCACATAACTTCTCCTTTCGCCCTTTTGCCATAACTTCTCGTTACACCCTCCTGCCATAACTTCTCCTTACACCTCCTGCCCATAGCATCTCCTTACACCCTCCAGCCCATAATTTCTCCTTATTACCTTCTGCTCATAACTTTTCTTTACTCTCTCCTGCCCATAAACTTATCTTTACTCCCCATTCACCAAAAAATACCACCAGCAGCTTAAAATCTGGTTCAGTTTCAGTTGGCATACATCTGTATCCCTGTCCCCTGGGATGAGGCTGAAAATAGGCAAACAAATTGTCTAGTATTCCTTCCCGGTCAACATACACTAAATAAATGAATAAATAAAACATCTGCACATAATTTCTCCTTTCGCCCTCTTGCCATAACTTCTTGTTATGCCCTCCTGCCCATAACTTTTCCTTATACCCCCTACCCATAACTTCTCCTTACTCCCTCCTGCCCAGAACTTCTCCATATGCCCTCCTGCCCATAACTTCTCCTTTCACTCTCCAGCCATGACTTCTCCTTACCCGCTTCTGCCCATAACTTCTCCTTACATATCTGTCATGCCATAAATTCTCCTTGCACCCTTCTGCCCATAACTTCTCCTTACTCTCTCCTCCTATTAACTTCTCCTTACTCCCTCCTGCCCATAACTACTCCTTTTGCCCTCCTGCCCATAACTTCTCCTTACTGCCTTCTACCATTAACTTCTCCTTACTCCATCCTGCCCATAACTTCTTTTGCCCTCCTGCTCATTATTTCTCTTTACTGTCTTCTGCCCATAAACTTCTCCTTACTCTCTCTCCTGCCCATAAACTTCCCCAACTCCTTCCTGCTCATAATTTCTTCTTACATATATCTCCTGCCCTTAATTTCTTCTTACTCTTTCCTGCCCATAACTTCTTCTTATTCCCTCCTGCCCATAAATTCTCCTTACTTCCTTCTGCTCGTAACTTCTCCTTACTCCATCCTGCCAATAGCTTCTCCTTATTCCCTCTTGCCCATAAATTCTTCTTACTCCCCCCTGCCGTTAACTTCTTATGCCCTCCTGCTCATAATTTCTCCTTACTCTCTCCTGCTCATTAACTTCTCTTTACTCCATCCTGCCATAACTTCTCCTTATGCCCTCTTGCCCATAGCTTCTCCTTACTCCGCCCTGCCAATAACTTCTCCTTACCCAGGTTCACCTTCTTAAAATGAAGGAGTATTGATGACAAACTTACACATTGCCATTTTACCTCAACAAAACAGAAATCATCAAGCCTCCAGTTGGTGCAGTGGTTGGATTTCCGCTAGTGATGCTGGCGACCCAGGTTTTGGAATGGACCTGGGTCACTGGAGGTTGGGTACCTCATCCAGCACTCAAAAAAACCCTGGTGGAGGCCAGGGGATGCCACAGCTAGTGACAAATAACAACACTAAGGGGATGGGCAGATTCAGGATGTCATTGCACGTCCCCACCCTCAGTAAAAAATAGGGGAGAAAACGCTCTCTTTCTGCCACCTCCGTGAAGTCTGCCTTCAGCTTCAATTATCCTCCCAACTGGCTCTCCCACAAATAGATACAAGGATCATGGCTCCTACCCAGTGCCTCGACCCCACCCTCTGAGGGGTAAGTCGGGGGTTTTGTGGGGAGGAGCACAGCTGGTAGGTGGAAGCCAGATGAAGGCACCATGACTAGGCTGATGATTGGAAGCAAGACAGAGGGGCAAAAAGAAAAAATTGAAAAAAAAATCAGAAATCATCAAGAAGTGGATGGCTACACACCAAACCTAAAGGTTTGTTCTGGTATAGTAGGCGCAAAATATGCCAATATGCCCATGCCGGAAAGACTTTCATGAAAGATGGTAAGATATTCACTATCAGGGATTTTCTAACCTGTACCACACTACTCATTGTTTATATATGCTGGTGTCCTTGTAATTGTTATTACATAGATAAAAGCACTAGGCCAGCCAAGAAACTCATCCAAGAGAATGTAAGGGCCATGATAAATGGTGACCTATACAATACAACTTGGCCACGTTTTATGCTAAATCACAATGGAAAACCAGATAGCATGAGATTTACTATACTGGAGCATGTGCCAAGGAGGTGGAGACTAGAGATGCATCAAAGTAAAATTCCACCTGCGAAGTGGACGCGAAGTGGCCTCTTTGCATTAGTGTTCCACTATGTGAAGTACCATAGACACATAGAAAACATAGAAACATAGAAGTTGACGGCAGATAAGGACCACAAGGCCCATCCAGTCTGCCCATTTCTTTTTCTACCTTATAAATGTGCCATCGGCCTTTGCTCTGTCAGTGACCTATCTATTCATAGTCATTTGTATTGCTCCCTTATGCCTATCCCATGCCTGTTTGAAGCCCTGCACTGAATTCATAGCCACCACTTCTTGTGGTAAGCCATTCCATGCATCTACCACCCTTTCTGTGAAAAAATTTCCTCCATTCCCCTTAACGGCCTCCTCTAATCTCATGCTGTGTCCTCTTGTCCTGATTTTTCTTATATTTAAACATGTTAGACTCTTTCACCTTGTTTATGCCCTTAAGGTGTTTAAATGTCTCGATCATATCACCTCTCTCCTCCTTTGCTCAAGGGTATACATATTGAGCTCCGTTAATCTGTCCTCATATGTCTTCTGATGCAGTCCCTGCACCATTTGGTTGCCCATCTGGACTGCCTCAATTTGGTTAATGTCCTTGTGAAGGTGTGGCCTCAATACTGCACGCAGTACTCCAGATGGGGCCTAACCAATGTCTTGTACAGAGGGATTATTACCTCCCTCTTATGACTTGGATACCCCTACTAATACACCCCTAACACCCCTAGCCTTACCTACTGCTTTAGAGGTCTGCTTGGATGATTTTAGGTCATCAGTGATGATATGCCCAAGTCTCTTTCTTCCTTTGTGACTGCTAGCAACTCCCTCCCAGCCTATAAGTGGCTTCAGGGTTTCTCTTCCCTATGTGCATGATTTTGCACTTCTTTGCATTAAATCCCAGTTGCACTCTTCTGACCATTCTGCTAGTTTATCCAGATCTCTTCTCATTCTGCCCACCCCATCTGGATCATCTACTCTGTTGCAGATCTTGGTGTCATCTGCAAACAGACAAGCCTTACCATCTAGTCCATCTGCGAGGTCACTAATGAAGATGTTGAATAGGACTGGCCCCAGGACTGATCCCGAGGTACCCACTTGTGACTTGCATATCTTCTGACTGTATACCATTTACCACCACTCTCTGTTTTCTGCCAGTCAACCAGTTTGCCACCCAGTTGACTAACTTCTGACCCACCCTGAGCCTACCTAGCTTATTTATCAATCTTCTATGTGGAACAGTGTCAAAAGCTTTGCTGAAGTCAAGGCAGGCAACATCAACTGCTCCCCCTTGGTCCACCACTCTGGTTACCCAGTCAAAGAAATCTATGAGATTAGTTTGACAGGACCTTCCTTTTGTAAACCCATGCTGTCTTGGATCCTGTGTCCCTATGGATTCCAGGTGTTGCATATCCTTTCCTTAGGAGTGCCTCCATAATCTTGCCCACTACTGAGGTAAGACTGGCCGGTCTGTAGTTCCCGCCTCCTCCTGCTACCACTCTTGTGGGGTGGGATCACATGAGCCCTTCTCCAGTCTTCTGGGACCTCTCCTGTGCTCAGAGACTCACTAAACAATTCTGCTAATGGCTCTGCTAGTTCCTGCTTTAGCTCCTTAAGTACCCTGGGATGTATGCCATCAGGTCCCATTGCCTTATCCACCCTGAGGCTTAGCAAGCTCTTGTAGGACCCTTTCTTTTGTGAAGGGAGTAGTGCTCACCTCCCTCCCCTGTCCATGATGCTGAGCTGTGGGCCCTGCCCTACCTTCTCTTCAGTAAATACTGAGCAAAAGTATCTGTTAGGATAGATGCCTTTACAGGGTCCTCCTCCTCACATGCTCCCTTTTCTCCATTAAGCTTAGCAATACCCCTCTGGACTTTCTCCTTTCACTAATGTATCTATAGAAAGTCTTGTCACCTTCTTTTACTGTTCGTGCTAGTGTTTCCTCAGTTTGGGACTTTGCCTGCCTTACTGCCTTACCTGCTTCCCTTAGGGCAGTTTGGTATGCCTCCCTATCTTCATCCCGCTGTGTTCCTTATATTTTCTGAAGGCCAGCCTTTTGGCTCTGACCTTTTCTGCTACTGTATTTGAGAACCAAAGTGGTTTCCTTCTTCTTTTGCACTTCCTTTTCTGTCTAACACAATGGGATGTTGCTTCAAGTATTGTATCCTTAATGCTTGCCCACTTTGCCTGTACCTCCTCACCTGTGTTTCTTTTTGCCAGGGCTAGCTTAACTCTGTCGGCCATCTTATAAAAGTCAGCTCCTCTGAAGTCCCATATTTTTGCCTTGGAATGGGATGATTTAGATGTAGTAGCCAAATTGAACTATACCATGTGATGGTCACTGGCCCCCAGGTGACCTTCTACCTGGAGATCTGTGATCCCTTCTTTGTTAGTCAGTACTAGATCTAGGATAGCCCTGTCTCTTGTGGGTTGCTGTACCAGTTGTTTGAGGCCCTCCCTGCAGGGAATCCACTATGAGTCTAGTTCTGGCAGATGTTCCTGCTGGTATTGATCAATCTGTATCTGGCATGTTGAAGTATCCCATTATCAGAACCTCCTTTAGCTGTCATGTTTTGTATATCTTCTAACAGTAATGTGTCTATGTCCTCCCCCTGGTCTGGGGGCCTGTAGACAACCCCAGTTCTTATGGCTGTCCCATTTCCTGTTTCCAGGGTGACACAGTTCTTCTGGCTCCTTATGTGTATTCTGAATTTCTGTAGCTTTGATATTTTCATTAACATACAGGGCCACTCCTCCCCCCCTTTTTGCACCTCGGTCTCTTCTGAACAATACATAGCCAGGTACTGAAGTCTCCCAAGTGTGGTTACTGGTAAACCACTTCTCACTAATTGCTACTATGTCCAGTTTAGCCTCTGACATTATTGCCTGCAGGTCTGGGATCTTATTTCCCAGGCTGTGAGCATTTGTGTACATGATTTTCCATTGGCCAGATTTTGGTGTGTTAGTTGTTGGGTGAAGTTTGGCATTACCCCTGTGCATCGTATGGGGAGACAAACCTTTTTTCTTACCTGGTGATGCAAATGAACGGCAAACACGCTGAATTCCTGTTTGACCACTAGCTGAGGGGGGAGGGGTGTTCTTCCCATTCGACGTATGGGGTGCTGCACCCCTCTCCCCATTTGCTAGTTTAAATATTCTGCAAAGACGTCAAACTTCTGCCCCAATGCACTGACTCCCTCTTTAGTCAGATGCAGTCCATCAAATTTAAAGAACTTTCGCTCCCAGAACTGTTGCCAGTTCCCTACAAATCTGTGTCCTTTTTCCTGGCACCAGTCCTTGAGCCACGTGTTCAGCTCCCTATCTCCCCTTTTCTGACCTTCCGTCCATCTGCTCCCTTCTCCCAGACTGGCAGGATCTCAGAGAAGGAGATTCCAGACGAAATAGATGATAGTTTTTCACCCAGCCTAGTCAGGTGTTCCTTGGTCTCCACAACTGACCGGCTGGCGAGATCATTAGTCCCTATGTGTACTAGGACATCAATGTTTTCTCCTGCTTTGTGAACAATTTTAGCAATGCGGTCAGTGTCTCTCCATGCTGATGTACCTGGGAGACATCTGACCATCACCCCTGGCTGGAGATGGGTATCAACTCCCCGAATCATGGAGTCTCCTATGATCAGAAGTTTTTTGGATTTCCTTTGTGCTTGTTTAGTTTTGGTACCCATTTTAAACCCTCACTTCACCACTTTGCATTGTAATTATGACTTTGCATTGTGCACTCCAACTTATTCTGCTTTACGGCAGAGTGAGAATTCACAGGCAGACCACACACATCACATGGCTTACACAGTATAGGTCTCATGCTTCAGGCAGGCAGACAGGAGGTTATGGGCAAAAACACTCTCCAATGTGGCCTGACCCACGTTTTGCATGGGGTGTGACAAATGGCTCTGCTCTGTGAATGGCTGGGGGTGAGGTGTGGACATGTGATGAAGAGGGGAGCACAGGTGACAAGTCCACAAATTAAGTTATTTCCCCCATTTTATGTACAGGGGTTGACGTACCAGTTGGACTAAGCATACTGTATTGACCACCACCACCACTGCTACTCTGGCCACCACTTGACAAGATTTCTAAATCATAATCCTTCCCCTCATCAGGCCTGTGATAATCCTCTGGTGTTATTTCATCACTACTGCAGACATTCCTACTTAGTCTTACACTCATGGAATGGGATAACATGATCAGTAAGGCTGATGATGAGAGTGAACGCCCTTCTATTGCATTAGCTGTCATCTGGTGCTGGGTCCACAGTGCCATGTGCCTTTTCTTAAGATGTGTATGCTGGCCCCCCCATGCCCAGATGACTCCCCTTTTTACTTTGACTCACATATACATGGCAATGCTGGCAGATTGAAAATGACTCATCATTTGCATCTTGAACAAAAAATATCCCAAACAAGGGATTGTGATCCCCTACTTTTAACATGTCCCTGATGCTGCTTATTGGACTCTGGTTTTTTAACCCCTGAAATGGGGGGGGGGTGCTACATGATTTTTCAGTCTGGACACACTTGGACTCCAACTGACCACCATGACTACCTATAATTATTACTGGGTCATCATCATTACTATCAACAGGAACCCGCTAAATCACAACTTTCTTGGGGGAGATTTAATGACAACAGACCCAGACACAGCCACCTTGACTTTCTTTTTCTCCAATTCCCAACAGGGATCATTGACACCATCACCATATTTATCAGCATCATCCACATCCACAGTTTCAGCTTGGATGCTGTCATGTGGAGAACATGTTCCAACCACAGCATCATTATCATCATCATTAAATTTTTGTGCCACACTCTAAATCATTGGATGGCAAAGGCAAGACCTCAAAAGCACTGGAAGAGATGTGACAGTGTGAGTTATCATTGCCATGATCAGAATCATGTTCAGGTACCGTGGGGATGTTAATGGGGAGTATGACATCATCCACACTGTCAGTCACAGCTTTAGACGCAACTATATTTTTTGAAACTGTTAACTGGTCAGAAGTGGAACTTGAGGCAGCAAATACTCATGTCAGCAGAAACTGCACTAACACCACCAGTTGGGACAACATCATCTCCTCCTACTATGAGTGAAGCTACAGATTACGCTGTAAAAAACATTGATAGAGAAATCCCATTACTGACATCAGCTATGCACTTCTGCGTACTACGACGCACATGGACAGTCTTGCCACTGGCAGCAGTGCCATGGCCAGAAACAGCTTTGCTTGCATGTCTCTTTGCAGGCATTTTGGAGGATCACCAAGAAAATTCTAAACAAATTTAGATTTCTGAACTTTCAGTCTGGGCCGGTTGATGTGAAACCAAAAAAAAAAACAACTGCGGCTTGCAGATGGAGACTGGGCACTAAACAGATGCAAAAGTGCAGACAGATTAAGATTGCACTGTGCAATCAAGAAGAGATGCAGATGCAAAGTTGCAACAACACCTTAACCAGTGCTCACAAGTCACAATCCAATCTGAAAAAGAATACCTTTTGCCAGTTTGGGGGGGGGGGGGGTTACAGTGCACTGAAGTAACAGTCCAAAACCAAGATACCACAAAGCAGTACAAAATCATGCAGGTGCGGTGGATAGCAGGTTCACACTGCTGCAATTACTCTGTGGCACAATAAAATGTGTCTGATTTGATGGCATGCGTTGCACACACACTCACACACACACACACACTACAAGTAATGTGCGGCAAATTGAAAACTTCAGTAATATAACTAAATCTTTTAAACAAATTGAAATTATGCACTGCTGCACCATAACAATCACAAAAAAAGTCAAGAATTACTGAAAATATTAATGTGTGTATATTAACACAGTTATACAAGAAAAATATAACCTTAACAGAAAGAGTGCCTTTTTCTCCCAGTTAATCTACCTACACCACAGATACATCCCTCTTCAAAGCACACTTCAAGTGTCTGTCAGTACACAGATTGAATGTTCAAAATTAACATTCAAAATCCACACACAAACAATAAACATTCAATGATATGAGCACAGGAGGGTTTCCTACTAATGATGTACTAAATTTTGAGCAACAAAATGGCTCAAAAAGGCTTTTTTAACAGTTTTTAGAAGGTTTGAATCGCAGAGCTCTGACAGCAAACTGTCTCCATCTATCACTACACACACGCTACACAGAACTTGAGGCTGTGCAGAACAATGTAGAGTCCATGTGACCTGCAATCCCATGAATCACTGCAAAATTCACCTTGGAGCTCAATAACATGGTGAAGTGATGTGAATTACATTGATTCCTATGTACTTCGCATTAAAATTCGTGCAGAAGTGGTTGGGGGAGGTGGAGTAATGCAAAGTCATTGTTATCAATGGACTACACATTCCTCATTATGACGTGAAGTACTCCGCTTTGCGTTGCATTTAACTTCTGAGATTCCGTATTACTCCATGAATTGCTTCACAGAGTGAATTTTGGCCACTTCACCCACCTCTAGTGGAGACAGTGTAAACTAAATGGATTGTGAATTTGTTTACTGTGACACCTGATGTTTTAAATGATGAAGTAGACTACACACCATACTTACAGTATAATACTAATTTAATTTCCTTTCTTTCTTTCTTTCTTTCTTTCTTTCTTTCTTTCTTTCTTTCTTTCTTTCTTTCTTTCTTTCTTACTTTCCTCACAGATATCAGAGATGACTGGGTTAGTAAATTTCATTGGACCCCATTAATGGACTAATGCTTTAGTAAAAGGGCTCACAATGCACAGAGTTAGTTCAAAAACTTTAACTAGGGGTGAGGTAATTCCTCATGTTTGGATCCTGCTGTCATCTCCCATAATGACTTTTTCCATTGTTGCTTTTACAAAGCTCCCATCTTTCTGTTTCAGATTTCTCCCCCCTCCCATCCTGTTCAGTCCATTTTTGTTTTATTGTTTTTTTTCTCCCTACCACTATTCATACATTTGGTGAAGTGGATATAGAACAAAATCTTAGTTTGAGTAAATTACTCTCATTGTTAGTAAGAATTCAACCAATATTTCCTGGACATTCATACTGTTTGGTCCACCACTCCTCCTGCATTGCAGGCTCCCATGATCTGAAATGTTCCCTTATAGTATTTATTTCCTAACTAGTGACTCTATAATTAGGAGACTTGGAATCATATTATTTTATTTCTTTTGTGCTAGCTAATTTTTTATGCCTAATATCTTCCAGACCCCCTTGGGGATAGCTAGTTATGTCCCCCACTCATTTTTCGACAGGACACATATTTAATTCCTAGGTTTAAAAGGTCATTAAACAGCATTATCAAATACTGTATTGAAAAATGCAAATTGTTTAAATGATACCTAGGTTTGCTTTAACTTGTGCCAGGAACTGTATGCTTTTGTTTACATTTTAAGAAATGTCACTGTATCATGAATTAGGTGATTATCACTTTAAGTATAATGTATAAAGGTAAATTGATTCTGTTACTCCTCAGACCGGTCACCCGAGAAAGACCCTGTGTTAGGGTTGAAGCACTGGGGAAGAAGGTTGCTGTGTGGGCAATACAGCCACATTAAACTAAATAAGCTATCCATGACATTTGGTCTCTACCAGTGCAAATTTACTTCTCACTGTACTGTCTACATGGGATGACAGCCTGAATTCAGCACCGCCTGCTTCCAGAGCACACCTTTTGTTTGTTTTGTAACATTAACTTCTTATGGCCTCCTGCTCATAATTTCTCCTTACTCTCTCCTGAACATAAAGTTCTCCTTCCTCTGTCCTCCTATAACTTCTACTGTAATTACACCCACTTGCCCATAACGTCTCCTTACGCCCTCTTGCCAATAACTTCTCCATAACCCCGCTTGTCTACTTCTCCTTACAGACTTCTTCCCATAACTTCTCCTTACTCCCCCCACCCATAACTTCTCTTGAATCCATCCTGCCATAATTATCCTTTCTCCTGCCCATAAACTTACCTTTACTCCCTCCTGCACATAACTTCTCCTTTCTCCCTCTTGCCATAGCTTTTCGTTATGGCTTCCAGCCTATAACCTCTCCTTACACCCCCTTGCCCATAACTTCAATTCACTCCTTCTGCCCAAAACTTCTCCTTATGCCCTCCTGCCCATAACGTTTCCTTACACCTTCCTGCCTATGACTTCTTCTTTCATATCTCTCCTGCCCATAACTTCTCCTTACTCCATCCGGCCCATAACATCTCCTTATGCCCTCCTGCTCATAACTTTTTCTTACTCCCTCCTCCTTTTATCTTCTCCATGCTCCTTTCTGCCCAGAATCTTGTTAGTCCCACCTGCACATAACTTCTCCTTATTCTCTTCTACCCATAGCTTCTTACACCTTCCTGCCCATAACTTCCCTCTACTCCCTCCTGCTTATAACTTCTCCCTATGCCCTAATGTCCATTAATTTCTCCATACTTCCTCCTGCCTGTAACTTCTCCTTACATATCTCTCCTGCACATAACTTCTCCTTACATCATCCAGCCCATAACTTGTCCTTATTCTCTCCTGCCATGACAATCACTCTGGTTAAAGTGCAGTCAGGACAGTAATTTTTTCCTACAGCAGGTGTGCCGACAGAGACACAGCAATCAATCTCTTTAAAGTGCTGTCAGGAGAAAAGTTATTTTTTTCAAATGACCATTGTACTGACATGGACACAACAATCATCCTGGATAAACTGCAGTCAGAAGGACAGAGATTTTTTTTCCTAAGGCAGGTGTGCCAACAGGGACAAAACAATCACTATAATTGAAGCGCAGTCAGGATAATCATTTTTTTCCTAAGCCAGGTGTGAAGACAGGGACATAACAATCACTCTGGTTAAAGTGTTTTCAGGAGGACAATGATTTTTTCTCTAATGCAGGTGTGCAAAAAGAGACATAACAGTCACTCTGGTTAAAGGGCAGAGAAGGAGGACAGCGATTTTTTTTTAAACTCTTGTGCGTTAACAGGGACACAAAAAGCACTCTGGTTAAAGTGCTGACAGGACAGTGATATTTTTCCTAAATGAGGTGTGCCAACAGGGACACAAAAATCACACTGGTTAAAACACAGTCAGGACAATGATTTTTGTCCTAAGGCAGGTGTGCCAACAGGGACACAATAATCACTCTGGTTAAAGTATACTTAGGAGGGCAGTGATTTTTTTCTCTAATGCAGAAGTGCAAAAAGGGACACAACAATCACTCTGGTTAAGCGCAGTATGGACTTTGATGTTTTTACTAAGGCAGATTTGCCAACAGGGACACAGCAATCACTCTCATTAAAGCGAAGTCAGGACAAAGATTTTTGTCCTTAGGCAGGTGTGCAGACAGGACACAACAAACACTCTGGTTAAAGTGCAGTTAGGACAGTGATTTTTTTTCCTAAGGCAGGTGTGCTGATAGAGACACAGCAATCACTCTGGTTAAAGCGCAGTCAGGATGACAGTAATTTTTTTTCAAATGTCAATTGTGCCGACATCAACACAACAATCACCGTGGATAAATCACAGTCAGGAGGGCAGAGATTTATTTCCTAAAGCAGGTGTGAAGACATGGGACACAACAATTACTCTGGTTATAGTGTACTCAGGAGGACAGTGATATTTTCTCTAATGCAAATCTGCAAAAAGGGACATAACAGTCACTCTAGTTAAAGCGCAGAGAGAAGGACAGTGATTTTTTTCCTTAACTCTTGTGTGCAACAGGGACAGAAAAATCACTATGTTTAAAATGCTGACAGTACTGTGATATTTTTCCTAAAAGATGTGTGCCAACAGGTGCACAAAAATCACTCTGGTTAAAGCACAGACAGGATAATGATTTCTGTCCTAAGGCAGTTGTGTCGACAGGGATACAACAATCACTATGGATGAAGCACAGTCAGGACATTGATTTTTTCCTAAGGCAGGTGTGAAGACAGGGACACAACAATCACTCTGGTTAAAGCGTACACAGGAGGACAGTGATTTTTTCTGTAATGCAGGTGTCCAAAAAGGGACATAACAGTCACTCTGGTTAAAGCACAGAATGGAGGACAGTGATGTTTTTCCTCACTCTTGTATGTTACCAGGGACGCAAAAATCACTCTGGTTAAAGTGCTGACAGGACAGTGACATTTTTCCTAAATGAGGTGTGCCGACAGGGGCATGAAAATCACTCTTGTTAAAGCGCAGACAGGACAATGATTTTTTTCTTAAATCAGGTGTGCCAGTAACTACATAACAATCACTCTGCTTAAAGCGCTGTGAAGAAAATGATTTCTGTCTTAAGGCAGGTGTGTGACAGGGACACAATAATCACTCTGCTTAAATCACTGCACTGTCAGGAGGACAGTGATTTTTTTTCCTTAAGGCATGGGTGCTGACAGGGACACAAAAATCACTCTGGTTAAAGCACAATATGGAATTTTATGTTTTTCCTAAAGCAAATGTGCCAACAGGGACACAAAAAATCACTCCCATGAAAGCTGAGTCAGGACAATAATTTTTGCCCTAATGCAGGTGAGCCAACAGGGACATAATAATCATTCTGTTTAAAGAGCAGTCAGGAGGACAGTGATTGTTTTTCAAATGGCAGTTGTGCCAACAGGGTCACAACAATCACTATGGTTGAAGCACAGTCAGGACAATGATTTTTTTTTTCCTAAAGCAGGTGTGAAGACAGGCACACAACAATCACTCTGGTTAAAGCGTACACAGGAGGACAGTGATTTTTTCTGCAATGCAGGTGTGTAAAAAGGGACATAACAGTCACTCTGGTTAAAACGCAGAGTGGAGGACAGCAATTTTTTTCATCACTCATGTGTGTTACCAGGGACAGAAAAATCCCTCTGGTTAAAGTGCTGACCGGACAGTGACATTTTTCCTAAATAAGGTATGCTGACAGGGGCACAAAAATCACTCTTGTTAAAGCACAGACAGGACAATGATTTTTTTCCTAAATCAGGTGTACCAATAGGGACACAACAGTCACTCTGGTTAGAGTGCAGTGAGGAAAATGATTTATGTCCTAAGGCAGGTGTGCCGACAGAGACACAACAAACACTCTGATTAAATCACTGTCAGGAGGACAGTGATTTTTTTTTCTTAAGGTAAGGATGCCGACAGGTACACAACAATCATTCTGATTAAAGCACAATACGGTATTTGAAGTTTTTCCTAAGGCAGATGTGCCAACAGGGACACAAAACATTACTCCTGTTAAAGCTGAGTCAGACAATGATTTTTGCCCTAAGGCAGTTGTGCCAACAGGGACACAATAATCACTCTGTTTAAAGTGCAGTCAGGAGGACAGCGATTTTTTCTAAGGCATGTGTGCCAAAACGGAAATTACAATCATTCTGGTTAAAGCACAATCAACAGGACAGTGATTTTTTTTCCTTAATCAGGTATGCTAACAGGGACAGAATAATCACTCTGGTTAAAGTGCAGTCAGGACAGTGATTTTTTTCCTAAGGTTGGTATGCTGATAGAGACACAGCAATCACTCTGGTTAAAGCACTGTCAGGAGGACAGTGATTTTTTTTTTCAAATGGCAGTTATGCCGACAGGGACACAACAATCAATGTGGGTAAATCACAGTCAGGAGGACATTGATTTTTTTCCTAACGCAGATGTGCCAGCAGGGAAACAACAATCACTATGGTTGAAGATCAGTCAGGACAATGATATTTTTCCTAAGGCAGATGTGAAGACAGGGACACAACAATCACTCCAGTTAAAGCGTACTCAGGAGGACAGTGATCTTTTCTCTAATGTAGGTGTGCAAAAATGGACATAACAGTCACTGTGGTTAAAGCGCAGAGAGGAGGACAGTGATTTTTTTTCCTAACTCTTGTGTGTTAACAGGGACACAAAAATCACTCTGGTTAAAGTGCTGAAAGGACAGAGATGTTTTTCGTAAATGAGGAGTGACGACAGGGACACAAAAATCACTATGGTTAAAGCACAGACAGGACAGGGATTTTTCTCCTAAACAAGGTATGCCAAAAGGGACACAAAAATCACTCTTGTTAAAGCACAGTCAGGACAATTATTTTTGTATTAAGGTAGGTGTGATGACAGGGACACAAAAATCACTCTGGTTAAAGTGCAGTCAGGAGGACAGTGATTTTTTTCCTTAGGCAGGTGTGCTAACAGGGACACAATAACCACTCTGATTAAAGTGCAGTCAGGACAGTGATTTTTTTGTGTAAGACAGGTGTGCCAGAATAGACACAGCAATCACTCTGGTTAAAGCACTATCAGCAGGACAGTGATGTTTTTTCCTATGGCATTGATGCCGACTGGGGCACAACAATCACTCTCGTTAAAGCACAGTCAGGACAATGATTTTTGTATTCAGGTAGGTGTGATGACAGGGACACAACAATCACTCTGGTTAAAGTGCAGTCAGTAGGCCAATTATTTTTTTCTAAGGCATGTGTGCGAAAATGGAAATCATATTCATTCTGGTTAAAGTGCAGTCAGGAGGACAATTGTTTTTTTTTTTCTTAGGCTGGTGTGCTAATAGGGACACAATAATCACTCTGGTTAAAGTGCTTTCAGGACAGTGATTTTATTCCTAAGGAAGGAGTGCCGAGAGAGACTAACAATAACTATGGTTAAAGTGCTGTGAGAGGAGGACAGTGATTTTTTTTTCGATGGCAGTTGTGCAGACTGGCACAGCAATTACCCTAAATAAATCACAGTCAGGAGGACACTGATTTTTTTCCTAAGGCAGGTGTGCCAACAAGGACACAACAATCACTATGGTTGAACCACAGTCAGGACAATTATGTTTTTCCAAAGGCAGGCGATAAGACAGGAACACAGCAATCACTCTGGTTAAAGCATTTCTCTAATGCAGGTGTGCAAAAAGTGACATAACAGTCACTCTGGTTAAAGCGCAGAAACGTGGACAGCAATTTTTTTTTAACTCTTGTGTGTTAACAAGGAAACAAAAATCACTCTGGTTAAAGTGCCGACAGGACAGTGATATTTTTCCTAAATGAGGTGTGCTGACTGTTACACATAAAATCACTCTGGTTAAAGCACAGAGAGGACAGTGATTTTTCTCCTAAATAAGTTGTGCCAAGATGGACACAAAAATCACTCTCATTAAAGCACAGTCAGGACAAAGATTTTTGTATTAAGGCAGGTGTGACGACAGGGACACAAGAATCACTCTGGTTAAAGCACAGTCAGGAGGACAATGATTTTTTTTAAGGCATGTGTGCCAAAATGAAAATCACAATCATTCTGGTTATAGCGCAGTCAGGAGGACAGTGATTTTTTTGCTTAGGCATGGGGGCTGACAGTGACACAACAATAACTCTGGTTAAAGCGCATTATGGAATTTGTTGTTTTTCCTAATGCAGATGTGCCAACAGGGACACAAAAATCACTCTCATTAAAGCACAGACAGGATAATGATTTTTGCCCTAAGGCATGTATGCCAACAGGGACACAATAATCATTATGGTTGAAGTGAAGTCAGGACAATGATTTGTTTCCTAAGGCAGGTGATAAGACAGGGACACAACAATCACTCTGGTTAAAGCGCAGTCAGGGGAATAGTGATTTTTTTCTAAGGCATGTGTTCCAAAATGGAAATCACAATCATTCAAGATAAAGCACAATCAGGAGGACTGTGATTTGTTTCCTTAATCAGGTGTGCTAACAGGGATGCAATAATCACTCTGGTTAAAATGCAGTCAGGACAGTGATTTTTTTCCTAAGACAGGTGTGCTGATAGAGACACAACAATCACTCTGGTTAAAGTGCTCTTAGAAGGACAGTGATTTTTTTTTTCAAATGGCTGATATGCCAACAGGGACACAACAATTACTGTGGATAAATTGCAGTCAGGAGGACAGTGATTTTTTTTCCCTAAGGCAGGTGTGCCAGCAGGGACACAACAATCACCATGGTTGAAGAGCAGTAAGGACAATGATTTTTTTCCTAAGTCAGGTGTGAAGACAGGGACACAACAATCACTCTGGTTAAAGCGTACTCAAGAGGACAGTGATTTTTTCTCTAATGCAGGTGTGCAAAAAGAGACATAACAGTTACACTGGTTAACAGTGATTTCTTTCACTAAAGCAGGTGTGTTAACAGGGACACAAAAATCACTTTGGTTAAAGTGCTGACAGGGACAGTGATATTTTTCCTAAATGAGGTGTGCTGACTGGGATACAAAAACCACTCTCGTTAAAGCACAGACACGACAGTGAATTTTCTCTTAAATAAGGTGTGATAACAAGGACACAAAAAGCATACTCATTAATGTCCAGTCAGGACAGTGAATTTGGAAAATTAAGGCAGGTGTGATGACAGGGACACAAAAATCAATCTGGTTAAAGTGCAGTCAGGAGGACAAATACTTTTTTCTAAGGCATGTGTGCCAAAATTGAAATCATAATCATTGTGGCTAAAGCACAGTCAGGAGGACAGTGATTTATTTCCTTAGGCAGGTGTGCTAACAGGGACACAGTAATCACTCTGGTTAAAGTGCAGTCAGGACAGCGATTTTTTTTTCCTAAGGCAGTTGTGCCGACAGGGGCACAACAATCACCCTAAATAATTCACAGTCAGGAGGACAGTGATTTTTTTCCTAAGGCAGGTGTGCCAACAGAGACACAACAATCACTATGATTGAAGCACAGTCAGGACAATGATTGTTTTCCTAAGGCAGATGTGAAGAGAGGGACACAACAGTCACTCTGGTTAAAGCATTGTCAGGAAGACAGTGATTTTTTCTCTAATGCAAGTGTGCGAAAAGGGACATAAAAATCACTCTGGTAAAGGCACAGAGAGGAGGACAGTGATTTTTTTCCTAACTCTTGTGTTTTAACAGGGACACAAAAATCACTCTAGTTAAAGTGCTGACAGGACAGTGATTTTTTTTCCTAAATGAAGTGTGTCAACAGGGACACAAAAATCACTCTGGTTAAAGCACAGACAAGACAGTAATTTTTCTCCGTAATAAGTTGTTTCAACAGGGACACAAAAAATCACTCTCATGAAAGTGCAGTCAGGAAAATGATTTTTTTCCTAATGCAGGTGATAAAAAAGTGACACAACAATCACTTTGGTTAATGCGTTTTCAGAAGGATAGTGATTTGTAATCTAAGGCAGGTGTGCAAAAAGGGACATAACAGTCACTCTGGTTAAAGCGCAGAAAGGAGGACAGTGATTTTTTTTCCTAACTCATGTGTGTTAACAGGGACACAAAAATCACTCTGGTTAAAGCACAGAGAGTACATTGATTTTTCTCCTAAATAAGTTGTGCCAACAGGGACACATAAATCATGCTCATTAAAGAACAGTCAGGAAAATGATTTTTGTATTAAGGCAGGTATGATGACAGGGATGCAACAATCACTCTGGTTAAAGCGTAGTCAGGAGGACATTGATTTTTTTCTAAGGCATGTGTGCCAAAATGGAAATTACAATCATTCTGGTTAAAGTGCAGTCAGGAGGACAGTAATTTTTTTCCTTAGGCAGGTGTGCTAACAGGGACACAATAATCACTGTGGTTAAAGTGCAGTCAGGGCAGCAATTATTTTCCTCAGGCAGGTGTGCCAAGAGAGACGCAACAATAACTCTGGTTAAAGGGCAGTCAGGACAGTGATTTTTTTCCTAAGCAAGTGTGCTGACAGAGACACAGCAATCACTCTGGTTAGAGCTCTGTCAGGAGGACAGTGATTTTTTTTCCTATGGCAGTTGTGCCGACAGGTGCACAACAATCACCCTAGATAAATCACAGTCAGGAGGACAGTGATTTTTTTCCTAAGGCAGGTGTCCCAAGAGGGACACAACAATCACTATGTTTAAAGTGTTCCCAGGAGGACAGTGATTTTTTCTCTAATGCAGGTGTGCAAAAAGGGACATAAAAGTCACTCTGGTAAAAGTGCAGAGAGGAGGACAGTGATTGTTTTCCCTAACTCTTGTGTTTTAACAGGGACACAAAAATCACTCTGGTTAACGTGCTGACAGGACAGTGATTTTTTTCCTAAATGAGGTGTGTCGACAGGGACACAAAAATCGCTCTTGTTAAAGCACAGACAGGACTGTGATTTTTCTCCATAGTAAGTTGTTCCAACTGGGACACAAAAATCACTGTCATTAAAGCACAGTCAGGACAATGATTTTTTTCCTAAGGCAGGTGATAAGTGACACAACAATCACTCTGATTAAAGCGTTCTCAGGAGGACAGTGATTTTTTCGCTAAAGCAGGTTTGCAAAATGGTACATAACAGTCACTCTGGTTAAAGGGCAGAAAGGAGGACTGTGATTTTTTTCCTACCTCTTGTGTGCTAACAGGGACACAAAAATCACTCTGGTTAAAGTGCTGACAGGGCAAAGATATTTTTCTTAAATGAGGTGTGCCGACAGGGACACAAAAATCACTCGGGTTAAAACACAGACAGGACAGGGATTTTTCTCCTAATTTAAGTGTGCCAACAGGGACACAAAAATCACTCTCGCTAAAGTGCTGTCAGGACAATGATTTTTATCCTAAGGCAGGTGTGCCAACAGGGCCACAATGATCACTTTGGCTAAAGCGTACTCAGGAGGACAGTGATTTTTTCTGTAATACAGGTGTGCAAAAAGGGACATAACAGTCACACTGGTGATAGTGCAGAGAGAAGGACAATGATTTTTTTCCATAAGGCTGATGTGTTACATAGATACATAGATACATAGACAGTGTCAGCAGATAAGGGCCTATGGCCCACCCAGTCTGCCCATTTGAGCTTGTAAGTTCAGTTTATGTTTTCCTAGAAGTCTGTTGCCCCTTACCCCTGACCTCCAGAATTCCTTTATGTCTATCCCATGCATTCTTAAGTCCCGTGATTGTTTCAGCCCCCACCACTTCCTCTGGCAGGGTGTTCCATTGTCCACCACCCGTTCCTTGAAGAAATTCTTCCTCATGTTTCCTCTGAATCGTCCCCTCCAACTTCATCCCATGCCCTCTAGTCCTGGAACATCTTTTCACTTAAAAATAGTGTATTCCTGCACCCTGTTCCTCCCTGTAAGATACTTGCATGTCTCTATCATATCCCCTCTCTCCCTCCTCTCCTCTCCTCCAGGGAGTACATGTTCATTTCCTTCAACCTGTCTTCATAGGACTTGTGATGCAATCCATGCACCATCTTTGTTGCCCTCCTCTGAACCTTCTCTACCCTGTCTATGTCCTTACGTAGGTAAGGTCTCCAGAACTGTACACTGTACTCCAGGTGGGGCCTCACTAGTGTCTTGTATAGTGGAATTATGACCTCCCTTTTCCTGCTGGTGACGCCCCTGCCTATGCATCCCAGCATCCTATTTGCTTTACCTGCTGCCTTGTCACACTGTTTCCCTACCTTGAGGTCATCTGAGATGATAACCCCAAGATCCCTTTCCTGCTTGGTGCATGCTATATCCTCACCCCCAACTGATATATTGTGCCAGGGTTTTGCCCCTATGCAGCATATCTTGCACTTTGCACTGAATTTCAACTACCAAACCCCTGACCATTCTTCAAGCTTCTGCAGGTCCCTTCTCATTCTGTCTACACCCTCTGGTGTGTCTACTCTGTTACAGAGCTTTGTGTCATCAGCAAACAGTGAAATTCTGCCTTCTAGGTCCTGCGCAATGTCACTGATGAAGATGTTGAATAGGACCAGTCCCAGCACTGATCCCTGTGGTACCCCACTGGTCACTCTTCCCTCTGTGGAGTGACAGCCATTTACCACCACCCTCTGTGTCCTGCCACCTAGCCAGTTACCTATCCACCACAGTACTGTCCTGCCCACACCCATATTCCCCAGTTTGTGTAATAGTCTTCTATGTGGCACAGTGTCAAAGGCCTTGCTGAAGTCCAGATAGGCCATGTCCACTGCCCTCCTCTGTTCCACCTCCCTAGTCACCCAGTCAAAAAATTCAACGAGGTTGGTCTGGCATGACCTTCCCCTGGTGAAACCATGCTGCCTTGGGTCCTGTAGTCCATTGACAACCAGATGTTCCACCAATCTCTCCTTCAGTATTGCTTCCATGATCTTCCCCACTACTGAGGTGAGGCTGACTGGTCTGTAGTTCCCTGCTTCCTCTTTGTTCCCACTTTTGTGGGGGACTACATCTGCTGTCCTCCAGTCTTTGGGTACCTCCCTGTTTCCAGTGATCAGCTAAACAGGATAGCCAGAGGTTCAGCCACCACCTATCTTAGTTCTTTAAGGACCCTGGGGTGCACCCCATCTGGCCCCATTACTTTATCAACTCTTATTACTTCCAGTTCCTTCAGGACCCTTTCTTGTGTAAAGGGACTTGTGTCCATTTCTGCACCATTCTCACCCCTTGTACTCCCTTCAGACCAATTATCCTCCTCTTCCTCAGTAAAGACTGAGCAGAAATACCTGTTCAATATGTCAGCTTTACTGTTGTCATCCTCCACGTGGCCCCCATCCTCCCCCTTCTGTCTCACTATCCCTCCCTTTGTCTTTCTTTTTTCACTTATGTACCTGTAAAAGGTTTTGTCCCCTCTACCCACTGATTTTGCAATGTGTTCTTCTGTCTGAGCTTTGGCTTCCTTACTGACCTCCTGCCTCCCTTTGCTTCTCCTGGTACTTCTCCCTATCCCCTTCTGCCTGTGTCTTTTTATATTGCCTGAATGCAATCTTTTGGCTTTCACTTTCTTTGCTACTTCTTTGGAAACCATAATGGTCTCCTCTTCCTTTCCTCTGCAACCTGCTTAATGCATAATTCTGTTGTTCTTGTAATCCCCATTTTAAATACTCCCACTGTTCCTCAACCCGATTCCTGTCCCATTCCCCTTAATGCCTCTGTCAAGTATCTCCCCATTTTCCCAAAGTCTGCCCCCCTAAAATCCAGGATATGTGTTTTTGTGTGGTTTGGTTCTGCTCTTTCTGTTAACAGGGACACAACAATCACTCTGGTTCAAGCACAGTCAGGAGGACAGTAAATTCTTTTCAAGGGCATGTGTGCAAAATGGAAGTCACAATCATTCTGGTTAAAGTTCAGTCAGGAGGACAGTGATTTTTTTCCTTAGGCAGGTGTGCTGACAATGATTCAATAATCACTCTGGTTGAAGTGCAGCCAGGACAGCAATTTTTTCCTAAGGCAGATGTGCCAACACAAACCCAAGAATCACTCTGGTTAAAGTGCAGTTGGGACAGTGATTTTTTTCCTAAGGCAGGTATACCAGCAGAGACACAGCAATCACTCTGGTTAAAGCACTGTGAGGAGAACAGTGATTTTTTTTCCTGTGACAGTTGTGCTGAGAGGGACACAAAAATCACCCTGGATAAATTTAAGTCAGGAGGACAGTGATTTTTTTTCCTAAGGCTAGTGTGCCAACAGGGACACAACAATCACTATGGTTGAAGCGCCATCAGGACAATGATTGTTTTCCCTAAGGCAGGTGTCAAGACAGAGATGTAAGAATCAATCTGGTTAAAGTGTTCTCAGGAGGACAGTAATTTTTTCTCTACTACAGGTGTGCAAAAAAGCAACATAACAGTCACTCAGGTTAAAGCTCAGAGAGGAGGACAGTGATTTTTTTCCCTAAGGCAGTGTGTTAACTTGGACACAAAAATCTTTGTGGTTAAAGTGCTGACAGGACAGTGATATTTTTCCTAAATGATGTGTGCTGACAGGGACACAACAATCAATCTTGTTAAAGCGCTGTCAGGACAATTATTTCTGTCCTAAGGCAGGTGTGTCACCAGGCACACAGGAATCACTCTGGATAAATAACAATTAGGAGGACAGTGTTTTTTTTTTCTAAGGCATGGGTGCCAACAGGGACACAACAATCACTCTGTTTAAAGTGCAGTATGGACATTGATGTATTTCCTAAAGAAGATGTACCAACAAGGATACAGCAATCACTCTTGTTAAAGCGCAGTCAGTACAATGATTTTTGTCCTTATGCAGGTGTGCTGACAGGGATACAACAATCACTCTGCTTAAAGCGCAATCAGGACAGTGATTTTTTTTCCTAAGGCAAATGTGCCGACAGAGACACAGCAATCACTCTGGTTAAAGTGCTATCAGGACGACAGTTATTTTTTTTCAAATGGCAGTTGTGCCGACATCAACACAGCAATCACCATGGACAAATCGCAGTTGGGAGGACAGTGATTTCTACCCTGAGGCAGGTGTGCCAACAGGTACACAACAATCACTATGGTTGAAGAGCAGGCAGGAAAATTATTTTTTTCCTAAGGTAGTGTGAAGACAGGGATACAACAATTACTCTGGTTAAAGTGTACTCAGGAGGACAGTGATTTTTTTCTGTAATGCAAGTGTGCAAAAAGGGACATAGCCATCACTCCAGTTAAAGTGCAAGGAGGAGAACAGTGACGTTTTTCCCTAACTCTTGTGAGCAACAGGGACAGAAAAATCACTCTGGTTAAAATGCTGAAAGGACAGTGACATTTTTCCTAAATCATCTATGCTGACAGGGACACAAAAATCACTCTGATTAAAGCACAGACAGAACAGTGATTTTTTTTTTCTAAATCAGGTGTGCTAGCAGGGATACAAAAATCACTCTGGATAAAGTGCAGTCAGGACAATGATTTCTATCCTAATGCAGTTGTGTCAACAGGAAGACAACAATCACTCTGGTTAAATCACAGTCAGGAGGACAGTGATTTTTTTTTTCTTAAGGCATTGGTGCTGACAGGCACACAACAATCAATCTGTTTAAAGTGCAGTGTGGAATTTGTTGTTTTTTCTAATGCAGATGTAACAACAGGAATGCAAAAAACACCTCTCGTTAAAGCACAGTCAGAATAATTTTTGCCCTAAGGCAGGTGTGCCTACCGGGACACAATAATCACTCTGGTTAAAGTGCAGTCAGAAGGACAGTGATTTTTTCTAAAGCATGTGTGCCAAAATGGAAATCACAATCATTATTGTTAAAGTGCTGTCAGGAGGACAGTGATTTTTCTCCATAAGGCGGTGTGATGACAGGCACACAATAATCACTCTGGTTAAAGAACCGTCAAGACAGTGATTTTTTTCCCTAAGGCAGGTGTGCCAACAGAGACACAGCAATCACCCTGGTTAAAGCACTATCATTAGGACAGCATTTTTTTTTCTTGTGACAGTTGTGCCGACAGGGTCACAACAATCATCCTGTATAATTTGCAGTCATGAGGACAGTGATTTTTTTCCTAAGGCAGGTGGCCCAAAAGGTACACAACAATCACTGTGGTTAAAGTGCAGTCAGGACAATGGATTTTTTCCTAGGGCAGATGTGAAGACAGAGACACAACAATCACTCTGGTTAAAGCGTACTCAGGACAGTGATTTTTTTTTCTAATGCAGGTGTGGAAAAAGGGACATTACAGTCACTCTGGTTAAAGCTCAGAGAGGAGGACAGTGATTTTATTTCATAACTCTTGTGTGTAAAAGGGACAGAAAAACATGTCTGGTTAAAATGCTGACAGGACAATGATATTTTCCCTAAATGAGGTGTGCTGACAAGGACACAAAAATCACTCCGGTTAAAGCACAGACAGGACAGTGATTTTGTTTCCTAAATCAGGTGTGCCAACAGGGACACAACAATCACTCTGGTTAAAGCGCAGTCAGGACAATGATTTCTGTCCTAAGGCAGGTGTGCTGACAGGGACACAACAGTCACTCTGGTTATATCACAGTCAGGAGGAAAGTGATTTTTTTCCTAAGGCATAGGTGATGACAGGGACACAACAATCACTCTGGTTAAATCACAGTCAGGAGGAAAGTGATTTTTTATCGTAAGGCATGGGTGATGACAGGGACATACCAATCACTCTGGTTAAAGTGCAGTATGGACCTTGATGTTGTTCCTAAAGCAGAAGTGCCAACAGGGACACAACAATCACTCTCATTAAAGCACAGTCAGGACATTGATTTTTGCACTAAGTCAGGTGTGCTGACAGAGACACAGCAATCACTCTGGTTAAAGCACTGTCTGGACAGTGTTTTTTTGCCTAAGGTAGGTGTGATGACAGCGACACAGCAATACTCTGGTTAAAGCGCAGTTATTACCGGTTTTTCTTTTCCTAAGCATGTGTGCTGACAGGCACACAACAATCATTCTGTTTAATGCACAGAATGGAATGTGATTTTTTTCCTACATTAGATGTGCCGACCAGGAAACAACAATCACTCTGGTTAAATCACAGTCTGGAGGACAGTGTTTTTTTTTTTGAGGCATGGGTGCTGATAGGGACACAAAAATCACTCTTGATAGAGGGCAGTCAGGACAATGATTTTTGTCCTAAGGCAGGTGTACCGAAAAGGACACAACAATCACTCTGGTTAAAGTGCAGTCAGGTGGACAATTTTTTTTTTCTACGGCTTGTGTGTCATAATGGAAATTGCAATCATTCTGGATAAAGCACAGTCAGAAGGACAGTGATTTTATTCCTTAGGCAGGTGTGCTAACAGGGACAAAAAAAATCACTCTGGTTAAAGCACAGTAAGGACTGTGATTTTTTTCCCAAGGCAGGTGTGCTGACAGTGATACAAAAAACACTCTAGTTAAAGCATAGTCTGGACAGTGATTTTTTTCCCAAGGCAGGTGTGCTGACAGTGAAACAAAAATCACTATGGTTAAAGCCCAGTCAGGACTGTGATTTTTTTCCAAGGCAGATGTGCTGACAGTGAAACAAAAAATCACTCTGGTTAAAGCACAGTCTGGAAAGTGATTCATTTACTAAATTGGCGTGCCAACAGGGACACAACAATCATTCTTGTTAAAGCACTGTCAGGACAGTGATATTTTTCCCAAGGCAGGTGTGCTGACAGAGACACAAAAATATCTCTTGTTAAAGCACAGTCATTACAGTGTTTTTTTTTCTCCCACTGCAGGTGTGCTGACAGTGATGCAAAAATCACTCTGGTTAAAGCACAGCCTGGACAGTGATTTTTCTTATAAGGCAGGTGTGCCGACAGGGACACAATCACTCTGGTTGAAGTGCAGTCATTACAGTGTGTTTTTTCCTAAGGCAGGTGTGCCAACTGGCACATAACAATCACTCTGGTTAAAGTGACATCAGGAAGACAGTGATTTTTTTCTTAAGGTAGGTTTGCCAACAGGGATACAATAATCACTCTGGTTAAATCACAGTCCAGAGGACATTGATTTTTCCTAAGGCAGATGTGCTGACAGGGACACAACAATCACTCTGTTTAATGCACAGCATGTAATGTGATTTTTTTCCTAAGGCAGGTATTCTGACAGGGACACAAAAATCACTCTTGTTAAAGCGCTGTCAGGACTTTGATTTTTTTCCTTTATCAGGTGTGCTGAAAGGGATACAACAATCACCCTGGTTAAAGCGCAGTCAGGAGGATAGTGATTTTATTTCTAATTTGGGTGTGCCAAAAAGGATATAACTATCACTCTGGTTAAAGCACAGTTGGAAGGATGGTGTTTTTTTTTTCTTAGACAGGGGTGCCAAAAGAGACATTGAAATCACTCTGGCAAATGATCACTTAGGAGGACAGTGATTTTTTCCCCTAAGGCAGATGTGCTTACTGGGACACAAAAATCACTCTGGTTTAAGTGCAGACAGGTCAATGATTGTTTTCCTTAATCTGGTATGCCAACAGGGATACAAAAATCACTCTGGTTAAAGCACAAACAGGACAGTGATTTTTTTCTTAAATTAGGTGTGCCAACAGGAACACAGCAACCACTCTGGTTAAAGCACAGTCAGGACAATGATTTTTGTCCTA
The DNA here is from genome assembly GCA_016271365.2 of Neoceratodus forsteri. Classification (NCBI taxonomy): domain Eukaryota; kingdom Metazoa; phylum Chordata; order Ceratodontiformes; family Ceratodontidae; genus Neoceratodus; species Neoceratodus forsteri. The sequence goes on along the minus strand of CM057450.1, from coordinate 818,581,267 downwards.
AGGCAAGTGTGCCAATAGGAACACAACAGTCATTCTGGATAAATCACAGTCAGGAAGACAGTGATTTGCTTCCTAAGGCAGGTGTGCCGGTAGTGACACAACAATGGTGTGTGAACAGGGACACAAAAATCAGTCTGGTTAAAGCACAATCAGGACAGCGATTTTTTAATAAGGAAGGTGTGCCAACAGGGACACAACAATTATACCAGTTAAAGTGCAGTCAGGACAGTGATTTATTTCCTTAGGGAAGTGTGCCAACAGGGACACAACAATTACTATGGTTGAAGACTAGTCAGGAAAATGATTATTTTCCTAAGGCAGGTGTGAAGACAGGGATATAACAATTACTCTGGTTAAAGTGAACTCAGGAGGACAGTGATTTTTTTCTGTAGTGCAAGTCTGCAAAAAGGGACATAACAGTTACTCTGGTTAAAACGCATGGAGAAGGACAGCGATTTTTTTCCATAACTCTTGTGTGCAACAGGGACAGATAAATCACTCTGGTTAAAGTGCTGAAAGTACAATGATATTTTTCCTTAATGATGTGTGCCGACAAGGACCCAAAATCACTATGGTTAAAGTACAGACAGAACAGTGATTTGTTCCTAAATCAGGTGTGCCAACAGGGACAGAACAATGACTCAGGTTAAAGCATTGCCAGGACAGTATCTTGTTCTCCTAAAGCAGGTATGCTGACAGAGACACAATAATCACTCTGGTTAAATAACAATGAGGAGGACAATGATTTTTGTCCTAAGACAGGTGTGCTGACAGTGACACAAGAATGAATCTCATTAAAGCACAGTCTGGACAGTTTTTTTTTCCTAAGGCAGGTGTGCCAATAGAGACATAACAATCACTCTGGTTGAAGCGTAGTAAGGACAGTGATTTCTTCCCTAAAGCAGGTGTGCTGACAGGGAAATAACAATCACTCTGGTTAAAGCTCAGTAAGGAGGACAGTGATTTTTTTTTCTAAGGCAGGTTTGTCAACAGGGACACAACAATCACTCTGGTTAAAGCGCTGTCTGGACAGTGTTTTTTTGCCTAAGGTAGGTGTGACGACAGCGAAACAACAATCACTCTGGTTAAAGCGCAGTTATTACAGATTTTTCTTTTCCTAAGCAGGTGTGCTGACAGGCACACAACAATCATTCTGTTTAAAGCACAGAATGGAATGTGATTTTTTCCTACTTTAGATGTGCCGACCAGGAAACAACAATCACTCTGGAGGACTGTGATTTTTTTTTGAGGCATGGGTGCTGATAGGGACACAAAAATCACTCTTGATAGAGGGCAGTCAGGACAATGATTTTTGTCCTAAGGCAGGTGTACCAAAAAGGACACAACAATCACTCTGGTTAAAGTGCAGTCAGGTGGACAATTAATTTTTTTCTACGGCTTGTGTGTCATAATGGAAATTGCAATCATTCTGGATAAAGCACAGTCAGAAGGACAGTGATTTTATTCCTTAGGCAGGTGTGCTAACAGGGACAAAAAAAAATCACTCTGGTAAAAGAGCAGTAAGGACTGTGATTTTTTCCCAAGGCAGGTGTGTTGACAGTGACATAAAAAACACTCTGGTTAAAGCACAGTCTGGACAGTGATTTTTTTCCCAAGGCAGGTGTGCTGACAGTGAAACAAAAATCACTATGGTTAAAGCCAGTCAGGACTGTGATTTTTTTTCCAAGGCAGATGTGCTGACAGTGAAACAAAAATCACTCTAGTTAAAGCACAGTCTGGGCAGTGATTTTTCTTATAAGGCAGGTGTGCCGACAGGGATACAATAATCACTCTGGTTAAAGTGACATAAGGAAGACAGTGATTATTTTCTTAAGGTAGGTTTGCCAACAGGGATACAATAATCACTCTGGTTAAATCACAGTCCAGAGGACATTGATTTTTCCTAAGGCAGATGTGCTGACAGGGACACAACAATCACTCTGTTTAATGTGGAGAATGTAATGTGATTTTTTCCTAAGGCAGGTATTCTGACAGGGATGCAAAAATCACTCTTGTTAAAGTGCTGTCCGGACTTTGATTTTTTTCCTTTATCAGGTGTGTCAAAAGGGATACAACAATCACCCTGGTTAAAGCGCAGTCAGGAGGACAGTGTTTTTTTTTCTAATTCGGGTGTGCCAAAAAGGATATAACTATCACTCTGGTTAAAGCACAGGCAGGAGGATGGTGTTTTTTTTTTCTAAGACAGGGGAGCAAAAAGAGACATTGCAATCACTCTGGCAAATGATCACTTAGGAGGACCGTGATTTTTTTTCCCTAAGGCAGATGTGATTACTGGGACACAAAAATCACTCTGGTTTAAGTGCAGACAGTTCAATGATTGTTTTCCTTAATCTGGTGTGCCAACTGGGATACAAAAATCACTCTGGTTAAAGCACAGAGAGGACAGTGATTTATTTCTTAGATCAGGTGTGCCAACAGGAACACAACAATGAATCTGGTTAAAGCACAGTCAGGACAATGATTTTTGTCATAAGGCAAGTGTGACAATAGGAACACAACAGTCATTCTGGATAAATCACAGTCAGGAAGACAGTGATTTGCTTCCTAAGGCAGGTGTGCCGGTAGTGACACAACAATGATGTGTGAACAGGGACACAAAAATCAGTCTGGTTAAAGCACAATCAGGACAGTGATTTTTTAATAAGGAAGGTGTGCCGACAGGGACACAACAATTACTCCAGTTAAAGTGCAGTCAGGACAGTGATTTATTTCCTTAGGGAAGTGTGCCATCAGGGACACAAAAATCACTCTTGATAAAGCATTGTCAGGAGCCTGATTTTTTCCTAAGACAGGAGTGATATCATAGACAGAGCAATCACTCTGGTTAAAGCACAGTCAGAACAGTATTTTTTCTTCCTAAGGCAGATGTGCCGACAGGGACATAACAGTCACACTGGTTAAATCGCAGTCAAGAAAACAGTGATTCTTGTCCTACGGCAGGTGTACCAACAGGGACAGAAGAATAAATCTGGTTAAAGCACAGTCAGAACAGTATTTTTTTTTCCTAAGGCAGATGTGCCGACAGGGACATAACAGTCACACTGGTTAAATCGCAGTCAAGAAAACAGTGATTCTTGTCCTAAGGCAGGTGTACCAACAGGGACAGAAGAATAAATCTGGTTAAAGCACAGTCAGGACAATGATTTTTGTCCTAAGTCAGGTGTGCTGACAGGGACACGACAATCACTCTGGTTAAAGTGCAGTCAGGTAGATAATTATTTTTTTTCTATGGCTTGTGTGCCAAAATGGAAATCGCAATTGTTCTGGATAAAGCGCAGTCAGAAGGACAGTGATTTCATTCCTTAGGCAGGTGTGCTAACAGGGACTCAAAAATCACTCTGGTTAAAGCCCAGTCAGGACTGTGATTTTTTTTTCCTCCAAGGAGGTGTGCTGACAGTGACACAAAAAACACTCTGGTTAAAGCACAGTCTGGACAGTGATTTTTCTTATAAGGCAGGTGTGATAACAGGGACACAACAATCACTGTGGTTGAAGCACAGTCAAGACAATGATTCTTTTCCTAAAGCAGCTGAGCCGAATGGGACACAACAATCACTCTGGATAAAACACTGCCAGGACAGTGTTTTTTTGCATTAGGCAGGTGTGCCGACAGGGACACAACAATCACTCTGCTTAAAGTGCAGTCATTACAGTGTGTTTTTCCCTATGGCAGGTGTGCCAACTGGCACATAACAATCACTCTGGTTAAAGTGACATCAGGAGGACAGTGATTTTTTTCTTAATGTAGGTTTGCCGACAGGGATACAATAATCACTCTGGTAAAATCACCGTCTGGAGGACATTTATTTTTTCCTAAGGCAGATGTATTGACACGGACACTACAATCACTCTGTTTAATGCATAGTGTGTAATGTAATTTTTTTCCTAAGGCAGGTATTCCAACAGGCACACTAAAATCAGTCTCATTAAAGCACTGTCAGTACAGTGATATTTTTCCCAAGGCAGGATTGCTGTCAGAGACATAAAATTATCTCTTGTTAAAGCGCAGTCATTACAGTGTTTTTTTTTTCCCCAAATGCAGGTGTGATGACAGTGACACAAAAATCACTCTGGTTAAAGCACAGTCTGGCAAGTGATTTTTCTTATAAGGCAGGTGTGCCAACAGGGACACAACAATCACTATGTTTGAAGCATAGTCAGGACAATGATTCTTTTCCTAAAGCAGCTTAGCCGACTGGAACACAGCAATCACATTAGATAAAACGCTGCCAGAATAGTTTTTTTTTTTTTTGCATTAGGCAGGTGTGCCGACAGGGACACAACAATCACTCTGCTTAAAGTGCAGTCATTACAGTGTTTTTTTTTTCCTAAGACAGGTCTGACAACTGGCACATAACAATCACTCTGGTTAAAGTGACATCAGGAAGACAGTGATTTTTCTTCTTAAGGTAGGTTTGCCGACAAGGATACAATAATCACTCCTGTTAAATCACAGTCTGGAGGACATTGATTTTTTCCTAAGGCAGATGGACTGACACGGACACAACAATCACTCTGTTTAAGGCATAGTATGTAATATAATTTTTTTCCTAAGGCAGGTATTCCGACAGGGACACAAAAATCACTCTCATTAAAGCACTGTTAGGACAGTGATATTTTCCCCAAGCCAGGAGTGCTGTCAGAGACATACAAATAGCTATTGTTAAAGCACAGTCATCACAGTGTTTTTTTTTCCCAATACAGGTGTGATGACAGTGACACAAAAAAGATTCTGGTTAAAGCACAGTCTGGAAAGTGATTTTTCTTATAAGGCAGGTGTGCCAACAGGGACAGAACAAACACTATTGTTGAAGCACAGTCAGGACAATGATTCTTTTCCTAAAGTAGGTGAGCCAACAGGGACACAGGAATCACTCTGGATGAAACACTGCCAGGACAGTGTTTTTTTGCATTAGGCATTTGTGCCTACAGGGACACAACAATCACTCTGCTTAAAGTGCAGTCATTACAGTGTGTTTTTTTTTCTAAGGCAGGTGTGCCAACTAGCACATAACAATCACTCTGGTTAAAGTGACATCAAGAGGACAGTGATTTTTTTCTTAAGGCTGGTTTGCTGACAGGGATACAATAATCACTCTGGTTAAATCACAGTCCAGAGGACATTGATTTTTTTCTTAAGGCAGATGTGCTGACAGGGACACAACAATCACTCTGTTTAATGTGCAGCATGTAATGTGATTTTTTTTCCTAAGGCAGGTATTCCGACAGGGACACAAAAATCACTCTTGTTAAAGCGCTGTCAGGACTTTGATTTTTTTACTTTATCAGGTGTGCCAAAAGGGATACAACAATCACCCTGTTTAGAGCACAGTCATGAAGACAGTGATTTTTTTTTTAATTCAGGTGTGCCAAAAAGGATATAACTATCACTCTGGTTAAAGCACACGCAGGAGGACGGTGTTTTTTTTTTCTAAGACGGGGTGCCAAAAGAGACATTGCAATCACTCTGGCAAATGATCACTTAGGAGGACCGTGATTGTTTCCCCTAAGGCAGATGTGCTTACAGGGATTCAAAAATCATTCTGATTTAAGTGCAGACAGGTCAGTGATTTTTTTCTTAAATCAAGTGTGCCAACAGGAACACAACAACCACTCTGGTTAAAGCACAATCAGGACAATGATTTCTGTCCTAAGGCAAGTGTACCAATAGGCACACAACAGTCATTCTGGATAAATCACACTCAGGAAGACAGTGATTTGCTTCCTAAGGCAGGTGTGCTGGTAGTGACACAACAGTGGTGTGTGAACAGGGACACAAAAATCAGTCTGGTTAAAGCACAATCAGGACAGTAATTTTTTAATAAGGAAGGTGTGCCGACAGGGACACAACAATTACTCCAGTTAAAGTGTAGTCAGGACAATGATTTATTTCCTTAGGGAGGTGTACCAACAGGGACACAAAAATCACTCTTGATAAAGCATTGTCAGGAGACAGATTTTTTTCCTAAGACAGGTGTGATATCATAGACAGAGCAATCACTCTGGTTAAAGCACAGTCAGAACAGTATTTTTTTGTTTTCCTAAGGGAGATGTGCCGACAGGGACATAACAATCACTCTGGTTAAATCGCAGTCAAGAAAACAGTGATTTTTGTCCTAAGGCAGGTGTGCTGACAGGGACACAACAATCACTCTGGTTAAAGCGCAGTCAGGTGGACAATTATTTTTTTCTACGGCTTGTGTGCTAAAACGGAAATTGCAATCGTTCTGGATAAAACGCAGTCAGATAGACAGTGATTTCATTCCTTCAGCAGGTGTGCTAACAGGGACACAAAAATCACTCTGGTTAAAGAACAGTCAGGACTGCAATTTTTTTTCCCAAAGCAGATGTGCTGACAGTGACTCAAAAAACACTCTGGTTAAAGCACCGTCAGGACAGTGATTTTTCTTATAAGGCAGGTGTGATAACAGGAACACAACCACTGTGGTTGAAGCACAGTTAGGACAATGATTCTTTTCCTAAAGCAGGTGAGCTGACTGGGAAACAGCAATCACTCTGGATAAAACGTTGCCAGGATAGTGTTTTTTTTTGCATTAGGCAGTTGTGCCGACAGGAACACAACAATCACGCTTCTTAAAGTGCAGTCATTACAGTGTGTTTTTTCCTAAAGCAGGTGTGCCAACTGGCACATAACAATCACTCTTTTTAAAGTGACATCAGGAGGACAGTGATTTTTTTCTTAAGATACGTTTGCCAACAAAGACACAACAATCACTATGGTTGAAGCACAGTCAGGACAATGATTCTTTTCCTAAAGTAGGTAAGCCAACAGGGACACAGGAATCACTCTGGATGAAACACTGCCAGAACAGTGTTTTTTGCATTAGGCAGGAGTGCTGTCGGGGACACAACAATCACTCTCATCAAAGTGCAGTTATTACAGTGTGTTTTCCTAAAGCAGGTGTGCCAACTGGCACATAACAATCACTCTGGTTAAAACTACATCAGGAAGACAGTGATTTTTTTCTTAAAGTAGGTTTGCCAACAGGGATACAATAATCACTCTAGTTAAGTCACAGTCCAGAGGACATTGATTTTTCCTAAGGTAGATGTGCTGACAGGGACACAACAATCACTCTGTTTAATGCACTGCATGTAATGTGATTTTTTTGCTAAGGCAGGTATTCTGACAGGGACACAAAAATCACCCTGGTTAAAGCGCAGTCAGGAGGATAGTGATTTTTTTTCTATCTTGGGTGTGCCAAAACAGATATAACTATCACTCTTGTCAAAGCACAGTTGGGAGGACGGTGATTTTTTTTTTCTAAGACACGGGTGCCAAAAGAGACATTGCAATCACTCTGGCAAATGATCACTTAGGAGGACTGCAATTTTTTCCCCTAAGGCAGATGTGCATACAGGGACACAAAAATCACTCTGGTTTAAGTGCAGACAGGTCAATGATTTTTTTCCTTAATCTAGTGTGCCAACAGGGATACAAAAATCACTCTGGTTAAAGCACAGACAAGACAGTGATTTTTTTCTTAAAACAGGTGTGCCAACAGGAACACAACAACCACTCTGTTTAAAGTGCAGTCAGGTCAATGATTTCTGTCATAAGGCAAGTGTGCCAATAGGCACACAACAGTCATTCTGGATAAATCACAGTCAGGAAGACAGTGATTTGCTTCCTAAGGCAGGTGTGCCAGTAGTGACACAACAATGGTGTGTGAACAGGGACACAAAAATCAGTCTGGTTAAAGCACAATCAGGACAGTGATTTTTTTAATAAGGATGGTGTGCCGACAGGGACACAACAATTACTCCAGTTAAAGTGCAGTCAGGATACTGATTTATTTACTTAGGGAGGTGTGCCAACAGGGACACAAAAGTCACTCTTGATAAAACATTGTCAGGATCGAGACTGATTTTTTCCTAAGACAGGTGTGATATCATAGACAAAGCAATCACTCTGGTTAAAGCACAGTCAGAACAGTATGTTTTTTTCCTAAGGCAGATGTGCTGACAGGGACATAACAATCACTCTGGTTAAATTGCAGTCAAAAAAACAGTGATTCTTGTCCTAAGGTGGGTGTACCAAAAGGGACAGAAGAAAGAATCTGTTTAAAGCACAGTCAGGACAATGATTTTTGTTCTAAGGCAGGTGTGTTGACAGGGACATGACAATCACTCTGGTTAAAGCACAGTCAGGTGGAGAATTTTTTTTTTCTACTGCTTGTGTGCCAAAATGGAAATCGCAGTCGTTCTGGATAAAGCGCAGTCAGAAGGACAGTGATTTCATTCCTAAGGCAGGTGTACTAACAGGGACACAAAAATCACTCTGCTTAAAGGCCAGTCAGGACTGTGATTTTTTTTCCCCAAGGCAGGTGTGCTGACAGTGACACAAAAAACACTCTGGTTAAAGCACAGTCTGGACAGGGATTTTTCTTATAAGGCAGGTGTGTTAACAGGGACACAACAATCACTGTGGTTGAAGCACAGTCAGGACAATGATTCTTTTCCTAAAGCAGGTGAGCTGACTGGGGCACAACAATCACTCTGCTTAAAGTTCAGTCATTACAGTGTGTTTTTTCCTAAGGCAGGTGTGCCAACTGGCACATAACAATCACTCTGGTTAAAGTGACAGCAGGAGGACAGTGATTTTTTTCATAAGGTAGGTTTGCCGACAGGGATACAATAATGTCTCTGGTAAAATCACAGTCCAGAGGACATTGATTTTTCTAAGGCAGATCTATTGACATGAACACAACAATCACTCTATTTAATGCGTAATGTGTAAAGTAATTTTATTCCTAAGGCAGATATTCCAACAGGGACACAAAAATCACTCTCAGTAAAGCACTGTCAGGACAGTGATATTTTTCCCTAAGGCAGGAGTGCTGTCAGAGACATAAAAATAGCTCTTTTTAAAGTGCAGTCTTACAGTGTTTTTTTTTTTCCCAATGCAGGTGTGATGACAGTGACACAAAAATCACTCTGGTTAAAGCACAGTCTGGAAAGTGATTTTTCTTATAAGGCAGGTGTGCCAACAGGGACACAGCAATCACTATGGTTGAAGCACAGTCAGGACAATGATTCTTTTCCTAAAGTTGGTGAGCCGACAGGGACACAGGAATCACTCTGGATGATACACTGCCAGGTCAGAGTTTTTTGCCTTTTGCAGGTGTGCCAACAGGGACTCAACAATTACTCTGCTTAAAGTGCAGTCATTACAGTGTGTTTTTTACTAAGGCAGGTGTGCCAACTGGCACATAACCATTACTCTGGTTAAAGTGACATCAGGACGACAGTGATTTTTTTCTTAAGGTAGGTTTGCTGACAGGGATACAATAATCACTCAGGTTAAATCATAGTCCAGAGGACATTGATTTTTCCTAAGGCAGATGTGCTGACAGGGATGCAACAATCACTCAGTTTAATGCACAGCATGTAATGTGATTTTTTTCCTAAGGCAGGTATTCCGACAGGGACACAAAAATCACTCTTGTTAAAGCACTGTTAGGACTTTGATTTTTTTCCTTTATCAGGTGTGCCAAAAGGGATACAACAATCACCCTGGTTAAAGAGCAGTCAGGAGGATAGTGATTTTTTTTTATAATTCGGGTGTGCCAAAAAGGGTATAACTAACACTCTTGTTAAAGCACAGTTAGGAGGACAGTGTTTTTTTTCTAAGACGGGGGTGCCAAAAGAGACATTACAATCACTCTGGCAAATGATCTCTTAGGATGACTGTGATTTTTTCCCCGAAGGCAGATGTGCTTACAGAGACACAAAGATCACTCTGGTTTAAGTGCAGACAGGTCAATGATTGTTTTCCTTAATCTGGTGTGCCTACTGGGATACAAAAATCACTCTGGTTAAAGCACAGAGAGGACAGTGATTTTTTTCTTAAATCAGGTGTGCCAACAGGAACACAATCACCACTCTGGTTAAAGCGCAGTCTGGACAATGATTTTTGTCCTAAGGCAAGTTTGCCAATAGGCACACAACAGTCATTCTGGATAAATTACAGTCAGGAAGACAGTGATTTGCTTCCTAAGGCAGGTGTGCCGGTAGTGACACAACAATGGTGTGTGAACAGGGACACAAAAATCAGTCTGGTTAAAGCACAATCAGGTCAGTAATTTTCTAATAAGGAAGGTGTGCTGACAGGGACAAAACAATTACTCGAGTTAAAGTGCAGTCAGGAGCGATTTATTTCCTTAGGGAGGTGTGCCAACAGGGACACAAAAATCACTCTTGATAATGCAATGTCAGGTGACTGATTTTTTCCTAAGACAGGTGTGATAATATAGACAGAGCAATCACTCTTGTTAATGCACATTCAGAACAGTATTTCTTTTTCCTAAGGCAAATGTGCCAACAGGGACATAACAATCACTCTGGTTAAATTGCAGTCTAGAAAACCGTGATTCTTGTCCTAAGGCAGGTGTACCAACAGGGACAGAAGGATGAATCTGGATAAAGCATAGTCAGGACAATGATTTTTGTCCTAATGCAGGTATGCTGACAGGGACATGACAATCTCTCTGGTTAAAGCGCAATCAAGTGGACAATTATGTTTTTTTCTATCGTTTGTGTGCCTAAATGGAAATCGCAGTCATTCTGGATAAAGCATAGTCAGAAGAACAGCGATTTCATTCCTTAGGCAGGTGTGCTAACAGGGACACAAAAATCACTCTGGTTAAAGCCCAGTAAGGAGTGTGATTTTTTTTCCCAAGGTAGGTGTGCTGACAGTGACACAAAAAACACTCTGGTTAAAGCACAGTCTGGACAGTGATTTTTTCTTATATGGCAGGTGTGATAACAGGGACACAACAATCACTGTGGTTGAAGCATAGTCAGGACAATGATTTTTTTCCTAAAGCAGCTGAGCTGACTGGGACACAGCAATCACTCTGGATAAAACACTGCCAGGATAGTGTTTTTTTGCATTAGGCAGGTGTGCCAACAGGGACACAATAATCACTCTGCTTAAAGTGCAATCATTACAGTGTGTTTTTTTCCTAAGGCAGGTGTGCCAACTGGCACATAACAATCACTCTGGTTAAAGTGACATCAGGTGGACAGTGATTTTTTTCTTAAGGTAGGTTTGCCGACAGGGATACAATAATCACTCCTGTTAAATCACAGTCCAAAGGACATTGATGTTTTCCTAAGGCAGATGGACTGACATGGACACAACAATCACTCTGTTTAATGCATAGTATGTAATGTATTTTTTTTTCCTTAGGCAGGTAATCTGACAGGGACACAAAAATCACTCTCATTAAAGCACTGTCAGGACAATTATATTTTTCCCCAGGCAGGAGTGCTGTCAGAGACATAAAAATAGCTCTTGTTAAAGCACAGTCATTGCAGTGTTTTTTTCTTCCAAATACAGGTGTGATGACAGTGACACAAAAATCACTCTGGTTAAAGCACAGTTTGGAAAGTGATTTTTCTTATAAGGCAGGTGTGCCAACAGGGACACAGCAATCACTATGGTTGAAGCATAGTCAGGACAATGATTCTTTTCCTAATGTAGGTGAGTCAACAGGGACACAGGAATCACTCTGGATAAAACACTGCCAGGACAGTGTTTTTTGCATTAGGCATTTTTGCCTACAGGGACACAACAATCACTCTGGTTAAAGTGCAGTCATTACAGTGTGTTTTTTTCTAAGGCAGGTGTGCCAACTGACACATAACAATCATTCTGGTTAAAGTGACATCTGGAGGACAGTGATTTTTTTCTTAAGGCTGGTTTGCTGACAGGGATACAATAATCACGCTGGTTAAATCACAGCCCAGAGGACATTGATTTTTTTCCTAAGGCAGATGTGCTGACAGGGACACAACATTCACTCAGTTTAATGCACAGCATGTAATGTGATTTTTTTTTCCTAAGGCAGGTATTCCGACAGGGACACAAAAATCACTCTTGTTAAAGCACTGTCAGGACTTTGATTTTTTTCCTTTATCAGGTGTGCCAAAAGGGTTACAACAATCACCCTGGTTAAAGCGCAGTCAGGAGGACAGTGATTTTTTTTCTAATTCAGGTGAGCCAGAGAGGATATAACTATCACTCTGGTTAAAGCACAGTCGGGAGTACAGTGTTTGTTTTTTTTTCTAAAACAGGGGTGCAAAAAGAGACATTGCAATCACTCTGGCAAATGATCACTTAGGAGGACTGCAATTTTTTCCCCTAAGGCAGATGTGCGTACAGGGACACAAACATCACTCTGGTTTAAGTGCAGACAGGTCAATGATTTTTTTCCTTAATTTGGTGTGCCAACAGGGGTACAAAAATCACTCTGGTTAAACCACAGAGAGGACAGTGATTTTTTTTAAATCAGGTGTGCCAACAGGAACACAACAACCACTCTGGTTAAAGCGCACTCAGGACAATGATTTCTTTCCTAAGGCAAGTGTGCCAATAGACACACAACAGTCATTCTGGATAAATCACAGTCAGGAAGACAGTGATTTGCTTCCTAAGGCAGGTGTGCCGGTAGTGACACAACAATGGTGTGTGAAGAGGGAGACAAAAATCAGTCTGGTTTAAGCACAATCAGGACAGTGATTTTTTAATAAGGAAGGTGTGCCGACAGGGACAAAACAGTTACTCCAGTTAAAGTGCAGTCAGGACAGTGATTTATTTCCTTAGTGAGCTGTGCCAACAGGGACACAAAAATCACTCTTGATAAAGCATTGTCAGGAGACTGATTTTTTCCTAAGACAGGTGTGATATCATAGACAGAGAAATCACTCTGGTTAAAGCACAGTCAGAACAGTATTTTTTTTTTCCTAAGGCAGATGTGTCAACAGGGACATAACAATCACTCTGGTTAAATCACAGTCAAGAAAACAGTGATTTTTGTCCTAAGGCAGGTGTACCAACAGGGACAGAAGAATGAATCTGTTTAAAGCACAGTCAGGACAATGATTTTTGTCCTAAGGTAGGTGTACTGACAGGGACACAACAATCACTCTGGTTAAAGAGCAGTCAGGTGGACAATTATTTTTTTTCTACGGCTTATGTGCCAAAACAGAAATCGCAATCATTCTGGATAAAGCGCAGTAGTCAGAAGAACAGTGATTTCATTCCTTAGGCAGGTGTGCCAACAGGGACACAAAAATCACTCTGGTTAAAGCCCAGTCAGGACTGTGATTTTATTTCCCAAAGCAGGAGTGCTGACAGTGACACAAAATACACTCTGGTTAAAGCACAGTGTGGACAGTGATTTTTCTAAGGCCCTGTCCACACTATGCCTCTGTAACATCACAGAGGACTCAAAACATTACCGTAACGGTTTGTGTTTACATCTGTAACGTTACAGAAGGCGTTTTCAAAACTGTTATAGAAATCTGTTTGTATGTGGTTTCTACAATGGTTATGGTAACGTTTACAGATCTGTAACATTACAGCCCGCAGTGTGGACACGTGACAGTGTGCCCTCCAGTCCCCTAGTATACCACAATGCAGTGAGGCAGTGCAGTGGTGCAGTCTGGAACGTAAACCAGGGCAAGAACCAGGAAGTTTACAGCGCTGATCGTGAGTGCAGTGACCCTCATCTGTCAGGTGTGGGTATTCCAATTAATGCCACCAGCTGGTGTAGTAGCCCAAGAACCAGCAGTAGGAAGCATTGAAGGCTGTATTTGTGCAGAGTGCTTTGTCTGAGCGTGGCCAGTATAGCCACCAGTGAATCATCAGTGTCCCAAAAACTGCACATACAGTAGGCAGCATTGTAGGTAGTGGAGGTGTACGCATGTCTGACCGTGGTGCCACATGGCCTGATGAGGCCTCAAAATTACTCGCTGACTACTAGACACAGGAATGGGTACAGTCAGAATTGGCTAGTGCACGTCGCTACACCAAGGTGTATCAGAAAGTGTCAGAATACCTATTTGAACATGGCATCAAAAGGAGTGCCAAACAATGCAGAGACAAAATAAAACAACTCAAAGTGCACTATCACAAGACTCGTGACAGCAACAGGCGCTCTGGTGGTGGTCATGTGGTGTGTCCGTTCTTCGATGAATTGGACAAAATACTGGGAACAAGGCCAACAACTGAACCCCACTTTGTCCTGGAGAGTTCTGCAGTGGAATCCGATGATGATGGTGATGGTGCCGGAACGGAGGAGTCATGCCAGCCCAGCGCAATTGATGCTGATGTAGAGGCAGGTGGAGAGTCAGGTATGTGCAATCAGTCACTATGAGGGGTGCTGGGGGGGTGAGAGGTGGGTAGCATATACTGGGTGGCATGATGCGGCTGAGAGGCATCTGGGGTGCAGTATGGAACCAGATGCCAATGACTGCATTAATGTAGTTGGGGAGGTAGGGGTATATGTTCAGTGTTTGCAGTGCAGTTGTATACTGTATACTGAATAGTGCTATGAAGTATTTCCAGTAGTTATAGTTGAATAATGCGGATTGCATGGGAACTGGGTATCATAACAAATAAATGGCTGGGTGTGGTTGGGGTTCTTGGTGGGGATGGGAGGTTGCTTGGTGGTGTTTGCTGGGGGCCTGGCAGTTGTGTTGTACACTGTGTACGAACAAGCTGCTGTCATGGAGGTGGGTGGTTGCAGTGCTGCCAGTAAGCAGATGTTACCAAGAAGTACTATGCCACTTGCTTGTTGCAGCTTGCGAGTAACCATGTGTGGCATGCTCATAAACAACGTTTGTTGTTCTGCAGATGATGAGAATGATGACCAGACATCCTTGGATAATGACCTGCTGGAGGCATCATCATCAGTGTCATCCACTGCATCATGTGCTGTGAATGATGAACGTCCTGGAACATCAAGCGATACTTCTGGTGGTGGCAGGCGAGGAGCATAGCTCATTGAATGGCAACCACTTGTCAACCTGAGAAAGAAGAAGAAAGAATCAAGACTGGCCGACCTGATTGAGCAGTGCTGGAGCCCACACGGCAGATGCTGCAGCAGCAGCATCGAGAGCTGCTTGAATTGGAACGGGAGAAGGCTAGGGAGGAGAGGGAGATGGAGGAGAGATTAAGGAAGCAAGACGCAGAGCAAAATGCACAATTCTTTAGCAACATGTTAAAACTCTTAACTATGCAGTTCCAACAGGCAGCCACAAATGTCATAGTCCAGCCACAGTGTAGTATGCCACATGCAGACCTTGGTAATGCAGCAAGTATGTTTGCAGGCATCACCCGTACTGCAACAAGTTCCACCCAGGTCGGTAGTACTCAAGGCACTATGTCCACCACTTGTACCCCTGTCATGTCCCAAAGTGCTTACCATGCAGTCAGTCATGGCAACATCCAGCATGCCAATGATGTCCCATGTAGCTCTCTGTCCTCCCATAACATGTACCAGACACCTATGCTTGGCAACCCTAGGATGGGAATGAGGGTGAGTGGTGCTGGTACAGGAGTGCCACCTACTGTGTCGTGTCAGACACATTTTGATTCAAACCCACAGCACGGCAGCATCCCCTCAAGTGCCCCATCCACTTTGCCCTCTGCCACCAATACTCACACACAGGGTGCCAGGAATGCTGCCCCGTTGGATCCTGAACCAACATTGGCTGTTCCAAGCTTCACACATGATCTGTACAGTGAAGATTTCCAGTGGACAACACTGTGAGCTCAAGAGCTGTTCTCCCAATGTTACTTTTGGAATGTCACTTGTTCTGTGGTGGCTTAATTTGTTAGAATGATACCTGTTGTTATGCCCCCCATAATGTTACTCAGGGAACCCAGTACAGATGGTAAGCTACACTGTATGAGAAGTGGTTCATTGTGAATCAGTGGGCCTCATAGCACACTACTGGTAGTTGCTTAACAACTGCAAAAATGTTTGTTAAAAATGCACAGCAGCGTATAAGCTCAGGATGACTTTATTGTACAATTGCACAATTGCACTGAATGTAAAGTGCTGGCATCATATGCTACTATTAACAAATGAAACACTGTACTGGCGACATTATGTTGTTGCATCATTGTCTGTTGCACAGCTGTGCATTTCTGCCTTATTTATTGTTGTTGCACATCATCCACTGTTGTTGACATTGCAACCTTGGGACGATGGGTCCAGCACTATGTTCTGTATACCTGGTGGTGGAAAGAAACACATATCAGGAATGTATGACAAAATATGCAATACTGTCTGAGTCCCTAAAAGGGACACAGTTTTCCTTAGCTGTGAAATATATGTAACTGCAAATGGTGACAACATCACTCACCAGAATGATATTATTTGGTATGTTTTTGTTTATTTTGTTTATGTTTAATTATGTCTGTGCACGTAGCAGGCATAGTACTGAGGCACTGTTACATACAATGCTCTGTCACATATGTTGTTGGTCTGCTGTGCCTAATGTTTGCTCATTACTGTGCCAATGTTTGGACATCTGCATCATACGTTTAGTGTGCAGTGTAGTACTTCATACATGGAGTACACTGTGTATGGCAGTGAACCTCGACAGAATACGTGTCGTGACAATGATGTGTACCAATAGGGCTTAAAGCTATATTTCTGTCTGGCTCATGCTGCAATAATGGACATGGTTTGTTGTACCACCAGACATCTAACGACATACTTGCCATGCATGCAGCAATAAACACAGCACTACTGAACTGAACTGACTTGCGTATCATTCCTTATGCATGTTGGAAGTACATGGGACACTGGTGGGCATGGGATGCTGTGACATGATCTGTGGTATATTGCACAGGTATCTGTGAGTGTGTGGAAAGGTGGATGACTACACGATTGTTACACAGTGTGTCACGGGTGTCTGCTGGTTTTTGCACTGCTGCCTGCAGACACCATTCCTTACCACTTGGTGCAATGTGCACATATGTGCAGGAACAGAACTTACTGAACCTATGCATCCATGAGGTAGTCAGCTAGGGTATCCCTTATCAGTGATGCATGTCGACTCTGTCCCGTCATAGTCATTTCCTCAGTGGGTACGCTGTCATGGTCCGTAGGTTGTGGATATATGTCTGTTGCACTGTCCAGTTCCCAGCTGTCCATGAATACCTCTGCCCTTGTCTCACACAGATTGTGCAGCGCACAGCATGCCCCTAAGACATAGGTGGCATTGTTGATGCTGAATTCACTTCTCTTCAACAGGCACTGCCACCTCCCTTTGAGGTGCCCAAAAGTGCATTTGACCACCATGCGTGCCCTACTGAGTCTGTAATTGAAGTTGCGCTTCTTGGGGTCACCATAGTCATTGTATGGCTTCATGAGCCAGGGCAGTAGGGGATAGGCAGGGTCCCCCAAAACAACAACAGGCACAGCAATTCCAGCTATGTCTCTTGGTGGTTCCATTGTACCAGTGGTTCCAGTGTACCATTCTACCCAATGGTGAACAGCTTGCCGTTTCGGAACACCCTTGCATCATGGACCTTGCCTGGCCATCCCACATTAATGTCCATGAAACAATACCTGTGGTCGACAAGAGCCTGCATGATGATGGAGTAGTATGATTTCCTATTGAAGTACTCTGTGGCATTTCCTGGGGGCATATGATTGCGAAATGGGTGCCATCCACTGCACCACCACAACTT
This sequence comes from Neoceratodus forsteri, assembly GCA_016271365.2. NCBI lineage: Eukaryota > Metazoa > Chordata > Ceratodontiformes > Ceratodontidae > Neoceratodus > Neoceratodus forsteri. The sequence continues at coordinate 818,563,728 of CM057450.1, read as the reverse complement.
GGGAATCCCCAGTCCTTCTCAAATCCAAGCACTATGTCATACATTCTGCACCCATTACAGCCTTTAGCAGCAGTACTTTCACTATGGCCTGGCACACTTCTATAACTTCACCCACGGTGGACGATAACACCAAACAAATGGGACACTGTTCTTACTCTACATTTGTTGACAGCGCCACAGTGCTATTGCAACTCTTTTGTCCACTGGTATTGCTGGATGTAGGTGTGTATCCCTCTGGGAGATGTACTGAGCCAACTCACCACAGAGGCAGTTGAATGTCTGCTTGCACATCCGGAAGTTTGATATCCACTGCTCATCTGTCCAGGATCACACAATGTTGTCCCACCACACAGTGCTTTTTCTGTGAGCCCACACAGCCCTGGGTACAGTGCCACTTTCAAGGATACACATCAATATGTTCTGTAATATGGACACTGTGTCAAGCGCACCTTGGCAAATGCAGGCAAGCCTGGGTGAGGCATGACGTTGTGCAGCCCTCCTCTGTCTCCTACACCTGGCAGTCTGCAGGTTCACTGCATAATAGTGCATTATACCGGCCAATGAACACACTGCTTTCGAAAACGCTGCCATGTTTCACACACCCTACTGTATTCTGTGTGCATGGCAACCCTTGGCATTCTGGGACTTTGATATTCAGCACATACTGCATCTTGGGATAGCCACTGCTTCCAAGGGGTTACACCACTCCCAGTATTTTTCAATAGTGTGGACAGGCTGTAACGTTATCGTAATGGTTTCGACACTGTTCCTTTTGTAGTGTGGACGCACTGTAACGTTACAGGGCTGTAACGGTTTCAAACTGTTACAGCTTTTAGTGGTGTAGTGTGGACAGGGCCTTATAAGGCAGGTGTGATAACAGGGACACAATAATCACTGTGGTTTAAACACAGTCAGGACAATGATTCTTTTCCTAAAGCAGCTGAGCCGAATGTGGCACACCAATCACTCTGGATAAAACGCTGCCAGGATAGTGTTTTTTTGCATTAGGCAGGTGTGCCGACATGGACACAACAATCACTCTGCTTAAAGTGCAGTCATTACATTGTGTTTTTTCCTAAGGCAGGTGTGCCAACTGGCACATAACAATCACTCTGGTTAAAGTGACATCAGGAGGACAGTGATTTTTTTTCTTAAGGTAGGTTTGCCGACAGGGATACAATAATCACTCAGATAAAATCACCATCCGAAGGACATTGATTTTTTCCTAAGGCAGATGTGCTGACAGGGACACAACAATCACTCTGTTTAATGCGTAGTGTGTGATGTAATTTTTTTTTCTAAGGCAGGTATTCCGACAGGGACACAACAATCACTCTCATTAAAGTATTGTCAGGACAGTGATATTTTTCCCAAGGCAGGAGTGCTGCCAGAGACATAAAACAGTTCTTGTTAAAGAGCAGTCATTACAGTGATTTTTTTTTGCCCCAATGCAGGTGTGATGACAGTGACACAAAAATCATTCTGGTTAAAGCACAGTGAGGAAAGTAATTTTTCTTATAAGGCAGGTGTGCCAACAGGGACACAACAGTCACTATGTTTGAAGCTCAGTCAGGACAATGATTCTTTTCCTAAAGTAGGTGAGCCGACAGGGACATAGGAATCACTCTGGATGAAACACTGCCAGGACAGTGTTTTTTGCATTAGGCAGGTGTGCCGACAGGGACACAACAATCACTCTGCTTAAAGTGCAGTCATTACAGTGTGTTTTTTCCTAAGGCAGGTGTGCCAACTGGCACATAACAATCACTGTGGTAAAAGTGACATCAGGAGGACAGTGATTTTTTTCTTAAGGCTGGTTTGCTGACAGGGATACAATAATCTCTCTGCTTAAATCACGGTCCAGAGGACATTGATTTTTTTCCTAAGGCAGATGTGCTGACAGGGACACAACAATCACTTTGTTTAATGCGCAGCATGTAATGTGATTTTTTTTCCTAAGGCAGGTATTCTGACAGGACACAAAAATCGCTCTTGTTAAAGTGCTGTCAGGACTTTGATTTTTTTTCCTTTATCAGGTGTACAAAAAATGGATACAACATTCACCCTGGTTAAAGCGCAGTCAGGAGGACAGTGATTTTTTTTTCTAATTTGGGTGTGCCAAAAAGGATATAACTATCACTCTGGTTAAAGCACAGGCAGGAGGACGGTGTTTTTTTTTCTAAGACAGGGGTGCCAAAAGAGACATTGCAATCACTCCGGCAAATGATCACTTAGGAGGACCGTGATTTTTTCCCCCAAGGCAGATGTGCTTACAGGGATACAAAGATCACTCTGGTTTATGTGCAGACAGGTCAGTGATTTTTTTTTTCATTTATCTGGTGTGCCAACAGGGATACAAAAATCACTCTGGTTAAAGCACAGACAGGACAGTGATTTTTTTTCTTAAAACAGGTGTGCCAACAGGAACACAACAACCACTCTGGTTAAAGCGCAGTCAGGTCAATGATTTCTGTCCTAAGGCAAGTGTGCCAATAGGCACACAACAGTCATTCTGGATAAATCACAGTCAGGAAGACAGTGATTTGCTTCCTAAGGCAGGTGTGCCGGTAGTGACACAACAATGGTGTGTGAACAGAGACACAAAAATCAGTCTGGTTAAAGCACAATCAGGACAGTGATTTATTTAATCAGGAAGGTGTGCCGACAGGGACACAACAATTACTCCAGTTAAAGTGCAGTCAGGACAGTGATTTATTTCCTTAGGGAGGTGTGCCAACAGGGACACAAAAATCACTCTTGATAAAGCATTGTCAGGATTGAGACTGATTTTTTCCTAAGACAGGTGTGATATCATAGACAGAGAAATCACTCTGGTTAAAGCACAGTCAGAACAGTATTTTTTTTTCCTAAGGCAGATGTGCCAACAGGGACATAACAATCACTCTGGTTAAATCGCAGTCAAAAAAACAGTGATTCTTGTCCTAAGGCAGGTGTACCAAAAGGGTCAGAAGAATAAATCTGTTTAAAGCACAGTCAGAACAATGATTTTTGTCCTAAGGCAGGTGTGCTGACAGGGACATAACAATCACTCTAGTTAAAGCGCAGTCAGGTGGACAAGTATCTTTTTTTCTACGGCTTGTGTGCCAAAATGGAAATCGCAATTGTTCTGGATAAAGCTCAGTAAGAAGGACAGTGATTTCATTCCTTAGGCAGGTGTGCTAACAGGGACACAAAAATCACTCTGGTTAAAGCCCAGTCAGGACTGTGATTTTTTTCCCAATGCAGGTGTGCTGACAGTGACACAAAAAACACTCTAGTTAAAGCACAGTCTGGACAGTGAGTTTTCTTATAAGGCAGGTGTGATAACCGGGACACAATAATCACTGTGGTTTAAACACAGTCAGGACAATGATTCTTTTCCTAAAGCAGCTGAGCTAACTGTGGCACACCAATCACTCTGGATAAGACGCTGCCAGGATAGTGTTTTTTTGCATTAGGCAGGTGTGCCGACATGGACACAACAATCACTCTGCTTAAAGTGCAGTCATTACAGTGTGTTTTTTCCTAAGGCGGGTGTGCCAACTGGCACATAACAATCACTCAGGCTAAAGTGACATCAGGAGGACAGTGATTTTTTTCTTGAGGTAGGTTTGCCGACAGGGATACAATAATCACTCTGGCAAAATCACCGTCCGAAAGACATTGATTTTTTCCTAAGGCAGATGTATTGACACCGACACAACAATCACTGTTTAATGTGTAGTGTGTAATGTAATTTTTTTCCTAAGGCAGGTATTCCAACAGGGACACAACAATCACTCTCATTAATGTATTGTCAGGACAGTGATATTTTTCCCAAGGCAGGAGTGCTGTCAGAGACGTAAAAATAGCTCTTGTTAAGAAGCAGTCATTACAGTGATTTGTTTTTCCCCAATGCAGGTGTAATGACAGTGACACAAAAATCACTCTGGTTAAAGCACAGTCAGGAAAGTAATTTTTCTTATAAGGCAGGTGTGCCAATAGGGACACAACAATCACTATGTTTGAAGCACAGTCAGGACAATGATTCTTTTCCTAAAGTAGGTGAGCCAACAGGGACACAGGAATCACTCTGGATGAAACACTGCCAGGACAGTGTTTTTTGCATTAGGCAGGTGTGCTGACTTAGTAAACAAATCACTTTCCAGACTGTGCTTTAACCAGAGTGATGTTTGTGTCACTGTTAATGCGCAGTATGTAATGTGATTTTTTTTTCCTAAGGCAGGTATTCTGATAGGGACACAAAAATCACTCTTATTAAAGAGCTGTCAGGACTTTGATTTTTTTCCTAAAGCAGGTGTGGCAACAGGGACACAACAATCACTCTGGTTAAAGATCAGTAAGGACAGTGTTTTGTTTCCTAAGGCAGGTGTGCCAACAGGGACTCAAGAATCACTCTGGTTAAATTGCAGTCAGGAGGACAATGATTTTTGTCCAAATGCTGGTGTGCAAACAGGGAGAAAAGAATCACTCTAGTTCAACAGTTCTCAAACTTTGTCATAGTGAGCCTCCCCTAAGCCATGGAAAAGATCTTGAGCCTCCCCCAAAATACTGAAATATATTTGGGCCTCCCCATAGAAAAAATAGCCTACTTTTCACAGTACATCAGGAATAAACTGAAACCTCTTTGCATAGCTGGCGCTCATGTTATTAAGCTTCTTGTAACCCCCAACAGGACAACCTACTTGCTCCAATATTTTGACTCTCGAACCAATGTTACCCCTTACTGCCATACCTTCATGAGTCAGACTGCTTTTTGTTTCCCCTCTATCTGGAATAACTTCCTGCTGACCTCTGCCTCTCCCCCTCTCACCCTGCTCTTAAGCAACTTCTCAGGAAACACTTTGCTCCCTCCTGCTCTTATTCCTAGTACCTATAAGGTTTACTTGTATTTGGACAGTTCTGCTGCCAGTCTAATTGATCAATTGTTCCTCGCATTGTTAGTCCGTTGTTCTTAATTTGTTTGCACGCTCATTCATTTTGTATTGCTTGAATGTTTTGCAGTTACACTTTGAATTGTACTCTCTCACAACCCTTCCCTGGGTACACCTGAAATAAGCCATGGCTCAGTGTACAGTACCTTTCCTGATCAGATTTGTGAATAAATACATAAATTCACCTACTATTATCCTCTTTCAGTTTGCCTTATCCCTTCACACAAAATCTATAAAGTTCAAAACTGAAATATAATACTTTTTCAAGACTTGCTTGAGCCTCCCCTGGAACATGTTGGGGCCTCCCAAGGGAGGCTGGCCTCACCATTTGAGAACCCCTGCTCTAGTTAAAGCACAGTCAGTACAGTGATTTTGTTCCTATGGATGGTGTGCCGAAAGGGACACAACAATCACCCTGGTTAAAGTGCATTCAGGAGGACAGTGATTTTTTTTGTAATTCAAGTGTGCCAAAAGAGATATAACAATCACTCTGGTTAAAGCACAGTCAGGAGGACAGTGATTTTTTTCTTCTAAGACAGGGGTGCCAAAAAAGACATTGCAATCACTCTGGCAAATGATCACTTAGGAGGACGGTGATTTTTTCCTCTAAGGCAGATGTGCTTGCAGGGACTCAAAAATCAGTCTGGTTAAAGTGCAGACAGGTCAGTGATTTTTTTTCTTAATCTGGTGTGCCAACAGGGATACAAAAATCACTCTGGTTAAAGCACAGACAGGACAGTGATTTTTTTTCTTAAATCAGGTGTGCCAACAGAAACACAACATCCACTCTGGTAAAATCGCACTCAGGACAATGATTTCTGTCCTAAGGCAAGTGTGCCAACAGGCACATAACAGTCACTCTGGTTAAATCACAGTCAGGAAGACAGTGATTTGCTTCCTAAGGTGGGTGTGCCGATAGTGACACAACAATGGTGTGTGAACAGGGACACAAAAATCAGTCTGGTTAAAGCACAATCAGGACAGTGATTTTTTATTAAGGAAGGTGTGCCAACAGGGACACAACAATTACTCCAGTTAAAGTGCAGTCAGGACAGTGATTTATTTCCTTAGGGAGGTGTGCCAATAGGGACACAAAAATCACTCTTGATAAAGCATTGACAGGAGACTGATTTTTTCCTAAGACAGGTGTGATATCATAGACAGAGCAATCACTCTGGTTAAAGCACAAGCAGAACAGCATTTTTTTTCCTAAGGCAGATGTGCTGACAGGGACATGACAATCACTCTGGTTAAAACGCAGTCAGGTGGACAATTATTTTTCTTCTATGGCTTGTGTGCCAAAATGGAATTTGCAATCATTCTGGATAAAGCACAGTCAGAAGGAAAGTGATTTCATTCCATAGGCAGGTGTGCTAACAGGGACACAAAAATCACTCTGGTTAAAGCCCAGTCAGGACTGTGATTTTTTTTCCCAATGCAGGTGTGCTGACCGTGACACAAAAATCACTCTGGTAAAAGCACAGTCTGGACAGTGATTTTTCTTATAAGGCAGGTGTGATAACAGGGACCCAACAATCACTATGGTTGAAGCGCAGTCAGGACAATGATTCTTTTCCTAAAGCAGGTGAGCCGACAGGGACACAGCAATTACTCTGTATAAAACGCTGCCAGGATAGTGTTTTTTTGCATTAGGCAGGTGTGCAGACAGGGACACAACAATCACTCTTTTTAAAGTGTAGTCATTACAGTGTGTTTTTTCCTTAGGCAGGTGTGCCAACTGGCACTTAATAATCACTCTGATTAAAGTGACTTCAGGAGGACAGTGATTTTTTTCTTAAGGCAGGTTTGCCAACAGGGATACAATAGTCACTCTGGTTAAATCACAGTCTGGAGGACATTGATTTTTTCCTAAGGCAGATGTACTGACATGGACACAACAATCACTGTTTAATGCGTAGTATGTAATGTAATTTTTTTACTCAGGCAGGTATTCCGACTGGGACACATCAATCACTCTCATTAAAGCACTGTCAGGACAGTGATATTTTTCCCAAGGCAGGAGTGCTGTCAGAGACATAAAAATAGCTCTTGTTAAAGCGCAGTCATTAAAGTGTTTTTTTTTTTTCCAAGGCTGGTGTGATGACAGTGACACAAAAATCACTCTGGTTAAAGCACAGTCTGGAAAGTGATTTTTCTTATAAGGCAGGTGTGCCAACAGGGACATAACAATCACTATGGTTGAAACAGAAACATAGAAACATAGAAGTTAACGGCAGATAAGTACCGCAAGGCCCATCCAGTCTGCCCATTTCTTTTTTCTACATTATAAATGTGCCATCGGCCTTTGCTCTGTCAGTGGCCTATCTAGTCATAGTCATTTGTATTGCTCCCTTATGCCTATCCCATGCCTGTTTGAAGCCCTGCACTGTATTCATAGCCACCACTTCTTGTGGTAAGCCATTCCATGCATCCACCACCCTTTCTGTGAAAAACAATTTCCTCACATTCTCCTTAATCGGCCCCTCTAATCTTATGCTGTGTCCTCTTGTCCTGCTATTTTCTTATATTTAAACATGTTAGACTCTTTCACCTTGTTAATGCCCTTAAGGTGTTTGAATGCCTCGATCATATCACCTCTCTCCCTCCTTTGCTCAAGGGTATACATATTGAGCTCTGTTAATTTGTCCTCATATGTCTTCTGATGCAGTCCCTGCACCATATTGGTTGCCCTTCTCTGGACTGCCTCAATTTGGTTAATGTCCTTGTGAAGGTATGGCCTCCAATACTACATGCAGTACTCCAGATGGGGCCTAACCAGTGTCTTGTAAAGTGGGATTATTACCTCCCTCTTACGACTTGTGATACCCCTACTAATACACCCTAACACCCCCATAGCCTTACCTACTGCTTTAGAGGTCTGCTTGGATGATTTCAGGTCATCAGTGATGATGATGCCCAAGTCTCTTTCTTCCTTTGTGACTGCTAGCAACTCCTCCCAGCCTATAGGTGGCTTCAGGGTTTCTCTTCCCTATGTGCATGATCTTGCACTTTTTGCATTAAATCCCAGTTGCCACTCTTCTGACCATTTTGATAGTTTATCCAGATCTCTACTCATTCTGCCCACCCATCTGGATCATCTACTCTGTTGCAGATCTTGGTGTCATCTGCAAACAGACAAACCTTACCCTCTAGTCCATCTGCAAAGTCACTAATGAAGATGTTGAAGAGGACTGCCCCAGGACTGATCCTGAGGTACCCCACTTGTGACTTGCATCTCTTCTGACTGTATACCATTTACCACCACTCTATGTTTTCTGCCTGTCAACCAGTTTGCCACCCAGTTGACCAACTTCTGACCACCCAGGCCTACCCAGCTTATTTATCAATCTTCTATGTGGAACAGTGTCAAAGCTTTGCTGAAGTCAAGGTAGGCGACATCAACTGCTCCCCTTGGTCCACCACTCTGGTTACCCAGTCAAAGAAATCTATGAGATTAGTTTGACAGGACCTTCCTTTGTAAACCCATGCTGTCTTGGATCCTGTGCCCCTATGGATTCCAGGTGTTGCACTATCCTTTCCTTAAGGAGTGCCTCCATAATCTTGCCCACTACTGAGGTAAGACTGACTGATCTGTAGTTCCCCGCCTCTGCCCTGCTACCACTCTTGTGAAGCGGGATCACATGAGCCCTTCTCCAGTCTTCTGGGACCTCTCCTGTGCTCAGAGACTCACTAAACAGTTCTGCTAATGGCTCTGCTAGTTCCACCTTTAGCTCCTTAAGTACCCTGGGGTGTATGCCATCAGGTCCCATTGCCTTATCCACCCTGATCTTAGCAAGCTCTTGTAGGACCCTTTCTTTTGTGAAGGGAGTAGTGCTCACCTCCCTCCCCCCTGTGTTCATGATGCTGAGCTGTGGGCCCTGCCCTACCTTCTCTTCAGTAAATACTGAGCAAAAGTATCTATTTAGGATAGATGCCTTTACAGGGGCCTCCTCCTCACATGCTCCCTTTTCTCCATTAAGCTTAGCAATACCCCCTCTGGACTTTCTCCTTTCACTAATGTATCTATAGAAAGTCTTGTCACCTTCTTTACTGTTTGTGCTAGTTTTTCCTCAGTTTGGGACTTTGCCTGCATTACTGCCTTCCTGCTTCCCTTAGGGCAGTTTGGTATGCCTCCTATCTTCATCCCGCTGTGTTCCCTTATATTTCCTGAAGGCCAGCCTTTTGGCTCTGACCTTTTCTGCTACTGTATTTGAGAACCAAAGTGGTTTCCTTCTTCTTTTGCACTTTCTTTTCTGTCTAACACAATGGGATGTTGCTTCAAGTATTGAATCCTTAATGCTTGCCCACTTTGCCTGTACCCCCTCACCTGTGTTTCTTTTTGCCAGGGCTAGCTTAACTCTGTTGGCCATCTTATCAAAGTCAGCTCCTCTGAAGTCCCATATTTTTGCCTTGGAATGGAATGATTTAGATGTAGTAGCCAAATTGAACCATACCATGTGATGGTCACTGGCTCCCAGGTGACCTTCTACCTGGAGATCTGTGATCCCTTCCTTGTTAGTCAGTACTAGATCTAGGATAGCCCTGTCTCTCGTGGGTTGCTGTACCAGTTGTTTGAGGCCCTCCCCCTGCAGGGAATCCACTATGTGTCTAGTTCTGGCAGATGTTCCTGCTGGTATTGACCAATCTGTATCCAGCATGTTGAAGTCTCCCATTATCAGAACCTCCCCTTTAGCTGTCATGTTTTGTATATCTTCTAACAGTAATGTGTCTATGTCCTCCCCCTGGTCTGGGGGCCTGTAGACAACCTAGTTCTGATGGCTGTCCTATTTCCTGTTTCCAGGGTGACCCACAGTTCTTCTGGCTCCTTATGTGTAATCTGAATTTCTGTAGCTTTGATATTTTCATTGACATACAGGGCCACTCCTCCCCCCCTTTTTGCACCTCGATCTCTTCTGAACAATACATAGCCAGGTACTGAAGTCTCCCAAGTGTGGTTACTGGTAAACCACGTCTCACTAATTGCTACTATGTCCAGTTTAGCCTCTGACATTTTGCCTGCAGGTCTGGGATCTTATTTCCCAGGCTGTGAGCATTGTGTACATGATTTTCCATTGGCCAGATTTTGGTGTGTTAGTTGTTGGGTGAGGTTTGGCATTACCCCTGTGCATCGTATGGGGAGACAAACCTTTTTCCTTACCTGGTGATGCAAATGAACTGCAAACATGCTGAATCCCTGTTTGACCACTAGCTGAGGGGGGGGTGTTCTTCCCATTCGACTTATGGGGTGCTGCACCCCTCTCCCCATTTGCTAGTTTAAATATTCTGCAAAGATGTCAAACTTCTGCCCTAATACACTGACTCCCTCCTTAATCAGATGCAGTCCATCAAATTTAAAGAACTTTCACTCCCAGAACTGTTGCCAGTTCCCTACATATCTGTGTCCTTTTTCCTGGCACCAGCCCTTGAGCCACGTGTTTAGCTCCCCTATCTCCCCTTCTCTGAACTTCCGTCCATCTGCTCCCCTCTCCCAGACTGGCAGGATCTCAGAGAAGGAGATGCCGGATGAAATAGATGATAGTTTGTCACCCAGCCTGGTCAGGTGTTCCTTGGTCTCCACAACTGACCAGCTGGTGAGATCATTAGTCCCTATGTGTACTAGGACATCAATGTTTTCTCCTGCTTTGTGAACAATTTTAGCAATGCGGTCAGTGTCTCTCCATGCTGATGTACCTGGGAGACATCTGAAAATTACCCTGGCTGGAGATGGGTATCAACTCCCTGAATCATGGAGTCTCCTATGATCAGAAGTTTTTGGTTTTCCTTTTGCTTTTTGTTTTGGTTCCTGATTTGGGTGAGTTTTGTTGTGCTAGCTCCTGTGCTGCAGTGTCCTGCTCTGCAGTGTCTTCTGCCTCTTTGTTTGATTTCAGAGATAGAGGCAGATACCTGTTTGTAGTGTTTATATGTTTTTGGAGTGTCGTTTGGAGAGCAGAGAGTGATGGGGCACCCGGTTGCCCTCTAACCACCTGCCAACCTCCAGAACCAACTACCCTCTGTGGTCGAGGTTTTTCTGTTGGATGCTGGGGAAATGGCGGGTGGTTCTTATAATGTATTTCCTCTTGAATATGAAATTTGAGGCGTGCAATCCCTGCCCATGCTACCCGGAGCTGAGCCCTAAGATCTCCAAAGGCCCAGCATGTAGGACAGTGTCCTAAATCCTGCAAGAATGTCCTTCTGAAAATTGTTCCACAGTACCTGCAGTTAATGATATCCATTCCAGATAAGTTGCTGGGTTTATAACCTAGTCAGAGTAATTAGAAGGGGAAAAAAAAGGAAAAAAAATGCTCTGGTTGAAACACAGGCAGGACAATGATTCTTTTCCTAAAGTAGATGAGACAACAGGGACACAGGAATCACTCTGGATGAAACACTGCCAGGACAGTGTTTTTTGCATTAGGCATTTGTGCCGACAGGGACACAACAATCACTCTGGTTAAAGTGCAGTCATTACAGTGTGTTTTTTCCTAAGGCAGGTGTGCCAACTGGCACATAACAATCACTCTGGTTAAAGTGACATCAGGAGGACAGTGATTTTTTTCTTAAGGCTGGTTTGCTGAAAGGGATATAATAATCACTCTGGTTAAATCACAGTCCAGAGGACATTGATTTTTTTCCTAACACAGATGTGCTGACAGGGACACAACAATCACTTTGTTTAATGCGCAATATGTAATGTGATTTTTTTCCTAAGGCAGGTATTCCGACAGGGACGCAAAAATCACTCTTGTTAAAGTGCTGTCAGGACTTTGATTATTTTCCTAAAGCAGGTGTGGCAACAGGGACACAACAATCACTCTGGTTAAAGGTCAGTCAGGACAGTGTTTTGTTTCTTAAGGCAGGTGTGCCAACAGGGACGCAAGAATCACTCCGGTTAAATCACAGTCAGGAGGACAATTATTTTTGTTCAAATGCAGATTTGCAAACAGGTAGACAAGAATCACTCTGATTAAATCACAGTCAGTACAGTGATTTTGTTTCCTATGGATGGTGTGCCAATTGAGACACAACAATCACTCTGTTTGAAGCATAGTCAGCACATTGATTGTGTTTCCTATATCAGGTGTGCTGAAAGGGAGACAACAATCACCCTGGTTAAAGGGCAGTCAGGAGGACATTTGAACAAAAATAATTGTCCTCCTGACTGTGATTTAACCGGAGTGATTCTTGTGTCCCTGTTGGCACACCTGCCTTAAGAAACAAAACACTGTCCTGACTGACCTTTAACGAGAGTGATTGTTGTGTCCCTGTTGCCACACCTGCTTTAGGAAAATAATCAAAGTCCTGACAGCACTTTAACAAGAGTGATTTTTTTTCTAATGCGGGTGTGCCAAAAGGGTTATAACAATCACTCTGGTTAAAGCACAGTCAGGAAGACAGTGATTTTTCTCCAAGACCGGGGTACCAAAAGAGACATAACAATCACTCTGGTAAATGACCAGTTAGGAGGACTGTGATTTTTTCCCCTAAGGCAGGTGTGCTCTCAGAGACACAAACATAACTCTTGTTAAAGCGCAGTCATTACAGTATTTTTTTTTCCCAATGCAGGTGTGCTAACAGTGACACAAAAATCACTCTGGTTAAAGCTCAGTCTGGACAGTGATTTTTCGTATTAGGCAGGTGTGCCAACAGGCACACAACAATCACTATGGTTGAAGCGCAGTCAGGACAATGATTCTTTTCCTAAAGCAGGTGAGCTGACAGGGAGACAGCAATCACTCTGGACAAAACGCTGCCAGGACAGTGTTTTTTTGTATTAGACAGGTGTGCCGACAGGGACACAACAGCAACTCTGGTTAAAGCGCAGTCATTACAGTGTGTTTTTTCCTAAATCAGGTGTGCTAACTGGCACATAATCACTCTGATTAAAGTGACATCAGGAGTACAGTGATTTTTTTCTTAACGCTGGTTTGCTGACTGGGATACAATAATCACTCTGGTTAAATCACAGTGCATTAAACAGGGGCACAACAATCACTCTGGTTAAAGATCAGTCAGGACAGTGCAGTCATCACTGTCCTGATAGTGCTTTAATGAGAGTGATTGTTGTGTCCATGTTGGCACACCAGACTTAGTAAGCAAATTACTTTCTAGGCTGTGCTTTAATCAGAGTGATTTTTGTGTCACTGTTAATGCGCAGTATGTAATGAGATTTTTTTTTTCCTAAGGCAGGTATTCCGACAGGGACACAAAAATCACTCTTATTAAAGTGCTGTCAGGACTTTGATTTTTTTCCTAAAGCAGGTGTGGCAACAGGGACACAGATATCACTCTGGTTAAAGAACAGTAAGGACAGTGTTTTGTTTCCTAAGGCAGGTGTGCCAACAGGGACACAAGAATCACTCTGGTTAAATCGCAGGCAGGAGGACAATGATTTTTGTCCAGATGCTGGTGTGCAAACAGGGAGAAAAGAATCACTCTGGTTAAAGCACAGTCAGTACAGTGATTTTGTTCTTACGGATGATGTGCCGAAAGGAACATAACAATCACCCTGGTTAAAGCGCAGTCAGGAGGACAGTGATTTTTTTTTTTGTAATTCGGGTGTGCCAAAAGAGATATAACAATCACTCTGGTTAAAGCACAGTCAGGAGGACAGTGATTTTTTTTTCTAAGACAGGGGTGCCAAAAGAGACATAGCAATCACTCTGGTAAATGACCAGTTAGGAGGACTGTGATTTTTTCCCCTAAGGCAGATGTGCTTGCAGGGGCACAAAAATCAGTCTGGTTAAAGTGCAGAGACGTCAGTGATTTTTTTCCTTAATGTGGTGTGCCAACAAGGGTACAAAAATCACTCTGGTTAAAGCACAGACAGGACAGTGTTTTTTTTTCTTAAATCAGGTGTGCCAACAGAAACACAACAACCACTCTGGTTAAAGCTCACTCAGGACAATGATTTCTGTCCTAAGGCAAGTGTGCCAATAGGCACACAGCACACACTCTGGTTAAATCACAGTCAGAAAGATAGTGATTTGCTTCCTAAGGCAGGTATGCCGATAGTGACACAACAATGGAGTGTGAACAGGGACGCAAAAATCAGTCTGGTTAAAACACAATCAGGACAGTGATTTTTTAATAAGGAAGGTGTGCCAACAGGGACACAACAATTACTCCAGTTAAAGTGCAGTCAAGACAGTGATTTATTTCCTTAGGGAGGTGTGCCAACAGGGACACAAAAATCACTCTTGATAAAGCATTGTCAGGAGACTGATTTTTTCCTAAGACAGGTGTGATATCATAGACAGAGCAATCACTCTGGATAAAGCACAGGCAGAACAGTATTTTATTTCCTAAGGCAGATGTACTGACAGGGACATACCAATCACTCTGGTTAAATCGCAGTCAAGAAAACAGTGATTCTTGTCCTAAGGCAGGGTTACCAACAGGGACACAAGAATGAATCTGATTAAAGCACAGTCAGGACAATGATCTTCATCCTAAGACAGGTTTGCCAACAGGGACACGACAATCACTCTGGTTAAAGTGCAGTCATGTGGACAACTATTTTTCTTCTATGGCGTGTGTGCCAAAGCGGAATTCACAATCATTCTGTATAAAGCACAGTCAGAAGGGCAGTGATTTCATTCCATAGGCAGGTGTGCTAACAGGGACACAAAAATCATTCTGATTAAAGTGCAGTCAGGACAGTGATTTTTTTTCCCAATGCAGGTGTGCTGACCGTGACACAAAAATCACTCTGGTAAAAGCACAGTCTGGACAGTGATTTTTCTTATAAGGTAGGTGTGATAACAGGGACACAACAATCACTATGGTTGAAGCTCAGTCAGGACAATGATTCTTTTCCTAAAGCAGGTGAGCCGACTGGGACACAGCAATTACTATGTATAAGACGCTGCCAGGATAGTGTTTTTTTGCATTAGGCAGGTGTGCGGACAGGGACAAAACAGTCACTCTGGTTAAAGTGCAGTCATTACAGTGTGTTTTTTTCCTAAAGCAGGTGTGCCAACTGGCACGTAACAAGCACTCTGGTTAAAGTGACATCAGGAGGACAGTGATTTTTTTTCTAATGCAGATGTGCTGACAGGGACACAACAATCACTCTGTTTATTGCACAGTATGTAATGTGATTTTTCCTAAGGCAGGTATTCCGACAGGGACACAAAAATCACTCTTGTTAAAGTGCTGACTTTGAATTTTTTTCTTAAAGCAGGTGTGGAAACAGGGACACAACAATCACTCTGGTTAAAGAACAGTCAGGACAGAGTTTTTTTTCATAAGGCAGGTGTGCAAACAGGGACACATGAATCACTCTGGTTAAATCGCAGTCAGGAAGACAATGATTTTGTCCAAATGTAGGTGTGCAAACAGGGAGACAAGAATCACTCTGGTTAAAGCACAGGCAGCATAGTGATTTTTTTTTTCTAATGCAGGTGTGCCAAAAGGGTTATTGCAATCACTCTAGTTAAAGCACAGTCAGAAGGACAGTGATTTTTCTTCTAAAACTGGGGTGCCAAAAGAGACATAGCAATCACTCTGGTAAAAGACCAGCTAGAAGTACTGAGATTTCTTTTCCCCGAAGGCAGATGTGCTGACAGGGACACAAAAATCACTCTCGTCAAAGTGCAGACAGGAAAGTGATTTTCTTCCTTAATCTGGTGTGCCAACAGCGATACAAAAATCACTCTGGTTAAAGCATAGAGAGGACTGTGATTTTCTTTCTTAAATCAGGTGTGCCAACAGGAACACAACAACCACTCTGTTTAAAGTGCAGACAGGACAATGATTTCTATCCTAAGGCTAGTGTACCGACAGGGATGCAACAGTCACTCTGGTTAAATCACAGTCAGGAAGACAGTGATTTGCTTCCCAAGGCAGGTGTGCCGATAGTGACACAATAATTGTTTGTGAACAGGGACACAAAAATCAATCTGGTTAAAGCACAATCAGGACAGTGATTTATTGATAAGGCAGGTGTGCCGACAGGGACACAACAATCACTCCAGTTAAAGTGCAGTCAGGGCAGTGATTTATTTCCTTATTGAGGTGTGCCAACAGGGACACAAAAATCACTCTTGATAAAGCATTGTCAGGAGACTGATTTTTTTCCTATGACAGGTGTGATATCATGGACAGAGCAATCGCTCTTGTTAAAGCACAGTCAGGACAGTATTTTTTTTTTCCTAATGCAGATGTGCGGAAAGGGACACAACAATCACTCTGGTTAAAGCACAGTATGGACTGCGACTTTTTCCTAAGGCAGGTGTTGTGGCAGAGACACAAGAATCACTCTGGTTAAATCACAGTCAGGAGTACAATGTTTTTAGTCCCAAGGCATGTGTGCTAACAGGGACACAAGAATCACTCTCATTAAAGCACAGTCAGGACAATGATTTATTTTCCTAAGGCAGCTGTGCCAATAGAGACCCAACAATCACTTGTGTTAAAGCCCAGTCAGGACAGTGATTTTTACCTGAAGCAGGTGTGCCAACAGAGACACAGCAATCACTCTGGTTAAAGTGCAGTCAGGAGGACATTGTTTTTTTTCCTATGGCAGTTTTGCTGACAATGACACAACAATTTACTGTGGCTGAACCGCAGTCAGGAACTATGATTTTTTTTTCCTAAGGCAGGAGTGAAGACAGGGACACAACAATCACTCTGGCTAAAGCACAATCAGTAGGGCAGTGATTTTTTTCTCTAATGCAGGTGTGCTAAAAGGGACATTACAGTGACTCTGGTTAAAGCGCATTGAGGAGAACAGTGATTTTTTTCTTCTTCATGTGTGTAAATCACAATCCCTCTGGTTAAAGTGCGGTCAGGAGGACAGTGATTTTTTTCATTACACAGGTGTGCTAATGGGGACAAAATAATTACTCTTGTTAAAGCGCAGTAAGGACTGTGATTTTTTTTCCAAAGGCAGGTGTGCTGACAGTGACACAAAAATCACAGTGGTTGAAGCACAGACAGGACAGTGATTTTTTTTCATAAGGCAGGTGAGCTAACAGGGACACAACAATCACTCTGGTTAAAACGCATTAAGGACAGTGATTTTTTTACTAATACAGCTGTGCTACAGTGACGCAAAAGTAACTCTAGTTAAAGTACTGTCAGGATGGTGATTGTTTTCCCAATGCAAGTGGACAAAGACACAAAATAACTCTTGTTAAAGCGCTAATAACAACAGTGATTTTTTCTAAGACAGGTGTGCCAACATGGACACAGAAATCACTCTGGTAAAAGCGCAGTCAGGAAAGTGTTTTTTTTCTAAGGCATTTGTGCTGACAGGGACACAACAATCACTCTGGTTAAAGAGCAGTCATTACAGTTTTTTTCTTTGGCAGGTCTGTCAACAGGCACACAACAATCACTCTGGTTAAAGTGTAGTCAGGAGGACAGTGATTTTTTTCCTAAGACAATTGTGCTGACAGGGACACAACTATCACTCTGGTTAAAGCACAGTATGGACTGCAATTTTTTTCCTAAGGCAGGTGTTGTGACAGGGACAGAGCAATCGCTCTTGTTAAAGCACAGTCAGGACAGTATTTTTTTTTTCCTAATGCAGATGTGCCGAAAGGGACACAACAATCACTCTGGTTAAATTACAGTCAATCAAACAGTGATTCTTGTCCTAAGGCAGGGTTGCCAACAGGGACAGAAGAATGATTCTGGTTAAAGTACAGTCAGGACAATGATTTTTGTCCTAAGGCATGTGTGCTGACAGGGACACAACAATTACTTTGTTTAATGCTCTGTATGGAATGTGACTTTTTTCCTAAAGCAGGTGTGCCGAGAGGGACACAACAATTACTCTGTTTAATGCACTTTATGGAATGTGACTTTCTCCTAAAGCAGGCATGCCGACAGGGACACAACAATAACTCTATTTAAATCACAGTCAGGAGGACAGATATTTTTACCAAAGGCATGTGTGCCAAAATGGAAATCCAAATAATTCTCGTTAAAGCACAATCAGGATGACTGATTTTTTTTTCCTTAGGAAGGTGTGCTAACAGGGACACAAAAATCACTCTGGTTAAAGTGCAGTAAGGACTGTGATTTTTTTTTCAAGCCAGGTGTGCTGACAAGGAGATAAGAATCACTCTGGTTAAATCGCACTCAGGAGGACAATGATTTTTGCCCAAATGCAAGTGTGCCAACAGGGACACAAGAATCAATCTATTTAAAGTGCAGTTATGACAGTATTTTTTTTCCTATGAATGGTGTGCCAATAGAGACACAACAATCACTGTGGTTAAAGCAGAGTCAGCACATTGATTTTGTTTCCTATGGCAGGTGTGCTGAAAGGGACACAACAATCACCCTGGTTAAAGCGCAGTCAGGAGGATTGTGGTTTTTTTCTAATGTGTGTGTTCCAAAAGGGACATAACAATCACTCTCATTTAAGCGCAGTGAATAGGAGAGTGATTTTTTCACTAAGGCAGGTGTGCTAACAGGGATACAAAGTCAGGAGGACAGTGATTTTTTTTCTAAGACAGGGTGCCAAAAAAGATATAACAATTACTCTGGTTAAAGCGCAGTCAAGAGGACAGTGATTTTTTTCATGATGCAGATGTGCTAACAGGGACAAAATAATCACTCTGGTTAAAGCGCAGTAAGGACTGTGATTTTTTTTCCAAAGGCAGGTGTGCTGACAATGACACAAAAATCACAGTGGTTAAAGCACAGTCGGCACAGTGATTTTTTTTTGTAATGCAGGGATGCTAACAGGGACACAGCAATCACTCTGGTTAAAACACATTCAGGACAGAGTTTTTTTATTACTAATACAGGTGTGTGAGCAGGGAAACAAAAATAACTCTAGTTAAAGCACTGTCAAGACAGTAATTTATTTTCCCAATGCAGGTGTGCTGATAGAGAACAAAAATAACTCTTGTTAAAGCACAATCACGACAGTAATTTTTGTCCTAAACGGGTGTGCCAACATGGACACAGCAATCACTCTGGTTAAAGCGCTGTCAGGAAAGTGTTTTTTTTTTTCCCTAAGGCATTTGTGCCAACAGGGACAAAACAATCACTCTGGTTTAAGAGCAGTCATTGTGGTTTTTTTCCTTTGCAGGTCTGTCGACAGGCACACAACAATCATTCTGGATAAAGTGAAGTCAGGAGGAAAGTGATTTTTTTCCTAAGGCAGGTGTGCTAACAGGGACACAACTATCACTCTGGTTAAAGCACAGTATGGACTGCGACTTTTTCCTAAGGCAGGTGTTGTGGCAGAGACACAAGAATCACTCTGGTTAAATCACAGTCAGGAGTACAATGTTTTTAGTCCCAAGGCATGTGTGCTAACAGGGACACAAGAATCACTCTCATTAAAGCACAGTCAGGACAATGATTTATTTTCCTAAGGCAGCTGTGCCAATAGAGACTCAACAATCACTTGTGTTAAAGCCCAGTCAGGACAGTGATTTTTACCTGAAGCAGGTGTGCCAACAGAGACACAGCAATCACTCTGGTTAAAGTGCAGTCAGGAGGACATTGTTTTTTTTCCTATGGCAGTTTTGCTGACAATGACACAACAATTTACTGTGGCTGAACCGCAGTCAGGAACTATGATTTTTTTTTCCTAAGGCAGGTGTGAAGACAGGGACACAACAATCACTCTGGTTAAAGCACAATCAGTAGGGCAGTGATTTTTTTCTCTAATGCAGGTGTGCTAAAAGGGACATTACAGTGACTCTGGTTAAAGCGCATTGAGGAGAACAGTGATTTTTTTCTTCTTCATGTGTGTAAATCACAATCCCTCTGGTTAAAGTGCAGTCAGGAGGACAGTGATTTTTTTCATTACACAGGTGTGCTAATGGGGACAAAATAATTACTCTTGTTAAAGCGCAGTAAGGACTGTGATTTTTTTTCCAAAGGCAGGTGTGCTGACAGTGACACAAAAATCACAGTGGTTGAAGCACAGACAGGACAGTGATTTTTTTTCATAAGGCAGGTGAGCTAACAGGGACACAACAATCACTCTGGTTAAAACGCATTAAGGACAGTGATTTTTTTTTTACTAATACAGCTGTGCTACAGTGACGCAAAAGTAACTCTAGTTAAAGTACTGTCAGGATGGTGATTGTTTTCCCAATGCAAGTGTGCTGACAAAGACACAAAAATAACTCTTGTTAAAGCACAATCACAACAGTGATTTTTTTCCTAAGACAGGTGTGCCAACATGGACACAGCAATCACTCTGGTAAAAGCGCAGTCAGGAAAGTGTTTTTTTTCTAAGGCATTTGTGCTGACAGGGACACAACAATCACTCTGGTTAAAGAGCAGTCATTACAGTTTTTTTCTTTGGCAGGTCTGTCAACAGGCACACAACAATCACTCTGGTTAAAGTGTAGTCAGGAGGACAGTGATTTTTTTCCTAAGACAATTGTGCTGACAGGGACACAACTATCACTCTGGTTAAAGCACAGTATGGACTGCAATTTTTTTCCTAAGGCAGGTGTTGTGACAGGGACAGAAAAATCACTCTGGTTAAAGCACAGTCAGGAAAGTGTTTTTTTTTTGCTAAGGTATTTGTGAAGACAGGGACACAAGAATCACTCTGGTTAAATCACAGTCTGGAGGATGATGTTTTTTGTCCCAAGGCAAGTGTGCTGAGAGGGACACAAGAATCACTCTCATTAAAGCACAGTCAGGGCAGTGATTTCTTTTCCTAAGGCAGCTGTGCAAATAGAGATCCAAAAACCAGTCATGTTAAAGTGCAGTCAGGATAATGATTTTTTACCCGAGGCAGGTGTACTGACAGAGACACAGCAATCACTCTGGCTAAAGTGCAGTCAGGAGGACATTGATTTTTTTTCCTATGGAAGTTGTGCCAACAGGGACACTACAATCACCCTGGATATATCGCAGTCAGGAGTAGAGTGATTTTTTTTTCTTAAGGCAGGTGTGCCAACAGGGACACAACAGTCACTCTAGTTAAAGCACTGTCAAGACAGTGATTTTTTTCCCAATTCAGGTGTGCTGACAGAGACACAAAAAGAACTCTTGTTAAAGCACAGTCACAACAGTAATTTGTTTCCGAAGACAGGTGTGCCAACACGGACACAGCAATCACTCTGGTTAAAGTGCAGTCTGGAAAGTGTTGTTTTTTCCAAAGGCATTTGTGCCAAAAGGGACACAAGAATAACTCTGGTCCAATCGCAGTCAGGAAGGCAATGATTTTTGCCTAAGGCAGGTATGCTGACAGGGACACAAGAATCACTCTGGTTAAAGACTAGCCAAGACAGTTATTTTGATCCTACTGCAGGTGTGCCGATAAAGACCCAACAATCACTCTTGTAAAAGTGCAGTCAGGACAGTGATTTTTTTTTCTAAGGCAGGTGTGCCGACAGAGACACAGCAATCACTCTGGTTATAGTGCAGTCAGGAGAACAGTGATTTTTTTTTCCTATGGCAGTTGTGTTGACAGCGTAACAACAATCACCATGGATAAATCACATTCAGGAGGACAGTGATTTTTTTCTAAAGCAGGTTTGCCAACAGGGACACAACAATCACTCCGGTTAAAGCGTAATCAGGAGGGCAGTGATTTTTTCTCTAATGCAGGTGTGCAAAAAGGGATATAGCAGTCACGCTGGTTAAAGAACATTGAGGAGGACAGTGATTTTTTTCTTCTTCATGTGTGTAAATGGCAATCATTCTAGTTAAAGTGCAATCAGAAGGACAGTGATATTTTTCATTTCACAGGTGTACTAATAGGGACAAAATAATCTCTCTGGTTAAAGCGCAGTAAGGACTGTGATTTTTTTCAAAAGGCAGGTGACACAAAAATCACACTGGTTAAAGCACAGTCAGGACAGTGTTTTTCTTTATAAGGCAGGTGTGCTAACAGGGACACAACAATCAATCTGGTTAAAACACATTCAGGACAGTGATTTTTTTTTTTTACTAATACAGGTGTGCTAACAGGGACACAAAAAATAACTCTAGTTAAAGCACTGTCAGGATGGTGATTTTTTTCCGAATGCAGGTCTGCTGACAGAGACACAAAAATAACTCTTGTTAACGCACAGTCACAAAAGTGATTTTTTTTTCTAAGACATGTGTGCCAACACGGACACAGCAATCACTCTGGTTAAAGCACAGTCAGGAAAGTAATTTTTCCTAAGGCATTTGTGCTGAGAGGAACACAACAATCACTCTGGTTAAAGTGCAGTCAGGAGGACAGTGATTTTTTTTCCTAAGCCAGGTGTGCTGACAGGGACACAACTATCACTCTGGTTAAAGCACAGTATGGAGTGCAATTTTTTCCTAAGGCAGGTGTTGTGACAGGGACAGAAAAATCACTCTGGTTAAAGCACAGTCAGGAGAGTGTTTTTTTTCCTAAGGCATTTGTGAAGACAGGGACACAAGAATCACTCTGGTTAAATCACAGTCAGGAGGACAATGTTTTTTGTCCTAAGGCAGGTGTGCTGAGAGGGACACAAGAATCAGTCTCATTAAAGCACAGTCAGGGCAGTGATTTCTTTTCCTAAGGCAGCTCTGCCAATAGAGATCCAACAATTACTCTCCTTAAAGCACAGTCAGAGCAGTGATTTTTTACCTGAGGCAGGTGTGCTGACAGAGACACAGTAATTACTCAGGTTAAAGTGCAGTCAGTAATACACTACAATCATCCTGGATAAATCACAGTCAGGAGAACAGTGATTTTTTTCCTAAGGCAGGTGTGCCAACAGGGACATAACAATCACTCTGGTTAATGTGCAGTCAGAAAAGTAAAGCACCTAAAGCAGGTGTGCTGGCAGAGATATAATAATCACTCTGGTTAAATCACAGTGAGGAGGAAAATAATTTTTGTCCTAATGCAGGTGTGGCAACAGGGACATACGAATGACTCTGGTTGAAGCACAGTGAGAACAGTGATTTTTTTATCCTAAGGCAGGTGTGCCAATAGAGTCACAACAATTACTCTGGTTGAAGCATAGTCAGGACAGTGATTTCTTTCCCGAAAGCAGGTGTGCCATCAAAGACACAGCATTCACTGTGGTTAAAGTGCAGTCAGGAGCAGAGTGACTTTTTTTTTCCTAAGGCAGGTGTGCCGACAGGGACACAGCAACCACCTGTTAAATCACAGTCAGGAGGACAGAAGATTTTTTTTCCAAAGGAATGAATACCGATACTGACATGACAATCACTCTAGTTAAAGTACCGATACTGACATGACAATCACTCTAGTTAAAGCACATTATGGACTTTGATGTTTTTCCTAAGGCAGGTGTGCCAACACGGACACAGCAATCACTCTGGTTAAAGTGCAGTCTGGAAAGTGTTTTTTTTCCTAAGGCATTTGTGCCGAAAGGGACACAAGAATAACTCTGGTTCAATCGCAGTCAGGAAGGCAATGATTTTTGCCCTAAGGCAGGTGTGCTGACAGTGACACAAGAATCACTCTGGTTAAAGACCAGTCAAGACAGTTATTTTGATCCTACTGCAGGTGTGCTGATAGAGACCCAACAATGACTCTTGTTAAAGCGCAGTCAGGACAGTGATTTTTTTTTTCTAAGGCAGGTGTGCCGACAGAGACACAGCAATCACTCTGGTTATAGTGCAGTCAGGAGGACAGTGATTTTTTTTTCCTATGGCAGTTGTGCTGACAGCAAAACAACAATCACCATGGATAAATTGCATTCAGGAAGACAGTGATTTTTTCTCAAAGCAGGTTTGCCAACAGGGACACAACAATCACTCTTGTTAAAGCGTAATCAGGTGCACAGTGATTTTTTCTCTTAATGCAGGTGTACAAAAAGGGACATAGCAGCCACTCTGGTTAAAGCACATTGAGGAGGACAGTGATTTTGTTCTTCTTCATGTGTGTAAATCGCAATCATTCTGCTTAAAGCGCAGTCAGGAGGACAGTGAATTTTTTCATTATGTAGGTGTGCTAACAGGGACAGAATAATCACTCTGGTTAAAGCGCAGTAAGAACTGAGATTTTTTTTTTCCTAAGGTAGGTGAGCTGACAGTGACACAAAAATCACACTGGTTAAAGCACAGTCAGGACAGTGTTTTCTTTATAAGGCAGGTGTGCTAACAGGGACACAACAATCAATCTGGTTAAAACGCATTCAGGACAGTGATTTTTTTTTATTTTACTAATACTGGTGTGCTAACAGGGACACAAAAAATAACTCTAGTTAAAGCACTGTCAGGATGGTGATTTATTTCCGAATGCAGGTCTGCTGACAGAGACAAAAAAATAACTCTTGTTAACACACAGTCACAAAAGTGATTTTTTTCGTAAGACATGTGTGCCAGCACGGACACAGCAATCACTCTGATTAAAGTGCAGTCAGGAAAGTGTTTTTTTCCTAAGGCATTTGTACTGATAGGCACACAACAATCACTCTGGTTAAAGTGCAGTCAGGAGGACAGTGATTTTTTTCCTAAGCCAGGTGTGCTGACAGGGACACAACTATCACTCTGGTTAAAGCACAGTATGGACTGGAATTTTGTTTCCTAAGGCAGGTGTTGTGACAGGGACAGAAAAATCACTCTGGTTAAAGCACAGTCAGGAGAGTGTTTTTTTTTCCTATGGCATTTGTTAAGACAGGGAGACAAGAATCACTCTGGTTAAATCAGTCCAGAGGACAATGTTTTTTGTCCTAAGGCAGGTGTGCTAAGAGGGACACAAGAATCACTCTCATTAAAGCACAGTAAGGGCAGTGATTTCTTTTCCTAAGGCAGCTGTGCCAATAGAGATCCAACAATTACTCTCCTTAAAGCACAGTCAGGACAGTGATTTTTTACTTGTGGCAGGTGTGCCAACAGAGACACAGCAATCACTTTGGTTAAAGTACAGTTAGGAGGACAGTGATTTTTTTTCCTGTGGCAGTTGTGCTGACAGCGACACAACAATCACCCTGGATAAATCGCATTCAGGAGGATAGTGATATTTTTTCATTTTGCAGGTGTGCTAACAGGGACAAATTAATCACTCTGGTTAAAGCACAGTAAGGACTGTGATTTTTTTCCAAAGGCAGGTGTGCTGACAATGACAGAAAAGTCACACTGGTTAAAGCACAGTCACAACAGTAATCTTTTTCCTAAGACAGGTGTGCCAACACAGACACAGCAATCACTCTGGTTAAAGTGCAGTCTGGAAAGTGTTTTTTTTCCTAAGGCATTTGTGCCGAAAGGAACACAAGAATAACTCTGGTTCAATCGCAGTCAGGAAGGCAATGATTTTTGCCCTAAGGCAGGTGTGCTGACAGTGACACAAGAATCACTCTGGTTAAAGACCAGTCAAGACAGTTATTTTGATCCTACTTCAGGTGTGCCGATAGAGACCCAACAATGACTCTTGTTAAAGCGCAGTCAGGACAGTGATTTTTTTTCTAAGGCAGGTGTGCTGACAGGGACACAGCAATCACTCTGGTTATAGTGCAGTCAGGAGGACAGTGACTTTTTTTTTCCTATGGCAGTTGTGCTGACAACAAAACAAAAATCACCATGGATAAATAGCATTCAGGAGGACAGTGATGTTTTCCTAAAGCAGGTGTGCCAACCGGGACATAACAATCACTCTGGTTAAAGCGTAATCAGGAGGGCAGTGATTTTTTCTCTAAAGCAGGTGTGCAAAAAGGGACATAGCAGTCACTGTGGTTAAAGCATATTGAGAAGGACAGTGATTTTTTTCTTCTTCATGTGTGTAAATCGCAATCATTCTGCTTAAAGCGCAGTCAGGAGAACAGTGATTTTTTTCATTATGTAGGTGTGCTAACAGGGACAGAATAATCACTCTGGTTAAAGCACAGTAAGGACTGTGATTTTTTTCCCAAGGCAGGTGTGCTGACAGTGACACAAAAATCACACTGGCTAAAGCACAGTCAGGACAGTGTTTTTCTTTATAAGGCAGGTGTGCTAACAGGGACACAACAATCACTCTGGTTAAAACGCATTCAGGACAGTGATTTTTTTTTACTAATACAGGTGTGCTAACAGGGACACAAAAAATAACTCTAGTTATGGCACTGTCAGGATGGTGATTTTTTTTTCCGAATGCAGGTCTGCTGACAGAGACACAAAACTAACTCTTGTTAATGCACAGTCACAAAAGTGATTTTTTACGTAAGACATGTGTGCCAGCACGGACACAGCAATCACTCTGATTAAAGCGCAGTCAGGAAAGTGTTTTTTTTCCTAAGACATTTGTGCTGACAGGCACACAACAATCACTCTGGTTAAAGTGCAGTCAGGAGGACAGTGATTTTTTTTTCCTAAGCCAGGTGTGCTGATAGGGACACAACTATCACTCTGGTTAAAGCACAGTATGGAGTGCCATTTTTTTCCTAAGGCAGGTGTTGTGACAGGGACAGAAAAATCACTCTGGTTAAAGGACAGTCAGGAGGACAATGTTTTTTGTCCTAAGGCAGGTGTGCTGAGAGGGACACAAGAATCACTCTCATTAAAGCACAGTCAGGGCAGTGATTTCTTTTCCTAAGGCAGCTATGCCAATAGAGATCCAAAAATTACTCTCCTTAAAGCACAGTCAGGACAATGATTTTTTACCTGAGACAGGTGTGCCGACAGAGACACAGCAATTACTCAGGTTAAAGTGCAATCAGTAGGACACTACAATCATCCTGGATAAATCGTAGTCAGGAGAACAGTGATTTTTTTCCTAAGGCAGGTGTGCCAACAGGGACACAACAATCACTCTGGTTAACGTGCAGTTAGAAAAGTAAAGCACCTAAAGCAGATGTGCTGGCAGAGATATAATAATCACTCTGGTTAAATCACAGTGAGGAGGAAAATGATTTTTGTCCTAATGCAGGTGTGTCAACAGAGACGCATGAATGACTCTGGTTGAAGCACAGTGAGAACAGTGATTTTTTATCCTAAGGCAGGAGCGCCAATAGAGTCACAACAATTACTCTGGTTGAAGCATAGTCAGGATAGTGATTTCATTCCCGAAAGCAGGTGTGCCATCAAAGACACAGCATTCACTGTGGTTAAAGTGCAGTCAGGAGCAGAGTGATTTTTTTTCCTTAAGGCAGGTGTGCTGACAGGGACACAGCAACCACCTGTTAAATCACAGTCAGGAGGACAGAAGATTTTTTTTCCAAAGGAAGGAATTCCGATACTGACATGACAATCACTCTAGTTAAAGCACATTATGGACTTTGATGTTTTTCCTAAGGCAGGTGTGCCAACAGAGGCATAACAATCACACTTGTTAAAGCACAGTGAGGAGGACTTTGATTTTTTTTCTTAGGCATGTGTGCCAAAACGTAAATCGCAATCCTTCTGGTAAAAGAGCCATAAGGAGGACAGTGATTTTTTTCATTATGCAGGTGTGCTAACAGGGACACAATTATCACTCTGGTTAAAGCACAGTAAGGACTGTGATTTTTGTCAAATACCAGATGTGCCAACAGGGACACAAACATTACACTGGTTAAAGCACAGTCGGGACAGTGATTTTTTTTATAAGGCAGGTTTGCTGACAGGGACCCAACAATCATTCTAGTTAAAGCACTCTCAAGACAGTGATTTTTTTCCCAATTCAGGTGTGCTGACAGAGATTCAAAAATATCTCTTGTTAAAGCACAGCCATGACAGTAATTTTTTTCCTAAGACAGGTGTGCCAACACGGACACAGCAATCACTCTAGTTAAAGTGCAGTCTG
Source organism: Neoceratodus forsteri (assembly GCA_016271365.2). Classification (NCBI taxonomy): domain Eukaryota; kingdom Metazoa; phylum Chordata; order Ceratodontiformes; family Ceratodontidae; genus Neoceratodus; species Neoceratodus forsteri. Next base: position 818,536,170 of record CM057450.1, on the reverse strand, counting down.
GAAAGTGTTTTTTTCCTAAGGCATTTGTGCCGAAAGGGACACAAGAATAACTCTGGTTCAATCGCAGTCAGCAAGGCAATGATTTTTGCCCTAAGGCAGGTGTGCTGACAGGGACACAAGAATCACACTGGTTAAAGCACAGTCAGGACAGTGTTTTTCTTTATAAGGCAGGTGTGCTAACAGGGACCCAACAATCACTCTGGTTAAAACGCATTCAGGACAGTGATTTTTTTTTTTACTATTACAGGTATGTTAACAGGGACACAAAAAATAACTCTAGTTAAGGCACTGTCAGGATGGTGATTTTTTTCCGAATGCAGGTCTGCTGACAGAGACACAAAAAGAACTCTTGTTAATGCACAGTCACAACAGTGATTTTTTTCCTAAGACATGTGTGCCAGCACGGACACAGAAATCACTCTGATTAAAGCACAGTCAGGAATGTGTTTTTTTCCTAAGGCATTTGTGCTGACAGGCACACAACAATCACTCTGGTTAAAGTGCAGTCAGGAGGACAGTGATTTTTTTTTCCTAAGCCTGGTGTGCTGACAGGGACACAACTATCACTCTGGTTAAAGCACAGTATGAAGTGCATTTTTTTTCCTAAGGCAGGTGTTGTGACAGAGACAGAAAAATCACTCTGGTTAAAGCACAGTCAGGAGAGTGTTTTTTTCCTAAGGCATTTGTGAAGACAGGGACAAAAGAATCACTCTGGTTAAATCACAGTCAGGAGGACAATGTTTTTTTGTCCTAAGGCAGGTGTGCTGAGAGGGACACAAGAATCACTCTCATTAAAGCACAGTCAGGGCAGTGATTTCTTTTTCTAAGGCAGCTATGCCAATAGAGATCCAAAAATTACTCTCCTTAAAGCACAGTCAGGACAATGATTTTTTACCTGAGACAGGTGTGCCGACAGAGACACAGCAATTACTCAGGTTAAAGTGCAATCAGTAGGACACTACAATCATCCTGGATAAATCACAGTCAGGAGAACAGTGATTTTGTTCATAAGGCAGGTGTGCCAACAGGGACACAACAATCACTCTGGTTAACGTGCAGTTAGAAAAGTAAAGCACCTAAAGCAGGTGTGCTGGCAGAGATATAATAATCACTCTGGTTAAATCACAATGAGAAAGAAAATAATTTTTTGTCCTAATGCAGGTGTGGCAACAGGGACGCACAAATGACTCTGGTTGAAGCACCGTGAGAACAGTGATTTTTTATCCTAAGGCAGGAGTGCCAATAGAGTCACAACAATTACTCTGGTTGAAGCATAGTCAGGACAGTGATTTCTTTCCCGAAAGCAGGTGTGCCATCAAAGACACAGCATTCACTGTGGTTAAAGTGCAGTCAGGAGCAGAGTGATTTTTTTTTCCTAAGGCAGGTGTGCCGACAGGGACACAGCAACCACCTGTTAAATCACAGTCAGGAGGACAGAAGATTTTTTTTCCAAAGGAATGAATACCGATACTGACATGACAATCACTCTAGTGAAAGCACATTATGGACTTTGATGTTTTTCCTAAGGCAGGTGTGCCAACAGGGGCACAACAATCACACTTGTTAAAGCACAGTGAGGAGGACTTTGATTTTTTTTCTTAGGCATGTGTGCCAAAACATAAATCGCAATCATTCTGGTAAAAGAGCCGTCAGGAGGACAATGATTTTTATCATTATGCAGGTGTGCTAACAGGGACACAATTAGCACTCTGGTTAAAACACAGTAAGGACTGTTATTTTTGTCAAATACCAGATGTGCCGACAGGAACACAAAAATTACACTGGTTAAAGCATGGTTGGGACAGTGATTTTTTTTTATAAGGCAGGTGTGCTGACAGGGACCCAACAATCATTCTAGTTAAAGCACTCTCAAAACAGTGATTTTTATCCCAATTCAGGTGTGCTGACAGAGACACAAAAATAACTCTTCTTAACGCACAGTCATGACAGTAATTTTTTTCCTAAGACAGGTCTGCCAACACGGACACAGCAATTCAGAGTGCAGTCTGGAAAGTGTTTTTTTTCCTAAGGCATTTGTGCTGACAGGGACACAAGAATAACTCTGGTTCAATCGCAGTCAGGAAGGCAATGATTTTTGCCCTAAGGCGGGTGTGCTGACAGAGACACAAGAATCACTCTGGTTAAAGACCAGTCAAAACAGTTATTTGATCCTACTCAGGTGTGATGATAGAGACCCAATAATCACTCTTATTAAAGTGCAGTCAGGACAGTGATTTTTTTTCTAAGGCATATGTGCCAACAGAGACACAGCAATCACTCTGATTATAGTGCAGTCAGGAAGACAGTGATTTTTTTTTCTATGGCAGTTGTGCTGACAGCAAAACAACAATCACCTTAGATAAATCGCATTCAGGAGGACAGTGATTTTTCCTAAAGCAGGTGTGCCAACAGGGACACAACAATCACTCTGGTTAAAGTGTAATCAGGAGGTCAGTGATTTTTTTCTCTAATTCAAGTGTACAAAAAGGGAGATAGCAGTCACTTTGGTTAAAGCACATTGAGGAGGACAGTGATTTTTTTTCTTCTTCATGTGTGTAAATCTCAATCATTCTGTTTAAAGCGCAGTCAGGAGGAGAGTGATTTTTTTCTTTATGTAGGTGTGCTAACAGGGACAGAATAATCACTCTGGTTAAAGTGCAGTAAGGACTGTGATTTTTTTCCCAAGGCAGGTGTGCTGACAGAGACACAAAAATAACTCTTGTTAAAGCACAGTCATGTGATGGACACTGCACTGGTAGACCTCGGGGTTCTTCACTCGGAGTGGTGAAGGGAACTGTCTTACTACCTTCAGCACCAGCGACACCCTCAGCAGGTGGAATGGAGAGGTGCCTCTTGAGGTCCAAATGGGGTTGGGCTGGTGGAATCACCCAACAAGGAGAGGCAGGAGTCGTACACAGAGATTGGATGAAGCAAAGACGTTTATTAGACAGGCGGGGACAGAGGACATGGTCTTACAGGAACATACCCACCACAAAAACAGTAGGGAATATGGACAGCATTACTGATATCTAAACAGTAACAACTAAACTCTAAAATGTCTAAACTCTAGGTTATTATTCTCTATGGGTGCACCATGACCTATTGCCACTATACTCCTAAAATTCCTTAGCAGTATCCTGTAAGAGCAACTAGTACATAAACGGAAATCAGGTGTTCTTCACTACCCACAATACAATATTTGGTTCTACAATGACTATCCAATTCTCACAAAGTCCAAATGTCTGTCGTCTTTGTGCACACTGTCTTTCTTCATTGGTAGCTACAAGGGAAGTAAAACAGAACTGTAGAACCCTAATCACAATTCCCAGCAAGGACCTAGTTAAGGCCACTGGGGTGGTGAGAGGTTTGGTAAAAAGACCATATGTTTCTTCAGCAAAAACCCACTCTCTCCAAGGCTGCCAGAATGAAGAACCAGAGCAACTGGTTCCTGAAACAACCCACTGAAACAAAGGGCTCCTAGGCCAAAACCCACTTCCAGGGTTGCCAAGGACGAAGAGAGATGAAGACCTGCGTGGCAACGAATCCAATGGAAGACTACCACAACCTGACTGATGCTGCGGCACTCCAAGGGCCAGCTAAACTCAGAAGGAACTCTGACAGGACCAGGAACCAAAAGAATCTGAAGAGACGATGGTTGATTCTGCAATCCTAGGATCAGGAACTAACACAAAAACAAAGAAACGGTGGATGCGTCCCGCACTGGGCTTCGACGGACTCGACTTTCGTCGAACAACCAGGAAGGGCACAGACCAGGTTCTCCAGGATGAGCACACTCTTCTGTAGAGAGCGACCAACTTCAGGACATCTGGAACAGGAACCATATGGAACAACAGTGGCACAGCTGTCGTGATGTGTTTTGGCGGACGTTCCTTCAAACTGTGAAAAACAAGAAACGGCGGGTATGACTTGTATGAATGGCTACGGACTCGACTTCGGTGGATGACACAGATGGATGTGATGAGCTGATGGATGATCCCACAGGAGTGAGGAATGCTGAGAGGACGTCTTCTTCTGAGTAGAGACTGATTCTGAGTATGTAGTATTACAGACCACACTATAGGACTGCAGTGTGGTAGAAGATTGAGACTGTCTTTATACAGTAGTAACCATATAACTGAAAAATGCCCAGAGAATTGTAGAAGGATACAATAACTTGCTGAGGGAGGGCAAATTATGAATTTAGGAGTAATTATTGCTGATGGGGCCAGTGTCCAGGTGCTTAGAGAAATAGTTCAGGTACTTAGGGCAATAGTTCAGGTACTTAGAGCAATAGTTCAGGTACTTAGAGCAATATTTCAGGTACTTAGGACAATAGTCATTGCATAAGCAGTACAGTTGTTATAGTAGCTTCACAGTATAGGCAAATAGAGCACTCTTAGATGAACCCCCCATTCCTAAATGCAGGGTCTTCCCACATAGGATCTCTTCCTGGACGTCGTGGCTAAGGCCTCCCTTTAGTACCACTAGGCTAGCTTGCCCTGTTACGCTAGGCCGGGGCCTCCCTTTAGTACCACTAGGCTGGCTTGCCCTATTACACTAGGCTGGGTCCCCCCTTTAGTAGCACTAGGCCGGCTTGCCCTATTACGCTAGGCTGGGGCCTCCCTTTAGAACCACGCTTTACCTCGGGCCTAATGCCCTACGTTTACCTTGGGCCTGATGCCCTACCAAGACTTGGGCCTGGTGCCCCACCTTGTATTGGGCCTGGTGCCCCACCTTGAATTGGGCATGGTGCCCCACCTTGCTTTGGGCCTGATGCCCCACCTTGCTTTGGGCCTGGTGCCCCACCTTTGCTTTGTGCCTGATGCCCCACCTTGTTATGGGCCTGGTGCCCCACCTTGAATTGGGCCTGGTGCCCCACCTTAAATTGGGCCTGGTGCCCCACCTTGAATTGGTCCTGGTGCCCCACCTTAAATTGGGCCTGGTGCCCCACTTCCAATTGGGCCTGGTGCCCCACCTTACATTGGGCCTGGATTGCCCTTTTAACTGAATTGCCCCTTTTAATTGATTGGCCCCTTTAAATCTCTCAGGCTCTCTGAGCCTGCTGTCACTCCTGAGGAGAGCCACCTCCTCAGTCCCGCCCCTCTAATAAATATTTAACAGGCCCTTACTTGGTCATCCTGCGCTAGCCCCTCCCCGTGGGCGTTGCTACCTCCGTGCCCCTTCTGAATAATTAATCTGGGTCCTAGCGACCAGAGTCTCCCAGCAGTGCTCAGCCGCTCCTCTTCTAGGCCTTGCGCACTAAAAAAAAAAAAAAATAACAGTCCTTTCAATAATTAAGGCGGACAGCACGTATCAGTGTGCTGCCGCCGACTCACTGCACCACAAGCTTCAGACGACAACCGGGAGGCGGGCAGTACTCAGGCAGAGGGGAGAGAGTGAATGACCAACAGGCAGAGGGGGGATGACTCAAGGGGCCTTGGAGGGCCAACAGGACAAGCGGCAATGCCGCCGATGAGGGGCTGGAAATTAAGCTTTAAAAATAGCGGAGGGCCCAAAATAAATAAACGATGGGGCTCTTCAGCCCAAACCGGCCAAACTGGTCACTTTCTTGCTTTGTGGTGCCCCAATGGCACCACCGATCACGCCACACAACTTCGGGGCAACAGCAGCTTCTTGAAGGCATCACTAGCTGGAGCCAGAGCAGGCACACAGAACAGCCCTCAAGGAATGGCTTCAGCCCACCAGGCAAGCCTTCCTGGTTCCCCTTAACTTTCTGTGTCCTCTCTTCTTCTCCACAGCTAGCAGGAACTTCCAAGAAAAACTGAAAACTTTTCAAAAGCTAACACTTCTAATTCTAGAGTGTTTTGGACTGGAATGCTGTGCATGAGCAGCTCAGCACAGCATTCCATCCAAGCCATTGTTATTGCAGCTTGCATAGAAATCTACTTTTTGACCAGGATTTAAATGCACAAGGCACTTTTCTACTATTTACAGTGTTTCCCTTTATCAGAAGGGGAAACTTTATCCTGCTGCCCACACCTCTGCAGGCACCCTGTGTACCTCTAAACCCCTAGTTTATTTATTTAACTTATTTTTCTGGAATGCTCCAACTTTGGAGCATTACAGTCTCAACAGTGATTTTTTTTCCTGAGACAGGTGTGCCAACATGGACACTGCAATCACTCTGGTTAAAGCGCAGTTAGGAAAGTGTTTTTTTCCTAAGGCATTTGTGCCAACAGAGACAGAACCATCACTCTGGTTAAAGAGCAGTCATTATAGTGTTTTTTCTTTGGTAGGTCTGTCAACAGACACACAAAATGCAGTCAGGAGGACAGTATTTTTTTTCCTAAGGCAGGTGTGCTGACAGGGACACAACTATCACTCTGGGTAAAGCACAGTATGGACTGCAATTTTTTTCCTAAGTAGGTGTTGTGACAGTGACAGAAAAATCACTCTGGTTAAAGCACATTCAGTAGAGTTTTTTTTCCTAAGGCATTTGGGCCGACAGAGACACAAGAATCACTCTGGTTAAATCACAGTCAGGAGGACAATGTTTTTTGTCCCAGGGCACATGTGCTGACAAGGACACAATAATCACTCTTGTTAAAGCACAGTCAGGACAGTGATTTCTTTAACTAAGGCAGCTGTACCAATAGAGACCCAACAATTACACTGATTAAAGTGCAGTCAGGGCAGTGATTTTTTACCCGAGGCAGGTGTGCTGACAGAGACACAGCAATCACTCTGGTTAAAGTGCAGTCAGGAGGACATTGATTTTTTTCCTATGGCAGTTGTGCCAACAGGGACACTACAATCACCCTGGATAAATCACAGTCAGGAGGATAGTGAATTTTTTCCAAAGGCAGGTGTGCCAACAGGGACACAACAGTCACTTTGGTTAACACACAGTCAGAATTTTTTTTTTTTTCCTAAAGAAGGTGTGCTGACAGGGAGACAATTACTCTGGTTAAGTCACAGTGAGGAGGACAATGATTTTTGTCCTTTGGCAGGAATGCCAACAGGGACACAAGAATGACTCTGGTTAATGCGCAGTCAGGACAGTGATTTTTTTTCCTAAGGCAGGTGTGCCAATAGAGACTCAACAATCACTCTGGTCGAAGCATATTTAGGACAGTGACTTTTTTTTTCCTAAAGCAGGTGTGCCGTCACGGGCACAACAATCACTGTGGTTAAAGCTCAGTCAGAAGTAGAGTGATTTTTTTCATAAGGCTGGTATGCCAACAGGGCAACAAAAATAACTACGGCTGAAGCACAGTTAGGACAATGATTCTTTTCCAATGGCAAGGGTGCCAACACTGACACGACAATCACTTTTGTTAAATCACAGTCAGGAGGACATTGATTTTTTTTCCTAATGCATGGATGCCAACACTGACACGACAATCATTCTGGTTAAAGCGCATTATGGACTTTGATGGTTTTCCTAATGCAGGCGTGCCAACCGGGGCAGAAAAATCACTCTCTTTAAAGTGCAGTCAATACAATGATTTTTGTCCTAAGGCAGGTGTGCCAACAGGGACACAAGAATGACTCTGGTTAAAACGCAGTCAGGACAGTGATTTGTTTTCCTAAGGTAGGTGTGCCAATAGAGACACAACAATCACTCTGGTTGAAGCATAGTCCGGACTGTGATTTCTTTCCTTAAAGCAGGTGTGCCGTCACAGACACAACATTCACTGTGGTTAAAGCACAGTCAGGAGAGTGTTTTTCTTTCCTAAGGCATTTGTGCCGACAGGGACACAGGAATCATTCTGGTTAAATCACAGTCAGGAGGACAATGGTTTTTGTCCCAAAGCAGGTGTACGGACAGGGACACAAGAATCAATCTGGTTAAAGCACAGTCACGACAGTGATTTTTTTTCCTAAGGCAGGTCTGCCAATAGAGACATAATAATCACTCTGGTTGAAGCGTAGTCAGGAGAATGATTCTTTTCCTAAGATAGAGGTGTGGACAGGGACCCAACAATCACACTGGTTAAAGCGCAGTCAGGACAGTGTTTTTTTTTACCTAAGGCAGGTGTGCCGAAAGGGACACAGCATTCACTCTGATGAAAGTGCAGTCATTACATATTTTGTTTCCTAAGGCAGGTGTGCCGACAGGCACACAACAATCACTCTAGTTAAAGTGCAATCAGGAGGACTGTGGTTTCTTTCCTAAGGCAGGTTTGCAAACAGGGATACAATAATCACTCAGGTTAAATCACAGTGAGGAGAATATTGATTTTTTCCTAAGGCAGGTGTGCTGACAGGGATACAACAATCACTCAGTTTAATACGGTGTATGAAATGTGACTTTTTTCCTAAGGAAGGTGTGCCAACAGGGACACAACAATCACTCTGGTTAAAGCGCAGTCGGGACAGTGTTTTTTGCCTACGGCAGGTGTGATGGCAACGACATAACAATCACTTTGGTTAAAGCACAGTTATTACAGTGTTTTTTTTTTCCTAAGCAGGTGTGCGGACAGGCACACAAAAATCACTCTGGTGAAAGTGAGGTCAGGACAGGGATACAATGATCACTCTGATTAAAGCACAGTCAGGAGGACATTGATTTTTTCCAGAGGCAGGTGTGCTGACAGGGACACAACAATCAATCTGTTTAATACACTCTATGGAATGTGACTTTTTTCCTAAGGCAGGTGTGCTGACAAGGACACAACAATCTCTCTGGTTTAATGATAGTCAGGAGGACAGTGATTTTTTTTCCTAAGGCATGGATGCCGACAGGGGCATGACAATCACTCTGGTTAAAGTGCATTATGGAAGTTGATGTTTTTTCTAAGACAGGTGTGCCAACAGGGACACAAAAATTACTCTCGTTAAAGTGTAGTCTGAACAATGATTTTTGTCATAAGGCAGGTGTACTGACAAGGACACAACAATCACTCTGGTTAAAGTGTAGTGAGGAAGACAGTGATTTTTTTTCTTTGGCATATGTGCCAAAACATAAACTACAATCATTCTGGTTGAAGCACAGTCAGGAGGACAGTGACTTCTTTCATTAGGCAGTTGTGCTAACAGGAATACAAAAATCACTCTGGATGAAGTGCAGTAAGGACTGTGATTTTTTCCCCAAGGCAGGTATGCTGATAGTGACACAAACATCACACTTTTTAAAGCACAGTCAGGACAGTGATTTTTTTTATAAGGCAGGAGTGCCAACAAGTACACAATAATCACTCTGGTTAAAGCAAATTCAGGACAGTGTTTTTTTTTTTTTTTTTACAAAGGCAGGTGTGATAACAGGGACATAATAATCACTTTAGTTCAAGCACTGTCAGGAAAGTGATTTTTTTCCCAATGCAGGTGTACTGACAGAGACAGAATAATAACTCTCATTAAAGCACAGTCACAACAAAGATTTTTTTCCTTAGACAGGTGTGAAAACAGGGACACAGCAATCACTCTGGTTAAAATGCAGTCAGGAAAGTGTTTTTTTCCTAAGGCATTTGTACCGACAGGGACACAACAATCACTCTGGTTAAATAGCCATCAGGAAGACAATGATTTTTGTCCTAATGCATGTATGCAGACAGGGACACAAGATTCACTCTGGTTAAAGCTCAGTCAGGACCGTGATTTTTTTCCTATGGCAGTTGTGCCTAAAGGGGCACAATAATCACCCTGGATATATCGCAGCCAGGAGGACAGTGATTTTTTTCTTAACTCAGGTGTGGCAACAGGGACACAGCAATCAGTATGGTTGAAGTGCAACCAGAACAATGATTTTTTTCCTAATGCAGGTGTGTAGTCAGGATACAACACTCACTTTGGTTAAGATGCAATCAGGAGGACAGTGATTTTTCTCAAAAAGCAGGTGTGCTGACCATACCTCTCAACTGTCCCTGATTTTCCGGGAAGTCCCTGAGTTTGTCTCAAAATTTTCCTCTGTCCCTCATAAAATTTGTGTTTTTGAGACAGAACAGTGGGGATTAAAAGCACAAAATAATGTTAAACATTAAAGTTCCATACTTGTTCTTCAGAAAATGCATCTTAACACAAATCCCTTTATTCTATCAACTTTCTGAGTTAATAGCACCAGTTTTTAAGATGTGTCCATGATTTGGGGTCTTTGTCCCTGATTTTTTTAAGCCTTGTCCCTGATTGATGAGGCAAGAGGTTGAGAGGTATGGTGCTGACAGAGACACAAAAATAACTCTTGTTAAAGCACAATCATGACAGTGATTTTTTTCCCTAAGACAGGTGTGCCAACACAGACACAGCAATCACTCTGGTTAAAGCGCAGTCAGGAAAGTGTTTTTTTGTTGCCTAATGCAAGTGTGCCGATAGGGACACAGCAATCACTCTGGTTAAAGAGCAGTCATTACAGTGTTTTTTTCCTAACGCAGGTCTGTCGACAGGCACACAACAATTACGCTGGTTAAAGTGCAGTTAGGAGGGTAGTGATTTTTTTTCCGAAGGCAGGTGTGTTGACAGGAACACAACTATCACTCTGGTTAAAGCACAGTATGGACTGCAATTTTTTTCCTAAGGCAGGTGTTGTGACAGGGACAGAAAAATCACTCTGGTTAAAGCACAGTCAGGAGAGTATTTTTTTTTCCTAAGGCATTTGTGCCGACAGGGACACAAGAATCATTCTGGTTAAGTCACAGTCAGGAGGGCAATTTTTTTTGTCCCAAGGCAGGTGTGCAGACACAGACACAAGAATCACTCTGGTTAAAGCACAGTCAGGACAGTGATTTTTTACCTAAGGCAGGTGTGCCAACAGAGACAACAAAAATCGCTATGGTTGAAGCACAGTCAGGACAATGATTCTTTTCCTATGGCAGGGGTGCTGACAGGGACACTACAATCACTCTGGTTAACGCGCAGTCAAAAAAGTATTTTTTTTTTTCCTAAAGCAGGTGTGTTGACAGGGAGACAACAGTTACTCTGGAATAATCACAGTGAGAAGGACAATGATTTTTGCCTAAGGCAGGTGTGCCGACAGGGACACAAGAATGACTTTGGTTAAAGCGCAGTCAGGAGAGTGATTTTTTTTTCCTAATGCAGATGTGCCAACAGAGACACAGCAATCACTCTGGTTAAAGTGCAGTCAGGAGGACAGTGTTTTTTTTTCCTAAGGCAGGTGTTCTGACAGGGACACAACTATCACTATGGTTAAAACACAGTATGGACTGAAATTTTTTTCCTAAGGCAGGTGTTGTGACAGGAACAGAAAAATCACTCTGGTTAAAGCACAGTCAGGAGAGTGTTTTTTTTCCTAAGGCATTTGTGAAGACAGGGACACAAGAATGACTTTGGTTAAAGCGCAGTCAGGAGAGTGATTTTTTTCCTAATGCAGATGTGCCAACAGAGACACAGCAATCACTCTGGTTAAAGTGCAGTCAGGAGAGGACAGTGTTTTTTTTTTCCTAAGGCAGGTGTTCTGACAGGGACACAACTATCACTATGGTTAAAACACAGTATGGACTGAAATTTTTTTCCTAAGGCAGGTGTTGTGACAGGAACAGAAAAATCACTCTGGTTAAAGCACAGTCAGGAGAGTGTTTTTTTTCCTAAGGCATTTGTGAAGACAGGGACACAAGAATGACTTTGGTTAAAGCGCAGTCAGGAGAGTGATTTTTTTTTCCTAATGCAGATGTGCCAACAGAGACACAGCAATCACTCTGGTTAAAGTGCAGTCAGGAGGACAGTGTTTTTTTTTCCTAAGGCAGGTGTTCTGACAGGGACACAACTATCACTATGGTTAAAACACAGTATGGACTGAAATTTTTTTCCTAAGGCAGGTGTTGTGACAGGAACAGAAAAATCACTCTGGTTAAAGCACAGTCAGGAGAGTGTTTTTTTTCCTAAGGCATTTGTGAAGACAGGGACACAAGAATCACTCTGGTTAAAGCACAGTCAGGACATTATATTTTTTTCCCTAACGCAGCTGTGTTGATAGAGCCCCAACAATCACTCTGGTTAAAGCTCAGTCAGGACAGTGATTTTTTTACCCAAGGCAAGTGTGCCGATAGAGACACAGCAATCACTCAGGTTAAAGTACAGTCAGGAGGACAGTGATTTTTTTTTCCAATGGCAGTTGTGCCGACAGGGACACTACAATCACCCTGGATAAATTGCAATCAGGAGGACAGTGATTTTTTTTCCTAAGGAAGGTGTGCCAACAGAGACACAACAAACATTCTGGTCAACACGGAGTCAGAAAAGTGTTTTTTTCCTATAGCAGATGTGCTGACAGGGAGACAACATTTACTCTGGATTAATCACAGTGAGAAGGACAATGATTTTTGTCCTAAGGCAGGAATTCCAAGAGGGACACAAGAATGACTCTGGTTAATGAGCAGCCAGGAAAGTGATTTTTTTTTTTCCCTAAGGCAGGTATGCCGACAGGGACACAACAATCATCCTGGTTAAAGTGCAGTCACAAGGATAGTGATTTTTTTCATAAAGCTGGTGTGCAAACAGGGACAAAAAAAATCACTATGGTTGAAGCGTAGTTAGGACAATGATTCTTTTCCAAAGGCAGGGGTGCCGACAGGGACCCAAAAATTACTCTGCTTATCACTCTAGTTAAAGTGCAGTCACTAGGTTTGTGACTTTTTTCCTAAGGCAGGTTTACAGACAGGGATACAATAATCCCTCATGTTTAATCACAGTCAGAAGGACATTGATTTTTTCCTAAGGCAGGTGTGCTGACTGGGACACAACAATCAATCTGGATAAATCACATTCAGGAGGACAGTGATTGATGCTGATCGGGGTACAACAATCACTCTGGTTAAAGTGCATTATGGACTTTGATGTTTTTTCCTAAGGCAGGTCTGCCAACAGGGACACAAAAATCACTCTTGTTAAAGCACAGTCAGGACAATGCTTTCTGTCCTAAGGCAGGTGTGCCCACAGAGACACAACAATCACTCTGATTAAATCACAGTGAGGACACTGATTTTTTTCTTAGGCATGTGTGCCAAAACGTAAATCACAACCATTCTGGTTAAAGCGCAGTCAGGAGGACAGTGATTTTTTTTCATTAGGCAGGTGTGCTAACAGAGATAGAGTAATCACTCTGGTTAAAGTGCAGAAAGGACTGTGATTTTTTTCCCAAGGCAGGTGTGCTGACAGTGACACAAAAATCATACTGGTTAAAGCACAGTCGGGACAGTGATTTTTTTTTATAAGGTAGGTGTGCCGACAGGGACACAACAGTCACTCTAGTTAAAGCACTGTCTGGACAGTGATTTCTTTTTCCCAATGCAGGTGTGCTAACAGAGACAGAAAAAAAAACTCTTGTTAACCACAGTCACGACAGTCATTTTTTTTCCTAAGACATGTGTGCCAACAGTGACACTGCAATCACTCTGGTTAAACTGTCAGGAAAGTGTTTTTTTTTTCCTGAGGTATTTATGCCAACAGGGACACAAGAATCACCCTGGTTAAATCACGGTCATGAAGACAATTATTTTTTTCCCAAGCCAGGTGTGCTGACTGAGACACAAGAATCACTCTGCTTAAAGCACAGTCATTACAGTGATTTTTTCCTTAGGCAGGTGTGCCAATAGAGACACAACAATCACTCTGGTTAAAACACTGTTATGTACTGTTCAGAAGAGACCGAGGTGCAAAAAGGGGGGGGTGGAGTGGCCCTTTATGTCAATGAAAATATCAGAGCTACAGAAATTCAGAATATACATAAGGAGCCAGAAGAACTGTGGGTCACCATGGAAACAGGAAATGGCACAGCCATATGAGCTGGGGCTGTGTACAGGCCTCCAAACCAGGGGGAGGAAATAGACATGTTATTGTTAGAAAAATTGCAAAACATGACAGCTAAAGGGGAGGTTCTGGTAATGGGAGACTTCAACATGTCAGATATAGATTGGTCAATACCAGCAGGGACATCTGCCAGAACTAGACACATGGTGGATTCCCTGCATGGGGAGGGCCTCAAACAACTGGTACAACAACCCACTAGAGACAGGGCTATCCTAGATCTAGTACTTACTAACAGGGAAAGGATCACAGATCTCCAGGAGGAAGGTCACCTGGGTGCCAGTGACCATCATATGGTATGGTTCAATTTGGCCACTAGAACAAAATCATCCCATTCCAAGGCAAAACTATGGGACTTCAGAGGAGCTGACTTTGATAAGATGGCCAACAGAGTTAAGCTAGCCATGGCGAAAAGAAATATAGGTGAGGTGGTACAGGCAAAGTGGGTAAGCATTAAAGATGCAGTACTTGAAGCAACATCACATTGTGTTAATGAGAAAAGAAAGTGCAAACGAAGAAGGAAACCACTTTGGTTCTCAAACACAGTAGCAGAAAAGGTCAGAGCCAAAAATCTGGCCTTCAGGAAATATAAGGGAATGCAGCAGAATGAAGATAGGGAGGCATACCAAACTTCCCTAAGGGAAGCATGGAAGGCAGTAAGGCAGGCAAAGGCCCAAACTGAGGAAACACTAGCACGAACAGTAAAAGAAGGTGACAAGATATTCTATAGATACATTAGTGAAAGGAGAAAGTCCAGAGGGGGTATTGTTAAGATCAAAGGGGATAAGGGTGCGTATGAGGAGGAGGACCATGTAAAAGCATCTATCCTAAATAGATACTTCTGCTCAGTATTTACTGAAGAGAAGGTAGGGCAGGGCCCACAGCTCTGCACCATGGACATGGGGAGGGAGGTGTGCACTAGTCCCTTCACAAAAGAAAGGGTCCTACAAGAGCTTGCTAAGCTCAGGGTGGACAAGGCAATGGGACCTGATGGCATACATTCTAGGGTACTAAAGGAGCTAGAGGTGGAACTAGCAGAGCCATTATTAGAACAGTTTAGTGAGTCTCTGAGCACAGGAGAGGTCCCAGAAGACTGGAAAAGGGCTAATGTGATCCAACTCCACAAGAGTGGTAACAGGGAGGAGGCAGGGAACTACAGACCATTCAGTCTTACCTCAGTAGTGGGCAAGATTATGTAGACACTCCATAAGGAAAGAATAGTGCAACACCTGGAATCCATAGGAGCACAGAATCCAAGACAGCATGGGTTTGCAAAAGGAAGGTCCTGTCAAATGAATCTCATAGATTTCTTTGACTGGGTAACCAGAGTGGTGGACCATGGGGGAGCAGTTGATGTTGCCTACCTTGACTTCAGCAAAGCTTTCGATACTGTTCCTCATAGAAGATTAATTAATAAGCTGGGTAGGCTAGGGGTGGGTCAGAAGTTGGTCAACTGGGAGGCAAACCGGTTGACAGACAGTGGTGGTAAATGGTATACAGTCAGAATAGATGCAAGTCACAAGTAGGGTACCTCAGGGATCAGTCCTGGGGCCAGTCCTCTTCAATATCTTCATCAGTGATATTGCAGATGGACTGGAGAGTAAGGTTTGTCTGTTTGCAGATGACACCAAGATCTGCAACAAAGTAGATGATGATGGTGTGGGCAGAATAAGAAGAGATCTTGTATAAACTAGTAAAATGTTCAGAAGAGTGGCAACTGGGGTTTAACGCAAAGAAGTGCAAGATCATGCACATAGGGAAGAGAAACCCTGAAGCCACCTATAGGCTGAGAATGGAGTTGCTGACAGTCACAAGGGAAAAAAGAGACTTGGGCGTCATCATCACTGATGACCTGAAATCATCCAAGCAGACCTCTAAAGCAGTAGGTAAGGCTAGGGGGATATTGGGGTGTATTAGTAGGGGTATCACAGGTCAGAAGAGGGAGGTAAAAATTCCTCTTTACAAGACACTGGTTAGGCCCCATCTGGAGTACTGCATGCAGTAGTGGAAGCCACATCTTCACAAGGACATTAACCAAATTGAGGCAGTCCAGAGAAGGGCAACCAAAATGGTGCAGGGACTGCATCAGAAAACATATGAGGACAGATTAAGTGAACTCAGTATGTATACCTTAGTTCAAAGGAGGAAGAGAGATGATGTGATTGAAACATTCAAACACCTTAAGGGCATTAACAAAGTGAAAGAGTCTAACATGTTTCAATATAAGAAAAATAGTAGGACAAGCGGATACAGCATGAGATTAGAGGGAGGCCAATTAAGGGGTAATTTGAGGAAGTTCTTTTTCACAGAAAGGGTGGTGGATGCATGGAACGACCTACCTCAGGAAGTGATGGATATAAATACAGTGCAGGGCTTCAAACAGGCATGGCATAGGCATAAGGGAGCAATACAGATGAGTATGAATAGATAATCCATTGGCAGAGCAAAGGCCTATGGCACATTCATAAGGTAGAAAAAGAAATGGGCAGACTGGATGATCCTTATCTGCCATCAACTTCTGTGTTTCTATGTTTCTATATGATCACACTGCATTAATGCCGTAGGTGAAAAAGTTCAAATCCATGTCAAAACACCATACCATGCCACAGGTGCAAAAAAAATGTTTTGGACAGGTTGAGAAAAATGACAGCTGTACTGTTCATGAGGTTGTGTGACAAAATGACTACTGCATGTTGAAAATTTGGAGTGAAAATATTAAAATTTACTACAGTTACGCACATGCATAGAAAATTTTCAATTACCACTTGTAACTCATTCATTTTTAGGAATTCTTTCACCAAAGTTTCAACATGGCCTTTTGGAACCACACCTCATGAACACCTGCACTGTAATTTTGTTAATCAGTCCTGAATGGTGATTTCATGCAGCAACCGCAAATATCTCCTTTGGTGCCTGATTAATGAAACAACAGTCGCAGTGTTCATGAGCAAGGTCCTAAAAAGCCTATGTTGAACATTTTGTGAAAAAAATATCTAAAAAAAGCTAAGATATTAACATAAGTTCAAAACACCATTGTAATGCATTATATGGTACTTACCTTGATTCCACAATGTGCGGTTCGGCTTTGAAGAGTGCAGATGTATCCCAGTCTTCAGAAGAGGACAACAGATGACCTCCAGTGGTAAGTATAGGGAAGGAGGTGGTGTGGAGTGGTGGGTGCTCAATGGGAGGGTCAGGATTTGGGAGGGGGATGTTGGGGATGATGAGGGAATTTTTTTTTTCAAGGTGCAAAAAAAAAAAGACAGAAGGGGTTGGTTTTCTTCTTTACAGCCAAAACATTAAATACATATTTGGGACACTGGGATTGGGCTCTCCAGTGTCCCAACATGCGGAGAGGGTGCTACCATTGCCAGCATGAGGATTGTGCCTCCCGATGCCATAATTGACAAATAAACGAACTGGGGGCATCTGACACCTGGACTGGGCATCCAGGTGTCATATTGCATATGTAGAGACACTGGGAGTGGGTTCCCTGGTGTCCAAAAGTGCTGGGAGGTGGGCTTCCATTGTCTACATGGAGATTCGGACCCCTGATGCTGGAAAGAATTATCAAAAGGGACTGAGTGGGGGGGCATCTGACTCCGGAAGTTAGCATCCTGCTGTCATATTATATTAAAATCATAAAATTCTGGCAATGGGAGGGTGGGGGGATGCCACTACGCACCAGGTCAACATAAAGTGGGGGGGTGCCACTAGACACAAGGATTACAGGACAATGGGCTGGGGATTGTCATTAGACACCAGGGAAAATGGGTAGATCAAGGCTGACTCTGCAGCCGGCAGCATGAGTTCCAGCTGCGGCTGCAGAAGTCAAGAAAACTCTGGTGTTCTCATACAGAGAAAAGGGGGTGAAGCGTGTTCTTGCTAATCTTGGCACCCGAGATTTCGGGAGTCCAATAAAGGTGTTTCAGGCCACATAAAACAAGAAAAAACATAAGAATGTAGCTAAATGGATCCCATTTAGCTACATTCTGATGTTTTATTTTTTTGTATTACATTTATATTCACACATTTGCTTAATTTTTTTATCTCTCATGAATGGCAAAACAAGATGGCAAACACAACAGTGCTTAGCAAAAGTAAAGCATGTGAAAAGACAGTATTTTTTTAAACAAAAGCTGTATGTGACCCTCCATGTGAAAATGTGTGTGAAAATATTTTACAAAAAACACATTATTTGTGTAAATGGTAGCTTTTGCAATAAAAACCGACAACATTATTTGCCAAATAATAGCTCTTGTGAAAAGAAAACTAAAAAATATTTCATGTGACATATACAATTTTCCATAGGAAATAATGGGAAATTAAAAATGTTAATAACTTTTGAACGGATTAATGTTTTTTCACCAAACATTGAAAAGGCCCATCTGTGATTCAAATGCTTTCTACCATAAACATTTCAAAGCAGAACATAAATCCATATCTGAGATACAGGAGGTCAAAGAAATATCAAGAAAATTATAAATTTAGGATTTTAAGATGTGTTGTATCTTGAAAACCACAAAACAGATTCCAACATAATCTTTCACCTCATGGGACCTACCCGTTGAGATTATGCATGCCAACTTTTGTGCAAATCTGATGAATGATTCCAAAGTTATTAAGGTTCAAACAGTCGGGTTTAACACAGAAGTTTGCACTCAATCCTAATTATACTGGCACTACTGTGTCAGCATATATATATATATATATATATATATATATATATATATGGATATGACATGGCCTGACTGAAGATATCATATTTATCTTCATGAGAGGCCAATGATAACATGATATCTCACGAGTGGCGAAGCCACGAGTGAGATATCATGATGTCATTGGCCTCGAGTGAAGATAAATATGATATCTTCAGTCAGGCCATGTCATATTCTGTTTATACAAATGTATGTTTTGGGCTGCACTCAACAAAAGCTCGAAATGTTCCCTTACTACAGTCCCCTACATTGAGGTGATGGCTGTTTAAACACACATCTGCTGTATCTCTAGCAACACAACAGATGCCATATGTTATTTTAAAAATATATGTGGCTGACCCTGCCTCTTTAAATTGTAAAAAATCTTGTCTGGATTCTGGTTGATCGAGCCATGGCCACCCCCAATATAATTCTCCATACCCCTGCCCCAAAACAGCAGATGAAAAAATTTCTGATCTTGCCACTTTAGTTATTTAATAATAGATATCTGGTTGATCCTACCTGTATTTTAAACAAATGCCTGGGACATGTACTTCTTTAAAAACATACATTATCTAGTTGATCCTGCAACTTTCTTTCTTCACCTCCAACTGTCATGTAGCGTGACCGAGCGCTATGCCCTGAATGTAGCATGACCGAGCGCTAGGAAGATTCAGATGTGAGGCAGTGTCAGATTGTTTTAATTATGGCGCTTTTGCTGTAAAACCTAGAAAAATGTGCCATTTTCTTAATAGTGCTTATAGTTTGTCGAAAGAAGCTGCCGACAGTACTGAGAGATAGAGCGAGTGAGTCGGCAGCTTCAGAACACTAGACGGAAGCAAAGCATGTGTTGCTATGGCAACAGACACTCGCGCTTCCATCTGGTGTTCTGAAGCTGCCGACAGTCTCGCTTTCTCTCAGTATCGCCGGCAGCTTTTGACAAAATATAGGCACTATAGGCACTATTAAGAAAATGGCACATTTTTCTATGTTTTACAGCAAAAGCGCCATAATTAAAACTATCTGAGTGCCCACATCTGAATCTTCCAGCCGTCACGCTCACATTCAGGTCATAGTGCTCAGTAACGTTACATGACAGTCGGGATGGAAAAAAGAAAGTCGCAGGATCAACCAGATATGTTTTTAAAGACAGAATTATGATAAAGATACAAGCAGATGTGAGCAAGCATGGAGGGGGGTCTTCTTTCAAAAGAGAAAGCTGCCAGGGAAGGTGAGGGGGTCCTATTCTTAAAAAGAAAGCCACAGGATAGAAAGTGAAACACTTTCAGTTTCACTGTGATGACGTATAGGAACGTGGAGATATCAATGATATCTTCACATGTGAAGATATCATTGATATCTCCATGACCTGACTGAAATACTACATTTTATCCTGGCAGTTATCCCAAAACATACATTGTATAAATATATATATATACATATACATATATATATATATATATATATATATATATATATATATATATATATATATATATATATATATGGTATACGGTAGCACATAGTTAGGTTGAGGAGCCATTTACATGTTAAACCCAAAATTTTGCACCTTAATGACTTTGCAACTGTTCAACAGATTTGCCTGAAATTTGGAATACAGAATCAAGACCCATAAGCCTTGGGATCTGCCAAGTTTTGTATCAGTTGGATATATGGCCGCGGAGTTATTAAGCGTGATCTGTGTGTGCATTTATGCTTTTTTTGGAATTCTACGGTCGCACCTACAGGTCACACAGTTTGCGTGGCCAGTCTGAAATCTTCAGGGAACATGCAGCCAGGGTCCCTGATATGCCTTTTGAAGATTTCATGAAAAAATATTAAACGGTTCAAACGTTATTCAAAAAACAAGTTCCCATTATAAGTCAATGGGAAAAGTTAACAAAAAGTTCAACACTTTCACAAATGCACTTTTTATTTATTTATTTTTATTTATTTATTAAATTCTCAGATTACAAATACCTTTGAGCAGAAACTGCTTGTTTACAAAGGTTCCACATCAAAGGATGAGGGTCAACATACATACAGAGGTAGTAAAAGAATGCACAATAAACAACCAAAACAACTAAAAGAAAAAATAAAGATACTCAGTTATAATATACTTTGAGATAATATTCATAAAACGAGCAGCTTGAGTAGGCAGCTGGCTGCGGTAACAATAAGAGAAAGAGGGCACCATAGGCAGTTAGTATTGCAGGCATGCGACAGGGAGAGGAAGTTGGCAGGCTAATGGGCCACTGTCCGATGGTAGTGGAAAATGTCTTGTACTAGTGGAGATGTGAAGCAGGAAAGGAGTCACAAGGAAGGTCCAGTGCCAGAGGGAATGAGATTGGGAAAGGGCGGGCTGTGAGACATGAGTGAGCTGGGAGGTGTTTAGAGAGATCTCTGTTCAGCAAAGCAGTCACATTGAGTGGTAGAGGTGAGGTAAAGTTTGAGATTCCTTTTGAAGGGTCCAAGTGTAGTAGAGGAAAGTGATTCTTTATTGAGGGAATTGAACCATTGAGCAGCTCTATAGATAAAGGACCGCTGACCCATGGAGGTACGACATCTGGGAACCTGAAAGGTTAGAGATTGGGCACCACGTGTTTGTTGAGTGCCACTGTAGGTAGTAAGGAGTGAGCTAACACCAGGTGGCATGAGACCAAGGAGAATCTTTTTGGTAAGTAAGCAGGTCTGGTATTGTATTCTGCTGCGAGGGTAGCCAGCTGGCCTGTGCATAGAGGTCACAGGTGTGAGTTTGTCGGGCTGCACCTGTCAGTAGTCTACAGGCTTTGTTGAGAGCAACTGAGATCCTGTGGAGGGCACTTGTTGGGGCAGAGCCATAGATGGCAAGCCGTAGTCAATGATAGAGGTGACAGAGCTGTAGATGGCTGGTTTAAGGGCATCCGCAGGGCATACAGTGCTTGTGTTTGTGTAGTAGTCCAATCCGTATATTGGCGGTCTTGGCAACAGTGTCAATATGCTGAGTGTAGGAGAGGGTACTATCCAGGGTAATACCAAGGTACTTGAACTCCTTGACATGTTCGAGTGGGTTCCCAGCATGGTTCTTGATGGTGAGGGACAGAGAGTTGTGCCTGCTCTGTCGGTTACAGAAGGACATGGCTTTAGTCTTGCTGTGGTTCAGGACAAGTTTATGAGAATTGAACCTGTCTTCGATGAGATTGAAGTCGAGCTGCAGCTGGGATTCAAGGACTGTAATGTCATGGTGGCTGGAAAACAGGACTGCATCGTCTGCGTATAGTAATATTTTTTGGTGGCAGGCACTGTGGAGATTGTTGATGAAGAGGGAGAAGAGTAGAGGGCCCAGAATAGACCCCTGGGGGACTCCAGAGCGGACCGGTTCTCATCCAAAGAGATCCTTCAACTTACACGTTGGATCCGATTATCAAGGTAGCGGTAGAACCATGGAAGGGCATCGCTGGAGATCCCAATGGAGGACAGTTGCTTGAGCAGTAGGGGTGGTTAACTGTGTCGAATGCCTTGGTAAGGTCTATAAATACTGCCCCTCCACAATTCCCTTTGTCAAGCGTGGCATGGATGAAGGTTGTAAATTCCAGTAGTGCAGTGGTGGTGCTGTGCCCTTTTCTGTTGCCATGCTGCTCTGGGCACTGTACATTGTACTTACCCAGGAATTCAGCTAGTTGGTCTGAAACTATTCGCTCCAGCGCTTTGGATAGTGAGGGGAGGAGTGAGATAGGTCTGTAATTGGTGTGCAGTGTCCTATCTCCGCTTTTGTGAACCGGTGTGACAGTGGCTTTCTTCCAGAGAGAGAGGGGAAATGGCCCAAACTAAGCGAGAGATTAAAGATCTTTGTAAGTGGTTCTAAGATTTCATCGAGGACTTGTGCCAGCAGTTTCAGGTCAAAGGAGTCACCACTGTACCCTTGTTTGCCGATGGCCTTTTGAATGTATTTCTAGCTACTTGTGGTGGGACCTCCTTAAAAAAAACTTTGGGGTTGTACATTCTAGTTGGGGGGTAACTTGGGAGGAGCTGGAGGGGAGGTCATCGAAAAAATTTGGTGGAAGGACACTGTCCAGGTTTGTAAATGCATTATTAAAAGTGCTGGTGATGATACCTAGGTTGAGTGTAGGAGTGCCATGAAGGTTGAGCATAGTGGGTGGTGCTTTAGGATCTTTGCCTGTGAGTTCTTTCATGTTGTTCCAGAATTTGTTTCCCCTGGCCCCAAGAATTGGTCAGAGCCTCTTTGTAATAGCTGCGTTTAGCATTCCGTATTCTTTGAGTGCAATCATTTCTGGCTGCTTTGTATAATTGTATGTTTACTTGCGTCGGAGTTGCACGAGCACAATGCCAGAGGTGGTCTCTGTGCTTGAGCAGAGTTAAAAAGTCAGTAGTAACCCAGGGGTTGGTCTGTCCTTTGACCTTCATCTTTTCACTGGTGCATAGCTGTCACAGGCTTCGTTGAAACGTTTGATAAATGGGTCAGAGCTTTGTTGGTGTCATTGAGGGAGTCAAGCACTGCCCAGTTCAGCCTGGTTAGATGGGATTTTAACACTGAGGTGCCCTTGTTTGATAACCCTGGCATAGATAAGCTTGGGAGGGCTTGTGGTATTTGTTTGACCAGGAACAGATGACAGGCGAGTGGTCACTTATTGTATCCGGGAGTACGGAAACATTGGAGATGCGTTCAGGGTGGTTAGATAGAATCCAGTCTAGAAGCGTAAGGGAGCCTGTCCTATAGTTACACCTAGTGGGGGCATTGACCAGTTGAGTGAGGTGATGCGCTGGCTGCATCCTTATAGGTAGCGGCCTCAGCAGAGAGCCAGTTAATGTTAAAATCACCCATGATTATGGTTTCAGAATTATGTTGCTGGACCCTTAGATATTCCATGATGCTATGGAAGCCAGCAGCCTGGTCTCTTGGGGGTAGGTAAACCGAGATGACAGTGAGTTTCTTGTTATGTGCACCAAGGAGGATTTTGATTGTGAGGACCTGAGAGGAGTTGCTTAGGTTGGGGGATGGGATGATGTGACCCATAAGGGTATCCTTAAGATAGATGGCGCAGCCCCGGCCCCGTTTAGCAATCCTGTCTTGCCTGAAAATGCAGTAGCCAGGGATAGAGACTGAGGTATCAGGGATTTTAGGGTTTAGCCATGTTTCCACAACTGAAAGGACATCAGGGTTGTGCTGTAGGATCCATGTTTGGAGGGAGTCAAGTTTGTTGAGGATGCTGCAGGCATTGATGGATGCCATGGTGAGTGTCCCTGTCCTTCTGCTTGGTGCCACTGCTGGCTGCCCAGGTGGTCCTGGGTTGGGGTGAACATTTCCTGAGAGCAGGAGCAGCATAAGGAGAATTTGTAGGAGAAAGGATTTCAGCATCTTGTAGATACCTGGTGGTTAAGTCATAAGCCAAAAGAAATTATCAACAGCTGAGGTCCAGAGTCACAGAATGTGTTAGAATTCCAGTCTGTCGCGCAAATGGCCCTTTTACTGTCGCAAATCTGCCATTTTGTTTTCAGTTAGTGATCAGAAAAATGCTTGGCATTTAAAATTGAGACCCTCTTGCCTCACTGAAAAACTATTACACAGCAGAAAAGTTACGGTACTCCAAAGTTGACACTTTTTCCCATAGGATAACATTACGGCGTACAACGCATTGCAGCAATCGTTTGGCGCCTTGCTTCAAAATAACAGTTTGGTTTTTTGGGCTAAAATTTGCAGGGGAACACAGCCAACATCCCACAAATGTGCCTTTCAGTGGTTTGGTGAAAAAATATTACAGGGAGGCAAAGTTATGGTAGTCCGAACTTCTGTTTTTTTCCCATAGGATAACATTACGGCGTTCGCCGCACCTTTCAGGGCCCGTATCTCGAAAACGGTACAAGACACGGACTTTTTGTCAAGAAAATTCTTAGCCCTCTAAAGGGGGCTAAGTACAAAACTAGCCAGGAAAGTGGTAATACATGTGACTTTTAAATTTTTTTTCTATGTCGTACGGTTACTGAGATATAAGCAATTTACTATTCCAAGTCCTCATTTTTGTGTTCCGAGAGTCATTATTTTGCATACATTCTTTCTACTCACTGTCTTTCTCTATACAGCTTTTGGGAAAAACCAGCCTGTGCACTTACTTTACTGTTACCATTACCGTTTCTGCTTGCGGTTCCGTACCCGTTTCACTTACCGTTCACGTTTACGCCACCATGTGCGTTACCCTTTGCATTTTCATTTACGGTTGCGTTTGTGTTGTTTTTCACATTTCTGTCTACAGTACTGTTTCTCTTTCTGTTTCGCTTTGCATCACCATGCGCATTACGATTTGCGTTTGCGGGCACAATGTTACTATGTGAGAGACATCACGTGGCGGGGAGGCTACACTCTCGCTGCCGCATTACATTCACTATTTCTCATTATCATTCTCAAAAGAAGAAAAATTAGAGGCAAAAACTCCGTTTAATGCATCAGCTAGGGTTGTTCCACAGCGACAAAAGCAAGGAAATTGATGTTAGGGGTTGAAACCCCTTTGCACCCTCCCAGCCCACCCCCAACTGGAATCAGGGGTGCCATTGGTGTCATCAGTCCTAACTGTCACCCCATTCTCCTATTCTCAGCTTCTTCCACATGTGATTGGGTGGATAGTTAGGCTGATGACTCCAATGCACCCCGATTACAGTTGGGGTGGGCTGAGGTAAAGGGGTTTCAACCCAATATCGAATTTCCTCACTTTGTCACTGTGGAACAACCCTAACTGATGCATTAAACTGAGTTTTTTACCTCTAATATATATACATATATATATATATATATATATATATGTAATAGATAACCCACTTTTAGGTGCGTGGTCGCGTTCTGATATATGCACGCCTTGGTGTGTGTTGTACGTATGAGGCCACAGGCCGAGTGCGTCAACCATCCAAGGCGTGTGTATATCAAAGCGTGACCGCACATCGTAGAGTGGGTTATCTATCTTATAAAATGGTAAAATTGTTTTTTGGGGGGGGATAAAAGTGCAGGTGTGCGGTCACGCTCTGATATACGCATGGTCATGGGATGTA
Organism: Neoceratodus forsteri; assembly: GCA_016271365.2. NCBI lineage: Eukaryota > Metazoa > Chordata > Ceratodontiformes > Ceratodontidae > Neoceratodus > Neoceratodus forsteri. Next base: position 818,510,719 of record CM057450.1, on the reverse strand, counting down.
CGATGGCCAATAAATCTCAAAAAATGTCCCTACCCATTTTATAAATATATTGTATATATATATATATATATATATATATATATATATATATACATACACACAGTGTGTATATATATATATATATATATATATATATATATATATATATATAAGAGAGAGAGAGAGAGAGATGGAGAGAGAGATAATACTGGTGCACTTGCACCAGTATAATAGGGTTACTTGGTTAGTGGGACAAAAGAATGCAGTTGCCTATAAATATTGTCCTCCACACAGGTGGATTATTGTAGATGGCCCTGTTCGATCAGCCATTTATCAAGTTTAGATTTGAAAATCGAAAATGAGGGAGAAACTACTATGTCATGGGGAAGAGTGTTCCATAATCTCGGGGTTCTTATTGAAAAAAAATGTTGTCGATTACTGGTTTTACATTTGACAATATTAAGTTGTTTACTATTAAGTCGGGGACCAATTTTCCTATTCGCAAATGAAATACCACATTATTTCAGTAAGGTAGGGTTTTGGATAATCTTGAAGAGTTGAAGTAGGTCACCACACGTTCTTCTTAATTTAAGCGAGTGCAGACCTGTTTTATGAAGCCTCATATCATAGTCTTCGTGAACTAAGTGTGGAATAGTTTTTGTGACTTTTCTTTGAATCTTCTCCAACCTATCAACATCACCACGAAGATATGGGCTCCAAAATGGAGAACCATAATCCATATATGGTCTAATGTGTGATCTGTAAAGTGGAATGATACATTGTTCAGTTCTAGAAATGAAAGTATTTTTTATTCTACGAAAAAGTGAATTTGCCAAATTTGCAATTTTATTACAGTGAGAAACTTGAGTCAACTTGTTATTTACCAAAATCCCCAAGTCTTTTTCAAGACAAGAGGTTTTAATAATACAGTTATTCAATGAATATTCTTGTTGGGGGTTATTTTTACCAAAGTGCAAGACGGCACATTTGGATGTATTGAACTCCATTTTATTTGTGCGCGCCCACTGCTCAATATTTAAAAGGTCATTGGCTAGTGTTTGTATGTTCTTGATATTATCTACTGCTCCACCAAGTTTAGTGTCATCAGCAAATTTGATCAGTAGGTTTGTAGACTGAATTACCATGTCGCTGATAAAAACATTAAACAAAATTGGACCCAAAACTGACCCTTGCGGCACCCCACTTGTCACATAGCCAAAATCAGACAAACAGCCATTTACCCGCACCCTCTGCGATCTGCCAGTCAGCCAGTTTTTTATCCATAGCACAATATTTGTTGAAAAACCTAGTTTAAATAGTTTAGAAATAAGTGTGTTATGAGGCACTTTGTCAAAGGCCTTGCTAAAGTCTAACAGAATAACATCAGAGGGGATGTTTAAGTCAAGGTTAAGACTAATAAAATTGTAGAAAGATAGTAGATTAGTAGTGCATGAAAGACCTGTTCTAAATCCATGTTGTGTAACATCTGTGAGGTTAAGGGATACTATTTCATTCTCCAGTAATGATTTAATTACTCTTTCAAGAAGTTTACAGGGAGTGGAAGTTAGGCTTATAGGACGATAATTATTTACTTGAGTTGAGTGCAAACTTCTATGTTACACCCCACATTTTGAACCTTAATAACTTTGGAACCATTCAACGGATTTGCACAAACCTTAACATGCATAATCTCCAAGGGTAGGTCCCACAACATGCAGAATTGTGTGTAAATCTGTAGAGTGGTTTGTGAGATGGTAACTGTCAAAAAACCCAAAATTTACAATTGTTTTCACATCTCTTTGTCCACCTGTATCTCAGAAAAGCATTTATGTTGTGGTCTGACATTTTCAGGGTAGAAAGTCTTTGGGTCACAGATGTGCCTAGTGAAGGTTTGGTGAAAAAATATTAATCTGTTCTAAAGTTATTACATTTTTTATTTCCTATTATTTCCTATGGGACAATTTATATGTATAACTGCACACTGTCATCCTGCTATGCATATTTTGCACCTTAATAACTTTGCAACCTTTAAATGGAATTTCATGACATTTGGCACACATAATTTCTGGTATTAGGTCTCCTGATTAGCCAATTTATGTGTGAATCTGATATGTGGTTTTTGAGATATAGGGCATCAAAAAATCCGGCATTTACCATTTTTATTTACATTTCTTTTTCCACCTGTATATCAGGAATGGTTCTAGGTAGTGATATTAACTTTTCAGGGCAGAGACCCTTTGCCTCACAGATTTACCTTTAGGAGGTCTGGTGATAAAAATATTAATCCGTTCAAAAGTTACTAAACTTTTAATTTCCCATTATCTCCTATTGGAAAATTTATATGTCAGGCACGAAAGTTGTAATTTGCGCAAGTTACATAACTTGCATAAGATACTGTTACGTTTTGTGCAAATTAAATAATTTTGCGCAAATAAACAGTATTTTGCACAAGTTATATAATTTGTGCAAAATACAACATGTTAAAACCACATTTTTGAACCTTAATAACTTTGAAACCATTTTACTTATTTGCACAAAGTTTGTCTTGACAAATTTCAAGGGGAAGGCCTCCTGATGTATTAAATGTTGTGTGAATCAGAGTTCTGGTGTTTGAGGTACAAAGCATCAAACAATCCTAAATTTACCAGTTTTTTTTACATGTTTTTGTTCACCTATATCTCAAAAAAAGCTTTAGATAGTTGTCTGACATTTTCAGGGTAGAAAGCACTTGCATCACAGATTTGCCTTTTGCAGGTTTGGTGAAAAAATATTAATCCTTTTAAAAGATGTTAAACTTTTAATTTCCCATTATTTCCTATGTGAAAATATTTATGTCGGGCAGGAAAGTTGTAATTTGCACAAGTTACACAACTTGTGCAAGATACTGTCAGGCATGAAAGTTACTATGCATACGTTACATAACTTTCACAATATACTGTTATATTTTGTGCAAATTATGTAATTTTCACAAAATACAACAGTATCTTGCAAAAGTTATGCAATTTTCACAAATGGGAGTGCAGGGTCTGAAAGACCCTGTGCTCCCACCATAAAATAAGGATGATGTTATACTGTCTCAATAGAGGGGTGGGAGCATAGGGTCCTATGGCCTTTTGGTCCCACTGTAACATAAGGATAGTGTTATACTGTCTCAATGGAGAGATGGTAGCACAGGGTCAAAAGGATCCTGTGCTCCCACTGTAAAATGACAATACTGTTGTAGTGTCTCAAGAATACTGATGTACTATTTTAATCCAGTGCTGACACCGTAAAATAAGGATACTGTTATACTATATGACATAGTAAGAAAATTCATTGCAAAAAACATCATTAATGCACCATTAGGGCTGAAGCATAAAAAGTAGGGAAATGCGATCTTAGGGTTCCCAAGCATAAGACCCTGCCCCCATCCTCGACTTTCAACCTGAACACCCCACCCTCGGCTTCCAACCCTAAGGCCCGCCTCCACTCTGCTTGCAGCAACAGGTGTGAGAGGTGTGCCTTGGGGTTGTGAACCGTAATGCTCACCCCACTTCAACAGTTAATAACCTGACATGAGTACAGAATAGAAAAATTGGGTGAGCAACGGATTATTTTTTTAAAATCCCTTTTTGCAAACTGTCACAATCTCTTTTTGTGAGTAGGGCCATCTGGTCATCATCTTGTGTTAAGGGATTTTGACAGCTCATGAAAAGGGATTGTCTCACAAAAAGGGATTTTGACAGCTCACAAAAAGGGATCGTAAACGAGTAGCAAAAAAGGATTTTTAAATTTAAAAACAAGCATTTTTTGCCTAAACTAAACTGAACCAAAAGCATAAAAGTGAGCAGATGTCCCCATGAACTAAACCCATGCTTGATTTTCTTCAGAAGATATCCTTGGTGCAAGTTATAATGTTTTGTTTGGGCACAAAAATTGAAAACAAGATGGCAGCTCGCAAAAAGGGATTTTGTTCTCATGAACAGGGATTTTATAAATCTTTCTTTGTGAGCTGCCAAGATCCCTTATCATGAGCCCAAATCCCTCTTTGAAACTGTGCAGCTATCCAAAAGACTGAATTGAACATGCTCATAATGAAAATTTTAAAATTCAATAAACTTTGGAATGGATTAATATTTTTTCACCAAATGCTGACTTTGGGGTAAGCTATTTCTACCCTGAAATTTTCAGACCAAAATTCCAAACGGTGTGGCTGCAGTGCATTAAAAAAACAACCAAAACTGGTGAAAAAAGCAACTTTTACACTTTTTTCACTATGCACAGCACAAAAAACACAAATCTGATCAGAACAAAACTTGATACTTCAAGAGGTCTACTACACAGGAGTGAGCATATCAAATTTTGTGCAAAGTCGTTGAATGGTTGCAAAGTTATTAAAGTGCAAAATTGAGGTTTAGCATTAAACTGCCTACTCAACCCCATATATATATATATATATATATATATATATATATATATATGCAAGAAACTTCATTATTGCACCATTTAGGTGAGTACTTTAGTGACAAAGGTAGGGAAAGGATGCATTTGCGTTTCCAACCCAAATGCCCTGCCACCATCCCACCATGCAGAGACTGACAGATGTGGGGTGTGTGCCTTGGGGTCATTGGCTATAATGCTAATGCCATTCCACCACCACCTTGCAGACACTGACAGGTGTTGCAGTCTTGGGTTATCATCCGTAACACTCACCCCATTCTATAAGTTAATAAGATCAGATGGGTACTCTATAGCGGACTGGGGCAAGCTTTAGGGCCGATGAGCCCAAACACACCCTGACGCCTATCAATGTTTTCAGGAGGGTGGTGGAATGGCCTGATTGTTATTGCCAATGATTCCAAGGAACCCTCCACATCTATCAGTCTCTGCAGGGTGGGGCATTAGGGTTGGAAATCCTAACACCTCATTTCCTTCCTCTTGTCACTATAGCACTTACCCTAACTGATGCATTAACACAGTTTTTTTGCAATAAATGTCCTTACTTTTTGAGACAATGTAATCTCACCCTTATTTGGTTGTGGGAGCATCAGTCCATAGTGTGTTGTGGGAGCTCTGGGCCCTGTGCTCCCAAACATGCATAATGTAATTGTCACCAATTTTCCTATGAGAGGGCCTGCACTCCTATCTAGCCATAAGTGTAAAGACATTGCAATTAACCCTCTTCTCCCTGTGGAAGTGCAGGGCTCTCCATGCCCTGTGCTCCAATTACTGCATAATGGTACCCCTAAGTATAAAGACAGAGTGCAGACCTAGAGACTTAACCCCTGTTATGGGTGGCTTCACCCCCTGACCCCTCCATCTATTATAACTAACTCCAGGGCAGGGGTTAACACAAATATTGCACAAAGTGTGAAAAAGAAGAAAATTCCATGCTTCTGGAACCGGGAATCAAAACTGCTCCCAAACACATTGCTTCATTTCCTTGCTGCCAGTGGCTCACTGCATTGAGCCACAGCAGCTGTTCGGTGGAACCCCATCCCAGCAGAAGTCTTATCCTCTGCCTGGGACAGTGAGAGGGTGCAGTACTGCGCACAGACCCATTCACGGTATTGCACCCTCTTGCTCAGTTGCACTGAATTGTTGCAGTTACGGTGTTTTGTCATATGCTATTAAGCTTATGACATATTGACCTGGTAGGCACACACAGACACACACACACACATGAACACATACATGGGAAGGGGCAAGACAAAACAAGCAATCAGAGACAGCAGTCATCAGGTAAGTGAAACAACATACAACTGTCTGAACATACCAAAACAGACATCCATCATCATGGTTCACCAACTATATGAGTTCTTCTGCCACCCTAGTGTCTTGTAGGGTACAGCCGCATGCTATACAGCCATAGGAGGCAGGCCACTACATGTACAGCACACCAAGCTTCTCCATATAGACATGCGAATATGAGATTTTGTTAAAGTATATACAGATACATAAAACAATCATGCATGTAGGAGAGGTAGCACAGGATGCTGCAAACCCTCAGTCCCCACTATAATGTTTAAGTATTGATCATCTAAAATCCATTACAAACAAGCAATATTATAACATAAAAACAATATAATTAAATACCATAATCACAAATACAAAATCATATTTACTAATATTCATATTGTGCATACCAATACATTATGATCATAATTAATCATAAGGCACAAGCAATGTTGTAACTCCTTGTATTTCATCTTGTATGAGGAAGGCCTAAATCCACTACCTATATACCATTGTTTTTGTATATATTTAGGTATAGGTGTATCTTAGACAAAACAACAAATGCAAATAAATACCCCTGTGCATTCTTCCTCAGTCACCATTACACTGTTCAGGTTACATTTTATACTATCAACATTCAACAACTTTAAAATGTGTTATGTATCTTGTTCTTATCTTGGTTATTTCTATAAGAAGAAGTGCATATTTATTTAAAATATTAACATGTTCTGAATCAAAGAGATCCAGTAGAAACCTGGATGTAATAAAGGTAGAACCAATTATCTCATTTATGTTCTTCTCTCTAGCATTGTTGTACCACAGACATCTAAGTATGACTTGTTCCAAATCTTCTGCTTCATTTAAGGGGCAAAAACATACTGTTGACTGATGAGAGGTCTTATTATATCTAACCATAAAAACGTTACTTGGAAATATTTCAAATCTATATTGTGCAAGTATGTACCTATGTTAGGTATTTTTGAGAATGTTCCATGGTATTCTTTACCAGCCAGCTGGAAACTTTCATTTGTTTTCTTTTTTATCTTGTTCAGATCATCTTTTTTGGCTATATTTTGTATTATTTTTTTAACATATGTACTATACCACATGGACACAATAATCTTTTGATCATTCAAAAGTTTTAGGTAATAAAGACCAAATGTTTTTAATAAATTGTATACTATATCGAGCCAACCACATTGCCTATATGTAAGTACGGTATTTTTTTCTTATAAGGAATGATACAGTAAAGAATGCTTATTTTTAAACTGCAATTTAATACAGTAAGATATTATATGTTCTTGAGCAAGAATGCTAAAGCTGATTTGACCCAACTGTGTTCTCACCAATTATTAGGTATACTGAGAGGAATTCTTATTAGTTGTTTATAGGTTTGATTAAGAACTGTGTCTATCTTATTCAGATTTTCTCTGTCCCATACTTCAACTGCATATGCTGCTTGTGCAGTAATTTTAGCATTAATTGCCATAATAATTGGTTAAACTGTTTTACCTCCATACAATATGTTAAACCTTTTTAATAATTTAACTGAATTCTGTAACTTTTTACCTGTCCATGAAATATGTTTATTCCATTTGGTATTACTTGAAAATAATACACCTAGATATGTGAATTCTGTTACAAATTCCAGTTTATTTGCCACCAACCTAAGTGGTCTAAGCTTAAGCTTGCTTCCAAATACCATGATTTTAGTTTTATTTTAATTAGGTCTAAGATTATGAGTTTTACACAATACTTTTAATTTGCTCAATGCTCTCTGATGAAATGAAGAATCATTAAGTGCAATGATTATATCATTTATATATATGTTAAATAGAGTGGGAGCAAGAATGCATCCATGTCTGACTCCAACATTAGTAATGATCTTATCAGTAAGTAAACCAGATTTAGTGTACTTAATTTGAGCTCATGTACTTGTACACATTCTTTTAATAGGCATTTCTAAGATCCTGATCAATTCCTAAATTAAGCATTTTCCCATAGTAAGGAGTGCAAAACTGTATCGAATGCTCACGTAAAATCAATGAACATGACAAAAATGGGTTGCTTCTTAATTCTAGTGTTTTTTTTCAATCATATTATTCAATAGAAAAATCTGGTTTAGAGTACCCATATCTTTTTTTGAATCCTGCACATAATTCAAATAATTCTTTTGTTTATTCAAGACAGCATATTAACCCATTTAGCAAAATGTTCACAAATATGTTAGAAATTGTGTCCAGTAAACTGATATGTCTATAATTTAAGGAATCTTTGTTAGAGCCTTTTTTATGTAATGGAATGACATAACTACCCAACCATGATTTAGAAATATTAGCATGAGTCACTGATTTATTGAAGAAAGGCACTAGAACATTTGCCCACGAGTCTATATTGATATTTATGAGATTAACTGGTATCTTATTAGGACCTGGGGCTTTATTGCTTTTAAAGCTTTATCTAGCTACTTTAACTTTGGAAGATGTAAACCACTTAAAAGAATCATTTACTTCCACACTGTCCTTCATTGCAGGAACTGAGTCATCATAAAATAGAGATGAATAATGTTTAATCTAGATATCAGGGGCTATATAGATGTTGTAAAGCCTTTTGTAGTTATTTTTACCCATTGCAACTAATAACCAGTACTTTTTATAATTTCTTTCTTCAATAGCTTGTAGCATTGAATTCCATAATTCCTCCTGATGTGACATACGCTGATTATTAACATGTTTTTTATAAAGTTTCCTACAGTTATTCAGGTTCTTTAAATTAGATTTTTCTGGATTTTTTTAACCTGTCTGGTTAGATTAGGTAACTTTCTTTTTCTCTTTCCCTACCTACAATATTTATAAAACCAATTATCATATACATTATTATAGGATTTATTTTTCTTGATTTATTATATTGATCCTCACAGAATTTATATTGTGTAATCAGGGCATCATACATTAGACCTAGATCCAGTTCCTGCTTGACATTTTCCAAAACTGCATTTATGCATTTTACACTAAATGAATTAGCTTCAAGCTTAGTCAGTTGAGGCCATTTACTCTTGTCATTTATTATGTCCATTTGCTCATTTGATAAGGGACTATGATCAAGTTCAAATCTCTTATAAGTGACCAGAGGATAGTGGTCACTAATTCATTTCTATAACTTTAAGGTCTAGATACTTATGAAAAGCATGAAGAGATGCAAGTGAATAGTCAATTAAAGTTGAACTTCTGGAACTAACATAAGTTGATTTACTCAAAGGGTCTGATGGAAATTTCCCATTAAGTATGATCAGTTGTAATGATTCTAATAATATTTCAAACTGTTTATATTTATCAGTTCTTCTTTTATCGGAAGAAATCCTTTGAGGAATATTTAGGGCCTATAGAATGTAGAAATGGATGAAGTGATTCATGGAGTGAAGGTAAATTTTTGGAGTGCCCCACAATGCAAAGTGGAGTACTTCACATTTTAATGGGTATCACGAAGTCCATTGAAAACAATGAGTTTGCATTACTCTGCCTTCACAAACCACTGCTCCACCACGTCTTAAGGTGAAGTACATTGAAAACAATGTACTTTACCTCACTTCACCTTGTTTTTAAGCTCCAAAGGCAAATTTTGCAGTGATTCATGGGATTTCAGGTCACATGGGCTCTAGATTGTTCTGCACAGCCTCAGTTTGGGGTAGTGTGTGTGTAGGAAGCTATAGGAGACAATCTGCTCTGAGAGCTCTCTGTGATCCAAACCTTCTAAAAGCTGTTAAAAAAGCCTTTTTGAGTAATTTTTTTTTGCTGAAACTTTAGTTCATCGATTATAGGAAACCCTCCTGTGCTTATATCATTGAGCGTTTATTGTTTGTATGTGGATTTTGAATGTTAATGTACAACATTCAGTCTGTGTACTGAGAGACAGTGGAAGTGTGCTTTGGGGAGGGGTGTATCTGTGGTGTAGGTAGATTAACTTGGAGAAAAAGACAGTGCTTTCTGTTTTGGTAATATTTTTCTTGTATAACTGTGTTAATGTACACACAGTAATATTTTCAAAAATTCTTGCCATTTTTTTACTGATTGTTGTGGTGCAGCAGTACACAATTTTAGTATGTTTAAAATATGTGGTTATATTACTGAAGTTCTCAATTTGCTATGCATTACTTAGTGTGTGTGGGAGTACGTGTGTGATTTGTGGCATCAAATCAGACCCCTTTTATTGTGCCACATAATTTCAGCAATGGGAACCTGCTATCCACTGCAGCTGTGTGATTTTTGTACTTCTTTGTGATATCTATACTGGTACTAGTACTAGTGACTGTTACTGCAGCAGTGCAGTACACTGCCACCACCCCCCCGTGGCCTGCCACAACCAGCAAAGGTATTCTTTTACACATTTTAGTTTCTGATGGTGAGCACTGATTAGGTGTTGTGCCTTTGTGTCTGCATCTCTTCAGTGCACAGTGCAATCTTAATCTGTCTGTGTATTTGCATCTCTTTAGGGCCAAATCTCCATCTGTAACTTAAGTCACAGTTGTTTCTTTGGCTTCCCTTCAAAGTACTAGACAGGTGTGATGCATAATTCTGCATGAACGTTGGACTCATTAATATGTATTTTTAATTCAGGAACATCATCATGAGTCACTCATGATACAAATAATGTTCTTCATCATCACGGTAACAAATGCAGTCACAAATCATGATTCACGATCACATCACGAATCACAACACTAATTTTTTGACTAGTTACTTGGATGTATTGTAAGCATGTTTTGTAGTATCTCTCCTGGCTTCACCACCCCGCCATTGTACTCATTAATGAGCGTTTTTAAGTCAGGGAGTTTGTGCTACAGCTCATTGGGGAAGTACAGCCATAGGCATTCACATTTCCAGTGCAGTTCCAAATTGTTTATCTCACACCATCAACACTGAATCACATTCTTCATCATCACAGTCACAAATGCAGTCACAAATCACGATTCACTATCATGTCACAAATCACAACACTAATTTTTTGACTAGTTACTTGGATGTATTGTAAGCATGTTTTGTAGTATCTCTTCAGGCTTCACTACCACACCATTGTACACATTAATGAGTGTTTATAAGTCAGGAGGTTTGTGCTACAGCTCATCAGGAAAGTATAGCAACAGGCATTCACGTTCCCAATGCAGTTCCATATTGTTTAACTCACACTGTCGTCACTGAATCATGTTCTTCATCATCACGGTCACAAATGCAGTCACAAATCATGATTCATGATCACATCATGAATCACAACATAAATTTTTTTACTAGTTACTTGGATATATTGTAAGCCTATTTTGTAGGCTTTGTACTCATTAATAAGCATTTTTAATTCAGGGAGTTTTGTGCTACAGCTCATCAGGGAAGTACAGCCATAGGTATTTGTGTTCCTTCCCATATAGCATATGAGTTACAGTATTGTAAGTAGTGGCGGGCGAAGTGGCCCCAATTTGCTTTGTGAAGTGATTCACTGAGTAACGCAGAATCCATGGAGAACTCCATAATATGAAGCAGAGTACTTCGCTTCATAATGAGGAACATGAAGTCCATTGAAACCAATGACTTTGCATTATTCTGCCTTCCCCAAACCACTTCTCCACCAATTTTAAGGTGAAGTACATTGAAATCAATGTAATTTGCCTCACTTTGTCCTGTAATTGAGCTCCAAATGAAATTCTGCAGTTATTCATGGGATTGCAGGTCACATGGGGTCTAGGCTGTTCAGTACAGCCTCAATTCTGGCCTGGGTAGTGTGTGTGCAGTGGTAGCTGGAGACAGTTTTCTCTCAGAGCTCTGTGATTCAAAACCTCTAAAAGCTGTTTAAAATGCCTTTTTGAGTAATATTTTTTGCTCAGAATATAGTGCATAGATTGTAGGAAACCCTCCTGTGCTCATATCATTGAGTGTTTATTGTTGTGTATAGATTTTGAATGTTACTTTAGAACAGTCAGTCTGTGTACTGTGAAGTTTGCTTTTGGGGAGGGGCATATTTGTGGTTTAGATCTTTCTGTTTTGGTAATATTTTTCCTGTATAACTGTGTTAATTTACACACAGTAATATTTTCAGTAATTTTTGACATTTTTTTGCTGATTGTTGTGGTGCAGCAGTGTACAGTTTGTCTGTTTAAAACATTTGGTTATATTACTAAAGGTTTTTAATTTGCTATGCATTATTTGAGTGTACGTGTGAGTGTGTGTGTGATGTGTGCCATTAAATCAGACACCTTTTATTGTGTTACAGAGCAATTGCAGCAGTGTGAACCTGCTGTCCCCCACAGCTGCATGACTTTTTTTATACTGCTTTGTGGTATCTTTACTAGTAGTGGATTATTACTGCTGTGCATTAATCCCCCAAATGGCAAAATGTATTCCTTTCCAGATTTGTGTTTGTGACTTGTGAGCACTGGTTAGGTGTTGTTCTTTTTCATATGCATCTCTTGAGTGCGCAGCACAATCTTAATCTGTCTGTGTATTTGCATGGCACCATTAATTCTGGGAGACTGCATTTCTTGTTATGCTCTCATTTCACTTTGTCAGCACTAGGGAATTTTCTGAACACAAGACAGTAGCATTTTGGGGATGCACATTAATTCTGGTGACTCTGTGTGTGAGACCTGACCACTGCGCACATGACTGAGTGCGCCATTAATTCTGGGAGACTTTGCATTTCTTGTTACACTCTCACTTCACTTCATCAGCACTGGAGAGTAGCACTTTGGGGATGTACATTCATTCTGGTGTCTGTGTGGGTGGGATGCAGCCAATATTGTTGTCATTCCACCTTACTTCACCTTTAAGGTGGAAAGACAATGCAAAGTAATAATAACACGGTGAAGTGAGCCTTTCCTATGGGGCACTCCATGTAGCAAAGTACCAATACAAAGTGGTCACTTCGTGTTCACTTCACTGGTGGATTTTAAATTCACTGCATCGCTAGTAGAATGTGTTTATTTATGTCCTTCTTGTTAATTTTACCAAACTTGATGTTGAAGTCCCTCGTTATTAATATATCATTATACATGATGTCTAATGCTATAGACTTTTACAAAAGGAAGGTTGTGAACATTTACATGGACAAAGGCAAGAGAAGGAGGAAACCTCTATGGTTCTCAAGAGTTGTGTCAGACAAAATAAGGGCCAAAAGAGCGGGTTTCGAGAATTATAAGGAGACTCAAAAGGAGGAAGACAGGGAGGTGTACCTAAAGTGCCTAAGGGAAGTGGAAAAGGCTGTTAGCAGTGCAAAGGTGCAGACTGAGGAAAGATTAGTGCAATTGGTGAAGAAAGGGGACAAGATATTCAATAGGTATATCAGTGAAAGAAAGAAAGAAAGCGGGGGAATTCAGTCTTGGAGGGGATGAAAGGAAGTGTAAGGAGAGAGACCTAGAAAAGGGGGTAATACTGAATAAATACTTCTGTTCAGTATTCACTGAAGAGGGTGAGGGTCAGGGACCTCAGCTGGGCAACAGATATGGAGGGGTCATAGAGGTGAACATCAGCCCATTTACTGTGGAGAGAGTCCTGAAGGAGCTCACAAAATTAAAGATGGACAAAGCACTGGGGACAGCTGGCTTACACCTGAGGATATTAAGAGAACTGTGGAGGGAGCTAGTAGTGCCTAAGGCAGCCATGTTCACCAAGTCACTCAACACAGGAGTGGTTCCAGTGGCTTGGAGGTAGGCACATGTAGTCCTTCTTCACAATAGTGGTAGTAGAGAGGAAGAAGAGAACTATAGGCCAGTCAGTCCCTCGCTGCAGTATTGGGTAAGATCATGGAGGCACTGCTTAATGATCAAATACACATATTTTGTTAAAAACATGAATTCCCTTGAATTCACATCCCCATGTCATGATCAGTGTTTCCTAAAAATATCATGCTGTTTGGTTTTGTGGTTTTCTTTACATCAGCATCTGTTAATGTGCTCTGCAGTAACTGAAAACAGTTTATTTATTTGTTTATTTGTACAAGTCAGATTTACAACCTTTGAGTCAAGGACTCCTTTACAATGGTACCTTGTCACAGGGAGGGTAGACAATGTTACATAGTGCAGGTTACAGCAGTAAAAACAGCACAAGTGCACAACATTGAACACAGAGTACACTTAGGTTGCATTTTGTTACATAATACAGGTTACAGTCATAGATGTACTTGGTCTTGGTCCCCAGATACAGTGTTGGTACAACCCTGTATATACCTAGTGAGGGTAGAGGTAGAAATAAAGAAGGTGATGGGGAGGGAGGGATGGAAAGGGATAGGTAGTTCAGATGATGTTGTCAAGTCAGGGAAGGCCTGTTGGGAAGGTCACAGTGGAGAACACAGGGAACAGTGAAGAAACACTGAAGTTGTCTCTGTCCCTGTCAGTGAGCAATGACATCATACCTGTCCAGCCTGCTGCTTCATCAGTTAAGCCCCTGATTGACTGAATAAACTGTTGCAGTCCCTAGTTAAAGCAGTCTGTAGAGCTAATTGTTTTCACTCAAAGTTTATTGTGGGAATAATCTCTCTATTACTAACTCATCTGGTTTGGGAGATTAGCTTAAAATCATTCTGTTCCCATAAACAGTTGATCATTTGGGGTTCAGTGCTGAACTGAAGTGGTATGAATGAATGTCTGTGAGAAATTACCTTGTCTGTATCACAGATGTCAGTTCTTGTTCATAAAAACTCTGTATTCTATTCTGGCTATATAACACAGGGTTGTTTAATGGATATACAATAAATCTGCATTCTGTTAATTCATAGAAACAATGTGTCTTTGATTTAGCCTCAATAAACAGGTTCATGAGATAACAATTTTGTTTTAATGTCAGATTGACAAACATGTGTCTGCCATACTGCTATTTCAGGAACATCTGCTGTATGAATTCAAAAAATGCAGTTCTTTGTGGGGTTCTGTGTGAAAATACATCTCGTATGTGTATAATAGAAATACTGCTCAGTATTTACTGAGGAAGAGGAGGGTAATGGGCCTCAAGGGAGTACAAGGGATGGGAACAGTGCAGAAATGGACACAAGCCCCTTTACATGGGAAAGGGTCCTAAAGGAACTGGGAGGAGTTAGATTTGATAAAGCAATGGGGCCAGATGGGGTGCACCCCAGGGTTCTAAAGGAACTAAGAGAGGTGGTGGCTGAACCTCTGGCAATCCTGCTTAGCTAATCACTGGAAACAGGGGAGGTACCCAAAGACTGAAGGACAGTAGATTTAGTCCCCTTATACAAAAGTGGGAAGAAAGAGGAAGCAGGGAACTACAGATCAGTCAGCCTGACCTCAGTAGTGGGGAAGATCATGGAAACACTACTGAAAGAGAGATTAGTGGAACATCTGGTTGCCAATGGACTACAGGACTCAAGGCGGCATGGTTTCACCAGGGGGAGATCATGCCAGACCAAACTCATTGAATTTTTTGACTGGGTGACAAAGGAGGTGGATCAGGAAAGGGCAGTGGACATGGCCTATCCGGACTTCAGCAAGGTCTTTAACACAGTACCACATAGGAGGCTATTAAACAAACTGAGGAATATGGAAGTGGGCAGAACAGTAGTGCAGTGGGTGGGTAATTGGCTGGGCAGCAGGACACAGAGGGTGATTGTAAATGGCTATCACTCCACAAAGAGAAGTGTGATCAATTGGGTACCACAGGAATCAGTGCTGGGGCAGGTCCTGTTCAACATCTTCATCAGTGACATTGCAAAGGACCTAGAAGGCAGAATTTCCCTGTTCACTGATGACATGAAGCTCTGTAACAGAGTGGACTTGCCAGAGGGTGTAAACAGAAAGAGGAGGGACCTGCAGAAGTTTGAGGAATGGTCAAGGGTTTGGCAGTTGAAATTCAATGTGATGAAGTGCAAGATAATGCATATGGGGCACAAAAACCCTGGAACAACATATCAGTTGGGGGGCAGAATAAAGTATGCACCAAGCAGGAAAGGGATCTTGGGGTTATCACCTCTGATGACCTCAAGGTAGGGAAACAGTGCAACAAGGCAGCAGGTAAAGCAAATAGGATGCTGGGATGCATAGGCAGGGGCATCACCAGCAGGAAAAGGGAGGTCATAATTCCACTATACAAGACACTAGTGAGGCCCCACCTGGAGTACAGTGTACAGTTCCACAGACCTTACATATGTAAGGACATAGACAGGGTAGAGATGGTTCAGAGGAGGGCAACAAAGATGGTACATGGATTGTATCAGAAGGGCAAGCTGAAGGACTTGAATATGTACTCCCTTGAGGAGCGAGAGAGAGAAGGGATATGATAGAAATATACAAGCACCTTACAGGGAGGAACAGGGTGCAGGAGAACACTATTTTCCAGTGAAAAAGATGTTGCAAGACTAGAGGGCATGACATGAAGTTGGAGGGAGGGCAATTCAGAGGAAAAGTGAGGAAATTTTTTTTCACAGAAAGGATGGTGGACAAGTGGAACACCCTGCAGGAGGAAGTGGTGGGGGAGTGCTCTAACTAGGTACTTCAACAGCTTATTCAGTAAATTGGGGATTTAATTGGTGAAGCAGCAGGCTGGACAGGTATGATGTCACTGCTCACAGACAGGGCAGAAACTTCTTCACTGCTTCATCACTATTTCAGTTGCTGCAGAACACATTAGCAGATGGTGATTTAAAGAAAACCACAAAACTAAACTGCATGCTATTTTTAGGAAACACTAATCATGACACATTCAAGTGAAATCAAGCTTTTTATGAAATAGGTGTGCATTTGATCTTTAAAGAAAAAAATAATGGGACACATGGAATACAACAGTGCCCAAGATCCAAGGCAACATGAATTCACAGCAGGAAGATTGTGTCAAATGAATCTGATAGATGTTTTGACTGGGTTACAAAGGAGGTAAATCGGGGGATTGGTGGAGTTCACCTACTTCGATTTCAGCAAGGCCTTCGACACCATCCCACATAAAAGGCTGGTTAACAAAATGGGTTGTCTGGTCATGGGCCACAAGGTGGTAAACTGGGTGATAAACTGGATAATGGACAGGAGGCAGAGGGTGGTGGTAAATGGGATCCAGTCTGGGAAGAGAAGGGTGACCAGTGGGGTGCCTCAACTATGAGACATTCAAAACTGATGCATGTGATGCTTATATTCACCGCCTGGAGTCAGAGAAGAAACAGATGGAGAAGGCTAGACAGCAGCTAAAGAATGATGTTCCAGAGACTTCTCAGGAAAATGTTGACCCTGAGGGAGGAGTTCTGGGTGCTCCACTTCTCTTGAATGATCCTGATGTACTTATGTCTGAGGTTCAAAGTGCAGTGGAGCATGTTGTGTTGATCCAGCACAGATGAAAGGACAGCCAAACCCTCAGCAAAAAGTGATCTACTTTGGAGTGATTGATGCTGTGAAGCATGGCATTCTCCACTAACAAAAACAATGTTGTTGTTCTGACCATCAACTAGTTCTGATGCTTGTTTGTGACTCGGCTGGTAATGGGAAACATTTCCTGATTGAAGCCATAACAGCAGACATTAGGAAACATTCTGATTACACTATCTCTGTTGCAGTTACTGCTCCAGCTGGATTCACTTTATATAACATTGGTGATGTGACCCTTCACTGGTTGTTTGTGTTGCCAGTGGCACATGGTAGCAGTGGATAGTACAAGAAATTGTCACATGTCACAGCTGTGAGTCTGAGACGCATGTTTCAGAAAATGCATCTTCTCATTATTGATGAGATTAGTATGTTGTCAAATGTGATGCTTGCTCGCATTCACATTCACTTACAGGAAATTATTGGCACAGATGATGACATTCCTTTTAGAGCAAAGAATGTTGTGGTCTTTGGAGACCTGATACAACTTGTACCTCTGAATGGTGAACATGTGTTCTCTATCGTAAGTGTTCACAAGCAAAAAGACAATTGGAAGCATTGGCGGTATCTACATATGGGAGTTGTTCACCTATGTCAAATTGTTTGAAAACATAATATTTTTTTTTATTTATTTAAGTTTTCAGAAACAACCTTTGAGTCAGAGACTCATTTTCAAAGTCTCCACATCATGTTTACAAAACAACAACAGATAAATAATATTGTCAATAGTGGATAAACCAGTAACATGAACAATATACAGTGTAAGATACATACGGGAGATGGTTACAATAAACAGATGTACAACAGATACAATACATGGTATACAGTACAGGCGCATAGGAGGTACAATATACCATATACCTAATAGAATCTGATGCACAGCAGTTACAATATACAATGTACAGGTACATAGGAGGTATAATATATAGTATACATAGCAGTAACAATGGATCTATATTAGAGAGGGGCAGAGCAGAAGCATGACAAGGGGGGAAGGCTGGACAGAGTCCATTGTCATGGGGGTGGGGAAGGACTGGGTGGGAGGGTGTACAAGCAGATTCAGTAGCAGTCAACAGGAGCTGGTTTTATAGGGCTGAGAGACCTGGGATGGAAGAGGCCAAGGGAAATCTTTTTGGCCATGAGACAGGTGTGGAACTTGAGTCTATCTTCAAGGTTAAGCCAGTTTGTAGAGCTACAGAGGATGCAGATGTGTGTGGTATGGTAACAACCAAGGATAAGGCAGCAGGCTTTGTTGAGAGAAAGCTGTAGTCTACTGAGGGAGGAGGAGTCAGCTGCCCCATATACAAGGATCCCATAGTCAATTAGGGAGAGGACTGAGGAGGAGACTGCTAGTTGGGGGGCATCTGGGGTGAAACAGTGTTTGTACCTGTGCAAGAGGCCAATTCTGGTGTTGACAGCTGTAGAGAGGAGGTGGATGTGTTGGTGAAAATTGAGGCCAGGGTCTAGGGTGATGCCTAGGTATCTATCTGATGATATCTACATGTTCAAGGGGGGTCAGGTGGGAGTTAAAGATTTGGGGCCAGCAATTTTTGAGAGTGCTCTGGTTGTGGGCAAAAGTCATGACCTTCGTGTTTTTGTAGGTTAAAACAAGATGCTGGTTGACGAACCATTGTTCAGCCTCAGAGAAGGAGGCTGAGAGTGATTGCTGGAGTGTGCAGGGATCAGGGTGGGAGGATAGAGGATGATGTCATCTGCATATAGTAGCAGGTTACCAGAGCAAGCCATGGGGAGGGAATTTAGATATAAGCCAAATAGCAGGGGGCCTAGGATGGAGAACCATGACTGGGATGTCAACATACCAGGATACACAATCTACAGGAGGGACAGGGAGGGTAAAAGAGGAGGAGGAGTAGCTCTCTATGTAAAGGAAGGGATCAAAGCAACAGAACTAAAGAGTAAACAGGGAGCAGATGAAGCACTTTGGGTCACCCTGGAGACAGGAAACGGCACCACAATCTGCATGGGGGTTGTATACAGACCCCCATCTCAGGGGAGGAATGGACAAGAAAATGATAGAAGGCTTCCTTAGAATGGCAGAAAAAGGGGAGATATTGTTGATGGGGGACCTGAATCTGCCAGATGTTAACTGGAGCACCTTTGCTGCAGGCACATCCAAGAGCAGAGTCATTCTTGATGCCCTACAGGGGGCATGCCTCAGACAGCTAGTATTGGAACCCACTTGGGAGGGAGCAATCTTAGACCTGGTACTCTCAAATGGGGATGGAGAAAGAATCTCAGATTTAAAGTGGGTAGCCATCTGGGAACAAGTGACCACCAAACAGTGTGGTTCACGATAAACACAGCCATACAATCAAGCCATACAAAAGCAAGAGTACTGGACTTTAGGAGGGCTCACTTTGGGAAAATGAGAGAGTGCCTCAGAAAAGCACTAGCAAACAAGCAAGAAGGAGGGGTGGAGGAACAATGGGGAGTGATCAAACCAGCCATCACAGAGGCAACAAGCCTTTGTGTAAAGCAAATCAATAAAACACAACAAAGAAAAAAAACGCTATGGTTCTCAAAAGAGGTGGTAGGGAAGGTTAAGGAGAAAAGGACAGCATTCAGGAAATATAAGGAAACACAGAAGGAGCAGGACAGAGAACTTTATCAGTTAAAGCAGAAAGAGGCTGGGAAGGCAGTCAGAATAGCAAAGGCCGAAACCGAGGAAAGAATAGCCAATTCTGTTAAGAGGGGGGATAAGACCTTTTATAGGTACATTAGGGAGCGAAGAAAGACCAAAGGAGGGATACTGAAGCTTAATAAAGGGAAGGGAATGTGGGTAGAGGGTAACAGTGAAAAGCTGGGATACTGAACGAATATTTCTGCTCAGTATTCACAAAGGAAGAGAGGGGAGTTACCTAAACCAAACAAGAGAACACTCTGAAGACAGGGGTCGATACCAGTCCATTTACAGAAGAAAGGGTTCTGAAAGAACTAATAAAATTGAAGGTGGACAAAGCAATGGGGCCTGATGGATTCACCCAAGAATTCTAAAAGAACTAAGGGTAGAACTAGTGACACCGCTGACTACCTCTTTAACAAATCATGGGAGGATGGGGTGGTACCCAAGGACTGGAGGAGGGCAGATGTGATTCCTCTTCACAAAAGTGGGAGCAGGACAGAGGCAGGAAACTACAGACCAGTTAGTTTGACCTCAGTGGTAGGGAAAATGATGGAATCACTTCTGAAGGAAAGAATTGTTGAGTACCTAGAGGTCAGTGGGGCACAGGACCCAAGGCAGCATGGATTCACGATGGGAAGGTCATGTCAGATGAATCTAATAGATTTCTTTGACTGGGTGACCAAAGTAGTAGACCAGGGAGTGGCTGTGGACATGGCCTACCTAGATTTTAGCAAGGCATTTGATACATTAATTAATTCACAAGATAGCCAGCCTTGGAGTGGGTCCCCAGGTGGTAGCCTGGATAAAAAATTGGCTAGAAAACAGGACGCAAAGGGTAGTAGTAAATGGAGTACACAGTGAAGAAAGGAGGGTTACTAGTGGGGTACCGCAGGGTTCAGTACTGGGACCGATCCTTTTTAATGTCTTTATAAGTGACATTGCAGAGGAACTGGAAGGAAATGTATGTCTCTTTGCAGATGACACAAAGATCTGCAACAGGGTTGATACACAAGATGGAGTGGAAAGGATGAGAAGGGACTTGGCAAGGTTGGAGGAATGGTCAAATGTATGGCAGCTCAGATTCAATGCAAAGAAGTGCAAGGTAATGCACATGGGAAACAAAAACCCAGGGGAAGCATACACAATGGGGGGTGAGATACTGACAACAGTAAAAATAGAAAGGGACCTGGGGTAATTATATCAGATGACCTAAAGGTGGGCAAGCAATGTGAGAAGGCAGTAAGGAAGGCTGGGGGGATACTGGGATGCATAGGAAGAGGCATCAATAGTAGAAAACAGGAAGTTGTTATCCCTCTGTACAGACAGTTGGTGAGACCCCATCTGGAGTACTGTGTGCAGTTTTGGATCCTCATCTCCACATAAAGACATAGACAGAGTGGAGGCTGTCCAGAGGAGGGCAACCAAAATGGTGCAGGGTCTGCACCAGAAGACATACAAGAAAGACTAAAGGTGCTTAATATGTATACCCTTGAGGAAAGAAGGGAGAGAGGGGACATGATAGAAACTTTCAAGTACCTCAAGGGAATCAGCAAAGTCCAAGTGTGTAGCATCTTCCAGAAAAAGAGATGTGTAAGAACAAGGCGGCACAATTTGAAGATAGAAGGGGGACGGCTCAGAGGTAATGTGAGGAAGTATTTTTTCACTGAGAGGGTTGTGGATGCATGGAACAGCCTTCCTGAGGAGGTCGTGGAGTCAAGAACAGTGGGAGACTTCAAGAATGCATGGGACAGGCATAAGGCAGTCCTAGTGGGGGGTAGGAGGAAGTAAGCTGTTGGTTAACTAGGATCTGCAGCTTATCTGTTAGGTAGGAAAATGGGCAGACTAGGTGGGCCAAGCGGTCCTTATCTGCCGTCAAATTCTATGTTTCTATGTTCTATGTTTCTATGTTTCTGTGGCACCCCTGACCTAACAGGGAGACAGGTGGAGAGGGAGCTGCCTATCTTGACCTGCTGTATTCTACTTGCAAGATAGTCAGATAACCAATTAGTCATCTCCTGGGAAAGATCTAGCAGGGAGAGGGTAGATAGGAGGATGGCATGGTAAATCACATTGAATGATTTCGATAGAACTACGAATACAGCACCAGTAAGATGACTTCTATCCAGGGCTGAATGAACAGAGGAGGTAAATTCCAGGAGTGCTGAGGTGGTGCTGTAGCCTTTGCAGAAGCTGTGTTGTTCCTTACAGAGGAGATCATGTTTTGTGAGGTAGTCAGTGAGCTGATCAGAGACGATGCACTCCAGGGCTTTGGAGAGAGGGGGAGGATAGAGATAGGGAGATAGTTGCCCATGACTGTACGGTCACTGCTTTTGTGAATGGGGGTTATGGTGGCAGCTTTCCAGTGGCATGAAAATTTGCCTAGTCACAATGAATGATTTAGCCTGCAGGTTAGTGGGGAATGGACTTCAGACAGGGTCAGGCGGAGGAGTTTCAGGTCCAACGAGTCACTACTCAACTGGGAGCCACTGAGAGCTTTTTGAAGGTATGGTTTGACTTCCCATGGTGCAAGAGTTTTTAAACAAAAAAGGGGGTGCAAGAGGGGTGTGTGTGTGTGAGGAGGGGGGACAGGAGGAGGATCAAAAAAGTGAGTATGTTGCTGAAGTCCTAGAAGGAGGAGTTAAGGGCGTAAGCAATAAGATTGGGGTCAGTGGTACAGTTGCCATTTATATTAATTGGGAGGGGAGTTGTGGTCTTTCCGCTATGCTCCTTTAGATTATTCCAGCTTTTTCTGCCTGAGCCCCAGGAGGACGTAAGGGATGCTTTGCAATGTTCCACTTTGGCTCTGCGATAGCCCAGGGACACTTGTTCCTAGCCTATGGGTAACATTGTCTGTCAGCTGGCCTGCCTGTTTCTAGGGCAATTTGCCAGAGGGAGTAATGGTGTCACATCTGCTCAATGAGACTATGGGAGATCCAAGGTATAGTGTTGCCTTTGATCACATATTTGGTCATAGGTGCAAACTTTTTTTTTTCTCACTCTATCACCCCCAACTCCGGACCTCTCTCAGGCCTTTTCTCACACCATCTCGCTGTACCATCCATCAAGTTCCCTGCAATCTTCAAGGACATTATGAATCCTCCATGGGCCTGGGTGGGCTAATGACCCAGGGAGACCGAAAGGGCAGTGGCAGGGAACTGGCACTGGGCATGTGGTGGTGGCACTGGAAGGGCCCTCCCCCAATCCCACCCTCCCAGTGTGTGGTGCACTCCTGACACTGCAGCGCACTGCAATCCTTCCTGCATCAGCCATGCAGTGTACATGCGGTCCAGTGCTTCTGCAGCACCCCCGGTCTCCACCGAGGGCCACCGAAGTGCTGGACAGTCCCATGCCCTCCTGCCAGGAGATGAGAGCAGCCCAACAGGTGCTCAATCCTCTCCCTCCCCTGCCGACCTCTGGCACCTGAGCTCACTCCCTAACTTGGGTCGATGGTGTGGCATGAGGTGCGATGTCCAGTGCAAACTTGTCACAGGCTGTGTTAAATGTGTGGATGAATAGGCTGAGTGCAGAGTCTATGTCTGGGGTGTTTTTTAAGGGTGACTAATCCCAGAGCTTTTGGTGGAGTCTTAATTGTCCAAGATTGCCCGGTTTAAGTTTATGCTGGAGGATAATTTTTGGTGGGGGCTTCTGGGACTTACAGGACCAGGTGCAGAGCACAGGAGAGTGGTCAATTAGGGCATTAGGGAGGACTGAGATACCGGTGATTATTTGGGGGTGGTTGGTGAACACCAGGTCCAGGAGAGTGGCAGTGCTAGAGTTGGGGTTATGCCTCGTGGGAGTAGTGACTACCTGAGTTAGATCCAGGCCGGCATTGGCATCATTAAATGGTGCGGAGGCACTGGACTGCCAGTTAATATTGAAGTCCCCCGCAACTATATATTCATTTTTTTGTTGGAAGAAGGGAGAGATAGTTCATGACAGAGTGGAATGCAGTTTCTGGCACATGAGACTGGGTGGTGATGCTGCCTATAAGGTCTTACTTGATGAGGCTCTAATTGAAAGTTTGATTCCATAAAATGTTTCTCTGTTGAGCAGTCGCATCACTAATAGAGCTGGAGATTCCATGTCTGCTGTATGTGATGTGTTCTACAAAATCTACTGCAGTACTCCCATGTGTTGTCTGTTTACTGTCACGTCTTAAGCTATGTGCTGAGTTCAATGCTATCATGTTGCAGAAAGAAGGGCATGAACTTGTTATTCTGCATTGTGTGGACTCTGTTAATGGCATTTGCTTAAGTGGAAGATTGTTCAGAAAGTTACTGAACATCTAGGTGAACTTACATGTGAGGTGTCACGCACAGCTGGCCTACAAGCTGTTTTGAATGTCTGCCAAAATACACGTGTGATGCTGCAAAGGAATCCTGACATTGAACAAGGTCTAGTCAATGGTGCCACGGGACACATTGCTAGCTTTCAGTATGTAACCCCCTAGGTGGCACTATCCCAAGGGCTACTACCCCTGCCTGCTTGGCTATTAGCAGGTTAAGGGGCCTAGTTTCAGTAACAGGTGCCTCCACCCAAAGGTCATGGTTGGTATTAGTCAGACTAACCAGATCATAGCCCTCTGGGACTCTGTTACCCCCCTTTTCTCCTACTAGTGGCCCTCACAATACACAATATTTACCTTCACAATACCCCTGATATGCTCTGTACATACACATATATTTGGATCTTACGCCCAGGACTGGTTTCTTCAGCTAGGCTCTGGTGACCCCCAGTAAAATAAGGTGATGCAATGCAACAAGCACCAATACAATACCTTGCAAATAAACTGACACCACAGTCAATGTAAATTGCAGAAAAAAGTAGATCTGATTTATTCAGGGGGTAGTAACACATAGAGGGAGAATGCAGCCACAGCTTCCTTGAATTAAGGAGGTTATTTTCTAGACTACACTGAACTGAATTATTACTTTTTGGACCTGTGTAAATAACTAGTATTGATTTTGTTTTTTGTGGTTGACTTTGCTTAGTTTTAACTTTAATTTGCCAGGGAGGAACTGTAGCTGGGGGATATTTGCAGTCATTTGTGACTAGACCTGGTACTTAACCTCTGTGAAATAGGTGTCTGAAAGGAAGGAAGGCACACCCTGGGGTGGAGGGTCAGAGTTGTAGTTGATTGTTTCCGGATGGCATAGGTTTACTCCCTCCCACACTTCCCCTCACTCCACCCACCCCAAGTGCATAACTTCCTTTATAGCAGGGGTTCTGACATCACTTTCCCAAAACTGCTAACAACATACACCTGTTCATATCCTTAAAGGCAGAGCACACTAAATAGGGGGTAGAGACACTCACAAGCTTGCACACAATAAAACAAGAACAAAAAAAACAACAAAAGAAAAGCAACTGTAACAGGAAGGGACACACATGTGGGGAGTGGTGCAATGCACTGGCTGTGGAGCAGCAGTCTTCTGGGAGACATTCTGGAGACTGCGTTGCTGCGCTATTTGCAGGCACCTCTCTGGTCTGAGGGAGGAGGTTGTTCACCTCCATGCTGTCCTGGCAAGGATTCAGGAAACCTGCTCCCCAACCCAGGGACCACCCAGGCCACTGCCACTACCTCAGAGGTTGCCAAGAAAGAAGAGTGTTTGGACCATGGTGGGCTCAGGAAGGGTGAAGGTGGTGGAACAGAGGTGCATCTCTCCAGTTGTGCCTCTCCACAATTCATTCACCACACTGGCAGAGCATGGTTCTTCTATGGAGGCAATCACAGTAGAGACCAAGGAGGATGCTGGGACCCTCCATAATGAAGACCCACAGGAGGGTGACACAGGACCCCACAGGGGAAGGAAGCAACTCCTGGTGGGGGACTCAATTGTTAGGGGGTAGAACTGGGAGAAGGAGAGGAAAGGGAGGTAAGGTGCCTGCCTGGCACCATGGCTTGACAGGACAGGAAATGAATCCTCAGGATCATGGGAGCAGCTGCCAGGGGAAGGGAGCTGGATGTCATTATCCACCTAGGGATGAATGACCTGGCTGAGAATGGGATCAGAGCAGTGCAACAGGAGTTTGTGGAGTTGGGGAGGGGCCTTAGACAAGTAGCACACACTGTAACTTTCTTAGAAGTGCTACCGGTTTATGGCATGGATGAGGCTAGGGTACTCTACACCATGGGATTCAAAGACTGGTTGAAAAACTGGTGCAGAGCTCAGGGATTTGGCTTCATTGGGGACTGGGGCTCCACCTGGAGGGATGCAGGCATATACAGGCATGATGGTCTGCATCTATCCAGGAGGGGAACCAGGATCCTAAGTGATAGGTTTAAATGCTTCATTGGCAAGCATTTAAACTAGCCAAGGGGGGAGGCACTGAAAAGGAGAAGGGAAATCCTAGCCCCCCAAAAAAACAGGGTAGATAGTGAGGTAAACACCAAGATAGAGCAGTCAATAGGGAGAAGGGCATGGGTAAATGGAGAAAAAGACAAAGGCAGTAAGGACAGTGATGGGGCCAAAAGAAATAAAGACATGAAAAAATGGAGGGTAATGAGTACCAATGCCCATAGTCTTGGTAAAAAGCTCCCCAAAATGGTGGCCTTGATGGAAGAGGGATGCCTGGATATTGTGGCAGTCACAGAAACATGGTACACAGAGAACATGACTGTGATGTCAACATACCAGGGTTCATAATCTACAGGAGGGACAGGGAGGGAAGAAGAGGAGGAGGAGGAGTAGCTCTCTATGTAAGGGAAGGGATCAATGCAACAGAACTAAAGGGTAAACAGGGAGGAAAGGAGGCACTGTGGGTCACCCTGGAGACCGGAAATGGCTCCACAATCTGCACAGGGGTTGTATACAGACCCCCGTCTCGGGGGGGGGAATCTAGACAAGGAAATGATAGAAGGCATCCTTGGGATGGCAGAGAAAGGGGAGGTATTGCTGATGGGGGATCTGAATATGCCAGATGTTAACTGGAGCACCTTTGCTGCAGCCACATCCAAGAGTAGGGCCATTCTCGATGCCCTACAGGGGGCATGCCTCAGACAGTTAGTTTTGGAACCCACTCGGAAAGGAGCAATCTTATACCTGGTCCTCTCCAATGGGGACAGAGAGAGGATCTCTGATCTTGAAGTGGGTGGCCATCTGGGAACAAGCGACCATCAAACAGCGTGGTTCATCATAAACTTAGCTGTAGAGTCAAGCTACACAAAAGTGAAGGTACTGGACTTCAGGAGGGCTGATTTTGTCAAAATGGGAGAGTGCCTCAGAAAAGCACTAGCAAACAGGCAAGAAGGTGGGGTGGAGCAACAATGGGGAAACATTAAAACCACCATCACAGAGGCAACAAGCCTTTGTGTGAAGCAAATAAAACAAATCAAAATGAAAGAAGAAACCTCTATGGTTCTCAAAAGAAGTAGCGGGGAAGGTAAGGGAGAAAGAGATAGCATTCAGGAAGTATAAGGAAACACAGAAGGAGCAGGACAGAGAACTGTACCAGTTAAAGCAGAAGGAAGTGGGGAAGGCAGTCAGAATAGCAAAGGCCCAAACCAAGGAAAAGATAGCTAACTCGGTTAAGAAGGGGGATAAAACCTTTTATAGGTACATTAGGGAGCAAAAAAGACTAATGCAGGGATACTGAGGCTTAATAAAGAGGAAGGTGGTTGGGCAAAGAGCGACAGTGAAAAAGCAGGGACACTGAATGGATACTTCTGCTCAGTATTCACAATGGAAAAGCAGGGGGAGATAACTAATCCAGTCAATAGAAGCGCTCTGGATAGGGGGTTGATATTAGTCCTTTCACAGAAGAAAGGGTTCTGAAAGAACTCTTAAAACTGAAGGTGGATAAAGCAATTGGGCCTGATGGGATTCACCCCAGAATTCTAAAAGAACTAAGGGAAGAACTAGTAACACCACTGACTACCCTTTTTAATAAATCATGGGAGGATGGTGTGGTATCTGAGGACTGGAGGAGGGTGGATGTGATTCCTCTTCACAAAAGTGGGAGCAAGACTGAGGCAGGAAACTACAGACCTGTTAGTTTGACCTCAGTGGTAGGGGGAATGATGGAATCACTTCTGAAGGAAATAATTGTATAGTACCGAGAGGCCAGTGGGGCACAGGACCCAAGGCACATGGATTCATAGCAGGAAGGTCATGTCAGACAAATCTAATTGATTTCTTTGACTGGGTGACCAAAGTAGTAGACCAGGGAGGGGCTGTGGACATGGTCCACCTAGACTTTAGCAAGGCATTTGACACAGTCCCACACAAAAGATTAATAAACAAATTAGCCAGCCTGGGAGTGGGTCCCAGGGTGGTAGCTTAGGTAAAACACTGGCTGGACAACAGGACACAGCTTGTAATAGTAAATGGAGTCCACAGTGAAGAAAGGAGGGTTACTAGTGGGGTACCACAGGGTTCAGTACTGGGGCCAGTCCTTTTTAATGTCTTTATAAGTGACATTACAGAGGGACTAGAAGGGAAAGTATGTCTCTTTGCAGATAACACAAAGATCTGCAACAGGGTTGATACGCAAGGTGGGGTGGAAAGGATGAAAAGGAACTTGGCAAGATTGGAGGAATGGTCAAATGTATGGCAGCTTAGATTCAACACAAAGAAGTGCAAAGTAATGCACCTGGGAAACAAAAACCCAGGGGAAGAGTACACAATGGGGGGTGAGATACTGACATCAACAAAAATGGAAAGGGACCTGGGGGTAGTCATATCAGACAACCTAAAGGTGGGCCAGTAATGTGAGAAGGCAGTAAGGAGGGCTGGGGAGATACTGGGATGGAGAGGGAAAGGCATCACCAGTAGAAAACAGGAAGTTGTTGGCCCTCTGTACAGACAGTCGGTAAGACCACATCAGGATTACTGTGTGCAGTTCTGGAGAATCCATCTCTGCAAAAAGACATAGACAGGGTGGAGGCTGTCCAGAGGAGGGCAACCAAAATGGTGCAGGGTCTGTACCAGAAGACATATGAAGAAAGATTTAAGGAGCTTAAGATGTATAGACTGGAGGAAAGGAGGGAGAGGAGGGACATGATAGAAACTTTCAAATACCTCAAGGGAATCAACAAAGTCCAAGTGGGTAGCATCTTTCAGAAAAAGAGATGTGCAAGAACAAGGGCGTACAATTTGAAGATAGAGGGAGGATGTCTCAGAGGTAATGTGAGGAAGTATTTCTTCAAGAGAGGGTTGTAGATGCATGGAACAGCCTTCCTGAGGAGGTCGTAGAGTCAAAAACAGTGGGGGAATTCAAGAATTCATGGGACAGACATAAAACAGTTCTAGTGGGGGGTAGGAGGAAGTAGGTTGTTGGTTAACTAGGATCTGCAGCTTATCCATTAGGTAGGGAAATGGGCAGACTAGGTGGGCCATGCGGTCCTTATCTACCATCAGATTCTATGTTTCGATGTTTCTATGTAACATGGATGGGACACAATCAGGGTAATTGTTTAGAACACTCTATCATTTAATCTATGGTGCGGGTATCTACTGTCCCTACTACAGTTACACTCTCTGGGTATCCAGTGGATGGAGAAAAGGCTCTGGCCAGGTCTGTTGTCCGTGGTAGGCTGGCGTTGCAGCTGGTTGGGGTCATGTGAAGGAAAGAAACAACATATACCGCACCCTAATTGTAATCTGGAGCTGGAGGGCTTAGTTTGTGCAAAGGAAAAGAAATGACAGACAATCAGGTGACACACTTTTGATTTAGCTATATGTTGCATGGAGCTACCCTGTTTGTTACTCACGATACCCAAAGCTGAACACAGGATGGATGATGGTCGAGACGATAGATGGATTTTCTGGATTGCCAGAAGAAGTAGGGCCCACATGAATCGCTCCTGCGTTGTTCCTGTTCAGGTATGGAGCAGGGGAGCTCAACCCCTGGCAGGTCTCTCATCGATGGTTCTTCTCTGTGCAGCAGGGTAGGGAGACAAAGCCCTCATGGCAGGGCCCAACTGCATTGGATAGCAGTGGATTTAGTACGATTCGAGCTGGGTACAGCTTCCAGCCCTCAGCACACAACTCAGCTTGGGGGAAAACCAGATCGCGACCCCCCCCCTCCAGTTCACAGCACATTTATATGTAAAGAAGGATTACTGTACCAGGCAGACTACTCCTCGATCTCAATCGTAAAGTCACTGCTAAAACCTGGGAGTGCAAAAGTAGCTAGAGTTCCTGACAGGCCGATTGCATTTAGCAAAATCTTCGGTCTTCTACAGGTTGAGCCTGGTTTCACTTCAGTAGCTTCTTCGATCTCACAGAAACAGAATTAGTCCAAAACACTCCTGTTTCCCTCTCAGAGCAGAAAACAGGCAAACAGGCCAGAAGGCAGGCCTTCCACACTTCTCCCACATGAACTACAGTACACTGGCTGGGCTATCACGAGCTGTCTTTCCTCTTCTCCTCCCAACATCAGTCTGGCTTGCCAGCAGACAGCTCGGGTGTTTTCCCTTGGGTCCAAAAGGTCCGATTGGCTGGTCCAGCTGTCAATGACAGTAAGAGCTCACCCTTTTGGTGCAAAAGGCACCAACAGTCCAAAACTACAAGTCCCACGGTAGCAGGCTCCATTTTAGAGTTCTCACGTACTGATTGGTCTAATTCGGCAGTTCGGGACCAAAATGGTGGAGCTAAGCTGAACAGTCCTTGCTGCAAATAAGGCAGGTTAGCACAAACTGCATTATTATCATTACTCTAAATGGTCACCAACAATTAGTTACATCTTTCAGCAGGGCTCCCACTGCACATTTAGCGATGGCAGAAACGGAGCGGTTATTCAGCAGACTGGGTGAGACTCTGGCATGGAAACACACAGTCCCCCCTTTTGGTTAATTATGACTGCAAACAGGCAGCCCTTAAAGGGACAATACACGGAGGCCACACAGGCACTCACAGGCAATACTTTTAACTGCTAAACACAGGACACCAGCCTGGCGACGAGCATTTGGGCAAGTTCACGGAAGCCTTTTGGGAACCCCCATTTGTAGGGGTGTTACAAGTACAATTTTGAAAAAATATTTGTGAAAGCTCTTATCAAATTTGATATTGTGGAAGCTACACAGCCCATTCACAGATGTATTGTGGAGTTTCAGTTGATGAAAGCTATATATGTAGCCAGGAAACAGTTTCCCCTTTGTGTTTCATATGCAGTGTCTATACAAAAGAGTCAAGGTTAAGTCTGGATGCAGCAATGACTGATACAGGTCATGCCATATTTAAGGGTGACATGAGCTATGTTGCACTGTTACATGTGAGGAGTCTCACTGGATTGTACATCATAAACATTGCAATTGAAAAGTCACTTGCTGATAGATGCATAATTGAGTACAATCATTTACAAACTCTGTTTCAGTCTCAACTGCCTCTGGTTCCTGTGCAAGCATACACTGAGAGACATCAAATATTTGTGCACCAACAAGGTGCAGAAAAGAGGAAACAGCATGACAGAGATGGTGTACTGTTGTTCTAAGTGATAAGCCACAGACTGAAAGGGATGTAACTTAATCACCACCTGCTAAGAGAGTGCATGGTTTGAACACTGTGAAGTTTGACAACTGTTGGAATCAACTGTTATGCAAACTCTGCAATGCAGGCATTCTTGCATATGGCACACTTTGCTCAAAGGATGCAAACTTTCTAAAATACACTGTTATCTAAAGCACTCAGTGAAGTTGTGTGCCATGTAGAAAAATGTGGTAACAGTTTCATTTCTTCAACCCCTTTACATGTTGCTGTGGGGCGTTATCCTGACCATGGGACTTTTGCACAGAACATATAACAAGATGTGACAGAGTTTAAAATGTCAATCATTAATACTCTGCAGGATGACTACACCCCGTATGACAGTACTTTACTGTGAGTTATGTTTGTACATACACTTGCAGTGGTGTGGTCATTTTGAGAGAGAAACTACTGAAGATATGCTGTGGATTTCTCTGTACTGTATATTTCTAATGCTACAACTGTTAAGTTCAGACAGCTCTTTGGCCATGCAGAATATGGTCAGCTGTGTAGTAGGTATGGTAGACAGTGCACTGAGTGAATACAGCTCAGGAATTCTCCTTGGTAACGTATGATTGTGTTGCAAAAGTTTGATTTAAGTGGAGAAAGAGTAGTTACACCAATCACTAACCACATTGCATGTAGAGTTGTGTTTGGACACCGTGTGTATGACGCACATGCTGTCATTTTTCACCATGGAGTGTATCTATGTGTTCATAATGACTTCTTTTCCAAAAAAAGTAGTACTTTTATGATATTATTTATTCATTGTTATTCTGTTCTAGATCATCAATATGCATATGTTTATTGACTTGTTTTTGCATGGTTTTAATAGTTCCTATAGAGTCAGTATCATTTCTTTTAATAAGTGTGTAGTTCTTGTCAAGATGTATTTGGAATATTATTTGGTACTCCATGACAGGTTTGTAGAGATTTGTACCTCTTGTATATACTGTAGTTATATAAAATGTTAGAATTCTTTATTTGCATACATATGATAGCATAGTCAAGAATGTATAATTACTACTGTGAAAGTTGTAGTTTTCTGAAGTGTTATGCATTTTATACAAGTATTTTCCCAAAATGAGTTGTTTGTTGACAAAATAGTATTTGCGTGATGTTATTTATTGATTATTATACTGTTCTGGATAACTATGGGAGGACTTTAAGCCGGCAGTTCAATGGGCTGAGCGACTATGTCACTCCCCCATCAGGCCTTATAAAGTCACTCATTTTGGGCCTCCCCAGGATTCATTTCTCGTTGCAGCCAGAGGTGCTGCTCCTCCTCCCCCCTCTCCCTGGGGTATTTCACTTCTCTGAGTCCCTACATTTTGCAGCACCTCCAGCTGCCAGCTCATTCTATTCTCTCTTGTCACCCCCTTCCTGTCTGTGTTTCAGATCCCCTGTAGCACTTATCTTACCGCTGTGCACCACTGCACTCCTCACTGCTCATTCCATCTGTCTCCTCATTGCTACCAGCTTCAGGCCTCTTTGCTCACCTGACTGTGCTGCCGCACATCTCCTCTGGCATCTTCATGAGCCCATCACTCCATTTCCCATACCAATGGCACATTGCTCCCACAGTGCCGCTGTTGGTGCACCTTTGCTGTTTTCCCGCTAGCATGCCACAACCCTGCTGGTTTCTCTTCCACCACTCCAGGGGCCTCTGCTTCCGTTTCCTGTGGTCCCCCTCTCATGGTCCACTGTTCTCTCCTTTCCACCACTATCAGGTCCATGGGTGCCAGCCTCTTCCCCGCTTTCATCACCATTTTTGGATCCTTAGTTCCTTGGCTGAATGAGCACCTACAGCATGTGCATCCTCCTCCAATGCTATGTTTCAGCTGTGCCTGCTGCCTTGCATTTCAGTGCACTCCACTCCCCTTCTCTCCCCAGCAGTATCAGGGGCAAGTGCTTTGCAGCTTTTCTTCTGGTCTATCTCACCTCTCTTGTAGCTTCATGCCTGGGTGGGCAGCCGAGGCTTTCATTGCTCTTCTCCTTGTTTGGCGCACCATTGAATCATACCATCAAGTAAGTATTGTAGCGCTGCTGATAGTATTTATTTTATTTGTCCTGTTTTGACCAGGTAACCATTTTCTCACTCCATTCTCCTTGATTTTCACTTATCCCATTACCTCTCTTGGTGGGGTATGCAATTCTATGGCATCATTATATTTTATTGGTTTAGGGGATACCATGAAACCTGTCTTGTTCCCATTTGCTTGTACTTTCAATGGATCCTATGGCCCGTTGTCCTGGCTTCCTTTTATTTTACCTCACTTTTCCAGTGCCAGTCTCCCAGGCTTCAATCTTTCATCATGCCGTGTCCATTCTTATTTTCCCTTCCTCATACCAGCCATCAAGGATTCCCTCCACTCTTGGCTTCACTCCATCACCATACCTTGTCTAAGTTCCTGTCTCACCTCCCATATCATTGCTCAGGGCACGATCCTGTGGTGCTTTCTCTAGTTTGTCATTCCTTTGTCTGCTACTCTTGGGCTGCCACCGAACATCTCTAGCCTGTTGCAGCCCTGGGATTGTCATTCTCTGTTGATTCCCACTCACCCTTGCCGATGCTCTGCTGCAGTTCTCAACCTGTACCAGCCATCAGGATTTACTCCAATCAAGGCCTGTAATTGATATTTCTTTTGGGCATACCCATCATGACTCCTATGCCACCTCATTGACCCCAGATCTCCTGCTGCATGCATTCAGGTTCATCACTCTGGTCATCATTCCCTCATCCTTACCTTATGGTTCATCTATTTATATCGCTTACTCGAACATTCCTATCATTGAATCCTATGCCATGTCTCCACTATAGGCTTCACTACATCACCATATATCTCTTAACCTGAGCAGATCACTTGACCTAAGCATACCTTTTGGTTCCAGGCATGCCTTCTTGGCCTCAGAGCCTACTCAATCAATTGAGCATACCTCTCAGTGGGTCTTATGCTACCTCATTGAACTGCTGCACTCCTGCGGTGATCATCATTATCATCAGTCTTCATCATCCTCAGTCTTCTCATGAGCACATCTGGATATATTCCTCGCTCATATGACCCCCACATGATCCACTCCTTCCCATTGACCACTCAAGCACTCCCTCTCAGGTCAATGTCCCCTCTCTCAGGTCCATGCTGCCTCCTGTTTCTTCTTCGATCTGTGCTTTCTTTTTGGGGTTTTTCCCTATCCCGTCATCATCTTCCCTACTCATATCCTTCTTTAGCATCATATGTCCTTAAATCAAATGTCGTCAGCCTGGAGGGAAGGCAACCTAGTCCTTGGATGTTTCCTCCTTGAAGGGGGGTTTTCCTCTCCTCCGTGCCAATGATCATAATGTTAGTTAGATTTAGTGCTCCTTTTTTGAGGTACCATCATGTCAGGCCCTATATGGCTCCTTATACTGCCCCTTTTTCTGCTGATACCAGCTGCCCAGCATTGGACACCTGAACTACCATCATGTTTGGTCTACAATGGCACCTTGTGCTGTATACCACATGGTAACATATCCTTTAATTGCCTCCATGATTCCAAGTACCAATACCTCGAACCCTGCTCTTGGACCACACATACCAGTAGTACTTATAACACTCCCCCACCACAAGGCCCACCTCCCACCATGCAGACTTCTATCTCCTCCCTGCCTATTGTGGTAGGGGTACTAGCTCTTGCTACAACAGATCAGCTCTTCTATGGTGGCTACTTTCCAGTCCCTAAAACATCAGATCTACTAGATGGGAGAAAGGCAGGAATTACAAGCTTATAATTAAGCGCTCTTAGAAAAATCCTACTTATCCTCCTGCTATGTTCAGGCAGCATGAGAACTCAACCCTGGCCCCAAGCTATTGCTTTGCCAGCAGAACTAGCAAATTTAAAAGGAATAAGCTTCTTGCATATTAGCGATATGTAGCCTCCTTAAAAAGATAACCTTAATACAAACCTGGGTAAATCATACCTCTCCTGACATACTTGTGATTTCCGAAACTTGGCTTAGACCCAGCACCACTGATAGAGAAGTAAACATACCCAACTATGCCTTGTTCAGAGCTGATAGGCATGCCAGAGGAGGAGGAGTAGCTATCTACGTTAAAGACAAATTTTCTGCCTTCTGCTTATCCTCGGCATCTGTCGCCAGCGAATTCGAATGCCTAATTCTCAAAGTGGAAATTACACAGACTACTGCACTCTGCGTAATAGGATGCTACAGACCACCATCTGCTGGCCTACAGCTTGTGTCATATCTAAGTGACAAGTTGGGACAGGGGCTGCCAGAAACTATCATTTTACGAGACCTCAACTTTGACTGGCTCTCTAACACAGCTGCGCCCCTTGCATCCTTCTGTGATGAACATTGGCTGACGCAACTTATTACTGAACCAACATGCTCAGATGTGAAGAACCCCAGTAAAAGTACACTTTTGGATGTGCTAATGGTGAGCAAACCTCATCTCTTCTCCCACTCTGATGTCTTCTTCTCAGACACCAGCGACCATTGTTTTATTGCAGGAGTAAGATCCACCAACAACCCAGCACCCATCGGCAAGTTCTCTATGAAGAGATCCAGGCGCAACTTCAATGAACATGCCTACCTAAATGAGCTTAAGTACTCCCCTCAGTGGCAAGATTTCTACCTGGCCAAAACGATTACGTCAGCTTACAATATCTTCCACAACATTCTATCAAGGGCCCTTAATAAGTATGCTCCCCTGATTAAAGTTCGAACTAGGACCAAAACCTGTAAATGGTTCACCCCTCAGATCAAGTCCTTGCTTCTAGAAAGAGATAAGCTCTGGAAAAAAGCACGC
Organism: Neoceratodus forsteri; assembly: GCA_016271365.2. Classification (NCBI taxonomy): domain Eukaryota; kingdom Metazoa; phylum Chordata; order Ceratodontiformes; family Ceratodontidae; genus Neoceratodus; species Neoceratodus forsteri. The sequence continues at coordinate 818,474,770 of CM057450.1, read as the reverse complement.
AGACTGAACACTGCAGAGGACTGGAACCAGTTCAGGAGACTACGAAATTTATGTACCAAAACAATCAGAGAATCGAAGGCCACCTTCTTCAAATCTGAACTCGACTCTGCCACAAAGAGTCCAATCAAGCTCTGGAACACAATCAATGATCTGCTAGGCCACTCCCCAGGAAATTCACTCCCGACCAAGATTACCTCTGGCAACTTGACTATAACCGAAAAGATGGATATACTTGACGCATTCAATAACCACTTTGCTATTGCAGGCATGGCATTTGATAACTCCCCTGCAAACATACTTCGCTCCCAGACTGCCAGCCAACTGTCTGAAACTCCGATAGCTTCGCCGCCTTTCTCGCTTCAACCTGCCCCACTGAAAGAGGTAGAGGACCTCTTGCTTCAGTTGGATACTAGAAAAAGTACTGGGGCTGACACCCTTGACCCTTATTTCCTAAAAATTGCCTACCACGTACTAGCAATACCTGTCACCCACCTTTTTAACTTATCCCTGTCTCAGGGCACCTTACCACCTATATGGAAGACAGCACATGTCATACCACTGTTCAAATCAGGTGACCCTGGTGATCTCAATAACTACAGGCCAATATCTCTCCTTCCGGTGCTGTCCAAGCTCCTAGAGAAAATTGTAAATGCACAGCTGAGGACTCACCTTGAGTCTAGGGAACTGCTAAATCCTATGCAGTCCGGATTCAGAGCTAAACATAGCACTTTCTCAGCCCTCACCAAACTTACTAACGACTGGCAGTGTAATCTTGAGAGCAAAAACTTTATTTGTGCTGTTTTCCTTGATCTAAGCAAGGCTTTTCACACTGTCGACCATAGTCTGCTCCTCTTCTCCCTTCAAACCATAGGTGTGGACCCCTCCTCTCTGCGTTGGTTTACTGACTATCTTACAGGGCACCTTCAACAAGTTAAAGCCGAAGGAGGCCTGTCCCCCTTAAAAACTCTGCAAAGAGGGGTACCTCAAGGTTCTATATTAGGCCCTTACTTTTTGCAATCTACATTAATAACATTGACTACTGTATAAAAGAAGCCAACATCCATTTGTTTGCAGATGATACAGTTCTCTATGTGAGTCGCCCAACACCTGAAGCTGCCTCTAAGACCTACAGTCAGAATTCAACCTTTTGCAAAGCCAACTCCTCCAAAAAAAGCTACTCCTTAATGCCAAAAAAACTAAAGCGATGGTCCTCTCCCCAAATTACCATAGTTCTAGGTGAAAAACTAGAATTTGTTACAAAATTCAAGTATCTGGGAGTTTGGATAGACCAAAGACTCTCCTTCATTAAACATATCGAGGAATTGCTAAAACGACTTCGGCAAAGGCTTTGACTGTTTTTTAGAATCAACCAATTTCTCACCAGAAATGCCAAGAAACAACTGGTCCAATCCATTTTCCTATCATTGGTTGATTACGCTGATTTCCTCTACAGCCAATGCCCCAACTCTTACATGGCTAAACTGGACACACTCTACCATCGAGCACTGAGGTTTATTATGGGACTCCCCTTCGACCACGCATCACTGCACCTATATGCGGCAGTGGGGTGGACATCACTAAGTTCAGGCGCCACAGAACGCAGCTCTCTGGACCTATAGAGCCATCTCTAATAAGCTGCCTTACTATATCTCCTGCTGTCTTCCCTGAGTATAATTGGGAAATTTAATTCTGAGAAGTTACTCAGCTATTACACTTAAAAGTACCCAAAGCAAAATCTTGCTTGGCAGGGCAGCCATAAGCTTCGTGCTACCTACCTTATGGAACGATCTACAAAAACCCTCAAATTAAGCACTCTAATCAGTATAAATGCCTTCAAGATGCTTTATTTCCGTACAATCAGAGAAGTATGTAACTGCTTCACCCACTCAGACCCAGTACCGGTGTCTGCACTGGTATATAGCCATGCCTAGACCCAATTTTAAGTACTGACCCCCCAGCTTGCTCCTCACCAGCCTAATTGTTCTCTGTCTTATCCCCCTGTCTTATCAACACTAGGCCCATCCATCCCCTTATTCTTCCTTTCCCAACCTCGGATAGGAGCTCACTACCCTGGGTTGTGACATCCTACCATGCCCCGTACTTTATAGCATTCAATCTCAGGGCTCGCACATACTCCTTTTCTCCATCCACCTTCTCTACATCCCGTTTTACCAACTCCTCTCTGTGCACCATGCCCTCTTAGCCTTTCTTCCCCTACCTCCCTCCTTTCCCCCTACCTTCACCTCTACCTGGTGTATATTTTTATTTTATTTTTTTCTTCCGTTACTTCCTCCTGCAACCTTAGATAACCTGCTTTATCTTCCTATAGACACTTCTATGTATGTAAATACTATGTAATCTGTACAATATCTGTATAATTCTATGTACATATGAACTTCTTTTTCTTCCTCTCTGTAAAGAGTATTATCTGTATTGCCTTGTAAATACCTGTGTTGACCTGTATATACAATTGTTCATGCTCCACCCAGGTCCATCTTGCAAATGAGCTTCTGCTCAATGATGAACGCCTGGTTAAATAAAGACTTGATTGATTGATTAATAGTGCTTTCTTAGATTAATTAGTTAGGTTCTTCTATTGGATGGAGGCAGGTGGTGTTCCCCAGCTTTCCCCTCTTACCTCAGGAGATCCACAGTTAATCATCTTCTCAGAATTCATTCATTCATCATCCTCACCTCTTCGATGCTCGACACCTGATTGGGTATTCTTTTTGGGCTTCTTCCAAAGCTAACTTTAGCCAATGGAATCATTCCCACATCAAGTCACACAAGCATCATCTCATTCAGTTGCGTAAGCACAGTTGAATGGGAGGGCTTTAAGCCAGAGGTTCAATGGGTGGAGCAACTACGTCAGTCCCCCACCAAGACTTATAAGGTCACTCATCCTGGGCTTCCCCAGGATTCATTTCTTGTTGCCCCACCATCCACCCCTCCTCCTCCAGTGGCTGATCTCTCTTACCTGTGGGCTTCTTCCTAAGCTACCTTTATCCGACAGAATCATTCCCACTGCACCTATGGGGGGAACCCTCCTCTATGGTTCCTTGCATCGTACCCCTACAGGGTGGTATATCCCATGGATAGAGAGGCAGAAAGCCGCAATGTAAATCAAGTCACACAAGCATCATCTCATCAGTTGTGTAAGCACAATTGAACTATACATATGTTTATTGTGCTGTTTCTGTATGCTGCTTTAATGGTTCCTATACACACACTATGATTTCTTTTAATAGATATGTAGTTGTTGTAAAGTTGTATTTATTTCATTTATTTTTGATTTATTGTATAATTGGATTTACAACCTTTGAGCCAGTGGCTCGTTTACAAAGGTACCAAGGGACAGAGAGGACACACATGGTTAACATAGTTTACAGAGTACAGTCAAGACAGAGTAACAGATTTTTGCATTTTTGCATGTTTACAGAATACAGACATACATAGTCAACATAGTATTACATAGGTTGCATGAATAGAGATACATATTATTACATTCAATTGCTTGAACACATGTAGATAAATAAACATTTCAAGTAGTACCAGCAGGTACTGGCAGAGGAGAGGGCCCTGGGACTGGGGAGTGGGGTGGGTGGGTTTTCCGCCAGGGGGCCATGTCATTAGTGCCAGAGGAAACTGCAGAGTAACTTTAGTGACAGGTGCAACAGTGGGTGTTGAACAGCAGGTCTTGTAAGGCAGCTTTGAAGGGGAAATTTTGGCTGTGTTGGAAATGGCTGTGGGGAGTGAGTTGAACCAGGTAGGGGCTCTGTAGCTGAATGACCTCTGAGCTCAGGAGATCCTAGTTTTGGGCACTAGTAGAGTGACCTTGTCTGAAGTTCGGGTGGTGGCTCTGGGGTGTGTAAATTGGATGGAGGCAGACACCCCCGGGGGGGATCCCAAGTAGGATCTTCTTGGTTAGCAGGCCAGTGTGGTAGCGGATGCGTTCATCTAGGTTTAGGAGTTTGGCCATGTCATAGAGTTGACAGGTGTGGGTGCATCTGGGGGCACTGGTCAGTAGCCTGCAAGCCTTATTTAGTGTGAGTCTAATCTTGCTGAGGGCAGTGAAGTCAGCAGCACCATATATTGGGAGGCCGTAATCAATTAGGGACATTACTGCGGACCTGATGGCGAGCCTGAGGGCATCAGGTGGGAGGCAGTCCTTGTGCCAGTAGAGGATGCCAAGGCACGCATTTTCAGTGGAAGCAAGGGCAGTAATGTGGGCATGAAAGGTGAGGGCTGTGAGTCAATTGTGATTCCAAGGTATTTGTATGAGTAAACTTGTTCAAGTGGTTGACAAGTGCTCGGGAAGATTTGGAGGGGACTTTTGCTGGCTTTGTTCTGGGGGTTGGCAAAGAGCATTGCCTTAGTTTTTTTTAGGTTAATTACTAGTCTGCTCTTCTTAAACCAATTCTCAGTGTCATTGAAAGAGTGCTGGAGGGAGCCTTGGAGGGAGGTGAGATTTTTGTGAGCTGCATAAATCACGGTGTCGTCAGCATATAGCAGGGTGTTTAGGTACAGGCTAAAGAGTAGTGGGCCCAGGATAGAGCCCTGGGGAACCACTGAGTGGATGAGACAGGTTTCTGAGAGCATCCCATTGATTTTGACACCCTGGGAGAGGGCTGATAGATAGCTTGCACACCAGGAGAGGGTGCCAGAGGAGAAACCTGTATGGTTGAGGGCATTTAGTAGGAGTCGGTGGGAGACAGTGTCAAAGGCCTTAGAGAGGCCAATGTACACTGCCCCAACTAGTGAGCCATGGTCCAGGGAGGCATGTAGGAAGTTGGAGAACTGCACTAAAGCTGTGCCTGTACTGTGACCAGCATGGAAGCCATGCTGTTCTGGACATAGAATGTTATATTTTGCAAGGTATTCCATGAGTTGGGTGGCCACCACTATTTCTAAGGCTTTGGAGAGGGGTGAGAATGGAAATTGGCCGATAGTTTCTGGGGGCGGACCGGTCACCACCTTTGTGGATAGGTGTGACTGTCTCAGTTTTCTATGCTGTGGGGAATTGCCCCAGACAGAGGGATCAGTTCAGTAGTTCTGTAAGTGGGACCAGGACCTCATCTGGGACCAGCTGGAGTATTTTTGGGTCCAGGGGGTCGCTGCTAGGACTTGTGCCTTTTAGTGCTTTAAGCATGAGTGGTTTGGCTTCCCGAATGGATACCTTGCGTAGGTAGAACCGGGGGTGCTATGGATCTGAAGGTGGTGGGTTGTGAGTAGGGTCAAAAAAGTTACTCGGGAGGACAGGGCTAAGATCAGTAAAGGGGGAGTTAAGACAGTTGGCAATGTCGGTGGGGTCAGTGATGGTGGTGCCTTTGACTGTAAGGTGTGCCAGGGGGAGCATGATTTCCTAGTTATTTCTTTTATATTGTCCCAGAAGTTCAGGGCGCAGTCCCATGAGGACATGAGGGTGGCCTGGTAGTGGTTTGCCTTGGCTTTGCAGATGACCCATGTGCATTTGTTCTGGGCAGAGTTATATGCTTGTCTGTCAGCAGCACGACCAGCCTCGGTGGCAATATGTCAAAGGTTATCCCTGTCCTTGAGTAGTTGGAGTAGGGCAGGCGTGACCCAAGGTGCATTTTGTTTTTTGGAGCTGATCATGGTGAAGGGTACAAAAAGATCACAGGCCTTGTTAAAAGTCTGTGAGAATAGGTTGAGGGCAGTGTCAACGCTCATTGCCTGGTGGATGGGAGACCAGTCAATGTGAGCGAGGAACTGCCTGAGTTTTTGCAGTCCTCCTGGGCAAAGGCACCTGTGGTGAGTGGTTTGAGCTATGGGTTTGGGGTGGGGGGAAGACCAGAGGAACAGGAGAGGGGAGTGGTCACTTAAGGAATCTTGGAGGACTTGAATATCTTGAACCGTTTGCGGTAGGTTTGAGACAATGATGTCTAGGAGGGTGCTTGTCTCTGCCTTTTGGTTACATCTGGTGGGTTGTGTGACAAGTTGGGTTAGGTCTAATGCAGCAAAAGTGTTTCTTATCGGTGAGGCAGTTGGACTGAGCCAGTTTACATTGAGGTCTCCTACTAGGACTTGTTGAGCCTTATTGGGGGGGAGGAAAGATATTCGGTGAGAGATGATATTGCGGGGGTCTGGTTTCTTGGGGGGATATAGGAGACTGTGAGATAGAGGGGGCTCTTGGATGGGTCTGGGGTGAGTTTGAGGGTGAGGGTCTGGGCACCATCTACAAGCTTGGGGTCTGGGAGGGCGTGGCCTACAATGGTGTCACGAGCATAGAATGCACAACCGCCTCCACATTTACCTACTCGATCCTTGTGAAATAGGGTGTAGCCTGGGATGGAGACAAAGGAGTCTGGGGTGGACTTCGTTAGCCAGGTTTCTACTAGGGCTAAGATGTCTGGTTGGTGTGACATAACCCAGCACTGAACCGCAGCAAATTTTTTTAAGCAGGCTGCATACATTCATGGAGGCAATCCTGAGTCCGTTGGACTTGGTTGGTGGATTGATGGGGGCAGGGCCTGGGATTGGGTGGATATTACCAGAGAAGAGTAGTAGTATGACTAAGGCTCTAGCCCTAGGGTGGCAGTTTATTAGTTTCTTGTGGGTACGTTGAGGGGCTGGGCAGGCAGTGGCTGAACAGGGAATGGGCAGGGTTTGGAGGGTCTGGAAGATGCAGAGGTGGTGGAACCAGGGGGAGCCAGAGTCAGAGGTGGGGTTGGGGGGGCAGTACAGGGGTTGATGCAGGGGTCTGTGGTGTATTGACATGGTGGTGGTGGACGGGGTGGGCTGCAGTGGTTAGGTATGTGGACACCATAGACCATAGGCAAGGGCTGACGTCTGGCTGATGGGAGGTAGGTTCCAGGAAGTATAAGAAGATGATGCATATGAGGTGGAATTTAGTACTCATGATGCCAGATAGCCTTGGAGCTAGGGCATAGTGGCTGAGAGGGGGGAGCCAAAGCTTTAAGAGCTGTAGAAATCAAGTCACAATCATCTAGGTTTGCAGGCTTAGTGAAAGGAGCTGCTGACTTCAGTTTCAAAGGTGCTGGGTTTGAGATCTGGGAAAGGACAGTGGAGTCCTCTTATTTCTTATTTTTTTGGGTTAAGGAGCAAAAGCTTTAAGAGCCAATAGAATTATGTCTTGGCTTGATGGCCTGGTGGTACAGCTGTAGACATCAGTTCCAAACATACTGGGTTTGAGACTGGTGGTAGGACAGTAGAGTAGTTTGGTATATTTAAGGAGCAGAAGCTTTAAGAGTTTTCAGATTCAAATGAATTATAGCTTGGCTTGGTGGCTTAAAGACAGAACTGTTGACTTTGGGGCTAGATGAGCAGGGTTTGAGAACCATAATGGGACAGCAGAGAGAATTCTTTCTAGGTGAATTATGGTGCCAAGAAGCTATAAGAGCTTTAGGGAACCAGAGTAGTTTGTATCAGCTTGCTAGTCCAGTGATAGAGTTGCTGACACAGGTGTCAACTGTATGGGTTTTGAAACCCGCAGCAGGACAGCAGAAGGTATTTTTTAGCTGAGTATGCAGCCAAAAGGTATAAAAGTTATGGATCAGAGGGAGTCAATAGCTTGACTAATTAGCTTAGTGGTAGAGCTGTGGGGTCAGTGGTACAGGATTTGAGACTCACAAGGGGCAGAAGTAGATAAGGTGGGAGTAGAGATTAGGAGGGTGCAGAATGGTGTAGGTGAGGAGGAAGTAATAGTTAGGAGGGGTGCTATAGTGATCCCTAGTGGCTAGTGCCAATAGTAGCTGTAGGTAAGGAGTGGAGATGAGGAAAGAGAGAGAGAGAGAGAGAGATAGAGTGATGCCTGGGGGTGCACAGCAGCAACCCCTAGTGGTCAGCGAGTATAAGCTGCAAATGGCAAAGTGGACACTTCGTAATTGGAAGGAGAGGTCATGTGAAATGTCATATGACCTGTAAGTAGCAATAAATTAAGGGACAAACCTGGCTGGGGCAGTCTGCATGGACAGGGGTAATATCTCTCCACAAACAGGATGGAAGGAGGCTTTTCCTTTTAAGGCTCTCTGCAGTCCCCTGTAGCAGGCTCCTCAGCTGGGCAGTGTCTTGATTTGTTATTTCATACTGTCTGATAGATTTCTAGACATTTTTATATTTGTAGATGTATATAATAGCACTGTGTAAACAAGGTGCCCAGGTACTGTCTTACTTATTGTGAGTTCCTGCTGTGTTGTAGGATTGCCTTAATTTTGGGGTTGAGTGTGGAATTTTCCAATTACAAATGAATGGTAATCTTTTTATTATATGCAAGCTTTTCTAATGTAACATTTTGTAGTCTCTAATACACAATAGTAGACATACAGTGTGTGTGTGTGTATATATATATATATATATATATATATATATATATATATATATATATACACACAAACATTTATCTACTGTGTTGCAGTTACTACAGTGTTTTTTTGTTTTTTTTTTACTTTTTAACAGTAGTTGGTTTTTCAGCCACTCCAGAATCTTTATCCAATTTGGTCTAATTTCAATTGACTTTTTTCAAATATAAGGGTCACACTCAAACAAGTTAGCTGTTTTGATCTTAGTACAGTTACATATCTCAAAGTTTCATTAATGTCTTATATTTTGTTCTTCACAGTTACTTCTCCTTTATGTGTTATTGCACAATGTACTATATTGTGCAGACTGAAAAGGAGCCTGATGTGGTATGGCATAATAAAATAATGCTTGTGGAGGAGTGATGTGTTTGCATGAAACTGTACTGTGATAGTATATGAACATTACATCTAGCTTACACTGTTGGCTTAAGAGAAGAAGGAGACAAAAAAGAAGAAAAAGAAGAAGAAGAAGAAGAAGAAGAAGAAGAAGAAGAAGAAGAAGAAGAAGAAGAAGAATCAGCAATTATATAGAGCTGTTTATACACAGTGTATCCCAAAGTACTTTACAAGCAGCCCTACTTTGGGAATAATGACTGGAGAACCGAGGCCTCAAAAACAGCATCCCAGCATGGCTCAAGGTCGATGTGTTAATGGGTAATGAAGATGTGTGCTGACTTCCAGGTAGCAGCCCTGCAGATTTCCTGGATAGGGACGTCCCTGGAAGCAGCCACTGATGCAGCAGTATGGGGGGTAGAATGAGATCTTATCCCTGTGGGAGGCTTCATGCCCACCAACCTATAGCAGAAAGCTATGCAGGAGGTGACCCTCCTGCCTATCATCCACTTGGCTGCAGGTCTGCCAGGTGCGGCTTCAGCATAGGTGACAAACAGCTGGCGACCCTCTCCCCTGGTGAGACCCCATCTGGAGTACTGCATGCAGTTCAGGAGACCGAATCTACGCAAGGACATAGACAGGATGGAGGCTGTCCAAAGGAGGGCAACTAAAATGGTGCAGGGTCTGCATCGGAAGACATATGAAGAGAGACTTAAGGAGCTGAATATATATAGCCTCGAGGAAAGGAGGGAGAGGGGGGACATGATAGAAACTTTCAAGTATCTCAAGGGAATCAACAAAGTCCAAGAGGGTAGCATCTTTCAAAAAAAGAGGTGTGCAAGAACAAGGGGACACAATTTGAAGATAGAAGGGGGGCAGCTCAGAGGTAATTTAAGGAAGTATTTTTTCACATAGAGGGTTGTGGATGCATGGAACGGCATTCCAGAGGAGGCTGTGAAGTCAAACACAGTGGTGGAATTCAAGCATGCATGGAACAGTCATAAGGCAATTCTAGGGGGTGGGGGTAGGAAGAAGTAGGCTGCTGGTTAACTAGGATATGCAGCTTATCCATTAGGTAGGGAAATGGGCAGACTGGGTGGGCCAAGTGGTCCTTATCTGCCATCAAAATCTATGATTCTATGTTTCTATGTAAGCAATGCTAGACTGGTAGTGAAGTGACGGAATGTGTAGTGGTGATCATTTCACACATCAGCACCCACTCACAGCCTGGACAATTGCATGAACTGGTTTAATGGGAAGGTGAATGTTGTCCAGGACACCGAGAATGTTCTCTACTCTTTGCAAAGACTGCTCTTTTCCTTCCACCTGGACACCCACCAGGACAGCACCAGAATGGCTAGAAGGGACCTCGGTTTAATGTCTCATCCAAAGGATGGCACACACCAGCAGTTCAGCACCCCCTAATACTGCACGTGAGGGCCAGCATTTTAGGTACAAATCCAATCCCAGTGTGGGATGAGAACCCATGACCTTCTGGTCCAGAGGTGGATGTGCTATGAACTGAGTCCCGCTGACACTTTATGGTTTACAATATACAGAAAAAGACTATCTAGCAGTAACACTTTGTACAGAAAATTATTTGGGGGTCAGAACACATGTTGTAGAGGACCATGGGTTTCCTCAGTACAACAGACTTATATCTGTCTGGGAATGCAACATCTTGCAAACTCTGTGGTACCAGAGTATGGGAAAATTATTTTTGTCTGGTAATACAGGTTTCACAGTATGTATGTCCTGCTTTTGTTTAATTTAAGTTGAGTGCAAATATAGCAGGGAAATTCATTGCAAAAAACTTTGTTAATGCATCAGTTAGAGTTGCCACTAAAGCGACAAAAGTAGGAAAATACATTATTAGAGTTTCCAACCATAACTCCGCATTCCCCCCACACACATACACACATGAATGAAGTGGAAGGGGCATGGCAACACAACCAGAGACAGACATCATCAGGTAAGAGAAAGAACATATAATTCTCTGAATATACCACAAGAGACATCCATCATTATGGTCCACTGACTGTATGAGTTCTGCTTCCATCCCTGAGTCTTGGGGGTACACTCACATGCTGGGAAACCATTGGGATGGCCACCACATACACTGTAACACTCCCACATCATGTAATAGTGATGTTTGCATGGGAGCACAGGGTTCGGAGGACCCTGTATTCCTGCACTGTAGTTAAATTAAGATTTGTGTTGGAATACAGGGTCTGTAGCATACTGCGCTGTGACAGTAAGGTAATAGTATGTTTCTGTGGGAGTGCACAGTCCATGGGAACTTACAGTTGCACAGCATAGAAAAAAATATATCTGACTGAGAGTAGAGACTTTACAGGAACACGTGGCCGTATACCAGAAAACAATGTGCAGTTGTTAGTGCAGGGTACAAACTGCCCTGTTGTTCAATAACATGGAAAGGTTATGCTTGCATGGGCCATTATGGTGTAGAGGATCTTATAGTCCAACAACATATACCAATTATGTTTTCATGTGCATGTAGGGTTCAGAGGAGCCTTCAGTTGCACTGTATTCAGAAATTATGTATTGGAGTGAGCATAGTGTGTGGAAGAATGTCCACTTCCACACACACACTCACAAAAATCTGCAGTTGGTAGTGCATAGCTCAGTGCACTGCGCATTGCTACTACATAGTAAAATGATGTTGGTGTGGGAAACACAGAGTCCAAAGTACCTGCACTCCCACAATATAAAACAAATATGTTTGTGTGGGAGAGCAGGTTCCTCAGGACTATGTGCTTGCACAGCCTACAAGAAAATGATGTATCTGTGTGAGCAGAGCATCTACTGCAGGATATGATTTGAAAGCATATACAACTTATGTAAATATGGTGCCACAGGGCACAAATTATGGTACGGTCTCATAGGACAAGTATATTATAAATGACTAGAAGCACAGGGCAGAGAGGAACTTACAGTCACATATTATGGGAAAACTATGTAATGATGACCCTGCACTCCCACTCTACATACATGATTTTTCCTTGCATCTGTATATGTCTTAACAAAAATACATTTCTAAATGTCTATAGGGAGACTTTGGGGGCAGTGCATGCAGTGGGCCGTACCCCATGTTTCCCAGCATGTGGATGTACCCCCAAGATACTGGAATGGCAGCATAACTGATATAGTTGGTGGACCATGATGATGGATTCTCTTGTGATATGTTCAGTGTTGCATGTTCTTTCTCATACCTTATGATGGCTGTCTCTGATTGGTTGTGTTGCCTTACCCCTTCCCTTTCTTGCATGAGCGTGCGTGTGTGTATGAGTATGGGGGGGGATGCAGAGTTAGGGTTGGAAACCCTAATAATGTATTTCCCTATTTCTGTCACTTTAGTGACAACCTTAACTGATGCACTAAGAAGTTTTTTGCAATGAATATAAAGTAGAATAAAATATGGGTTGGGGTGTGTAACGAGAATTTTACACTCACTCGAGGTGTTGGGTGCCACGTAAACCCCAAGAGTGAAGCTCGAGGTGTTTACCTAGGCATCCAACACTAATGGTGAGTATAAAATTTGAGTTTACACACACTATCCCATATTTTATTTTATATAATTGCTAGGTTTTGCTTTCTGACCACAGCAATTATATAAAATAAACTGACATTCTGGTGTGGTCGCGGTCTCGTTGCCTTTTAGCGAGGTCCACGGTTGCTTTAGCAAAGTTCAATTTTTGTGGGGTTTTTTTTTCTCATTTTTCCCACCTCTGGTAGTTGTGCAGAATGGTGATAAATAAAAAAAAAACAAAATAGAAGAATGACTTACCACCAAGAGTGGCAGTGCAGTTTGCCGGAGAAAGCAGCTTGGCGAGCATTCGGAACCATGGAAAAGATGTGGCTGGGCATGGATAGATTAAGGAAACCATGCACATCTTTGCCATAATAAGCACTCTATTATTAGGGCAAATTATGACGTGGTTTCACCAATAGTAGAAAGTGAAACCCCATAATTATGATATATATATGTATATATATATATATATATATATATATATATATATTCACTAAAAAGTCATTAATACATCAGTTATAGTTGATAACACAGCTGCAAAGGCATGGAAATGTGATGTTAATGTTACCCCCACCATCTCACCTGCAGCCCCCACCCTCTACACACCAACAGATGTCAGGGTGTGCCATGGGGTTATTAGGCACAACTCTCACCCTGTTCCATGTGTAAGCAAGCTGACATGCTACAGTATAGAATAATGGGGTGAAAGTTAGGCCTAACAACCCCATGGCACACCCCAACATCTGTTGGTATGTGGAGGGTGGGGGTGGTGGTGAGGTGGTGGTGGGGTAACCCTCACATCACATTTCCATGCTTTTGTCACTGTGCTATCAACCCTAACAGATGCATTAATGAAGTTGTTTGCAATGAATTTACCTTCCTTTTGAGAAAGTGTAATGTAACTGGTAACTGGTACATGTTAGTGGGAGTGCAGGGCCCTCCGGGCCCTGCGCTCCCTTCACATTGCCTAGTTTTTGCGTAATAGTATATGTATGTGGGAGCATGGGCCATCTGAGCCCTGCGCTCCCACGTACACATTAGTATGGAGCCATACAGCAACCCCATAGTACTCAAAAGGAATCCTCATAACACGTATTTGGCAATGTCTCAGTAAGCGTAGCAACTATGAAAAACATTCCACTGCATTTGTAATCATGACTTCCAAACTTCCATGTGTGCTTAGTCCACCTAAAGGTAATATATATACATATATATATATGTATGGAATAGGGGTGGAGATAAATGGAGTTTGATAAATCCATGTATCTGAGTAACTGTGTGTATAAATGTTGGTTGTACACGCAGTTACTATTTCACACTCCATTTATCTACACAGATCTTATGTCTCAAATTTCCACCCCCATTGGCCGGCACTACATCGACTCACTTTCACTTTCCCTCTGTCACACACATGCACACACACACACACACACTCTACCAGTATCTACAGAAGTTTCCCCATCTGCAGTAAGGAACCCAGTTCAAACATCTTTTTTTTATTCCATGCTAAATCTCTCTGCAGCGTCATTCATCTTAGCTCACCTCTCATTGACAGAAACATCACCTGATTATGGATCATGGAACAACTCCTCCCACTCACAGTCTGCAGTCTATTCCCACCACAAAGTACAGTAAGTGTCTCCTTCCCAACCACATCCCAAACTGCCTGAGCAGCTGACTCCACGAAGAACTGGTCCAGCAGACAAACCACAGTTTATGTTTTAAACAAATCTCTCCCCTGCATCCACAATCCACAAAGAACAGAACCGCTGACCTGAAAAGTAAAGAAATACTTCTGCTCCAAGAACGCTATGCCTTTTTCTTTAACTTTCTGCCTATCAATGCAAAACAGCAGCCCCACTTGTTCGCTCACATTGCGACTAAAGTTACACTATGCATGCTTGCTTCTCTCTACCACTACTGTCCATCTTGCCATTAAACCACAAAGTAAAATGAAAAAAGCTAATTTTTTAAGGCTGAGCCCAAACCATCACATTGCAAAACATTCTCCCTCCTCTCTGTTTTACTTTGTTTCTCCACTTGCTCAATTTTATGTCACTTTTGTGTATTTACTTCCTGGTGCCGGTATAATCCCACTCACTCAGCTTGGTCTCCTCTTCCTACCAATGCCACCCGCTTCAGTTCCAGGCCCAGATATTCCAAGCAGTTTCGCGTGATGCAACTAAGTTGTGCTAGTGTAAGTTCAGACTTGAGCCAAGGAGCCATATTCAGTGGTAGCCATTGCGCCAAGCAAAACCCATTGTGCCAATGCACAACTATAATGAATGCAGGCACAAGTGTAGGGGGCATTCCCATGAATATCCAGCACAGTGGTATATTCAACCGTGAAACCATAGTGCAAGTGTGGAGCAAATCGGAGTTGCTCCGAGCAGACTTGTTCCTATAAATACAGGTCACAAACACACAGACAGCACTTGTACCAGGTGAGAGGGAGTGAGAGAGAGAGAGAGCAAGAAAGAAAGAAAGACAGACAGACAGACCAAGGCAGACACAGAGGGAGAGGGGCAGAGGTGGCATTGGAGAGGGAGAGAGGGGTAGAGACAGACAGACACACTGACAGGGAGTGCACCAGGATGGCACACAGCCAGCAACAGCCAACAGTCCAGGGGTATATTGGACAGCAAGGGCTGTGGATAGTGTGCCCTTCATGATGAAGGCTGTAATGAAGGGTGTGAGGGGGCAGGAGGAACAGAGATGTGGCTGAGGAAGGGCCTGTCGGCAATATGCCCAACACAGGTGGCACTGTGCCCACATCACCTTCAAGAATTACAATGACATGGAGATTGTGGGCCAGTACCACTTAAACAGGGCTATTCTGAGGCAGCTTAGCCACATGCCTCAGATTTCATCCATTTTCCCAGCACACTGGCAGAGCATACAGTAACCATGCAGGACTTCCACAGGTTTGCACATATGCCTGGTGTGATTGGAGCCATTGACTGCAGCCACTTGGCAATCCACATGCCACCTGGCCCTGAGGTTGTGGCATACATAACCAGGAAGGGGTGCCTGAGTGTCAACTGCTAGTTGCTGTGGGATGACATGGGGCGTATCACCAATGTCTGCACTACATACCCCGGGAGTGAACATGATGCATTCAACTGGCACAGCTATGCACTGTGACACAGGTTTGAATATGGGAACATCCCCATGGGCCATCTAGTGGGTGAGTATGGCACGGGCAAAGGCGATGGGCAGAGCAGACCTTGGGATGGGGAGGACAGGGTGTGCATGTTGACATTGGCACCAGGGACAGACAAGAGGCACAGCATAGAATAGCAGAGTGCTAACACTTGTCATTATCCACAGAGGGGACAGCACTTATCCACTGAGGCCTTGGCTGCTCACCCTCTACTCGTGCCCGGCGTCCCTAGCAGAGAAACACTGCAATGAGGCACACGCCAACATGCGCAACATCATCAAGCATGTCTTTGGCATATTGAAAGCACATTTCCATTGCCTAGACAGGTCAGGTGGTGCCCTACATGACAACCCCTCGAAAGCCTGTGGCCTATTCCTGGCCTGCTGCATACTGCACAACATGGCCATTGACCATGGTATAGCTGTCGAGGCTGAAGAGGGCAACAGTAGTGGGGACAACAGGGGCAATGAGCTGAAGGGTGGTGGACAGCCACCCCCTGGGTGGAGGGATACCCAGCTGCAACAGCAGGTGCGATGACACCAGGACACAGTTGCACTGGAGCACTATGGTGCACACAGGTAGGTGGTGCGATACACATGCATGGGCCGCACAAACAGGTACAGCACACATGCAGGGGTGTGCATGGCAATAGGCATGCACACACAGAGGTGTGATGCAGGGGTAGGGGAGTCAGGGGGACACAACCACACACAGCAACACATACACACACACACACACACACACACACACAAAGGCATTGGTATGTGGCATGGATCAGATGCACTGCAGCAGTGCGCAGGCGCAACTGGTGTAAGACTGCTTTTATCACGCCCACACCACATAGTTCAGTGGCTGGGCAAGTACACACACAGGCAGCATGTAGCACAACACACAGGCACTACACTAGTGGTAGACACACACATACCCGCACACACACACACACACACACACACACACACACACACGCCACCCATGTGCGCACAGGGCAGCAGCTGCAGACTGTAAACAGGGCGACCAGCACATCAGACCTGCTGCATGGAACCATGGCCACCCCAGCCACCTAGGTGGCTGCACTTGGGCTGATCGGCAGCCACAGGCTGTACATCAGCCATTGGGGGTGAGCAACAGCCCCTCCAGGGGTTGAACCACGGGACCGTGACTGTGTTCATGTGGGGGTGTGAATGCACTCAAACAGGCCAGCCCCGGGCATGCCTGAGATGCCTACATCAGAGTCCAGTGTTAACTGTTTTGGGGTCACCTGATGCCTGGTTCACGGGGTGGACAGTGCACTGTGGGAGGTTATATGTGCCCGGCCACACCCTGTGGCAGCCAGCAGCACAAAGCCATCCATGATTGCAGTGGCAATGTGATCCAGGGATGCAGTCGTGGCCTCCTGCTATGCTGCATCCACACCAGGATCTGTGCAGTACCCCTTTCCTGCTGCTTGGCTAACTGGCACACCTCTGGATGAAGTGCACACACCCCAGTGGCAAGCAGAACCTGTTGCTGAACAGATGCACTCAGCAAACAGCTGTGATCAGTCAGCGGGTTGGCATCCTGGGGCTCCCGGCTGGGACGCTGATCCTCATGTAGTGAGCTGCCATGCTGCACAGCCCCCCTCTCTGGTGGATGCTGCACAGTGGGGTCTTCAGGGGGAATGGCCATTGCAGGTGCACCGGCAGTGGACCCTGCATCCAGCTTCCCAGTGGCACCTGCAGCCTGCTGCTGTCACCTATCTGGCCACTGTACACTGCCCAGCACCTGCTCGGCTGCACCACCACCTCCCCAGGGCACAGTCATGGCAGTGCACACTTCTGCATTTGCAGTGGTGGCAGGCAGCTGTTCCACCCCTGGCAGAGCGCTGGATGTGGTGCCTGTGACAGCTGCCAGCAGGGGCAACACAGCCACAATTTCATCCATGCTTTCCAGGAGCTGACTATAGTCCTCATTGGAGTCGGATCATACCCTGATCTGTGTCTCCACATACAGGACACCAAGGCTGGCATCCTGGAGGATCACATCCAGGGTCTCGTCCGACCCCAGGTCAAGGACCTCCGCCTGCACCGTGATACTGGGCCACAGCCTGCTGAGTCCTCGGATCTTGGTGAAGGTGGATGGCTGGTCCTCTGTCACTGTACCAACATCCACAGCTGCTGCCAGTGCCCCATCATCTGCACAGAGGCATGCTGGTGCTGCAAGAGAAAATAGGCGTGTGAGTAATGCAATGCCCACATGTGCCCTCTTGCACTACCACTGCATGTGTTCTGCAGCATGGCATGTGCATGGGTGTGCACACATGCACATGACATGCATGCATGCCAGAATGCCCGTGTATGCACCCTCCGTGCCACCAGCTGTGTGTGGTTGACATACCTCCCATGCAATGATGGAGTGCCACCCATCTGAAAGCCACCTCAATGCACACCCTCCACCATGCTGCAGTGCATGGTGGCTGCCACCAACTCTTCCTGCACTGTGAGTGTTGGCACATTTGCAGGCCCCCCACTGATGGCATTCCATGACACATGGATGGCTGCCACCTTCTCTTTAATGTGTCTCTTATCCATGCCCACCTTCTTCTGGCACTCCTGCATCAACTGCTGGTGGCTGCCATGCTGGTTGACATATGCCGCCACCTCCTCCCTTGCCCCAGCCCTGCACTGTGGTGTGCCTGTGGCACCACTCAACAGGGGCTCCCTGTCCAGGTATGCATCGAACAGGGCATCTGTCTCTGCTTTAGTGAAACTGTGCCTGCACTTCTGAGCAGCCCTAAGCTCCTCACCCTCCTCAAGTTCTGACATGTCACTTCCTATGGACATGGACTGCACAGTGTGTCAGTGACAGCATCTCCCTGGTCTGTCCCACCCTGCTGTGCTGTCTGCTCCCAGTGAGCTGCAGCAGCATGTGTGACTTACCGGTCCATGGCCTGTGCTGTTCCGTGTTGCTTATAATGCGCAATACACACAAATGAGGTTTGGCACATCTGTAATGATGTGCTAATACATCCAGTGCACCACGCATTGGCTGATGATCTCATTTGCATGTGGTTTCTGAACATTGTGATTTTGCACCATGCGCAATGAGGATTCGCCAGAGCAAGTTGAAGCACAATGCACATGCATGTGCAGTGTGCAGGCCAGTGGTGCACATACACCTAATGGTGTCATGGTGTCAATCATGCATCATGCATCATGCGCTGACAGCGTGATGCAGTGGCATAGTGCATGATGCACCAGGCCTGCTAAGTGCATGTTCACACATGGTGTATTGTGCCCAATTACACACATGCACTATGGCAGGTGACCACTGACCCTTGGGTAGACCTCTGACACCTGGGTCAATCCCCTGAATCGGTGACCCCTCTTAGCCATGCCCACTCCATGCATCTCCAGCACTGCATGATGGGCAGGCACTGTGCATGTTCCTTCACATTGTGCATCTGGCACGTGTTGTGGACACATGCGCCTCCTGCCACCATTTTGCTTCCTGAGTTTGAAGTGGGTGAAGTGGTGCAGGGACATGTCCATCATGAAGCAAACTGGTCACAGGAGGAGCTTGTCAACCTAGTGGCCTGTGTCCAGCCCCGCATCCCCCAACTATTTGGCCAGGTGCACCTTCAGAAGGAAGGGTCACAGTTTGGCAGGGGATTGCTGCCAGGCTGCAGCAGAGGACTGGGGTGGCCAGGACAGCAGAGCAATGTCACCACCGGTATTGGGACCTGCTGCATTGGGACTCAGAGCACCTGAGGAGGCTTCAGACACGTGTCAGGAGAGGGGCTGTGACACAGCCAGGTAAGTCAACCCATATTGCATGTGTACCCTGGTGTTGTACTGTGGTGTTGGCTGGACTGCTTGGCATGCCCTGCAAAGGGGTGCACTGCCATCATGCACATCATGGAGTGGCATTGTTAGCCGCTGTTTGCATTTCAATGCAACCGTGCGGGACGTGTCAGGCAGGGTCTCACCCTGTGCACAGGGGTGGGGAAGGTGGGCAGCTGCTGTGGATGATTCCTGATGTGTACCTGTCTCCTTTCCATTCCCAGGGCCTGAGGATTGATGCTGGGCTCAGGCAGCAGCACACCAGACTGCAGCAGGCCATGGAAGAGTGGGACTGGCACCAGCGGGGCCGCAGAGGGCAGGTAGGCACTGTCATGGCACTTTTCATAGGGTTGGCAGGGGAGTGGGCATGGCTGCCTGTGCCATGGCAGCTGTGTGTCACACTGTGCATGGGGCATGCCACTGTGGTGCATCCATTGGACACATATGCCAGCTGTTGGTGAGGGGGGTGTGCCCAGCTGCCACTGTTGTTGCTGTGGTGCTGCCGGTGCACTGTGCCATGTGACTGATTGTGCAGTAGGGTGGCCATTGTGTGGTGGGGACCACCTCTGTGCAATGTCGTTGTGCGCCGAGATGCTGGCAGGCATAGGCCCCCTCCACGGGTGGCCGGTACAGGTCCTCCAGGGATGTTTGTTCCCATAGCCTATAGCGTATTGTGGGTGGGCATGGTTCCTTGGGACATTGCACTGATCACCTGTCCTGTCTCTTGTTATAGGTGTCCAGTGGAGACTTAGGAGGCCTTTGTATGGCAGACTGCTCTGGCAGTTGATACTGATCACCTCAACCACCATGGAGGCAGTTCTACAAGTGCGGTGCATGCTGCTGGCAGAGCAGAGGGGGTGGCAAGGTGTGGTCACTGTTAGTTTGGCCCCAGCTTTACCCTGTTTCCCCTGCTGTACCTCCCCCTACAGTCCCCCTTCACACTGTGCAGTCTCTGTTCCCTGGCCCCTTCCCTTGCCTTACCTGCACTTTCCCAGTTGTCTTCGTGAATATATATTGTTTGACTTACCTGCCTGTGTCAGTGTTTGCTTTGCATGGGGTGTGAGGAGCCATGCTGCAATGGCCCAGTGTCTGTCCATGTGGAGTGCATGTGTTGGGGTGCATGTTGTGCTTCTGTGGTTCACTGCTTTGTGCTGTGGTGTCTCCCACTGTGGTGGTGTCCTTCCCCCTTGGTCAGTGGCTGTGCCTTGGGGTACCCATGGGGCAGCTGTCCAGTGTTGTGTGGTGGGTGTGTGCATGGTGGTGGCTCATGGCCATGGTCATTGGTCGGGTACTGGCAACACACTGTGTTGGGGCCCCTGCTTGGCATTGTGCAGCCTGTCCCATGTGGTTTGCCATGCAACCTGCCTCCTGGCACATTCAGTGCCTACTGTGTGGGCTTCCTGTGTGCCTGAGTGGCATGTGTGTGTGCTTGGCTGCATGATCCTGGGTGTGTCCTGCTATGGTCTTGGAGGGGGGGCATGGCTGTTAGCCTGTGGGGGGGGCTCCCTTGGTGGCCCTCCATTGGCCATTGGCACCTCCTGTTGCCTGCTATCTGTGCCACTGTTGTGTTCTGGGGAGGGGTGTCTGGGTGCCTGTGTGTGCCCTACTGTGCCATGCTGGTGAAGGCCTCCTGTGGCCTGTCACTGTGCTTCCCTGTGTCTGTTCTCTGTGCCATGCCCCCCTCTGTTGTTCTGCTGCTCTGCTCCCACAGTTTGCGCTGGGTCATCTCTTTCTGTGCCATGGCACAACTGTGTTTGCACCATGGTGCAACTCTGTGCCATGGCACAACTGTGCCATATTCAGCTGGGTTGCACTGGCGCAGTTCAACCTGTGCAACCTCTGAATATGGCCGCTGTTGCACCATGGCACATTGGATTTGTGCTGCTCTGGACTTGTGCCGGTCTTTGGCACATTTCTGAATATCTGGACCCCACTTTTCAGTCTCCATAAAAATATAACTTTAAAAAAAATACTTCATGACAACCACTGCTGCTGCCCTATTCTCTGGGTGAGCACTAGCTAAACTCAGTCACCATTTCTTTGTTTAAAAAATTGTTGAAGCCTACTTTCTGCCAATTGACTGTGATGTCATGAAGCAGACAGGATGTGATGACGGTGCATACTGTACATACTTAGCAACAATGCTCTGTAGGGGTAGTAACCTGGGAAATCACAAAATAAACCCACCCACTTTTTTGTATTTCTTTATTTTACAAAATATTCTTACTGAACTACACATATAACAAGGTCCTTCCCTATTGCATAAATGAAATATGTAGGGGGGACCTTGTGTGATACATGAATTATGCACACTGGTGATGTTTGCCCTTGGCCACCTCACTCGAACATTTCACACATCAGGACCCATGTTTGCTACATTTAGCTAGCATACCATGATGCTTCTTGGGCTTTACATAGTCTTCAACAGCGTAATCGATTCAATATCAGTTTGTGTGCATCCATATTCCTTTGCCCCTGGAATGCAGCTGAAAATATAAAGTATTTCCTAGATCACCTCTCCTGGTCAACAAAAACTAACACCAATAAACGAATATGCAATTGATTTTCTCTGGCATAACTAAGGCCTTGTTAGAGATAAAATACACACCCATCTCATGTAGGCCTCTATTGAACTGCCTTGTCAAATCACACCACTATAGTCAGTCCATCTCCTGATACCAGGAAAGGCTCTTCTGCCACCTAGCAATTTAAATTAAAAAAAAATATGACAAATTACTGTATATTGAACATTGAAGTCAACTGTTTTTCCTTTTTCTATTAATAAAAAAACTGCTGGGGATAGATACATTAAATAATTAACAAAAACAACTCTTGTGGAGGCTATCGAGTTAAAAAAATTAGGTTTGTCAAGAATGAACACAATAGAGCATCTCTGGATAAGAATTTTCTTCCATGGTGGATACACATCCTGGAGGTTGTATGGTTTGTTACAGTATGTAAACAATATCTTGTCAGAGGAGTATGAGTCCTCTACTTCAGCAAAAGAACCAAACAGAAAGAAAAGAATCTGATTAGAACCTAAAGAAATATCATCTAATCATGGAACTGAGTTCAGCTCTCACATATTAAGTCTTTGCCTGTAAGGCATAGAGATGTACATCTAACTTAATGAAACTCTTCCTGCTTTGTTCTATAATCCTCTGCCAAAAGTAGTATCGTAAATTCACATCTATGCATTTTCCATGCTGCAGGGCTCCAACATCTGTCAAACACTCATTCCATTAGCTTGAAGCAGCCAAGGATCTCTTACGTGCCCTTTATGTATGAACATAACCAGCGGCAAATGTTATCACAATCATGCACCCCAGTGGAGAACGGAAGCAGTCTCAATAAAAGGAAATGTACTATAGTCTGACAGCAGAAATCAATTCATTTGCCCCTGCTCAGTTTCCAGTGGAGATTGAGAAACATCACTTAACCACCATATTACACTGGAGTGGTAGCACCACTATTCTTTAGTTAATTTTAAGACATTTATTACTTAGATAGACTTTGCCTAAAGGTCCTTAAAATAGGCATACACATTACACGAGGCAGTATCTACACACCTTGAAATTTTGGTAGCAATTGGTCTAGTAGGTTTTAGATTTCAGAGTGTCAAATATAAGAAAAAATATAATTTTTATGATGCCATTTGGGGTAAGAAAAATAGAACAGCGGTAAAAACTTCAACCCTAAAACTTCCAGGTTTATTGGACCCTGTCTTAAAGGTGGTGATTTGGTTGGTTTTGCTATGACTATGTATCATTTTTGAAAACTTGTATTTAAAATTTCTATATAATTGAAAAAAATAATTTTCAGGTCTGGGCAAGCAGCACAGTGGTAGCATTACTGCTTGCTACTCTGGTGACCCATGTTTGGGAAAAAATGCATGCTGTCGGGGACTGGCTGGGGAGGAAGGATTGAGCATCCTAGGGACTGTTCTCCTTTCTCATGGAGTGGGGATGCTTCTCCCACTGTGTGACTGCTGACTGGTAGAGACCAGTCAGCAGCACATTTGGGAGTACCAAGAGGTGAGGGGTTGCCACCAGAGGCCTGGCATGCCTGCCTTTCACTGCCTGCAGGTATGACCATGTCACTGCATGCCAGCACCCTAGGGGAGAAAAAATGGAGGAAGGGGGGGAAGGCAAGCTGTCTAAGCCAGCTGTTCCTGCAGGTTCTCAAATGTGTGACACAGCTTGCATCCCAGTTTAGATAGTTCTGGGCATGTGATGGATAACTGGTAAGTTCATGAGAAGGTCAGTGATGGGGCTGGGGGAACTCCACAAGATGGGACTAGCACAGAGAAACAGCTTTGTGGGAAAAAAAATTCAGTACAAACTCTAAAATTTAACAATTAATAAGCATATAATGTTTGTGCATGCCACCTACTTGTGCATATAAAACATTTCTTTGTCACCGGCCCCATGGTGCTGAGGGTTGAGGCACTGGGTGCCACACTTCGCACCACACCAGCGACCTGGGTTCAGGTGCGGACTCGGGCCACCGGGGGTTGGCAGAGGAGAAGATGTATTGAGTGTCCCTGGACTGCTCTCCTCCCTCTGGGGTGGGCTGGGGAAACACGTCACACTGCAGTGGCCCCTGGTGATGACCTGGTGCAGTGCAATTGCAGTGCCAAGGGGTGGAGCATGGCAAGACATCCATGTATGCGCAGCACATCGTTGCACTGCCAGCTCCTGGGGACAAAAAAAATGGAGGAAAAGGTTGGGCATGATGGAGCAGCTTGATGGCCACACTCCCGCTGACCTGGAGGACTGTCATGGAATCATGCTTTGGGGTCCAGTCCAGCCCGGCCCAGAGAGGTAATGGGAGACCCTCCAGCAGGTTGGGGTGGCCGCACCGGACCCTCACCATGCGAGTGAGCCTGCTGCTCTCTGGGGCGGTGGGGGCAAGTGGCTGGATGCCCCCACCAGTAGTGCTGCAGAGGAGCATAAACAAGGAGGGGGTGAAAAAAAATGTCTTTGTCATAGTACAACTCCTAAACTAAGACCCATGGGCAATGATAACAAAGTATGCTGCGGTTATGCCCCATTTTAATTGCTATATGCTATGAGTATTATCACGATTATTTATGATGCACAAAACGTCCTATCTGAATTATTAACAATAATGTCAAATATGGCATTGTAACAACGTTAAGAAATTAAGTGACTTAGTGAAAATGTAAAACTCATAGATTAACTTCACTTGAGAAACAACATTGTGAAAAGACAAAATGATAAACCTTTCCCGGATTAAAATTGTTATTCCTTAAAGCCTAAAGTATTAGTTAAATTCTTCCCCTGAATACTGCATATAGACAAGTCAACGTAATAAAGAATTGCATAAATATTTGTGCAGTGATAGAAAAGAATGATCAAATACTCAAAGGACTGGATATTCATGCGGTTGGCGCTTACGCGCATTAGGGTTGCACCTGGGCGCAGTCCGGAATTGCGCCATACTGCCATATTCAGCAGGAGGCAGTAGCACCCACCAAGTCAAGCTGAGCAGCAGCGCAATGCTAATGAAGGCATGCTGAACCAGAGAGGGAGGAACCATGCATAAACTGCACAGTCCGATATTCAGCGGGCTGTGCAGAGTTGTGCAGGCACAACCCCCAACCTGCGCCTGCACAACTTTGAGCCAAAAAAAAAAGGAGTAAGTCGAGGGCCACCCACAGGTGAGCTGCCACATTGCAGGGCACAACACAGCAGCTGCCACCTGTGGGTGGCCCTCAACATACTCCCTGTGCCCCCCCTGCAGCTCAATCGCGGGCATATAGTAACCCCTCCCCGATTTGCCCGATCGCTGTATGAGTGTTAACCTCCCCACTGCCCCCAACTGTCCCGATCGTGGGCATATGTGTAAAAACACTCCCCTCCCCGACTGGCCCGATCGCGGGCATATGTAAAACACCCCCTCCCCAACTGGTCGATTGCGGGCATATGTGTAAAACAACCCCACCCCCATCTGGCCCGATCAAGGCATATGTATAAAAACACCCTCCCCTACTAACCCGATCTTGGGCATAAGTTTAAAAAACACCCCACTAGCCCAATTGTGGGCATCAAAGAGGTCAAACACCCCCAAGAACATATCCCTGGTGGTCCAGTGGACGTGACCCGATCAAGGGCATCAAAGAGGTCAGCACCCCCCAGGACCACCCTACCCTGGTGATCTAGTGGCCCACCCACCCACGGAGCCCCACCACCCTGCTCCCCCGTCAGCTGGCGGTGCAGCATCCCACCTGCTTGCCGCCCCACCGCCTCGCCGACTATTGCCTGGTAGGGCTGCATGCCCATTGGTTCTGAGCAAGAGCCAATGGGCGTGCAGCCCATACCGTACAAGGCAGTCCAGATATGTGCAGCCCATACCGTACAAGGCAGTCCAGATATGTGAATGAATGATTCGGTATGGGCTGCACGCCCATTGATTCTTGCTCTGATCCAATGGACATGCAGCCCTATCAGGCAGTCAGTCGGCAGGCAGTGGGGCGGCAGGCGGTGGATGCTGCCGCCCACCAGCTGACGGGGAGCGGGTGGTGGGGTGGGGGCCACTAGATCACCAGGGTAGGTGGTCCTTGGGGGTTTGACCTCTTGATGTCCACGATTGGGCTAGTGGAGGGGTGTTTTTTTTTAAACTTATGCCCATGATTGGGCTAGTGGGGAGGGGGGTGTTTACACATATGCCCGCGATCGACAGTCGGGGAAGGGGGTGTTTTCACATATGCCCGCGATCGACCAGTCAGGGAAGGGGGGTGTTTTTACACATATGCCAGCGATCGGGCCAGTCAGGGGGTGGAGGAAGATTTACACATATGCCCTTGATCGGGCCAGTCGGGGGGAGGGGGGAGGTTTACACTTATGCCCGCGATCGGGCTGCAGGGGGTGTCGGTCCCCGACGGCTGCTGCCTGGCAGGGCGTCAGGCGCAAGTCCTCGGGGATCAGTGCAACAGCATGCTAATGGCATGCAAATGGGGCCATAAATAGATGCAAATGGCCCCCCCTGCACCTTGCATGAATTATGGCCCCATTTGCATGTCACCTTTTGAATATCAGAAATTTGCACATGGCGCAATGGTACTTGCGCCACCGCATCTTGAATGCTCCACTCTGACCACTTGCGGTGGCGCAAGTTCTACTGCACTACGCACAGTGGCTGTGGCCAGGGGGTGATATTCAAAGGAGTTGCTCAATAGCACAACTCCATTGAATATCACCCCGGCCACACCCCTGCGCAACTATTTTGTGCAGCGCAAGGGCTTGCGCCACAGAATAGTGCAGTTTGAATATCCAGCCCATAGTCTCTTAACAACATCTGTTACCACATTGAAACTATCTAGTAAATTTATGATAGAGGTTCTAGGTTGTTTGAGTATTAAAAACCTATTCCAAAGATACTGAGACAAAAAATAAATAGTCCTGGGAATTACACTATATTTATTGAAGTCCTTGCTTACTCAGTATTACATTTTAAAAAATAATACATTGTATACAGTAATCAATTATCAAAGTCCACGTTCAAAACTTATTGCAACGTGCACATGCCAGCAGAACATATAGCTCTATATGTGCTCTTTTCTGACATTTCAGAATTCTCTGCAGCTTCATTAGCCCAAATTACATTCTTGATCTAATCAATTTTCTAAGCTTGATAATATAATCAAAATGCTTTCATCTTATACATAACATTACATTGGCACAGGTGTGAGTAATTGCATTTTACCACCCATTTAAATATGGTTTGAATGTAAAAGCAAAAATAGCTTCTATGGTCCTGAATGACTGAGCAAACATCATTATATGCAGTAAAGCAGAAGTGCATGATAGCGGTGAAAGTTTTGATGTACACTTTTTTAGTTAAGCAATAAGGCATGACGGGGTGTGCGTTATTGTGGGATAATGGCATGCCTTGGGAAGTGAAGCTCAAGGTGAAGCTGAGGGCTTTACACACCCAAGAGGTGTTGTTATCCCTCAATTATGCATACCCTAGCATGCCTTACTGTTATTATAAAATGGCTTCCCTGATTTTTTAATTTTTGGACCAAGTAATGAAGTTCAGAAAGTGAAGCATTTCTAATCTGTTCTGTTCTGCTGGGATAACTGCATGGTCAAGTGACTGGATTCAACCAATCACAGTACAATACTTATCTTATCAATTTTATATAATCTATTTTAGGTTGCCCTTATCTTCTGAGTTGTATGGCACCCTCATTTGAGTCTACTTTATAACTTTTATTTTACAGTTAAAATAATAAAGAGAGCACACTTTTTAAAATGATTTAGACCAGGTTCTCATCATTGTTCTCCATTGTTTTTGAACACCAATTATTTTGGATCACTTTTCTTGATACTGTAATGAACCAGCATGCAGTACACACTGCACACTGACCTTATAGAACAACAGGTATACGAAAACAGCTGAGAATACCAATGAAAACCATGAAAGCCATGTTGTATTAAAGGAGCACTCCTTTTATTATTTGAAATTAAAACAAAGTTCAAAGCAGACTCAAAATGAGGAAAGAAGGGTACCATACACACTTTACATATAAAATGGGCTATGCAATTCCTGAATATTAATATGTTAAGACCTGTTTCAAGCCATTTCCTTAAGACAGCACTGCCAATGGCTTAAAACAAGTTCCTGTCAACCAGGATGCATTGCTATTCAATATTAATGGGTCAACTTGGAATTTTAAAGTTGGAAATGGCATCTATTATTTTTTCCTGTATGTGCCCAAAGAAAATTAACATAAAAAACGGCATACTTGACAGATATTTAATCACCATAATGGAGTAATTTCATCCCCCCCACCTAGTTCACCAGAAGGTCACCTGTCTTTGTCAGTTCCCACACCACCTCGCACAAACCATTCATCTCGATCCTATGGCCATCTGTTGTATGTTCCCCTCTGTTTATACTATAAATCACTTACTTGTGTTTTTAGCTTTATCAAGGAGAACCACAGTTCTTGGCTAAAGACCATACCACGCTAGGGGATGAGAATGAAAAAGATGAAAAACAACACAGTACCACAGTTCTTGATTAAGACCACTAACACATGGTGGCCGTGACAGACGTTGCTCTCTCTCTCTCTCTCTCTCTCTCTCTCTTTTCCACCTGCCTGTCCTCTACTGGACTTGCACAATCACATGTCAAGTCACCTCCTGTTCAGTCAAAGGAAATGGATACTGCAAATAGTTGAGGTATGTGAAATAAGATTAGGAAATGTGGGTATAACTTCTAGTGCTACACCCGCTATTGTCCAAAACAGGAAACCATAAGTAGTTCAGTGCAGCAGTAGAACACTGTTACAGTGCAGCAGAAAGTGGTTTCTGTTTTGTTTTTAAGCAGCTTTGGTGGTGGTGGGGGTGGCACTGGCACAACTATTGGTTTTCATTTTAGCCACACATCAGGTGTTCCCCTACAAACATAAAAAAAAAAAAACACATTTCAGAAAGATGGATAAGAAATGTAATAACAATCTTTGTATATTAGCCAATGTTTAGCTTGTTAAACCTCTAACCTTGCCTCCAAATTGATTATCTGTCATTTTATTAGGCATAAAAAATGTCTTCATGGACTTAATTGTAAAAGAAGCGTCTATAACTTTATTGTGCATCTATTGTTTTTTTGAGAGCTGCCTTATGACAATGGCCTACAGTTGTGAAATTTTTAACAAGAAAATCCTTAAAATAAAGCTTATTAGATCTGAAAAAAAAAATTGCCTCCAAACAGAAGAGGTGTACTATGGCCTTCTTTTAGTTGTGAGCTCCCCAATGGTCACCTGGGAACTTCATATGGGCCACAGTACACAATACAAATTGAATCTAAAGAAGGGATTCTCCAAGAAACAGAGAAAAATTATGGGGACCTCAGTTCATATTGGCATCGTAAAATTTAAAGTGTTTTTTCCTGAGCGATGAGTGGGTCTCTTGCCATTGGTGGTAAGGTTGATTCAGCTGAATGATGAGAGCAAAAATCCCTCTAAATGTGAAAATGATGGTGTGAACACCGAGTAAGAAAATGTGATTGATTTGCATGAACTGCAGGCTTTTTAGAAGATTTGGGAGGAGTACTAGTACTATAACTATTTGCTTTTGATTTTGGCCACACACCAGGTGCACCCCAGTAAACCTTTGAAAAAAAATAAGAAAGATGCATAAGAAATGTGATACAATCTTTACATATTAGCCAGGGTTGAGCTTGCTAAACCTTCAACATTTTTTAAATGCTTCCCATTTTTCCGCTGCCCCTTTTATTGGCTCTATTCTTTCTCTACACTTTCCCTCAACAGCTAATGAATCTTGTCAAAAATCTATCTTCTTGAAATCCCATACCTTTACTTTACTTCTCCCTTTGGTTGCCATCATTAGCACCTCCAACCTCTCTGTTTTATGGTTGCTGGATTCTAGCAATTCCTGCAGTACCACATTATGGATAGTCTCACTTTTAGCTAATGCCAGTTCAAGCAGGGCCCCTTCCCTTGTCAGGTCCTGGACCAGTTGTACTAGGAACATCTCCTGTCATGCTTTAGCTAGGAGCTAGATCCTAGTACCTGCCTTGAGTGGGACTTTCCTATGTATGAAAAGCAGTCAAGAAAGGTAGATGGGGACTTGCTTAACTTGAATTTTTTTTAAATATTTTTGAAGTCTGTTTGTTTCAAAACAATAGCTTTATTACTTGAGCAGGAGCTTTGATTTGAAACATCCATCCCCAAAAAATATGAACAATTCATGTAAGAAAATACACCATTCAGAGCAAATGAAATCAGCACCAGATACGATGATGAATTCACTACAGACCCAAATAAACAACCTGCTTAACGTACCAAAATTACGCAGGTAGTGCAAAAAAAGCAACACAAAAGGTAGCAACCCAGCATAAAAGACTCAATATTTTATGTCCTGAGAGGTGCCTTATCAAGAGTCATGCTCCTCTTCAAACTATAAATAAGCAGCAAATGCAGGAGTGAGTGATGAAGTAGCAGAGCTGGAATTTTAGTGACAGGGAAGAGGCAGCATTTTGAGTAGCAACAGGGAGGGTGCTCCAAAGTTTGGGGAAGTGGAAGAAGAAAGAAGCTTGATCAGCAGAGTATTTTACAGGAAGGAGAGGGAGAGAATGGGGATCAGAGCTGCAAAGGGAGTAGGAGGTAGAAGGAGGGGGTTAGAAGAGGGAGGAAAAGTGTGTGTGGGGGGAAGGGGGCTAGCCAGAATTTGGAGACCAAAGGCAATTTACTGGCAATTAAGCCCTTTTTTACTGCAGTATTTTGTGACATGCCATTTTCAGCAAGTTGTTGCATTGTATCATGTTGGCTATGCTGTAATTCCCTGGCATCAAAGGAGGGCAAGGAGAGGGAAGACATTAAACAAGATTTGGCGTGTGCCAACACAGCTGGTTCTGTGATACCAGTGTTACTACACAGTGGATCATAATTAATGAAAATGGTAGTTGAGTCTGAACAATAATAACTGAATGAGAACCACTATTTAAAATACAGATTTATAAGAAAAAATTACTCCAGATTACTTATTTTAATATGCTTAAGGTTCAGCATCTCTTAGACTACTGCATATGTCTAGAAAATATTTTTTTTTGCGCTTTCCATTATATATGGAATTTAACTATTTTGCAGTGTGCCATGTTCTCTACCCCTCCCACATGATGGTAGAGCACCATTATGAATAGCAAGAACCACTCACACTATTCACATGAAGTGTGAAGCGTATATTAAAGGGGTTTTTATTCTGCTAGGAGGAGGAGCACAGGAAGGCTAGAAACACAAGTGACTTGTATGACAACTGTTTTGAACCTTAAAAATTTGATCAATTAGAATCTGCTTATCTTTTTTTACGTTAAAGGTTTTTTATTGTTTTTTGTTAAAACATGACAAAAAAACAAAAACCACAAAAACAGCAGTAACATTAAATTTCGGCTATATACAGAACAGCAGCATATAATTGACGTATGAGGGAATACCTAAATTGAATTACATCACAGTTCTAAAGTGAGAGTTGCAAGGAACCTGTTAAAACAAGAGGCACCTACCTTGACTCTTGCCAAAAATCTGAAACCACGAGGAGGTACTACTGCAGAATAAGTCAAGGCTTCATGCATTACGGTAGCCGTACCTTCCTAAGGCCGAATCTGAGGGAACATCTGAAAAATAGGTGAATATGGTGCCACAAAGTAACTAAGGGTGATTAAAATAATTCCTGAAGAGGCAGGGTGCTAATATAGATCTCCAAACCATACTTCTATAGATAAAACACAGAATGTAGAGAGAACTTATAAATAGCCTAACAATAACAGTAAATGATAACAATAATTATTTACAATGTCCACCTACGTTGGATAAAAGATAGACAGCACATGCTTAATGATGATAAGAAACAAAAAATAAAACCTAAGTTCAATGATCTGATTATGCAGTACATCATACTAGGAAGTAGAAAATTATAAGGCAACAATAGACCAAGTCAACCGACACCTGCTCTGGAGGCCAGGTAAGCCATGTATGGAGCCCAGCAACAATGGTAAAGAGGCATTAGCCCTGTCATCAGGTGAGAACGTCTATCTAATTTGGATATATATGTAAGAGCAGATAAGATCTCTGTTATACTAGGTATATTAGAAGATCTCCAGTTTTTGAGGATAGAACATTTCACCTGCATGCTTAGGAGCATCAGCCATCTAAATGCATGGGGATTGAGATTTGGGACTTCCGACTTAAGACCTAGCAGCATAAAGGGAGGCCTAAGAGGGATATTACATTGTAGGATTAGGTTTGCTGCACTATGGGTAGACTTCCAAACATCTGCAATCAAAAGGCAGATCCATAAAATGTGATAAAGATCTCCTCCGTGTGCCTGGCATCTCCAACATTTATCATGAGAGAGCACTTGCATTTTCTTTAGCATTACAGGAGTTCTATACCAGGAGTGCATTATTTTATTTTGGATAAGTCTGCTCCTAGCGTCAGCAAACACTTTATGTCCTACCTGCCAGCATTGATTCCACTGGGTTTTGTTCAATAACATTTTTAAGGCCTTTTCCCACTTGTACCTTGAAGATTGATTAGAGGTAGGCAAGGTGTCTCTAATTAGGGTTTAAATTGCACCTGCCGTCCCCTTCTGTAGGGCCAGCCACGAGTGTACTGGGGGTGAAAGGTCCTTAGATGTATCTGCCCGTTGCAACCTTTGTTTCAAGGCATCTCTGATCTGCAAATACTTCCAGAATTTGGAGCTGTGTAGTTTCCATTTACTTTGTAATTGTTGAAATGTATCTACCACTATAGAGCCCTTGACCAGTAGATCCTTTACAAACAGGATGCCTTTTCCCTGCCAAGTGGACCAAAACACAGGCAGACCACCTATGGTGACATTGGGGTTATTCCACAAGGGAGTGTATAGTAAAGGAAGGGCTGATAGATTTAATTTTTTGTGGAGGATTCGCCAGTACTGAACTGAGGGACCTATGGTGGGGTGCAACATAAGCTCCTTAGAGGCCCCAGGCCATAACAGTGTAGCTGTAACAGGGGATCCACAGAAGCCTTGTTCTATTGTTAACCATTGGGGCGACTCTTCAGACTGTGGGTTGAACCATTTCAAGGTCTGTGAGCATTGGTATGCTAATTTGTAGCCCTCTATCTATGAGAGACCCCATTCTTCATGTTTCCAGTGTGCTCTTAGTATATTTTTGCTGAAGTGGGTTTAGTTTTACACCATAAAAAATTACCAATAGTTTTTTCGATTTTTTTAATCCATACCGTGGGAAGAGATAAGGAGATGTGAGATATTAAATAGAAGATTTTAGGTGCAATTGACATTTTATAAGCCAATATTTTTCCAGCTAGTGTAAGGTTAAGACGAGACCAGCGGTCCAAATCAGATCTGCAACTAGATAGTAGAGGGCCTAATTTGTTGTCCCACCATTTCCCAATATCAGCACCCACTTTGATTCCCAGATATGTAATGGTGTGTTGTGACCATTTAAGGCCAAAGTGGGACATGGTGTGGGGGAGACATTTAGAATTAAGTGGAAGGATCTCTGTTTTTGTCTGATTAATTATGAGTCCAGAGATATGAGATAAGTGTTCTAATAGGGTAAGAAGAGGTCGAATGGCATTAGGAGCATCTCCCAATATAACCAGCAGGTCATCAGCGTACATAAGGGTGGTGGGTTGTGGAGGACCTTCAGTAATACAAGCTATAAGGGGATGTTGATGGATTGCAGCAGCCATGGGTTCCACCACTAGGAGAAACAGCAAAGGAGACAGGGGGCAACCCTGTCTGGTACCTCTGTGAAGCTGGAATGAGTCAGATAATACAGAGTTGGTGAGTACCCTGGCAAGGGGGGATGTATAAAGAGCTGTTATAGCAGCTCAGAAATAAGGGCCGAATCCGATATGCTGAAGAACGTGTGAAGGTAGTCCCATTCCACAGAGTCGAATGCCTTCTCAAAGTCAATGGCCAATGCAGCCACAGGTGTCAGAGTGGATTTGGCTATGCAAATGAGATTGAGAAGAGTCCGCAAGTGGTCTGAGCTATACCTACCTTTCACGAATCCTGCTTGGGATGGGTGTACCAAAGTGGGAAGTATAGGGTTAAGCCTTTTTGCCAGCACCCTAGCTTATACCTTGCTGTCTGCGTTAATCAAAGAAATAGGGCAGTAACTAGCGGGGTCTTCAGGAGCTTTCCCCTTTTTTGGAAGGACAATTATAGTGGCCTCTCTTAAGGTTTGAGGTAAGATGCCCTTATCTTCTGCCTCCGTAAAAACCTGACATAACAGAGGGGAGATCATGGGGGATATTAGCTGAAGGAACTCTACAGGGTACCCATTGCCTCCGGGTGCCTTCCCTGATTTGAGAGCCATTAGTGCAGAACTGGCTTCTTGTGGTATGAGGGGGGCTTCAAGGACATCAATGTGGGATGGGTAAAGCTTCGGTAGCTTAATAGATTGAAGAAATGCTTGGGTTGCAGAGTTATTTTTAGGTCTGAAGGAAGTATAAAGTTGCAAGTAAAAAGACGCCATAATTTCGTTCACACTTTGAGGGCTAGTTTGAACCTTACCGGTATTAGGGCTTTTCAAACCCGCTATGTATCATTGAGATTGTTGCTTATGGAGTTGGTATGCTAAAACCTTTCCATTTTTGTCTCCCCCTTCCCAGTATGTATGATGAATCCTGAGGAGGGCTAGATCCGCTTTCCTGGATAACAGTTCATTAAGTTTAATACTCAATTGTAAAACTTTCCTTCCAGATTCTGAGTGGGGCGATGGGTGGGATAAAGATTTGTGCTCACGTTCAGCCTTGGCAAGTTCACTTTCAAGGTGGGTAAGTTCCTTTTCTTTGCACCTCCTTCTATGGGAGGCATATCCAATGATTTTACCTCACATAGTAGCTTTATATGCTTCCCACGTGTTGGAGGCAGAGATCTCCGACACAGGGTTTTCTTGCAGGAATAGCTGAGTTTATAATTTGGCCCATTCGATAAATTTTTGGTCGTACATAAGGGGGGGGTCCAGTCTCCAGGATGTAGACTGTGGTGTAGGTGGTCCCCATAATAGTGTCAGCTGCACCGGCACGTGATCTGAAATAAATGTGGACAAGATATTGGTACTTAAAACAAATTGCGTCAGAGACTGGGAGATTAACCAAAAATCAAGTCTACTAGAGGAGCCATGTACTTCAGAATGGAAAGTATAGTCCCTGTCTGAGGGATTGACTAGACGCCAAATATCCACCAATTGATATTCGGAACTAAGACTAATTACGGCCTGTGCTCCTCAAGTATGATACTCTCTCTCCCATGACCACTTCTATCTAGTGCAGGGACCAGAGTTAAATTGAAATCCCCCCCACTAGGATTGGTATATCTGGTTTCAGCATCATCCCTAATTTAGAGTTGAGTTTCAGAAAAAAGGATGGGCTGTCCTTGTTTGGTGCATATATATTAGCAATTATTAACTGACCATGTGGGGTATCCACTAAAGCTATCACCCACCTGCCCTGAGGATCAGCTTTACTCTGTAAGATAGACAAAGGGAGTGATTTGTGCAATAAGATAACTACGCCTCTCTTTTTTGTGGCGGCGCTGGCATGAATTTCTAATCCCATCCAGTCCTTCACCAGATATCTGTGATCCTGCTTAGTTAATTTGGTCTCTTGTAATAGAGCAACCTGGGTTTTAAGCCTCTTTAAATGGGTTAGAACTTGTTTTCGTTTTGAAGGAGAATTCAAACCCCTGACATTCCATGCTATAAGGGTTGTTTCATCCATGGTCAGACCAAAATGTGAAACATGGTAGCTAAGATGACAATATATAAAAAGTTGTTGTCAGGGGAATGATACTGTATTGAATCAACCATTGTTCTTGGTCTCATACTACAAAAGGTGACGGTTGGCCAGTCAGACATGGATAGACATACATTTTGCAGCATGCGTTTTAAGAATAATAATTGAAAAAACAGGAGTGACAATAATATTGTACAAAAGCACAATGTGCCTGAACTATATACATATATCATGCAGCGTTACGTGGCAATACGAGTGGGCATTAAGGGCCAAAGGTCTCAATAACCCTAATAGCCCATCCACCTATCAGACAATGGGGGAATAGACTATAGTCCCATTCACAAGGCTAACCCAGAGCAATGAAAGAAAATAAAAACAAAACGCATTCCCCCGGGAGTAATATGGGCACGGAGGTCACTTGCCTAATAGGAATCCATGTCCTTATACAGTAAAGCCTGGGCAGTATAATAGAAACAACATTAGCCAAGGGGTTACTGTGTATTTCGAGTGAGAAATAAGGAAACTATTGCCCAGGAGGAATCGCAGGCTTTGCTGGATATCCAACCTGGCACATTAAATTCTTGAAATACCCCCTCTAAACACGAGAAGAACAACAAGATATATACACAAAAAAAAACAAAAAAAAACAAGAGGTCAATTCAGGCTTACTGTTTCATGTATCAGGACAGTAAAACATTAATACAGTACCCCCTAAATTAAATCTGAGTACAGCGACTATGCAATTAGAGCCCTTGTCATGTTCCCCTTTTGATCCAGTTTTACTTCTTTAGTATATACAGCCTTGGCAGGGGATGAGTTGTGTGGTCTGCGACACTAACAGGAAGAAAGAACATCATTAAACCAGCAGCAGGCCCAAGCGCTGCTTTCAACTGCAAACCACCCTCTCAAAATCGATGCCAAGCTGTGTACGCTGAGTTAGGGAAGAGAGCATAGGAGAGAAAAGAACCAGGACACTTATTTAAGTCCAAGCACGTTGATCTTCCGTCTGCAGGAGCTCTAAATCTGAGGGGGCTTGCTGAGACCATTCTTCAGCAGGAGTTGCAGTTGACAGAGCTGGAAGGGGCAATATCACATCCGTCGCGGCTGGGGTATTTTTGGAAGATGAAGCTGTAACCGGAGCCTGAATTACGGCCTCAGTCCTAGCGGTTTCTTGAGCCATTTCTTCCTCTGGATAAGTGGGGAAGTCAAATGCAGTCTCACCCAAGTCCACAGGAGTTAAAACTGCAAATCAGTTTGGGGTAGAGAAACGCGTTGCAATATCATCTGGATGGTTTAAAGGAGACCGGGATACCTCTTCACTTCTGTCGTACGGGTGTTCTCATCTCGGGTGGCTTCCAGATTGCTGCCGCTTGCTAGTTCTGGCTGGGAAAGCTGGTCGGCTGCCTTGGAATTGGAAGCTAGAAGGAGGGGAAGCCGAGGTGGTTCGGTGAGAAGTAGCCGTTATGTTCAGCCGACCTTGTTCTCTTTTTTTCTGACGGTTATTATTCCATTCTGGAGCCGGTTGAGAAGGCCAATTAGACTGTAGGTACTGCATTAGGCTGTCTGGTGTAGCGAAAGTTATATGAGAGCCATTTACCTCTAGGCACATAATTGCTGGGTATCGTAGCGAAAACTTAATCTTGAGTGAGTGCATCAATTTCCTAGCCTCTGTATATTCTTTCCGTCTGGCTCCTGAGAGTAATCCTGAAAAATTAAAATTTTATGGCCTTGCCAGGACAGACCCCCAAGCTCTCGTGCTCTTACAGTGATCCACTCTTTATCTGCGAAGTTCAGGATACGGGCCATGATAGCCCTCCATCTTTCACCATTCTTCGGAGTCGGGCTAAGCGTTCTATGGGCCCTTTCTATCGTAAGCCCAGGAGGGACCTCGCATTTTAACAGGTCAGGCATAATATCGTATAGAAAATCTAAAGAGTTACCACGTTCCACACCCTCAGGAAAGCCGAGGAACTGAAGGTTATTCCGATGGCTCCTGTTCTCCATATCATCCATTTTGCTTTGCAGCAATTGAATCGTTCTGCCTTGGTCCCTAATTATGGCTGTAATCTTCTCTATTTCCGCTGAGTTTTGAACTGCTTTGTGTTCAGTATGAGTGATACGAGCCTCAAGCTGTTGAATAGCGAATGTAGTTTTATTGGAAGCAAGTGTCACCACGGCCATTTGATTAAGTAGGGCTGTAAGCATTTCGGTAGTTTGCAGCGAGGTCGACTCTGCAGAGGCCTGTGATTTTTTATGCTGCGCCATGACGTTATGCAAGTACACCAACCTGGAGAGCAACTGACGGTGATCAGGATGAATAGTTTTGTTCCCGGTAGGTTTAACAACGTTTCTCCGGCTATATCGATTCGATTGGCTGATTTTTAAGCATTGTAAAACTCAGAGGGAGCCCGGGGTTGTAGCGAACATTCGTTTTAGGCAGCTATAGCATCCGGAGCTAAGCCACGCCCCCAGAATCTGCTTTTCATATACTGGATCACATTCTGTTAATGATTCAACTTCCCTGACCTGTTAATAAACTTAGAGGGTGTTTCCTATTTACACATTTGTGATGATTAGTACTATTTGAGAACTGTTTGATCTAGTTTATGTTCCTGGAACCATAGAGTTCTATTGTAGAATGTGGATGCATTATGACAACAATGCAAGTTTTTAACAATGAGATACCGTACTGTAAATGAAACATAGACAATTATGGTAGAAAAAGACTAACTTTACATCTGGTCTGCTTGTAACACCCTATCATAGCCAGAGACATTTGTTAATACAGGATTTTTATCTGCTCGACCCATCCCCTTGCTCCCTACCTTACTTCCACCCTCCCACCCCACCTTGGAGTAAATACTAAGCCATCAACACTGTCCCATTAATGGTTTTGACATACATCTCCTCTGACAGCAGACTCATCCATGGTTCAACCACTCTGTCTGTAAAATAACATTTTCTTATGTCTACCCTAACCTCCCCTCCCCCCGTTTCCACATGTGTCCCGATGATTTTCTACTCCTGTTGAATAGTTCCATGCAGTTCACCTCATTTATTCCTCTGAAGAACTCAGAGGTCTTTATTATATCACTGTCTTTTTAGTCTGGCCTTAAGCAAGTACA
The DNA here is from genome assembly GCA_016271365.2 of Neoceratodus forsteri. NCBI lineage: Eukaryota > Metazoa > Chordata > Ceratodontiformes > Ceratodontidae > Neoceratodus > Neoceratodus forsteri. Next base: position 818,436,142 of record CM057450.1, on the reverse strand, counting down.
TTTAGTGCCCTAAGCCAATCCCCATAGGATCGGCCCTACTGTCACTGAATCATTTTGATTACCATATGCTGCACTATCTCCAGCCTGTCCTTTTCATTCCTTAACTGAGGATTCCAGAAATCCTGATGTGGCCTCAACAGTGACCTATAGAGAAGCAGTAATACATCTTTAATCCTGCTATTAAAACTCCTGCTACACACCATAATCCTGTTTGCTTTACTGCAGTCCTTGTTACATTGGCTAGATTAAGAGAGTCACTTATGATGACTCTTAGGTTCCTTTCCTCAGACGTAGGCCCAGCTTAACCCCTCCAATTCAGTTCTAGGTTCTGGGATTCTTGCTCCCTATGTGCATCAGCTTGTATTTTTTAGCATTTAATTTTAGCTGTTAGGACCACCTTTCCAATCTTTGCAGGTCTCTGTAAAATGCCCTTCCCTCATCCTTGATGTTTACCTTACCACAGAGCTTAGTTTCAACTGTCTAGATGCAGCTTGCCCTGAATTCCTTCATCTATGTCACTAATGAACATTTTTAAAAGTATTAGACTCAGGCCTGATCTTTGTGGTACCCAACTGGTGACCTCTCTCTCCTCAGATCTGAATGTGTTTACCACTACTATCTGCTGTCTCCCTTCCATTCAATTTTCCACCCATCTGTGTCCTTTGCTGCATCCAGATAAGAACATAACAAGAATATAAGAAAGTGCCGGCAGAAGGGGACCTTGTGATCCATCTAGTCCGCCCATGATAGCTACCCCCTTCCAGTCTCTTTACTGCCTTAGGTTTCCACAGTGCTTATCCCGTGCTAGCTTGAACTCCCCCACTGTCTTCAGTACCACAACCTCTAGGGGCAGACTGTTCTGGGGCTCCACCACCCTTTCCGTGAACAAAAACTTCCTGCTGTTTGTTTGAAACTACCTCCCTTCGGGCACATGTTGTGCCCCCTTGTCCGCGAATTCGTGATTTCCATGAAAAGATTCTGTGTTTGTTCTGAATTGATACCTTTGAGGTATTTAAATGTCTCTGTCATAACTCCCCATCCCTTCTCCTCTAGCTTCAATAGCAACCTTCTTATTCAATGTCTTTCTGAAATCACAGTAGAGTAGATCTGCTGCATGACCCTTATCCACTGTTGTAGTTACCCTGTCAAAGAATATTATCAGGTTGGCCTGCAAGACCTCCCTGTCATGAATCTATGCTGTCTATTATTCTAGGGTCTTTTTTCTGCAGGTAATTCATAAGATCCTCTTTGACTAGTGTCTCTATCAGTTTACACACAATGGAAGTATGACTGACAGGTCTGTAGTTACATGACTGCTGATTGTCCCCACACTTGTGGAATGGAACTCTGTCCACTACCCTCTAGTCTTTGGGAATCACCTCTCTGTGACTAAAGCCATTGAACAGCCCTGCAAGCCATTCAGCTAATTACGATGACAGTTCCACAAGCACCCCAGCTGCATCCTTTCTGGCCCTGAGCCTTATTTCTTTTCAGGGCAGCCAGGTCTTTTCTGACCCTTTTACTAGTAAATACCTGCTGCCTGGTTTCCATGATCCCCATTTTAGCAATCTTTATGCCACTCTCTGGCAAAGGCCCACATACTGTAGTTCTACTAGGGTCTATTCCAACAGTGTTTGAATCAGAAACACACACTAAATTTATTAAAATAACATTAAAGATTAAACAATAATTTAAAGCAGTTCTCATTTACAGTATGAAAAATTGAAGAATTTCATTGGGGAACCTACCACATTTAATGTAGAATCAAACATAACTGAAAAGGGTCTGGGGACATATTTCCTCATTATATGTTTTGATACACTTTATTTAGTAGTTTTATGCCTTTAGCATTGTATATTTTACACAGTAGCAGTTGTTGCTTGTTTTGTGCCCAGAACTAAGCCAGACATCTAATTTCACTTCCTCAGACTTTGATCCCCTCCTCATGCACATCTTCAGACCTGCTTCTCTAAGGAGAAGTTGAAGCACTGCAACAACCTCAATTGACTTTTGCTTACCCATCTTCTCCATGTCTCTCTGTCTTTTTGTTTGTTTTCTGTAGCTGGTCATTCAAATCAGCCCTGAGGCTATGCTCCCCACTGTGCCTTTCTAAGTGCTCCAACCTGTGATATCATCAGAGACAATTAATCTTCAGCTCATGCTGATATCACTACTTCCATGTACTACTCTTCCAAAGAAATTGACTAAACTCCCACATTACAACCTCACAGCCTTCTTCTGAATCCTTTGGATGAGAGACAACTCCAGACAAGCACGAATACAGTACAAATATTAAACAGAAAAACTAGATGCAGTAGAAGTTAAGCTTGTAAGTGTTTTATCAAAAAAAAAGTGATGAATCAAACTGATGACTGCAGGTGGCCACCAAACCAGTGAAATCCTGAGAGGAAGGCTGAAACATGAAACCATGGCTACTGTAGAAGGATAACAATTATTAGGTACAGGAGCTTTGCAACTAATCCTATGCACATTGGATTAGTAAGATTAGACAGCAGTCAGAAGTTTGGCAGTTACAGTAGGTAATCAGGCAGAAAAAAACTGCAGCTGATCACAACTGATAAACAGCAGAGAGATCCTGATGCACAGATTTATATTTGCACAAACATGTCAAATGAGCACATAGCAAAATTAAATTTGAGCAGAATTAACCAGTTTTGCAGTACCTTGTTATAGGCCTCATTGTACTAGCTGGTTTGCTTGAGATAGTCACTGGTGAGGACTCCCAGATCCCTCTCCTCTACTGAAGTGGCCAGCTTACTCCCTCCCATCCAATACTCCTTGCATGAGTTCATATTCACAAAGTGCAGTAACTTAATCTTCTTGGCACTGAATTTCAGTTGCCAGACCCTTGTCTTCCTCTCACACCTTTCTATTTTGCTATGAAGTTCCTGTCACCCTTTTCTTACTGTCCATCCTGCTGCATAGCTTTGTGTCATCAGCAAAGAGACACATCCTTTGCTAGATACCTAGAAACACAGAAACATAGAATTTGACAGTAGGTAAGGATTGCTTGGTCGACCTAATCTGACCATTTGTCCCTGCCTATACAGTTACCACAGACCCTAATCAATCTCTGGCTCCCTTACCCAATCTTGCTTCCCACCTAGGATTCCACTGTGCCTATTCCAAGCAGGCTTGAAGCCCACCACTGTTTTCATCCCCACTTCCTCTGCTGGAAGGTTGTTCCAGGCATCCACCACTCCTTCGGTGAAAACGTGCTTCCTTACATCTCTCCTAAACTCCCCCTTTCCAGTTTCTTTTCATGTCCCCTTTTTGTAGTGCATCTTTTCCTCTGTAAAATATCTACTCTGTGTTGCTAATATTAAATTAGACAGATACCAAGACTGATTACTATGGTACCCTACTTGTAACACCCCTTTCCATAGATTTAACCTTGTTAACCACCACCCTCTGCTGCCTTTCCTCTAACCAGTTTTCCACCCACTTGACCAATCCCATCTTTACTCCTAAGTCCTAAGTCCTCCAACATTTTTGGCAGCCTCATGTATCCACATAATCAAAAGGATTTGCTGAAGGTGTGTAAAGCAAGTCTACTACCTGGACTTTGTTCACCACTCTAGTGGTCCAGTCAAGAAATCCAACCAAGTTGATGTGGCATGATCTTCCTGACATGAACCAATGCTGCTTGCTCTCCTAACATCTGTCATCCTCTAAGTAGGCTAATAGGTTTCCTTCACAATGGTCTCCAACTGTTGCCCATGACTGAGGTAAGGCCAACTTGTATGTAGCTGTCTATATACTCCTTGTCCCCACTCCTTGAGGTTTGGGACTAAGTCTGTAGTTCTCAAATTCCCTGGCACTATCCCCAACTCCATTAAGTCATTAACTAGCTAGAACAAGACCCTCCTAGATCAGAAGCAATTTTCCTAAGCACCCCTGCGTGCAGGCCATCCAGGCCCAGGGCCTTGTCCACCCTATAGGTCACTAATCCTCTCCCTATTATTTCAGCCATGCTCACCAGCCTCCTCATTTTCTGTGTCACTTATGTAACTGCTTTAATCCTGCTTTCTGGTAAAGGTCAATTGTCCTCTACCATAAACACTGAGCAGAAATAATTATTTTGGGTATTGGCCTTCTGGTCATCTTCTTCCACCCCCTACCTCTCCCAGCTAACCTTACACCCCCTCCACTAGTCTTCTTTTACTCCCAAATGTATCTTACAATTGTTTTCCCCCTTACACCTTCAGTGATATGCAATTACCACAAGGATACTGTACAGTGTTTCATTTTTTTTCTTTGTTATCCACACTTTATTTGCCTCTCTCCCCCCAGTGGCCCCCATCCAATCAACCCCCCCAGCCCCATCACCATCACCCAGTTCCTCTGGGATCTTACCTTGAGAAGCCCTTTTGGCCATGGTATCAGCTGCCTGACCACTGGTGTGAAGCCTTTGGGGTGGGTCAATCATTATCTGCCACCTCGGAGATGTTTTTCATCTATTTTTCTCACAATCCTCCCCATTGCTGGGGTACAACATATCAGCATGTGAACATGGAGGAGTACACATGCTACGGAGGCTTTGTGTTTGACTGTGGACCATCCAGTTAGGGCAAGCATTTATGTTCTTCCAAAGATACACAAAAATCTGCATGTTCCCCCAGGATACCCCATAGTGGCTGGGATAGGAACGCTAGTGGAACCACTATCGGGGTATGTGTATGCCCACATTAATCAATATGTGTGGGCATTACCTTCATATATACATAATACAACACAGATATTGGGGTTTCTGGGGGACATGCAGATTGATACGTCTTGGTATTTAGTGTCTATGGACATAGTCTACCTCTATACAAACATCCCTCATGATGGTGGTTTAAATGCCCTGAGATATTGGCTCACTTTGGATCCCACTGTCAGTACTAATATGAAATCATTTATTGTACAATGTGCTGAGCATGTTCAGACAAAAAACTGCTTTTTATTTCTAGATCAGTTTTACTTGCAACTCGAAGGTATAGCTATGGGGGCAACTTTTTCTTCCAATTATGTTAATCTGTACCTGGGCCTTTGGGAGAAAACAATTGTCTGTGATGCACAGAGCAATCATTTCCTTGATAGGATTGATATCTGGTGTCACTTTAAAGAAGCTATTTTTATGGTGTGGCATGGTATGTGGGAGGAATTGGATGATTTTATTAGATATCTTGAAAAAAAGTAATTTAAATCTTAAGTTTTCAGTGCAATGTGATTCCTGGATGGTGTCCTTCCTATATTTACAGATTTTGAAAAAACAGGATGGTAGCCTTCACACAAATCTGAATAGGAAGGACACTGTCAGGAATTCATTACTATTAGCCTCCAGTTGCCACCCACACCATATGGTCTCTAGCATCCCAAAGGCCCAACTATTGAGAGTTCGCAGAAATTGTAGTGAGGAGGAGGATTGTGTTCAGAACAGCGTTGACATGTGCAATAGATTTAGAAGCGGGGGCCATTTAGATCATGTAGTGAACCAGACACATAGGGAAGTCAGCATTATGGAGAAGGAGAGTCTGTTTGTGCCCAAGAGTTCTGGCAGTGGTCCCACCAGGATGAATTTGGTCTCTACTGATACAAGACACTCCAGTGACATAAAAAAAAGAATTAACCAGAATTGGAGTATACTGGAGGTGGAACCAGTATTAGCAAAAGGTTACTAAAAACAGACCAAGAATGGTGTACAAGAGGGGCGCTAATATTAAAGACAAGTTGGTCCACAGTTTCCACCAAAATATTGTCTCTTCTACTTCTAGGTCCCCTTTTCCCATTGGGATATACCCATGTGGAAATTGTAAGTATTGCAGCACTGTTCTTAGGTGCCAGACTTTCACTAGCTGTAACTGTGACAAGAATTATCAAATTAAAGAGTTTATCAGTTGTAGAAAGGACAATGTGGTTTATCTGGCTACATGCCAATGTGGGGCGTTTTATGTGGGTAAGACCACTAGAGCTCTGAAGGTGAGGATTGGTGAATATTTATGGTCAGTGAGCAACACTAATGCAAGAAGTGCTCTTGCTAATCTTTGTCAGATTACAAGGCATAGGGAGATAAACCATATTTGTAAATTCTGTGGCCTAGAGGGGGTGAAACTAAGCCCAAGAGGTGATGATATTGATGAAATCCTGAGAATAAGGGAATCATACTGGATTTATACTCTTGGGGCCCTCACACCTCAGGGACTAAATGACCACATTGACATCCTTCCTTGTATCAGAAAGAAAAAATAAATTGATTATTTGTCAAATGATGATAGATGCTATAATGAATATGGCCCTTTACATTGTTTCTTTTTCTTTTCTTACTCTTTCCTGTTCCCTTTTCCACCCTTTTGGGCCTCCTTTTTCCTTTCCCCTCTTCTTTTTTAGTTTTCCCTTCTTTTCCTTCTGTCCCCTTCCCCACTTTCCCTTTCAGCCCCCCTTCCCTACTTTAACTGGTTTGGTTCAATTATAATGTACAAATGCCAGTTGTATACTTTCTTGATGATATATGTATATCTATTTTCTTCTTTTTGGGCAGTTTTTGAGGTGCTCCTTATCTATTCCCTCCAAAAGGGCATACCAGTGAAATAGGTCCCGGAGCTGGTATTTATAATTAGATTATGGAACCTCTAATTGATTGTTTTAATCGATATTTTAATTTTATGTAGTCTAATAACCCCTAAGGTTTACACACAGTTTGGGTATGGCTGTAGGAGTGTTTTTTTTGTATGTGATGTATGGAACATTTATCCATTTTGTATTTTGATTATGTGAGCACTTTAGATTGTTTTGCACTTTAGTAGAAATATGTACTGTCACTTTAAGAGACTGCCTTTATAAATCCATCACTCAGTCATCATTTTATCCTTCTGATGATGTAATAGATTGCATGAAACTGGTCAAGGTTTCTAGCTCATAGAGCCAACTACATGTAAATGGCATTCTTAAATTAATAAATGTGGATTTTTCTACACCCATCTAACTGAGGAGTGTGGTTCTTTGCAGCATACTTGCATTGGTGCCTCCATCCCATTCAGCCCTCAGGCCTCCACCTTGGGGCAATCTTTTGTCAGGGCTGCCAAGTCACAGTGGCAGGGAGAGGAGAGGAGAGCTGTCCTTAAGACATTCAATCGTCCCCCCTCTCCGGCCAACCACCGACGACCTGCTTGCACAGTGAACATGGGTCACCGTCATGGCACGAGATAAGGCATGGATGCCTCAGACATCCATGTCACCGGGCTGGCCCCTGTACAGTGTTTCAAGGGAACCACTAGGACTCAGTAGTGATGTTGCAAAATGAATCTTTGAAAGTGAAGATGTGGCAAATTAGCTAACTTTGCTGGTCACTCAGGTTGGGCAAAAGGCCAGAAAAGTTTGCAGTAAGTAAGTAAGTAAAAATTTATTTTTTAAGCACTTTTCAATACCAAAGCACTGCACAAATAGAAACAGTTTAAAATACATACATATAACACTAACAACAACAATAACAATATAATCACAATAAGATCACAATAAAATCACCTTCCATGTGCCTTTTGAAATAAATAAGTTTTTAATTCTAACTTAAAACTCTCAACGGTCAGGCAGCTTCATATACGACGAGGTAGAGAATTCCACAGGGTAGGGACAGCGTAAGAAAATGCCCGTGCTCCAGATGTTTTTAAACAAACCCTGGGAATCTCTAGCAATCCCTCATCGGCAGAGCGGAGCGAGTGAGAGGGACAGTAGGGAATAAGGAGATCTTGAAGATACTGCGGTCCCTCACCAGTATTCCTAAATCTTTGTGCAGTAGGGTAAAATGTCCTTTGCAGGTGAAGTTTTTCTAAAGCACAGATAACTTAAGACAGAAGTGAATGTTATGTACCAAAGATTCAGGAAAAAAGTGCACAAAAAACAGGTTATCAAATAAACCATATGCACATTTTTGCAATTAAACAGGACAATAATTACTTAAGAAATGGAAACAAAGAAAAAGAAAGTGGAGAGATTAGTTTTCTTCACAAAATGTTCTCACAAAGCAGATAGGATCAGAGGAATGTTGAATTGACCTGGCTCATCCTACAAACAGGAGAAAGCTGCAAGTAAACCCTAAATTCAGAGAGGAGTGTGAACAAGGCTCGGGTGCGGGCCAAAACTAAAGCCAAGAATCCAAAAAGTCCCGCACTCACCACCACCACATAAACACTGCTCACTAATGCTAGGTGTGTAATAAACGTTATTAATGGTGCCAATTCACATGCCTTGACATGTTTCAGAAATAAAATTAATTCCCTTATCAAAAGGCATGTGATAGTACAGAAACCACTTCCTTATGTACAGAGAAATGAAATCATCATAGAGTTTGATTGATGACATCATCAAACAGAAACAAAGTGCATGTGCTTGTAAACAAAAGATATATAAATATCTCATAAAACTGCAAATCACATATCAGTAAAAGTAATATATATAATCAAATGTATGCATTTACATAATGTATGTTAAAATATTAGGACCATTATAGCATCTGAAGCTAAGACGAGAGCATATGCTGCTTGTGAGGCTCCCAATACAGTCCTATATTTAATTTCTGCTTTTCAAGGCTTTCTGTGGAGCCCTATCCTTGTCCAATGCACAGTGACCTAAAACATAAATGAATAAATATGCAATAAGAAAGAATGCAAATATGTTAGCAAATAAATAGACAATAAAACCACACATTTTGAAATATATACAAAATAACTGACTGCCTGCTATAAACATGTTACATTAGAAGCACAATATACAATTATAATGAATTAATATCAGTTTATTTTGACTTGTACTTCAAATAAAATGTAACATTGAATCTATCATTGAGTTCTGGGTGCCTGCATGCAGTCAGGGTGTAAATCCAGAAGCCCTCCCTCTGGAGTATGAAATTATCAAAATCTCCACCTATAGGCTTGAGGCGCACCTTTTCAATGGCTGTGAAAGTAAATTCATGTGCATCAACATTGTCTGATCACATTACATGTACGGCTTTGGCATAGGTAATATCCTTGTTTTTTTTATGGCCCTGCAGTGTTCACCCTCTCTAGTTTTGAACTGCCTTTTGGTTTTGCCAACATAAAAAGCCCCACATGTGCACATAGCTATGTATATCACTCCTGTAGTGTCACATATCACAAGCTGCCTGATTTCAAAAGATCTGTGCACATGTGGGCTTGTGAAATCCTTTCCAATGGAAATTACTTTGCAATAGGTGCATTTGTGACACCTAATGCAGCCAGAATACTTATTTTTAGTTAATTGTTTTTTATTAATTTTAGAAAAACAGAATGTACATGGAACATATTTACAGAACTAATAAATAAAAGCTGAAACGTACAACAAAGCACATGCGGTCTGTAGTATTAATACCAACATACCGGTGGCAGCCAAGAGTACAAACTGTGCCACTGGGTCCCTGACTACATACATTGCATCAAAGAGTCTAAAACTAAACACTGCATGTTTTTTCTGCAGTCTAAAGGAAATAAGACATGTTGGACCTACCTTCTATAACAGGCACTGTGCGACCAGGAGGAGGTAACGCCGTTGATTGACAAGGCCTAGAAATCATAAAGCTGCACCTTCCAGTGGCCCCACAGGGAAAATATCTCAATATCCCAAAGGTGTTATGGTTCTGACCAAATAGGAGGTACTGTTGCTGAGGTCAGGCAGGGCTTCAGTGTTCAGAAAATGATACCTTCCAGTGGTCAGTAAGGTTCCATACTATAGGCAGGGAAAGAAAGAGAAAGTACCACAAAGTATCAAGACTTAAGATAATGAGGATACTTAACTACAGTATATATATATATCTAAAAATCAAATCAACTGTCAACTAAAGTGTCCTAGTGACAACTATTTACAACTACTGCTGTAAGCACATTTTTGCAGAAATATCTGATAATAGCAGCTACATCCAAAGCAAAATAGATTGCAAGTCTGCTGGTCAAAGAGAGGTCAATAGGTCATTACTAGATATTTAACAGGGGGAAACAAAAGGTTCTGATTATGTGCTTCACCCTATTCCTGCTTTGGGGTGTAAATATGCCATGTACGGGGCCCAACACAAGTGCAACTTGTCACTTTGTCCTAAGGATACATGGGAACATCTATCAAATTCATACAAGAATGAAAGGGAAGGTCTGATTTCTTCGAATGAGGGTATGGTTGGGCTTCTCCAGTTATGCAAAATGGAACATTTCACCTGCATGCATAATAGCATCAGCCATCTAAATTGAGGAGGTTGAAGTGTGGTGGTAAGCTATAACCCAAGCAACATCAGAGGAGCTGCCGGTGCAATATGCTCTTTTAGGATTTGACTTGCTAACTGTGCTATAGCTGTCCAGAGGGGTGCTACCAAGGGACATTCCCATAATATATGAACAAGATCACCTCCTGGCTGTTGGCATCTCCAGCATTTGTCATGTGGGAGGACTTTGGCCTTGTAAGGAATTGTGGGAGTTCTGTACCAAAAGTGCATGATTTTATTTTGAATCAGCCTACTACGGGTGTCCCGGTATGCAGTTTGAGTGGTAGTCCAACACTTTTTCCATTGGTTGTCAGATATTTGAATATGCAGGGCATCCTCCCATCTAGCTTCAAGTAAGGATACTGGATTAGGTAAGGTGTTTTTTAATGAAGTGTAAATGGCTCCAGCTACTCCTCCTGTTTGTAGAAGCCATTTCTGAGTGGGAGAGTCTTTGGCCATTCAAAGTTTACCCTGTATTAGAATTGGTTGGACTGCATTCCTTTGAGGTAGGGAGATCCCAAAGGTCCTGTAGATATTGAAAGGTTGCAGTTGTCCCTGTATTAGGGGACAAAAGATCACTGAGGAAGTGTATGCCCCTGTCATGCCAGGACTGCCAGAATACTTGGTGGCCAACTATTTTTATATGAGAGTTATGCCATAGAGGGGTGTGAGACAGAGGGTGTGGGTGTCTTAAGTTTCTTGTGGGCCACTAGCCAGTAGTAGATAGAGGGGCCTATAGTACGATGCTTCAAAATGTTGGAGCTTTTGGGGTGCCATAATAAAGAAGCTAAGATGGATGTATGACTGATCTGTCGTTCTATGATTAGCCATTGAGGGGAGTTAGTAGATATAGGCTGGAACCATTTCAATGTTTGGGAACACTGGTATGCCATTTTATAGCCTTCCATCCATGGGAGCCCCCCCCCTTGATTCCAGTATGCCTTTAGAGCATTCCAGCTAAAGCTAGGCCAGGAGGAGGAGCCCCAAACAAAGGAGCCTACCATCTTGTCTAGTTTTTGGTACCAGTGACAGGGAAGAAAAAGAGGAATATAAGGAAGAACATAAAACATTTTTGGTGCCATGGACATTTTAAAAGCTGTGATTTTCCCAGCCATGGTGAGATGTAGGCAGGTCCAGAGTTCCAGATCTCTCCTGCAATCAGCTAACAAGGGGTTCAGATTATTATCCCACTACTTATCAATGCTGGCACCAATCTTGATCCCTAGGTAAGTAATAATGGTTGAGGACCATTTAAAGCCTATGTGAGGAATAGTGCCCTCATGACATGATGAGTTAAAAGGAAGAATTTTGTTTTTTGTTTGATTGACTTTTAGGCCTGAGATGTGTGGAAATCGATCTAAGAGGGATAGTAAGGGGGGAACAGACACGCTGACATCTGCCAGAGTCACTAGCAGATCATCTGCATACATCAAGGTTGTACAATAGGAGTTTCCCTGCTGAATCCCTGAGATATTTTTAGCTTGCCAAATGGCGGATGCCAAGGGCTCAACTGCCAGAACAAAAAGTAAAGGAGAGAGAGGACAGCCTTGACTAGTGCCTCTATGAAGCTGAAAGGGATCAGACAGTGAGGAGCTGGTTCTGACCCTAACTTGTGGGAGTATATATAAGGCCTGAATATTGGCCAAAAACTGTGACCCAAAGCCAAAATGGCCCAGTACAGTATGCTGGTAGTCCCATTGTACCGAGTCGAATGCCTTTTCGAAATCAATCACCTAGGCGGCTGATGGGGTACTAAGTTGTTTGGCTATATGAATAAGACTCAGAAGAGTTCGGGTATGGTCAGTACTGTATCGGCCTGGAATGAAATCTACTTGAGAGGGGTGGATCAGAGATGGGAGAAGAGGGCTTAGTCTGTTGGCTAAAACTTTAGCAAAAAGCTTACTGCCTGAATTTATTAAGGAAATAGGGCGATAGCTGGGGGGGGGGAAGTGGGATCTTTACCTTTCTTAGGTAGAACTGTTATGCTGGCTTCTCTAAGGGAGAAGGCAGCACTCCTTTGTCCTTAGATTCGGCAAACATTTGTCCTAGGATGGGAGTTATAGTGGGGGCCATGGCTTGTAAGAATTCCACCGGGAATCCGTCCCCTCCAGATGCCTTCCACGATTTTAAAGCCATTAGAGCTGTCATTATTTCCTGGGCAGTGAAGGAGGCATCTAATCTATTTCTTTGGTCATGAGATAAAGTGGGAGGGTTAAGTTGCCTAAAAAAGCTTGGGTATCAGAGTGAGCAGCTGGGTGGGATGAGATATAGAGATGAGCATAAAAATTAGTCATGATCTTATTCACCTCCGGCGCCTTAGTTGTTATTGTTCCTGATGTCGGATCTTTTAAGCTAGCAATAAACCTAGTGGCCTGTTGCTGCCTAATCTGATAGGCTCAGATTTTCCCGCTCTTATCTCCACCCTCCCAATATGTATGCTGGACTCTTAGCATGGCTAGATCATCCTTCTGGGATATGAGCTTGTTTAACCTGATTCTAAGGGATAGCACCCGTCTACCTACATGAGATTGCAATGTGGGGCATGGGCAGGCTTTAAAGGCCTGTTCGACTATGGCCAGCTCTCCTTCTAGCCCGGTCTGTTCTTTGTCCCTGTCCCTCCTTCTGTTAGCAGCATACCCTATAATTTTCCCCTCATTGCGGCCTTATAAGTCTCCCACATGTTTTGTGCTGAGGTATCCAAGATGGGATTCTCAAGCAGAAAAAATTCAGTTACGGATTTAGCCCAGCTCAAGAAGTTTGAGTTCTGCATAAGCAGGGGGTCAAGCTTCCAGGAGGAGAATCTAGAAGCTGAATCACCCCATTCTATAATTAGTTGGACCGGGGCATGATCTGAAATGATCATGGGGAGAATATTAGAGGTGATCACCGAATGTGTTAAAGTTTGTGAAATCAACCAAAAATCTAACTTGTAAACTCCAGAATGGAATGTATAATCCCGTTCTTTGGGGTGTATAAGGCACCAAATATCCACTACTTGGTATTCTGAGCATAGATTGTGAACAGCTTGGGACCCCTTAATATGAGTTTCCTTACTCAGATTGCTCCTGTCCAGAATGGGAAACAGAGTAAGGTTAAAGTCTCCACCTGCTATGATAGTGGTATCTGGATAGTGGTATCTGGAGCAATAATAGTTTCTATCCTCACAGTTAGGTCAACAAAGAAAAAGGGATTATCCTCATTTGGGGCATATATGTTGACCAGAAGAAGATTCCCAGTCGGGGTGGCAACTAGGCCCATGACCCATCGACCCTGGAGGTCAACTACTCTCTGGATTATGTTCCACGGCAAAGCTTTATGGAACAGAATGGTTACACCTCTCTTTCTAGTAGGGGCACCTGCGTGAATCTCCTGTCCCACCCAGTCTCTCATCAGATGTGCGTGATCATGGAACAGGAGCCGACAAAAATCCCAGATGACTATAATAATTAGTACTTTAAGTGCTATCTTTCAGCAATTTACAGCATAACTAAGTGAAGTTAATGAAGAGATTACAGCATGTTGTACAGAAAAAAACAGTAACTCTAGAATAAAACCAATAATAGAAATACTATATATATATATATATATATATATATATATATATATACATTGCACTAATGTGTGCATTGGTAATAGTCGGTTTATGGAGCGAGGAGTAGTTGTCCTCCAGTGGTTCCAACCAGCTGTCCATTGGGGGTAAATAAGGGAATCTTACATTAACAACTGTAGGGTAGACCCAGAATCAATTGTGGTGCCAGCACTGTACTGGGCTGGTTAGCCCTATGGAGAGGTTGTACAGCAAAAGGAAGATAAGTAGGATGCACCTATACTGTTGCCTGGTTCAAACTGTCAAACTATCATTTGGGTTTGCAGGCCGAAACAGAGGGTCAGTAAGAGAGCTGTATAATAATGATATAATGATGGCACTATGGGTCTTCTGAAGTATTGTCTCTCCCATATGTTGAATGCAGCTATCCTTTAGGTAGTGTTTGGCAGTATATGGGGAGGAGGGGGGTTCCATTCTAGGAGTCCCTCCAGAATGGAGTATCGGTGGGGTTGGAGAAGAGTAGCTGCTAAGAAAATAGGATATTGCGTACATCTTCCCAGTTTATGGTTATTTTCATCAGCAACTTCTATTTATAGCTGAAAAACATTGTATTTCAGTGTCCCAGTGTCCCGGATATTTTCCACAGGTGACAAGGTGGGGGTATCAGGACATAGAAAAAACAGAGGAGAAGACTAACATAAACCTTCCTGTTTAACAACTGGAGCATTCTCCAATGTCAAGCCCCTACCCTGCCCTCAGAAAAGAACAAAAGGGACACTTATCTGTCTCTGCCTGTGGGAGGTTCTATATGGAGAGGTGGAGGATGCAGCACTGGGATGAGTGCCATCTTATCTGTACTAGTGTCTATGTGTCCACGTTCCACTTCTGGGACTAAGAAGGAGATGGATGCATCATTAAGCTTCTCTGCGGCTGAATCGGTGTATGCCATTTCGGATACTGTGGCCTCTTGCACCATTTCTGCCTCAGGGTACTCGGGGAATTTAGCTGTCTTGGCCTGATCTTCCAGTATTAGGGCTGCGTATCAATTCAGTGAAGCAAATTTCTGAAGGTTGAAGACTTCCGTGTCGGGTCCTTGATATGCAGGCTCCATCGTACGATCATGCGGATGGCTCCTTCTGGCATGTTTCCTGGATTGTTGACGCTTCCGAGATCTGGCTGGCAGGCCTTGGAACTGATATCCAGAATCTGTGCTCAGTTTAAAAGTGGTGGATTCCCCGTTGTCAGACTGTCCTTTATGTGGGTTGTCATTTTGGCCCAGGATAGAGTTGCTGGTCGGTGCATTGCTGAGGTATTCCCTAAGGGCCTCAGGAGTGGCAAAAAACATAGGTACCCCGTTGACCACTAGCTGTATCATAAAGGGGTACCGTAGTGTGAACTGGATGCCTTTGGTGTGCATCAGTCATCAGCATTCAGTGTATGCGTTACATTTGGCAGCCAGATCTTTGGAGTAGTCCTGGAATATAAGGACTTTGTGGCCCTGCCATGACAACGCCCCAAGCTCTCGTGCTCTAGATGAAACACATTCCTTATCCCAAAGTTGATAATGTGTGCCATTAGGGGCCTAGGCCGCTTTTCCAGGTCTCAGCTTAGAATTGAGAGTACTATGAGCCATTTCTATCATAAAGCCCAGTAGAAGGCCATGCTTAAGGATCTGCGGTAGCACATCATATAAAAAATCTACTGGTCGCTTTCTCTCAACCCCTTCAGGTATGCCCAGGATGCGGAGATTGTTCCGGTGACTTCTGTTTTCGATGTCATCCATTTTAGTTTGCAGGCTCTGGAGAGTACATTTCTGTTCCTGTACTAGCACTGTAAGCGAGTCAAGCTTGTCTGAGTTTTGGCTGACTTGGGCTTTGGTTTGGGATATTCTGGAGTCCATTTGTTGTATGGCCGAAGTGGTGTTATTCAAGGCTATAGTTACCTCGGTCATTTGCTGCATCAGTGCTGCAAACATCTCCATAATTTGCTGCATAGAGAGGCTTCCTGGCACATTGGGCTTACTACCCTATGACATAGTGAGGCACCGGTGACTGTCAGCAATGTGTAGTGGTCGAAAAGGCTGCCAGGAGAGAAATTTTCTTACAAGGTGTCTTCCAGAAGGATAGCTGGTGCAATGTCTGTATATAGCTGATAGAGTTAGTTGATTTAGTGGTGCATCTCTTGTAAATAATACCCCAGGTCTACAGAGCTCCGCAGTCAGGTGGCCATCATGATTGGAGCAAAGCCACCCCCCCCCACCAGCATACTTACTAGTGAGTCATGTGCTAGTTATTTGTATGGCCTGTGTGCTGTGAACAAGCTGGCCCCTGGGTGTGTTAACTCTCCTAAATGACATCCTAGGTGTGATGTCATGGTAGTCCCTGAGGCCATTGTCACCCCTCAGTATGTTCCAATTTTTATTTAAAATCTGTAAAACTTGGTTACCGTGTACTGAGTAGGTTGTGACAAAGTTTGGCCTAATTGTATTTTTTTGTCTGTGGTGTCTCACAAAAGTTTGATTTCTTTCTATTTGTCTCACCTCCTGCCAAGTATTGTGCGGCTATGCTGTGTTATACTCTAGCTCCTTTCTGAATATCTGCTGTGTCAAAATTAGAGTACTACAGTTTCTTTGGAGACATAAAAACTGCCCCTTATGGATATTTTGTATGACATGGTGGGGGTGACAGCTAGTAGAGAGAAGGTGTTCTTATCACATTTTTTTCCAAAGACATTAGTTCAGATATCTCCAGTGTTTGTGTCCTTGAATATACATAAATTTAAAAAGCTGACGTGTTCCTTACTTGGTCTATACATGAAGTGTAAGTTAGAGTTAGTACTGAATAGGTACTGTACAAAACAGTCAAGTTCCTTTAGTGTGCCAGTCAAGATGATCAGAATATCGTCAATAAAACCCCTATATAGATCAAGATATTGGAAAAATGGGATTGTGTCATGGTCTCCAATCACCTCATCCTCCCATTTCTCCATGTAGACTGGCCAGGCTTGGAGCAAAAGTCTCCCCCATCCCTGTGCCTTTCCGCTGCAAATAAAAGTCCCTTAAAAAAGTGAAGGTGTAAAATTTCAGAACAACTTCTGAAAGTATGATTAATTAAGTTGGTAGTTCCATGTTTTCCTCACGTTTGTTCAAAAAGTAGGCCAGACTGCCCAATGCTTCCTCTTGAGGTATGTTGGTGTAGAGGGGCTCCACATCCACGGTAACAAGGTAGGAGTCCCTCTGTACTGCAACATCACTCAGTGTCTGCAGAACGTCTCCTGTGTCCCATATGTATGACCCTAGGGCCTCTGCAAATGGTCTGAGGAAGAAATCTATGTATTGGGGCAGAGGTTTTGTCAAGGAACCGATTCCACTGACTGTATGTCTGCCGGGGGGAGAGGGTTAGAAAATCCGTTTGCACTTTTGGCAGGGTGTACATAGTAGCTCTGATACGGTGATCTACGGATAAAAAAAAATCTTTCATATCAGAATTAATCAACCCTTTCTTGAAAGCTTCTGAGACATATTCATCAATGCAAGATTTAAACTGTTTGATGATGTAATCAATTAAACTCTATAACGATGTCATTTCTTTGTATATAAGGAAGTGATTTCTTTACTATCACATGTCTTAAAGGAATTTATTTTATTTCTGAAACACATCAAGGCATGTGAGTTGCCACCGTTAATAAAGTTAATTGCACACCTAGCATTTGTGAGCAGCATTTATATGGCGGTGGTGAGTGCTGGATGTTTTGGATTCCTAAAGTAAAACCTTTCATTTCTTTAAAAAAGGCCTGACTTTGAAGAATAGAATAGTGCACATGGTCCTCATATTCAGAAATTATGCTAACCAACACATAAGCCTGTCTTGACCATAGAAAGAGCCATATTCATACATGGTGCCATGAGATTTAGTAGCACTAAACTATATCAATAGCCTAAAAGTGCTAAAACACAGTACGAGAACAAACAGCATGGTAAAGTGCAAACTCAGCTGCACAGTGACACACAAAGTCCATTATGAAGAGCAGCAGGTATAGAGGGGAAGTGCAGTGGACCAAAATACAACATGGCATTGACCATCATGAGTGAGTGAGCAGGAGAAAAAACTCACAAGTGTAGAACTGACAAGTGAGGTGTTTATCCCTGCAACTATAAATACTGTGAAATGGGTCTGAAAAATGAAGGACCTTGGAACTTCCTGCCAATATTCCAGCAAAACAGCTTTGGAAGAAGTTTGGTCACTGGTCTGATCTTTTTACTCAGTGAATCATTACTGAGGCACAACTTCATGCCAGCATCCCATAACAAGCATGGCTGTTCTGGCATCAGTTAAGTTATGACTGTATATTTTAAAGAGAATGCAGTTACAGCTCCTAGCCAAACCGTGGCACCAATTCATGTGAAATTCTCAATGAACCCCTCATCTGGTTACTCTGCTGTAATGTTGCTATCTGGGTGGTCTCCGCACCACTCCTGACTGAGGTGCTTTCGAGTACAAGCCCAGCTCCACTTACCTGGGCAGACTCTGCTCTCGATGCTACCATCTGCAGCTCTCCCATTCTTGTCACTTGTTCCAGTGAGTGTGGCTTCCTGAAGACCTCAGCAGGGCCACAACACTGCCACTGACTGTGTTTGTTACATCAGCCTCACAGCCACAGCTCTCTTTGCTTTCTTTGCTTCTTGCAATCTCTATCTCTTTCTGCTCACTGCCACAACTCTCTGTCTCTCTTTTTCTTTGCTGTGCTTGGTGACAAGCCAGTGTTTACTGCCACATTTTTTGTCTGTCTCCTCATAGTGCTCAGGCACAAGCCAGCACTCACAATACACTGAACACTGTAATTAAATGATAAAAAAAAAACATGCCAGTGTCATGGCATAGAGTGATGTG
This sequence comes from Neoceratodus forsteri, assembly GCA_016271365.2. Classification (NCBI taxonomy): domain Eukaryota; kingdom Metazoa; phylum Chordata; order Ceratodontiformes; family Ceratodontidae; genus Neoceratodus; species Neoceratodus forsteri. The sequence goes on along the minus strand of CM057450.1, from coordinate 818,417,445 downwards.
TCATTGCTCTGGCACGCTGGCAATCCTGGGTCAATACCTGTGCCCAGATGTCAGGGACAGAGGCTGGTAGGGAGGGAGTTAAAGTGTCCCCTGGACACTTTCCTTTGAGTGGGGGGGGGGTTGTTGTGAGCCGCTCCTGTAGAAGCTACTGGTGGTGGCTTAGCGGAGGAATTCTTGGTGGTGTGGGTAACCACATGCTGTCGAACATCCGTGCCCCATGCTGCTGCTTTGGATACCCATGTGAGGGTGAAGGGTGGGGCCCTGTATACAAAAAATTGCTTGACCCAGCTTGCAGGAAGAGGACAGCCACATCCCACTACATCCTAATCCACTCAGTGCACCAATCCCATCCCCCAGTGCCTGTCACCTTCGATGGATCAGAAACCATTGCTCCTTTTCTTGCCCTACCCCAGTGAGGGGGACCCCTAGGCAGGGATAAGCTGGAACCCTCCAAGACACAGGTACATATGAGGACCAGGTGATGGGACCTGGCAGTGCCGGGTGAGACTGACAGGCAACCGGGACAATGTGCTGCCTGAAGGAGTGGCATGCTGAGGGGCACGGGAAGCAGCAAAAAAAAAATATATCACTAGATTTGACTGGTGCCAACCAGCAACAAGGCTGGTCTTTTTTTATTTTTTTTTTGCTGCTGCTGTTATATTTGTTAATCTTTGTGGCTTTTTTCTTTCTTTTAGTAATGTTCTGTTTATACATATCTTAGTATAGTAATTATGTCAGTTTCTTTTACTATTTTATTTATTTAAAGATGACATCCTTTTTCCCCATTACAGTTTCACTTTATACAGTACTTTACTGGGGTCCTGCTTGTTCACATTTATATATATATATATATATATATATATATATATATATATATATATATATCTCATTTGTACAGTGTAGACCAGATGAGATGAAATATTTCATTTTCAGTGGGGTCCTACTTAGGCACATTTTTATTCAGAATTTACCCAGGACTTCAAAGCTCAGACACAATACTTCATTTGCAGTGGGGTCCTGTTTTTATCCATTTTTATAATGTATCTACTCACATTTGTCCAGTTGAGAGGGAATTTCTCATTTTCAGTGGGGTCCAGCATTTTTCTCTGGATAGAGTAGTGCATATGCACATTGTTGTGGGGTTCTACTGTACGGGGGGTCTTGCTTTTATACATTTTTACTATACATTTACCCAGGATTGAACAAATGAGGTGCAATCTCATTTTCAATGGGATCCTGCTTTTACACATTTTTGCTATATAGTGTATTCACTCAGGATAGACCAGAGTCAATAATGTATCTTATTTTCAGTGGTGTCATGATTTTACATATTTTTAGACTGTATGGGCCTGATTCTAGTACAGTTAAGCCTGGCACAACAGCACTTGCGCAGAGTAGAATGGCGCATGTAGCAACTTACGCCAGCAGTTGCGACATGCGCAATTCTGCAAAGTGGTCTGTGACATGGCGCAGGCCACTTGTACTGAACAGCAGTTATGTCCACAGTTGTGCCATATACCCCCTGTGACATGGCACTAGGGGGGTTTACTGTAGCAGTTGCACCCTATTCCAGAAGGGCAACAACAAAGTCCCCAATGTCGGGATTCTACAAGAACCCCCCGGAGGAGAACCATCAACGTAAGTTACACCTGCATTTAGTTGGTGTAACTTACATACATCCTCCAAGGGTCCTGTAGAACCCAGTCCATGTGCCCTCCCCCCATGCACCCCCTGAAACCCACAGTAACTGCCCTGCAGGGCTGTCCACACCAACTGCCCCTGAAGTGTTTGGAAAGAGCCCTGCAGGGCTGCCCCACCCCCAGCCCCCCGAGTCCCACACTGTGAAACGCCCCACAGGGCTGCCCACACCAACATCCCCCAAATCCCTGCGTAAATAATGCCCCTCAGGACTGGTCACACCTACTGCCCCCCAAAGCATCCAGTAAGTGCCCCGCATTGCTGGCCACACCTCCTGTCCCCTGAATCCCCCATTGTGAAATGCCCTGCAGGGTGGCACTGTCATCCCTTACTCATACCCCAACCCGAGTGTAACCCGTAAATGTGGCAAATGCCCTGCATTGGTAGTCTAGGCCCCCCTTTCCCACCCAGCTATGCCAGCCCATAGCACCCCCAGCTGTCCCCAGCCAGCTGACTGGCACAGCCCTCTCTCACCACCACAGCCAGCCACTGACTGAGTCCAGTTGGGTGTGTACTGTAAAGATGTGCTCAGAGAAGTAATTTATGGTAGCGTATTTTCAATGCGTGCTCTTAGTGAACTCAGTTGATGGCTGGCCGTGGTGGTGAGAGGTGGGCAGTGCCAGTCACCAGCTGGGGATGAGTGGGGGGTGCTGGGTAGGCTGATATGGCTGAGTGAGGGGGTGGGGGCCACTAGAATACCAGGACAGGGTAATTGCCGCTTTTGTGGCTGGCGACTCAGGGGTCGTGGCACTGGTGGGGGGATGACAGCGCCACCCTGCAGGGCATGTTGCATCAGGGGATTTGGGTGGCTGAGGGTGTGGGAAGCCCTGCGGGGCTGTAAATACATAGGGATTTGGGAGGCAGTTGGTGTGGGTAGCCCTGCGGGGTGCCTATTGTGGCCAGCTGGGCATGCTAGGAATTTTCCAGCTGCGTTGCGGCTTGTGACATGCTCGCCAAGTGTGCCCACAGTTCAGAGTACCTGGCTGCATGTTGCAAGTCACAGGACTTAGCTGCAGAGACCCTGCCCTTCTAGAATAGGGCACAGGGTCACTGTCACAGTTGCGGTTGGTGCATGTTGCGTTTGGCGGTGACTTGTGCCACCCTTCTAGAATCAGGCTCTATGTACGCAGGCTAGAACAGTAAACATGCAATATCTCATTTTCAGTGGGGCTCCTGTTTTGCCCAGTTTTACAATGTATTTAACCAGGATAGGACAGAAACATAGAAACATAGAATTTGCTGGCAGATAAGGATTGCTTGCCCACCTAATCTGCCCATTTTCACTGCCTATGGTATCACTGCAGATCGTGCTTGATCTCTGGCCTATTCACCACCCCTTTCCTAAGATTACCTTATACCTATCCCATATGTTCTTGATCCCCACCACTGTTTCCACCCCCACTTCTGTTGGAAGACTGTTCCAGGAATCCACAACTCTTTCTGTGAAGAAGCACTTCCTCATATCTCTCCTGAATCAACCCCCCCAGCTTCTTTTCATGTCCCCTTGTCCTTGAGCACCTTCTTTCAGGAAAAATACTTCCCTCTTGTACCTTGTTTACTCCCATGAGGTATTTAAAGTTCTCTGTCATATCTCCCCTGTCTCTCAAGTATGTACATATTTACTATAGGTCCTCTAATCTCTCCATGTAAGGGTTCTGATGCAGACCCTGCACCACTTTAGTTGCCTTCCACTGGACACTTGCACTCTGTCTGTGTCCTTTCTGAGATGTGGTCTCCAGAACTGGACATAGTACTCTAGGTGGGGTCTTAGCAGTAATCTATACAGAGGTAACTTCACCTCCCTCTTTCACTTGGTGATATCCCTCCCTATGCTCCTCAGCATCCTACATACCCTCCCAACTGTGTTATTGCACTGCCTGGCCACCTTTAGATCATCTGATATAAATACTCCTTGGTCTTCTTCCTGCTTGGTGGTTGTTGGTACCACCTCCCCCATTTTGTACTCCATGCCTGGTTTTCTGTGCTCCAAGTACATTATTTTGCACGTTTTGCATTGAACCCAGCTGTCACACCCTTGACCACTCCTCATGTTTTCTCAGGTTGCTGCTCATCCTTTCCACCCCCCCCCAGGAGTGTCCACCCTGTTGCAAAGTTTGTTGTCATCCTAAAAGAGGCAGACCTTTCCTGCTAGCTCCTCTTATAAAGACATTAAAGAGGACCAGTCCAAGCACTTATCTTTGAGGCACCCCACTGGTCAACCTCCCTTCTTCTGAGTGAACTCTGTTTACTACCAATCTCTGCTGGTTATCCCTTAACCAATTTCTTACCCAGTTTATGACCTTTAAACTCACTCCTAAGCTACCCATATTACTTAGTTGTCTGCTGTGTGGAACAGTGAAGAATGCCTTGTAGAAATTTAGGTAAGATATGTCCACTGCTCCCCCCTGAGCTAGTTCCTTGGTCAACCAGTCAAAGAAATCTATCAGATTAATTTGATATGACTGTCCCCCTTGAGACTATGCTGCCTCATGTCTTGTAACTAACTGGAGTCAAGATATTTCATAATCCTTTCAGTTGAGAGACAATATCTCATTTTAATAGGCATCAACATTTTGAACATTGTCTTTTTATGTCTTCTTGTTATGATCAAAACACATGGAATTTGTTGTGTTCCATCTGAAAGGTGATTTCATAGTGTGACTACAAAAGCATGTTTTAGAGAAGATTTGAAAAATTACATCTGACATGTTCATAAGGTGGGGGTAACACAATGGCTATGTTGAAAATGTGTGGTCAAAATCTGCAGAAATGGCACTATCAGTAAATGTGGGAAAGAATCAAAATGGGTTCCTATAACACAGCTGTTTTATTCACGTTTTGCCCCAGATTCTCAACATAGTCTTTTTTCTGCCCCCCCCCCCCATGATCAAGACAGGTGTAATTTTTTAAATCCCATCCAAAAGATGATTTTATGGAATGACTGCAAAACATTTTTAGAGATGTTTTGAAAATACTTGGGCAGCTTTTAGCACAAGATCAGAATCAAATGTTTGAGCTGAACTCTTCTAATTTAATGACATCAATTAAATCGGATTTTGAAAGATGGAAGAAATTACCTTTATCATTGTTAGTCAGAATTAATATAGTGAAAATGAAAGTCTTCCCCAGGCTTTTCCATTTTTTAAACACCCTGAACTTTTTTCTATCTGTGCCTTGGTTAAAAAAAAAAAGGCACTCAATGATAACTAACTTCATACGGCTTAACAAACCTCCTAGAATAGTATATGACAAACTTACCCTTACCTAAAATCAAGGAGGTTTTAAGCTATCAAATGTTTTTCTATACTCCTTGGTAAGTCATGTAAAAAAAAACTCTAGGTGGCTGCCTTCAAACAATTCCTTAGATAGTTACTGTCCTATTCAGGTGGACATTGGAACAAATGTGTTACAACAAAATAGTATCTCTCAAAGCTATTTATTACCTGACATTTAAATCTCTTCCTAGCAAACTTAAAAATGCAATTCTTGGGACTTTGTTCAGAATGTTTGATCAGATATGCAATTTTGTCCAGATTTCTTTATCAAGGGAGTCTAATCAACCATTACTATATACTAGCAATTTTTAATTAAGAAATAAGCCACTGGATATAAAATAGTTTTCACAGTTAAAACATTGCTCATTGAATGACCTTTTAAAGGAAGGTAATGTAATGGCTCTTGATGAAATCAAATCGAAATTGTGTATAGGTAAAGGTAATTCCTATCAACTGTTTACCTTAAAACAGATCCTAACATCTCGTTTCAGAACTTCACCTTGGCTGGAAGATCATTGGCTGTTAATAGATAACATTATGATGATTATTAAAAAACCTCATGCTATTTCAAAATTATACTAATATTTCCTATCCAGAGTGTCTTTATCAATAACAATGATATCTAACTACTGGTCTGATGAGCAGATTCTCAAATTTGGACTGGTCAATAATCTGGAGAGACTTGCATAAATATATTTCAAATGACAAACTAAAACAACTTCAAATTAAAATCCTCCAGGATGCATATTACTTTCCATTAAAATTATTTAGATGTGGCCTATTATTTTCAAAGGCTTTTTTCAGATGTGTATAAGAGGAAGGTTCTCATTCCCATAGTTTTTGGGAATTTACTTTGGTGACTTCCTTTCGGTCTGAAATTAAGAAAAGAAATAAGCAGAAGACTTGGCTTGGTTAAATATTTTACTCCACAGATATGTCTGATTGGAAATTTGACTAGTAACCCTTACCCTGTTGAGAAACACAATATTTCAATGATTGCCTTAAAGGATACCTAAACAAAATTTTGACAACAAACTATTCAAAAATCTGACTCCGTAGGTGACTAAAGGAAAGGCTGCTATATTCATTAATGCTAAAACTACATTTACATAATTTACCTAAATGTGGTTCCACAGCATTTGAAAATTATAAAATCAGCCTTTCAATTTAAAAAAAAAACTGTCGTACCTGCTTCCTAAAATGGCCGCCAAATGCATTATGTGATGACATCATTGGAGCCAAAGTCAGAGAGATATATGGCTCTCAATAGTGCTAACTAGTTCTTTTTTTCCTTTGTATAGAATTGTTTCACCCAAATGGTCAAAACCATGTGCATTATTTGTATAATGCACATGTTAGGCTATGATTTTGTTTACTTTAACATGCTGAAAATGTGTTTTAATCCAACCGACTTTCTCTGTGACAAACCACAGTGCAGTACAAATCTTGAATAACCTGGTAGTCTAGTGGTTATGGTGGATCCAGAATGCTAGAATGGGGGTGCTGGGGTGGTGTGCATTCTTAATATGCATATTGTAACATTTTTATTAAACCTTTATATTTTCTGCTATTATTATTTTCTAGTACATTTTGACAGAACCTACACTTGTAATCCATAGTTTGAATTTACACATTTGTACAATCAATAAATCAGACTTCTTCAACAAAGTGAAATGCAACAGCAAGCAAGTACATTACTATGTGTGTGCGTGTGTGTGGGGGGGGGTTGCAGCCACACCCTTCACCACCCCCTAGAGTCACCACTTTTTTGTAGCAAGTTTCTTGTGCAGTCCAATGTTTGAGTTCATACTTACTCTAAACTCAAATATATGCTTGTCTTGTCTTCTTTTTCAATGGGAAATAATAATAATAAGAATCGGCATTTATATAGTGGTTTTCATACACATTGTATCCCAAAGTGCTTTACAAGCAATACTAGACTGGTAGTGAAGTGACTGATCATGTAGTGGCAGCCATTTCATACATTAATGACCACACACAGCCTTGGACAACTGCATGTACTGGTTTTATGGGAAGGGGAATGTTGGCCAGGACAACAGGGGCAGGTAGTGCACAAGGTGCTGGCAGACCGACATCTTATTTCCCACAGTAATCTGCTCATATTTCTCTCCTTCTGTCTTCCCCCTTCCCTGAATATAGCAGTACCTTGAGAGAGTGGCCTTCTCAGTCCCCCTCTGGTAGTCATTCTTCACTATTTCTCCTCACACTGAAAACTGGTGAGCTTATAACCCTTCTGCATCATGAATGCAAATAGTACAGTCCCTGTTTTATTTTGACATATTAAAAATAAACATATTTTTCCAGTAAGTCAGGCTCATAGCAGCAGGGAACAAGGAGAATGATGGGCTTTCCTATCCTTAAAAGATCTAGGCTACCTTTGATTAGGCACTATTAAATGATGGGTGTGCACATCATTATGCACGTCATTTGATAGTGCCCAATCATAGGTGGCTTAGATCTTATATGGGTAGGAAAGCCTATTTTTCCAATTGTGCCATGCTGCTATCAGCCTGGCTTACCAGAAGATCATGTTTATTAATATGTAAATATAACATGGGAGACTGCACTAACCACATTCATGATGCAGAAGGGTAGTGAACGCACCAGTTTTTGGTGTGGGGAGCAGGTGGGAAGAATGAATGCCAGAGAGGTACTGAAGAGGCCATTCCAGCAGGGTGCAGCTATATTCAGGTTAGTTGAAGACATGAAGGAGGACGAAGAGCAGATCACTGTGAGATCTGAAATGTGGGGTTGCCAGCATCGTGATCACTACCTGACTGTTGATGAGAGTAGCCATTGATGACAAATACTCAGAGTGGCAGGGCTGCACCTAAACTGTTACTTGAATCCAGTGTAGGGAGATTACCCTCAGGTGGGGGGAGGTGTTGACATTTGTTAGGACAATATTGAAGGAGTTGTGTATAGCTCATTCAGGATTTGGAAGGGTGGTAGCCAGCCAACTCGCATTGTAGAGTAGAGCACAGAAAAGTACTGGAGAAGAATTTCTGGGAACTGTCCTACGGGGTGCTGCAGATCACAGGTAAAGGAGTAGACTGACACTGGAAGTCAGGTGGATTCTCTCAAGGTATTAGTATGCCTCTTGTGCTAGTAATATTGTTATCCATTGTAAGTGCAGCCTTATGAGGTCATGAACAGCAGTTTGTCTGGTGGTTCATGATGCTTATTGCTTGGCCCTCCAGGAAGACCTAGTTGTTAGTTAATGAGGTAGGAGAAAGCACAATAGGGAACTGTACATACTACCATCACTGTGCAGAAGGGTGGTGATCCACTCAATATTTACTGTGGAAGCAGAAGTCAAACATTGAGAATGTGGATGGGAAAGTGATTTGGGAGGCATTTTTTAACAGTGCCAGCTGGTGATGCGTATCAGTATAGGTGTGCACAACTCTCTGAGGTACAAGATTACAATCTGAGGTGTGATAATTCTCTTCATGAGACTGCAAGCTCATATGCGGCCCCAGGCAGTACTAATGACAGGGTAAGGATGGTGGGGTGTTCAACAGAAGGCAGGCTAGGTGCAGGGGTGCGCATGGAAAAAAAAGCCTTATCTGTGGATTAACAAGAGAGCATGAGCTTTGGAACTGAAGAAGATCGGTACTTTGCTGTGTGATCCTAAGCTAGTCACTAAACTTCCTTGTGCTCCCAGGCCACACCTGTAAACAAGCTTTCAGGTTAGTGTGTCTCTCCTGGTTAACAAAAAACAAAATTTAGTATGTCATATAACCACTAGATCATCAGGTATTTGAAGTGTTGTACTGTAATGCAGTTTATGAAAGAAAAAGTCAGCTGGATTACAAAACATTTTCTGCAAATTAAAGTAAACAAAATGAACAAAATCATAGCCTAACATGTGTACTGATCAAAATAATCCATGAGGTAATACATGGTGTTGATCATTCTGGTACAACAATTCAAAATAAAGAGGGAAAGAAGAACTAGTTAGCACTAGAGAAATATATGTGGATCTCTGTCTCTGGCTCTGATGATGTCATCATGACTCACCATTTCACACACTTGGCAGACATCTTAGGGAGAAACCAAGGCTATTTTTTGAAAGTGAAAGGTTGATGTTTACATTTTTCAAAAACTATGAAACCGCATTTATGTTATTTACATTAATGCAGTTTTAGCATAAATGTAAACATCAGCCTTTACTTTACCTTGCAATGAAGCCAGATTTTGGAGTTTGCAGTTTTAAAAAACTGCTTGTTTAAGGTACCCTTTAATGTTTAAAAAAGTAATTTTAAATCACTGGAAAGATCACCAAATCCATTCCCTGTTGAAATGGAGAAGTGCAATACTCCTTAACTTAAGATCTGAAAGATTGCTATCTAGTATGGACCACAATCTAGAGGCTTTGCCTTTAAAAGGGGGTAAACTGTTTTATCTGATTGTCAATTTCCAACAATTCTAGCTACTTGAATTTAGTATTGATATGTAATAGCTTTTGTACAGTATATGAGTATGAGTATTACACTTTCTATTGTTATTCAAATCTAGGCTGATTCTTTTATATTTATAATATTTTGGGGTCTCAGTAGAAATGTTATTCTTTATTAGTAAACAGCTGTTTTTTGGGGGTGAGTAGGGGGTTGAGGGATGGGATTCAGGCATTACTACTGTATGTTATGTTGTATTCATGAGTGGAACAGCTATATTATCATATCATTAAGCACATTGTATATCTTTTTTGTGCTCCATTATGTTACTTTTCTATTTTATTGTTTTATATGTAAAATTTTAATAAAGATTTTAAAATTAAAAAAAGGGGTGATTTGAAAAAATGACACCTGTTGTGTTCATGAGATGGAGTACCAAAAGGGGTATGTTGAATATTTTGGGCCAAAATCTGCACAAATGACAAAGTTATTAGTATATATTTCTGAAAACCTTATTCTTTTCTGACATATTGACCCCAAATTTTCAAAACAGACATTTTATGGCCCCACCTTATGCTCAAGACAGGTCTGGAAGGGGGAATGGAATCAGTCTGCCAAAGCCTTTTTCATCCACCACGGCACTTTCCATTAGACTGTATATGGCAATCTCTATACAACCTTATGAACTTATGCAGCATGATTATTGTATCCGGTAATGATGGTGCTCATTACTGACTGTATGTTTCTCTCATCTTTATTACTTACTTGTATTTTGTGTTAGTTCTCTTGTCACCAACAAGATGTGTCCTTACCTGATGTAATCATGCCAGACTGTATTTTACTGTATGATGATTCCCTTATTGTTTGTAAACTCCCGGGTCACGCCTGAAAATAGTCACTTTGTGGCTATGGCACCCATCCGGTAAACAAAAACTAAATAATCAAATACTCTCATTTCAGGGAAGTGAATATGATTTTTGCTGATTTTATTACTGTTGTTGTTTCTTTTCCAGTATAGTTTAGATTTAGATTGGTACCAGGTTGCTTTTCTGGCTTCATTTGGAAAGGTACCTGTTTGGGGGAGTTTGTGGTGCAACTGAAAGTTTCTAGTTTTTTTTTTTTTTGCTGGTGTAGTTGATTGTCTCTGGAGGGCAGGAGGTAATTGAAATTGAGGTGTAGTGGCTCTGTGATTTTGGGGCTGGTCAAATAAAATGAAATCAAAATAATGTGATTCTAGAACTCTTACTGGGGTATGTTGTCCATAACTCTGGTAATCTGAGGCAGATTACTGTGGTATCAAGGAACTTTGACTCTGGGGACTTGAGGCTAAGTAAGTAGAATCAAGGTCAAGGGAATCTAGTACTAAGAGAAGGGAAATCTGGGTATTTGAAGCTGACTAGGTAATACAGTAATGGTGACACTTATGCCATTGTAATAATAAAGAGGGCTAGGGCAGCATCACAGAGGGAAAATGGAGCAGGACAGGGATGGACATACTAGAGGGGGGTATGGCAACTTGGGGGGTGGTTGGGGACAACAGAAAGGTAGGTGGGCTGGGGGCAGCTGGACACCTGGAGGGTCAACACAGGTAGAATAGCTGTGGGAAGGGATGGGGGTCACAGAGGAGAGAAGAGAGAATGGATGGGGAAAATAATTGGGGAAGTTGGTGGAAATGACAGGAAAGGGTGAGGCACCAGGGGGAGAGACAATAGCAGCATAAGGGAAGGGGGACATTGGTGGCAGGAGGGGAATAATGGATACTGAAGAGGGAGGATTGTGGGGTATAATAACTGTAGAGCAGCCATATTCATGGGCACCATGTAGAGGCTGGGCAAGTGCCCAGTTGTCAAAGGCTGGGGAGGCTGAAGGATGAGATTTTAAGGTTAAAGAGGGAAATGTCTAGGACAGAAAGAGAAGAGGAAATGGGAAGTACAGACTGTAACTAGGTAAACAGAAGAGGGGACAGGGGTAGGGACTGGAGATGGAGATGGAGATGGAGAGAACAATCCACACTGGGGACAAAGGGGGGAGATACAAGTACAGGCGATAGAGGGACAAAAAGAATGGGGCCAGAGTTACTGCACATAGGCATACAATAGGCTCAAACAGATACTGGCAATTGATGGGAATGATGGATGGGGGAGAAGGTGCTGTGGAAGAACAGTCCAGGGTAATAAAGAGAAATGGGACAGAGAGGGGGGTAAGAAGGGAAAAGAAAATAATGTGCGTCAAGATAGAATGAGCACAGGAGGGAGCACTGACAAGGGTAGTACAACAGGGACAAAAGGAGGGGAATAGTGTGCAGGAGGAAGATCGAGGTAGGACAGGGAGGGAAAGGGAAGATGGGAGGGGTGGCAGGGGAGAAAGGGGTGGGATCTTAGTGTTAGGGGACTCAATACTGAGAGGGGTTAGGTGGGGTAGCAAGGGAGAGAGGCATAGTCAGGTCTGGGTGGAAGCCATGCCAGGAATGAAGGCGGAAAGCGTGGGACAATCAGTACTAAAATATGCCAGAAAGGGCAGGGAAAAAACACATCTAATTCTGCACCTTGGTATGAATGACCTGGCTGATGGGACGGTAGATGAGGTTAAAAGGAGGTTTGAGGATTTAGGTTCAGTTTACAAGGATCAGTTACCTTCTCTGAGGTACTTCCAGTCCCAAGGGCAAGTATGTCAAGGAAACGAGGATTCAGTAGTTTAATGAATGTCTGGTAATCTGGTGTCAGGAAAAAGGGTATGGGCTGGTAAGAGGGTGCAGCATGACCTGGGAGGGCAGCAGTCTATTTGCTAAAGACAGACCACACTTAAATGAAGAGGGGAAGAAAGCACTGAAGAAAATGTTTGGGGAGTATACTGAGGAGAATTTAAACAGGCAGGAGGTGGCAGAAGGGATCAAGGTGATCAAAGGCCTAAGGATGGGAAACTGTATGGGATTACGCCCCATGACAGTGAGATAAGGTGAGAAGCAAACAACACAGGCAGGGCCATAGAGGGAGAGGAAGAAGGAGGAGGGAAGAAGGAGGAGGGAAGAATGAAAGGGGATGGATGGTGGTATCTTTAAATGCTAGAAGCCTGGGGAATAAAAATTCAGAACTATAGGGTCTCATGGCCGAGGGAGGGGTGGACACGGCAGCCATAATGGAGACATGGGCCACCCTAAACCATGGCTGGGATCTGGTGATTCCAGGTTACAGACTATTCCGTAAGCTACAGTTAAGGGTAAAGGGGGGTAGCACTCTACGTGAGGGAGGGAGGGGCTAAAGTGTGTTAAGGAAGATGGGGAGGAGGGTGATACAGAGGCTCTATGGATGCAAATCCAAGATCCAAAATATAGGACACTACGGTTGGGGGTGGTGTACAGCCCACCCTCTCAATCAGAAAAGATGGATAGATATTGTATTGGTGGAACAGATCCGGAAGAGCCATGAGAAGGGTGAGGTGGTGATAGTAGGTGACTTCAATCTGCTGGGAATAGAGTGGGGGACACCTGCTGTCACAAACGCATTAGCAGGTCAGGCCCTCTGCTCCAACAGTGCCAACCTCCAAGCACAATAGTGTGAACAGGTAACAGACAGGGTAACACTCCTGTCTGCTTTTGGGTCCGAATCACATTTAGTCTCAAGTTCTGGGGGGATTCAAACTATGAACCTTATACTAGCATGCCCAATGTACAGGCTCAGATATGTACCCTCTTTGGGGATTGAGGTACAATCTTACACCAGGGACACCCATCAAGGCTTCCAAAATGAACACTTAAAACTCTCTAAGATATCTTAGGTATATCCTTACCTTTTCCCAGTTTAGTAACACCATGAAGCTGTTGAACAATTGTCAGACTTAAGGATCTATTTGTCACATGCAAAAAAAGAACTGGCAGACACCTAGGCAGTCTTTCAAATAAAAGATTGTTTACTAAAAGATGATAAAAATATGAAAAATGTAAACACAGAACACTATATCAAAGAGCATCACAATCACATAAAAAAAAACCAAGGAAAACTGCAGAACAAACTCCTACCAATAAACAGATCATTTCTATCTAATGTATTGTTACCTCTGTAAGTGCAGTTAAATTAGAGATCATGTTTCAAAAGATATGACATTCATGTGAGACACAAATACCGGTTTAAACTATGTCTTCACACCCCTTCTGTGAGTCATCTAGCTCTTCCTTTTAGAATATACAATTACAAAAAATGATTTCCTGTCAGGAGATATTTTAAATAATGTGACTTCAGAAGGAAAAATACTTTTCCTAAATTATGACAGTCTTTAATCAAGCTTTTCCTTTGAAGTGGTGGTTGGTTCCTGCTTTCACAAGGAACATCAGAGGTTTTTACAACTCTGCAGTCCATCACCCAGGTGCGATATATAGCCAAAAGGAATCAGCTAAATGATGTCCTGTCCTGTAATAAACTGTATATTTAGCTTCCCAACTTCAAAGCAGCAACACGTCATAAAAAAGGCCATACAATGTAATTTCTCAAGGAAGTTAATTACATTACAGAGACCTCCTGGTCAGTTACATATTTTACAGCTTCACTGAAACCTGGGGGGGGGCACTCATGGAAGCACATCTGTCTTATGTGAGACAATCACATACTATATTTTTATTTTACAAATGTCATATAACAATCATAACCAGCTAGCCAAGCATCACATCTGCCACCAAGTGTAGAAGGGAACAGATAACGCTGCACACCTTCCAGAAAAATTTCCTGATGCAGTTGGTCAGCGAGCCAAATAGGGAAGGGAATATCCTAGACCTCGTACTGCCTAACAGGGTGTGGCTGAGGGATCTGAGGATGGAGGAACCACTGGCAGGGAGTGACCACTGGAAAGTATGGTTCCAGTTGCAGCTGGGCAGGAAGACTGGGGCATCTGTCACAAAGATGCTAGACTTTAGAAAGGCTGACTTCAAAAAGATAGGTGTAAGGGTTCCTGGACAGAATTCGGCCTAATATGGACACGAATCAGAGATGGGAACTCATTAAGTTAGGGATAGTGAAGGGATAATAAATTCCTGCAGCAAGGCCCAAAGTAAAAAGGTTAGGGCAAAGAAACCTAGCTGGATGAGCAAGGGTGTCATAGGCAGAGTGAGGAGGAAAAGAGTCACCTATAGGAAATTCAGGTGAACGGGGGGGGGAACAGGGAGAAGTACCTGAAGGAAGCAAAGGAGGTGACCAGGGAAGTAAGGGCAGCAAAGGCATCAAGGGAGCTCAGTCTGTCAACAGAAAATAAAGAGGGGGAAGAGACTTTTTCAGGTACATCAGGGAGAAAAGGGGTTGTAAGGACCAAATAGTAAGGATTAAGGAAGGGAAATGGGTGGAAAAAGGAGACAAAAAGGCAAACACACTTAACAACTACTTCTGCTTGGGACACCTAAGGTTGGGGGGAGGATAGGATTAGAGGAGGAAGGGGTGATAGATGGGGAAATCACAGACGGTAGAGTGCTGGAGGGGTTAAGGGCACAGAGGGTGGACAATGCACAGGGACCAGATGGCATACACCCCAGGGTACTGAAGGAGTTGACAGAGGTCCTGGCAGGCCCATTGGCAGACATATTTAATGCCTCTCTGGACTCTGCATGTGTACCTCAGTATTGGAGGCTGGCTTACGTGGTTCCACTTCATAAGATTGGTCCCAAAGATGAACCAGGGAACTATAGACCAGTGAGTCTCATGTCCATAATGGGGAAACTGATGGAAACAAACCTGAAGCACAGGGCGGTGACCCTGCTGGAGGTCAGTGGGGTGCAGGACTGTTAGCAGTATGGCTTTGTCAAGGGCAGATCCTGCCAGACCAACCTAGTGAACTAC
The DNA here is from genome assembly GCA_016271365.2 of Neoceratodus forsteri. Taxonomy (NCBI): domain Eukaryota; kingdom Metazoa; phylum Chordata; order Ceratodontiformes; family Ceratodontidae; genus Neoceratodus; species Neoceratodus forsteri. Next base: position 818,402,235 of record CM057450.1, on the reverse strand, counting down.
TATGACTGAGTGACTAGGGAAATGGACAAAGGGCATGCGGTGGATGTCCTGTACCTGGACTTCAGTAAGGCATGTGACTCAGTGTCACATGGGAGACTAGCATGTAAGCTAAGGAGCACAGGGGCAGAGGTAAAATTGGTGGGATGGGTGGAGAACTGGCTGCAGGGATGGCAGCTGAGGGTGGTGATGGGAGGTGAATTATAATCCCCAAGGGCAGTGATGAGTGGGTTCCCACAGGGGTCAATGCTGGGGCTGGTGTTATTTGGGGTACTTATTGCAGACATCTTGGTATGGATAAATAGCAAGATCATTCTATTTGCAGAGGACTCCAAGATGGGAGCAGTGGTGGATGACCAAAGGGAATGGTAGGGATTGCAGGAAGATCTAATAAGGCTGGAGACATGGTCTGACTCCTGTCAACTTGGTTTCAACATAAGAAATGCAAGGTGCTGCACTTCAGGGAAAAGAATCCAAAGGGGAACTACCATGGGGGTGCAGCTAGCTGTGACTGAGGAGGAGAATGATATGGGTGTGCTCATTACTAGAGCAATGAACAACTTAGCACAGTGTAGGAAAGAAGTAGCAGTGGCCAACAAGAATAATAATAATAATAATAATAATAATAATAATAATAATATAATTATAATAATAATACGTTTTATTTCTAAAGCGCCTTTCAAATTTCAAGGCGCTGTACAAACATTATAAAATACAAATAAAACACAGATAAAAACTTCAATCTCAGAATGATACATCACAATCGATGATCTAAAATGGCAGACTGATACAAGTAAGTTTTTAAATCCCTCTTAAACTCCTCCATGGAGGTGCACAACCACAACCGACAGGGTAGAGAATTCCAAAGAGTGGGAGCAGCATAAGAGAAAGCTCTACAACCAGATGAATTTAGGCTCACTCTTGGAATCTCTAGCAACTCCATGTCAGCCGAGCGGAGTACTCGGCCCGGGCAGTAAGAAACCAGGAGATCTTTCAGATAAGCTGGACCCTGATCATGTAGGGCTTTAAAAGTCAATAAACAGACTTTGAAGGTGATCCGCCACCTAACAGAAGCCAGTGCAGATTGTGCAGCACCGGGGAGATGTGGCAAGACCTGCTTGTCCCAGTCAAAACCCGTGCTGCTGCATTCTGCACTAGCTGGAGGCGGTGAATTTCAACCTCAGAAAGCCCAAAATACAGGGTGTTGCAGTAGTCCAAGCGTGAGGACACAAAGGCATGGACCAACGTTGGTAACGAGTCAGACAGAATAAGGTATTTCACTCTAGCAATATTCCTAAGGTGGTAAAAGGAAGTCTTGACGACCGCTGACACTTGTGACTGTAGTGTCAGCCTAAAGAAACACATGGGGGTCAGCAAAATATGGCTGTGTAATTATCTTTATTGCGACATACAACCCACAAAAAGGGACGCCAGTGCTGCGTGTACAGAACACCAAGGTGTAAACAATTCTGAACATTCTGAAGAAGACGCGTGAGTCGATACGTAGACGTGAGTGGGACGTCCATGTGACGCGGTCACGTGGTGACGTTGCTTTGCCTGACTCTTCCGGGTTCTCCGTTGCAGCGTTTGGCGATTTCAGCCGTTTTTGAATGTGGATTTCTTTCCATTCAGTATTTTACATCAATTGGTATGTGACATGCGATACTTTTACTTTGTATTGTTTACACCTTGGTGTTCTGTACACGCAGCACTGGCGTCCCTTTTTGTGAGTTGTATGTCGCAATAAAGATAATTGCACGGCCATATTTTGCTGCCCCCCATGTGTTTCTTTGGACAGTTTTGGTGTTTATAACTCCAGGGGTATTGTGCATTACTCTGTTTTTTTGAGCCTCCACGGCCTTTGAGATACCTTCATAGCCTCATTATTATTTTTTAAGTTTTTCAACGTGTAGTGTCAGCCTGTCATCTAAGATAACCCCTAGGTTACGCACCCGTTCAGAGGTTGGGAGTGATACACCCCCAAGAAAAATTCCTGAGGGTGCACCAACAGGCGACCTCTCTGTCCGACAACCCGGATCCACAACCAAAACCTCAGTCTTTTCTGAGTTCAACTTCAGCCAACTAGAATCCATCCAATCCTGGATTTCTTTCAGGCAGTTGTTAAACACCGAGAGAGCTCCATCCTGGTCAGGGCCAAAAGACAGGTATAGCTGGGTATCATCAGCATTGCAATAAAACCTCAGCTTATACCACCTTATAATGTCTCTGAGGGGCAGCATATACACCGCAAATAACATGGGAAATAGCACAGAACCCTGAGGTACCCCACACAACAAAGGAATTGGGCCAGAGGAAAAAATCCCAGACACAACTCTTTGTGATCTCCCAGTGAGGAATGAGGTGAACCATTCAAGGACGGTTCCCAATATTCCACAGATCTGCCTCAGGCGTGCTAACAACACCACGTGATCCACAGTGTCAAAAGCTGAAGAGAGATCAAGAAGAACTAGAATATAACGTCTCTTCTGGTCTCTGGCCCTCAAGAGATCATTAAGCACCTGAACCAGTGCAGTCTCAGTGCTATGTCTTTTATGAAAACCGGATTGGAAGGGTTCGTATATGTCATGGATGGTTAAATGGTTCTCCAATTGGACTGCCACTACTTTCTCAATCATCTTCCCAATGAAGGGTAAGTTAGAGATGGGTCTGTAGTTTGCAAAACAATCTGGGTCCAAGGTAGCTTTCTTCAAGAGTGGTGTTACCACCGCTTCTTTCAGGGAGCTAGGAAACTCACCTGAGTCCAGGGAGCACCAGACTATTTGCACAAGGATTGGACCGATGATGTCACAACAACCCAATATTAGGGAAGTTGGTCCAGGATCCAAACTACAGCTCGTAGGGTGCATACCATGGATAATCCTCATGATATCCATGAAATCAGGTCTGCTGAAGGAACACCACGAAAACTGAGGCACTGTGAACTCACGCTGTTCAACCACATCCCCTTAGAGGCCGCAGGATGCAGATTCGCCTGATATCGCCACCTTATTAGCAAGAAGCGCAGCTAGCTCCTCGCACTCTAATTGTGAAAAAGCTCTCCGAACTTGTAGACAAGCTGGGTTGCACAGCCTGTCCACAGTTCAAAACAGCTGAGCCGGTCAGTTCCTAGCAGCAGCAATCTCCCTGGACAGGAATTCTGCCTTCTTATGGGAGATTGCAGATTGATAGACAGAGTAGTGGTCCATCAATTTAAGGCGGTCAGTATCACTGGTGGATCTGCGCCAACAGCATTCTAATCTTCGCCCCTGTCTCTGCATCTCCCTCAACATCCCGTCGAACCAGGGTGCCTTGGGACAAAGAGAGAGGGGGCGTACATGAACAGGAGCAATAGTATCCAGAGCCGAAGTAACCGCCCTATTATAGGCTGTCACCAAGGTCTCTGGACTACTGCTTGCCAACGCGGGGGACGAGAGGTCAAGAACCGCCGCAAGGCATTGGGGAGAAATATCCTGTAAAGGGTGGTATCTCTCCATCTCCACAGGGGTAGATCTTCTCAGGGGGGTAATAAAATTGAACCCCACAGTGCAGTGGTCTGACCATACTACTGGTTCCACCCCCAAGTCAGTAATATCAATCCCTAGGAGAAAGACTAAGTCCAGGAATGTCTAGATTTATGGGTAGCAGTGGAAACCACCTGTGTAAAGCCCAAAGAAATCATTAACTGGAGGAAGTGATTACCAAATTGTGAGAGTTCATCATTGACCCAGGCGTTAAAGTCGCCCAGAACCATCAATCTGGGCAACTCCAACAACATGTCAACGATGAAGTCTGCCACTTCCTATAAGAACCGTTTCCCATCACCTGGTGGACGGTAGATGAGTGTGATTCAAACACCAACACCCACTACCACTGTACACTCAAAGGACTCAGTCTCCCCCACAGCTACACTCGTGAGGTCCAATTCCATCTTAAAACAGACTGCAACCCCCCCCCACCCCTGCGGTCCAATCTCGGGTGGTGTATCACCGAGTACCCGGCCGGAGTCATGGCTTCCAAGGTGGGGCCTGGGTTTTCATCCAGCCAGGTCTTCGTGATGTGTCAAGTCCACCAAACCAACAAGATCAGCAATAATGCCGGTCTTGTTTCTGATGGACCTAGCATTGCATAACACCGCCTGGGTTGAACGAACCTTGGAGCTGTCAAGCCCATCTGCCTACCAAATTCTGTAGTGCCCTTGGGTATGGACACCAGACAGGGAAACCATGGTCTGATTCCATTTCACCCCAGGGCACCTTCTAGGTCTCACTACCGGATACGGTCTTCGTCCATCCTCCCTGGTTCACAACCCTGCCCTCCTCTCTCCTTCGAGCAACTCCCAATGCTCTACAATGCTGGTATGTATCAAATGGAGAGGGAGGATAAATAGGGTGGAGGGGAAGCAAGGAGGATGAATAGCGCATCACCATGGGGATTGTAAATACAGCCGTAATAATACAACTAAACCAAAACAATAATATAAAATGAAAACTTAAGCTAAATAAACCCCAAAATAAATATAATTAAACATAAATCCTAAACACAAACCAAAATTTTAAAAGCAACTCAAATAATTCAAACATGAAAATACAAAACACATCCCCCCCCCAGTTCTCTTACAACCAGGGATAGAGGAAAACAATAAAATAAACTAATAAGAGGTTCACACTTAGCCAATAAAAATCACACAGTATCTAATCTGCACAGTCTCTTAAAAAGACAGAAGAAAGCTCACGGCTAGGTGGAAAGGATAATAGTCAGGTATTTAAGTTATTCCCAGAAACAGCACAACAAAATATCCCCTGCACAACCTCTCACGAAGGCAGGTTTAAACTAAAATAGTAAAAAGCAGATTAACCAGGCACTCTCACTACCCGGAAAATTTGAAGTAGAAGGCTCGAATCAAACTACCTCTCACATAGAAGATAGAGCCCTAAGTAATATTAACAAAATAAAATACATTTTCACTGTTTCTAAAAATAAATCACAGTCTGACCGTAACCAATATCCAAAACTTTATCCGGGCGAATCTTCTTATGGGTCTTCAAGAGACTCTCAAATATGCAAAGACCAAGTTCATCAATCACCAAGAACGCTAGCAGGGGTCCAAAAGATCTGACCCAGGAGAACCACCGCCAGGAATACTCTCCTGCTGTAGCTTCAGTCCTCAATAAGAAATGGCCCACCAGCCGATTTCTCGAAGACCTTGAAGCCCCAGGCTAAGCCAAACAGCTCCCCACTGGCAGAACCCTGACTCCTACCCAAAGAGAGAGCTGGCTGTGGACCAACCCGGAACAGAACAGACCACCTACTTCCACACCAACAAACAATCAGCAGTTAACTCCAGACGCCCAGGCTAGATCCAACATTACAGTCTCTGCAGCCCCAGGATGATCAAAAGGGCCTCCAGCTTCTCGGCCAACCAGATAACGAACCAATAGCAGCAAGAAGTAAGAGCAATTCCCAATAGCCAAAAAATAACAGACGGCATCTTCAGAGTACTTCCTCTGCGAAGATCACCAACAACCCCGGACTTCGTCTGAAAGAAAAAGCTCCTCTTCTGGCGTCCGTCCCAGACAGAGTCCAAAAAGTTAAACAGACAGGAGACAATCCCAGTACCTTCCCATAAAAGGAACTCCGTTCAAAACCGTAGAGCTTATAGAACGGCACTCAGACCATGGACTCAGCATTGACAACGTCTCGCAAAGTGTTCCAACTGTCCTGAATTCAGTGTTAGAACAAAAACAGGATAATAAGATAAGAATAGAATAAAATATATAAAAGCGAAAAACACTTGTGATGCACACATTCTGAGAAGGAACTCAACAGCAGACGGCAAAGGCAGATGGCAACCGCACGTACACGCACTCACACTCGCGCGATCGCGAGAAGCTTGGTTTTATTGCAAGAAGTATCTCTAGGAGAAGGGAGGTGATTCTGCCATTATACAGATTGCTGGTCAGATCCCACCTGGAGTACTGCCTTCAGTTTTAGCACCCTTACCAAAAGAGGGATATTAGATTGCTGGAAGGGGTGCAATGCAGAGCAGCAAAGATGATCATGGGTGTGGGGGAGTTACCATATTAGATTAGACTGAGGGAGTTGAACATGTACTCTCTGGATGAGAGAAGGGATGGAGTGATATGATTGAGACCTTTAAGTACATGAGAGGAATAAACAGGACATGTATGGAGGGACTGATCAAGAGGAGGGTGGGGAGAGACACTCAGGGTTATGACATGAGCTTGGAGGGTGGAAGGTTTAGGAGGGAGATGAGGAGGCATTTCTTTACCAAAAGGGTGGTAGCAGAGTGGAATGCAATACCGGCAGAGGTGGTGGCATGTAAAATAGTGGGATGCTTCAAGAGGGGCTGGTATAGGGCAAAAGTATGGGTCATGGGAGGGGGTAGGGTGGGAGGAAGCTAGGCAGTAGGGATGCTAGCTACAAAATCGAGCAGACTTGATAGACCAAATGACCTTTTTCTGCTGGCAGTTTCATATGTTCATATGTATGTTAGTAATTATATAAATCCTGTCCAAAAGGTAATTTTGAGGTATACCTGCAAAAACATGTTTTGAAGGGGATTTGAAAATTACATGCGCCATTTTCATAAGGTGGGATAACAAAATGGCTATGTTAATAATTTGGGGCCACAACCTGCACAAACAACAAAGTCATGACTTAACAGTGGAAAAAATTCAGTGTTCTCAAACCTTTGTTGTTTTTTGACATTTCTGACCACAAATTTTCAACAGTCTTTTTATGACTCTAATTTATGGTCAAGACAGGTGGAATTTTTTAAATCTCATCTGAAAGGTGATTTCACGATGCAGCTGCGAAAATATGTTTTGGAAAGAATTTGAAAATGTTCACCTGTCATGTCAATGAGGTGGCAAAAAGGTTATGCTGAAAACTTAGGGCCAAATTCTATAGAAATCAGTCATGCATACGTGTTGAAAAAATCTACATTTCTTCATAACTTTGATTATTTTCTTTTTGTTTTGTTTACATTTGCACCTCAGATTTTAAAAATTGCCTTTTTGGAACACCACCATATGGTTAAAACATGTGAATGTTTTCAAATCCAGCTGAAACATGATTTCACAGAATGAGTGGGAAAATATTTTGGGAAATTTGAAAAAGAAATCACTTACCTGATTAATGAAGTGGGCTAAAAAAAGGATGTCTTGAATATTTGGGTCAAAAATATTAAAAGTCACAAAATTATGAATAAACAATGAAAATGTATTGAAAAGCCATAAATCAAACTTAGCTCATTTTCAGTCACTTTGCAGTTTACCTTGGAAGCAGCAGGATGTTTGGGAGGCAGCACTTGACCCATTGGATAGGTAAGTGAGGGGGTATGGGGATGGAGCAGCAGGTGCTGAGGGGTGGCAGATGAAAGACTGGGAGTATAGGGGTGCACATAACTCATCTAGGGATCATTTTGGTGATAACTGTACAAAAAAGACTAGTGGGTCATGTGGGAAGGGGATGCTGTTGTTTGGTGACAATAGGGGTGGGCACTCTGGTGTCACATCCTGTTCGAGAGGAGGACAGTGCAAAAATAGCTACCCAGAGTAGGTTTTTTTTCACAATCTTTCTCAGTGATACTGAGATACAGAGGGAGGGAGGCTACTGTGTACAGATCTGCTCCATAGCATGAGTTAAGTGGATATCTAGATTGCAAAGAAGTGAAAACTACACACTGAGAGACAAAGAGTGAAACTAATGTTCCTATGAGCCCTGATGACGTTGCACTTTTTTTGGGGGGGGGGGGAGTTTTTTAACCAGCTGTCTCATGTTAATGAGATGCTCCTATGAGCCCAATTGCAGCCTTTCAGAGGAGAGTTAAGCTGCGCATTCTCAAGATGGATGTCATTTGCTTTTTTCCAGCTCTCATGCACTGTCCTCCTGCTCTTGTGCACTGTCCTCCTTGCAGTCAATATAAAGTTAGCAATGCTTACACACAGCTCCAAAAAGCAATTATAAGGCATGCTCTCACTCATTGCCAGCCATAAAAAACTCTGGCCACAGCAGATAGGGCTGCAGGTGAGGAATTTGATGTAAAATATTGAAAATTATCAAAGTTACAAGCCTGCATTAGCAAAATGTAATGTAGGCTCATATATTTGTTATTTTTGTAATATTTGTATGCCAAATTTTCAACATAGTATTGTTATGACCCTGCCTCATGTAGAAGGGCAGAGCAAATGTTCATCTCCCATCTGAAAGGTGATGTGTTTGTTCTTGTTCACCTTGTATTACCAAAATCTGTTTTTCTGCTGGTGTGGTATTGCTCGGGATGGCTATTTGGAGAGGGAAGTGCATAGGTACAGCTTCTCAGAGGGTTGTACCCTGCTACGGTGTAACACCATTACTGTTTATTCTCTTGCTGGAGGCACCTTGATATACAAGATTAATCACTCTCAGCCCAGGCCCCACCAAAGGTTAGTCAGCTATGACAGGGTAGAGTATGGTGGGACTGTACCCCCCAAATAAACATTACATATTGATTAGAGTTGAGTCTTGTAAATTTATTCTCAATTATGACACATTTTTTGCAATAGATGAATTAAAGTGCAAGACAAAGACAGTCAAATGAAAATGTGGCAACAGAGGGATGTTTAGGAAAATATAAGATGAGGCTGCAAGTTGCTTCTGCTGTCAAAGCATTTTTTAGAAGCCATAGCACAGATATATTGAAATCTGTCCAGATCTCTGGGTCCCCAGCTGGGCCAACTTTTGAACCTGTTGGCTCTTCACAGACTGGTCCCCTGTTCTGCTGGGAAATTTCACAACTGGACAACCACTGCTTGTCCGGAACATCGGCTCACATTAATAAATCCCAGTTGGGGAAATAAAAATTGTAAAATAACCACTCTGTGGCAATGACAGTTGTTAGTGCACTGTGAGCAGTGTGCTTCCATGGAGACGACTGTGGCCAATGTCCAACATGCTGTTCAGTCACAAAGAATGCAAGGAATGTGGAGTCCTTCATTTGTCAATGCCGAACGTTGGCTACTTGTTAAACAACTTAATAGTGAGTGTGTTGTGAAGCTGTGGTTTACCCAAGAGTTGGTACATTTCTGCAGTGTTTCTTACTTTTGACCCCGGAAGAACCACCCAGTAAAAAAAAACTGTTCCAGCTTAAGTATACTATCCCCTTAGATGCTGGCCCTTCAGAAATCTGAAAAAAAAAAATAAATGTGTCTGAGATTATAGGCTCTTTGAGTGCTGTGAAAGATAGGCCTGCCTGTGGAGCAGTGAACTGTACAAATTGTAGTAGCTCTGCAGATAACATAAAAACATGTGTGTGTGTGTATGTGTGTGTATGTATACCAGAAAGGGAATGGAGGGTGGGGGGGCAAAACACAGAGAGAGGCAGTGGGAGGATTCTGTTGTGGGTGTGTGTGTGGGTGTGTGTGTGTGCAAACCAGGATGGGAATGGAGGGTGAGGTGGGATAGCACAGAAGGAGGGAGTGGGAGGGTTTTTGTTTTGTTTATATAGGGGAATGTGGACGGAGGGCAAGGGTGGGACAGAACACAGAGAGAGGCAGCTGAAGGTTGTGTGTGTGTGTGTGTGTGTGTGTGTGTGTGTGTGTGTGTGTAAACCAGGATGGAGGGCAGGGATGGGACAGTCAAAATTTTTATACAGGATGTCACTGAGCAGTACTTCAAACAGTAATTAAAAAACACAGCAACTTTTTTAATCAATGAAAACCTTACCAATCCTATTATTTACACTAAGAGATTAGCACAGATAAGGCTGCATTTGTACATAATGAAGCTTTTGCTTCTCCTACTCCTGATGTCTGGCAATGTACATCCCAACCCTGGCCCTCCAACGACTCTCAATGCTAGACAGCGTAAAACTACATGTCTCATTTTCTCATCCCTAAACATTTGCAGCCTCCTCCCAAAAATGGGCAGTCTCAAGGCCTGGGTCACCAAACATCACCCTGATGTCATATCTGTTATGGAAACATGGCTTTCTCCGATAATAACAGATACTGCCATATCCCTGCCCAGCTACACCCTGTACCGACAGGACCGGTGCTCAAAAAGGGGTGGAGGATGTGTTATTTTCACCAGAAATACCTTCCAGGGATATGTTATATCCCCACCATCCAGCAAAGACATCTCCAGGTGATAGCTATCAAACTAATGCTGGGAGCACACAACGGAGTGCTCACCCTACTGTCCATATACATCCCACTAAGCAGACCACACTTGGCATCAACAACCTATTGGACTACATCAACACACTGAGCCTAAATTCTGAAACAATGCTGTTGGGAGACTTCAGTATCAACTGGGTCTCACCTGCTGCTAACACTATTAAAGATACCCATGCCACAATCCACTTCTCCTAACTGGTGGACGCGCTGACTCAAATCAATTACAAGACAGGCACCAGCACACTTCTGAACCGGGTTCTCTTAAACCGCCCTTTCCACCTCACAGGTGTTACAGCGCTCCCTGTCTCATTGAGTGACCACTCCCCTGTCAGTTTCCTCTGTAACAACAACTACCACAAACCCCCTGCCAGAACTGCAAAAAAGGCCTACTCCTAGAGGGCCACATTTCGCAACTAAAGGATGACCTAAAGGAGCAGGGCTGGTCTGACCTGTATGGAACCATGGCTGTGGACAGTGCACTAGATCTCTTTATCTCAAAATTCAATGCAGCCTGTGACAAACATGCTCCCATCACAAAGAGAAAAAACAGATGATCTATAAATCCCTGGATTACCCCAGAACTACTGGAACAACTAAATGCAAGAGACCAACTCTGGCAAACAGCATGGGCACATGGCACACCAACTAACATCCAAAGGTATAAAAAGGCCCTCAATGAGTGCACAAAGATAATCCATGAGGCAAAAGCAATTCTGCAAGAAAGTGCTCACTAACACCTGGAATAGCAACAAATCGTTCTGGGCAAATCTAAACGATATCACTGGGAAGGACCCTAAAATAGCCCCAGCCATGCTAAATGTTGAGAATGTCCCTATCTTGGACCATCTGCTCATCGCTAACTCTCTGAACCTCGCCTTATCAGATCTCAGTAGTGTGCTCCCAATTAACTTCTTCAATACTCCTGCTTCAAGGGTCAGTGAGAAGACCCTAGCATGACCAAACCAGCCACTCTTTCATTTCAAACTGGTCTCCGAAGCCACAGCTAGAAAATTCCTTGAAAAAGCCCTCGGTAAATCAAGGCACCGTGGGGACTCTCTGGACCTAAAATTCATTTGACTAACACTAGACAAAGTACTTGGTCCACTGACAAAGATAATTAATCTATTTCTTTGCCGCTCCAAATTCCCCCAAATCTGGAAAGCTGCCACAGTCACCACGGTACACAAAGGTGGTGACTGGTCTCTTCAAAACAACTACAGGCCACTCTCTATACTCCCCCTGCTCTTCAAAGCCCTTGAAAGGATTTTGGCTGACCAGCTGTTGGAGTACTTTAATCAATATCGGCTTCTGTGCCCAGAACAGCATGGTTTCTGAGCCGGCCACAGAACCATCATGGCTCTCCTGGAATTTACCGGATTCATACATAGTGCCATTGACAAAGGGCACATTGTAGGGGCAACCTTTGTTTATCTATCAAAGGCATTTGCCACTGTCCATCATGCCCTCCTCCTCTTTGAACAGCTCTCGGACATAGCTAGAAACTATAGCATGGTTTTGTAGCTACCTTAGCCTGTGATCACAGCAAGTAAAAATTGGGGACATCCTATCATAAAGTTGATCGGTCAGATCAGGGGTACCACAAAGATCCATACTCAATCCATTACTCTTCTGTGTATTCCTAAACAGCCTCCTGGCTGCTTGCAATGGCCGCATGCTTTTCTACATAGATGATGTGGTGATCTTTACTAGCAACCTCGACTCCGCACTGCTGGAATATGACCACAAGAGTGGCTTCACAGCAGCTGAAAATTGGTTCAAAGGGCAAAAACTGGCCATGAAGTATAAAAAGACCAAGACCATGCTCGTCATCATTGCCTAAAACAAGCTAAAAGGCTATCCTCTGGCAATTCAAAATTACTCTGGTAATGCCCTGGAACTAGTCCCTCTTTTCAAGTACCTGGAAATCACACTGAACACTGCCCTGTCTTACATACAGCAGATTAACATCATGGCCAAAGCCTTTAATACCAGGATTGGTATTCTCTACAGACACAGACATTGCTTGACCTATGAAGCTCTGAACATGGCAATTAACAGTTCACTCATCACCTTGGTTTACTATGGCCTAGCTGTCTCTGGCTCTGCTACTGACACAGTGCTCCAAAGCCTCTCAACAGCCTTAAACAAAGCCTGCTGCCTGCTCACTAATGCCTCAAAACTCACCCACACCTGTGAGCTTTATGTGTGATTGGGCTGGCTTCAATTGAACAACCGAATACTTTATCAAACCTGCCTACTCGCAAAAAAGGTCTCACTAAACTTACTTCCTCAAGGAGTTCTGAGCCTTCTATCACCATCTATACATGCCACGCACATCAGAAGCTCAACGACACAGGTATTCCATGTGCCCAGGTGCCACACAACTATGGCCTAGTGATCCTTTGTTCACCGTGCCCCTCTGTGGACAAATGGTCTGCCACCTGACATAGCCAGAGCCACAACTGTTGGTTCATTTAATCACAAACTTTGTGAGCACCTCACCAAAAATAGTACCAGTAGGTGCCCATGCTAGTCTGTGCCTGCAGCTTTAGTCTGCCTCAGCACTTCCAACTCCTGACCCGCCAAGTTAAGTCTTTGACCAAGCACTTGCCTCCCACCCCATTTTGTCCTAGAACTTGCCCCACCCCTACCCCTTGGCTCTTTTCTTTCCTTCTGCCCTTCCTATCCCAGCTCCCACTGCCACTCCCTACCTCACCCTAACAGTCTGCCTCTGCATCTCTCTCTCTTATGCAGGACGCTGGCATACCATGTACTATGCCTTAGCACAATTTGTGCAACTGTTTGTCATTGCAACTCATGTACTGTTGAATTTTTTTGTACTCTCTGTGTGTAATTTATTGTAACCATAGTGTCTTCTTGTGTTAATACATCTGATGTGGAACCTGTCAACGAGCATCCACTCACAGGTGTCATCCACGACTTCAGTAAATAAATAAATAAATAAATAATGAAGTAGACAGTTGCTCATTTTACATAGCTGTGGGAGTGGCTGTCAACAGTCAACTCCTGTTGCCTGATAAACTAATCAAGTGATTGCCTTTGTGTGCTTTCCTGTCACCCCTTCACCCCATACATACAGACATACACCCATCAACAGCAGCAATGATCCAAGATATCACAAATTGTCCTTACAGACAACCCTGTAAGCACTGAAAGGATACATAGATATACTGGCCAAAACCTTGGGAGCCATACCACTTTTTAGTGTCATGGATTCAGATGGTATTTCAGTGTAGGGCAGGGTGTCTAATATTATGCTTTTGGGAGCTTAGAAGAATATATCCTGCGTTTCTCTTTCTGATCACCACTTTTGATTATACAGGGTTGTAAATTCAGTAAGCCCATCTATTGCAATAGATTAAAAAGCAAATCATCAGAATTGGTTTCCCTCACAAATGGATTTGGTATACAATAATAAATTACTGAAGCGATAAGAACTGACATAGCAGATTTCATCATAGAAGTCTTACTAGAGTGTTCCAAGCATGTCTGTTGGTAAATTTTTAAAACAAACCTTTGTATTTGGGTCATGCTTTCAAACACAGACTTGAGTACTTAAATAGTATGTTACCTAACTGCTTCAGCACTAGCTTGAACCTAATCAATATTAATCTTTATACAACCTCCCATTTTGGTGTGCTGCTGGTGAAATAACTTCCAGGGGACAAAAGATAAAAGGTTTTATGTGATAAAGGCGAGGGTGAAGTCACATCTCCAAAAGTTTTTTCCAGCGATGGACTCCACGGCATACAGCAACATGGCATCAGAGACTTGGATTTTTATTATTTATGTGGGGGGCTGCACCCACTGCACCCCCTACTTACAGATTCTCGACTCCAGGGAGGTACATTTTGGGGGGGTGCAACTCGGATTAAAAAAAACTCAGGCAGGATGCAACAAAATGCACCCACACCCAGATCAGAACCCGGCACCAAACCCACTGCAGCAGTGGAACAACCCCTGATGCCACGACACAGCTCAGCAGCTTAATGCAGCGCCACTCTCTACAGCTCCACTGTCCACTCCCAGCCCACACTCAGAGTGCTCGCTCCCCCCCACACGTGTAGACATATAGTGACATCCGGTCGATATTTCGCCCACCCCCACCATCCGGTCACCCAGCTTCCCCAATCATCCCATCCACAGGCACAGCGACTGAGTTGCCCTTTCAGCAGGTGCCCAATCATGGTCACCATCATCATGGGATATCAAGCTGAAATACGGACACTTTCCAGCACCACTGACTTCTGTGGGCAGTGGAATTTTTTGAGCGAGAGAAGCTATGCCCTCATCTAAGTAAGTGCTGCAAATTGTGTACTCCATAGATTTAAAAAGGTCCCACTGATCCCTGATTGTAATACTACTCCTTTCAGCACAACCATTTGTCAATGACAAAATCAAAAATGAGTGTGTCACTGATCCCCGATTGCAATAGATTTAAACAAGCCCCTACATCACAATCACCAAAAGGAACCTGCCAGCTCCTGCACTGAAATGCACTATGAGGGACTGATCTGTCTTTCTGTAGTTGGAGGTGTTAACTGCAAGGGACAGAGCTGTGAAAGAAAGCATGCAGGCAATGAGAGACAAATACCCCTACATTGCAATTACCAAAAGGAGCCTGCCAGCTCCGAAAATAGTAACATCGTAGTTGATGGCAGATAAGGACTGTTAGGCTCACCCATTCTGCCTCTATTCCCTGCCTGCAACAGTGGTCACTGACCCTACGTGGTCAGTGGCCTTCACTTATCTTCCCCACCTCTAAGCAACAAAGCAAAGCAACATTTATTTATATAGCACCTTTCTTGAAACCAAGGCGCTTAATAAGTGAACCATAAAACATATAAATTGATAAAAATTACAGATACATAAATTAATGAAAATCTGCTGGGAAGGACATCTGAAAAAGATAAGTCTTAAATTCGGACTTAAATCTCTGACTCTAAGGTTCCGCTATGTCTATCCCATGCATGTTTGAAACCTCCCATTGTGCTAACCCCCACCACTTCTTGGGGTAGGCTATTCCAAGCATCCACCACCCTTTCCATGAAGAAGAACTTCTTCACATTTCCCCTTATCCTGCCCCATCCAATCTCATATTATGTCTCCTCATCATTGTATAGCTCTTGTACTGTAAAATGTCATCCACTTGTACCTTGTTCAAGCCCTTAAAATACTTGAAGGTCTCAATCATGTCCCCCTGCTCCCTCCTTTCCTCCAGTGTATACATATTGAGGTCTTTTAATCTATCCCCATATGTCTTCTGATGCAAGCCCTGCACCATTTTGGTCACCCTTCTGTGGACTGCCTGTACCCTTTCTGTATCCTTGCTAAGATGTGGTCTCCATAACTGAACACCATATTCCAGATGAGGTCTCACCAGTGTTTTGTATAATGGCACCACCACCTCCCATCTTCTGCTAGTGATGCCCCTTCCTATACATCCCAACATCTCAATGGCTCTCCCCACAGCCTTGTTACACTGTTTGGGCACATTTAGGTCATCTGTGCTGATTATCTCTAGATCCCTTTCCTCCCTGTTATCAGCCAACAATTGCACCCCCCCCATTCTGTAACTCTCTGCAGGGTTTCTTTACTCCAGGTGCATGACTTTTCGCTACTTTTTATTGAATTGTAATTGCCACAATTTGGACCATCTTTCCAGCCTTCCCAGATCCCTCCTCATTCTTTCGACCCCCTCTGGAGTGTCTACTCTATTGCAGATATTGGTGTCATCTGCAAATAGGCAAATCTTCCCCGTCTAGCCCTTTAGCAATGTCACTGAGAAAGATATTGAAAAGAACTGGCCCCAAGACTGATCCCTGGGGCACCCCACTTGTCACCCTCCTTTCCTCAGATTTGATCCCATTTACTACCACCCTCTGCTTTCTGTTCCTCAACCAGTTACTAACCCAGTTTTTCACTTTGTGTCCTACCCCCAAGACTACCTAGCTTGGTGACCAATCTTCTGTATGGTATAGCGTTGAAGGCTTTGATGAAGTCGAGGTAGGTGATATCCATTGTTTCTTCTTGATCCACCTCATTCATCACCCAATTAAAAAAGTCTAGATTTGTTTGACATGATCTTCCCACCGTAATCCATGTTGCCTTAGATCCTGTGCCTCCATGGTTACCAGGTGCTTCACAATCCTTTCCTAAACTGGTGCCTCCATGAACTTGCCCACAACTGAGGTGAGACTGACCAGCTTATAGTTTCCTGCATCCTCCCTGCTACCACTCTTGTGAATAGGGACTACATTTACCCCCTTCCAATCCTCTAGAACCACCGCTGTATAGAGGGACTCATTAAACAGTGCCACCACTGGTGCTGCTAGCACCGTTTGTAATTCCTTTAATATCCTGGGGTGTATATCATCTGGTCCCATCACTTTGTCCACCTTCAGTTTTGTGAGTTCCTCCAGGACTCTCTCTTCTGTAAAAGGAATGGTGTTTACCCCTCTCTCCCCATTGTTTCTGATGCCTAGCTGTGGTCCCTGTCCCTCCCTTCAACTGTGAATTCATTAATTCATTAAAAATACCACCAACAGCTTAATCTGGTTCACGGTCATTTGGCATTCATCTGTATCCCCCGCCCCCGGTTCGTGCCTGAAAATAGGCAGGATTTATCTAGTGCACTTACCCTGTCAACAAAAATAAATAAATAAATGATGAATAGAAGTATTTATTCAGTATTGTTGAGCCTCCAGTAAAAAACAATCAGCTACTGAAAGCGCTGAAAAACAGACCTTTGTTAACCTCTCCTCCCAGTCCTGCTGTCCTCAGTCTTGTCTATTCCCCATTTCTGCAACAAAGAAGGTGAACAAAGGAGAACAAGAAAAAAAAATTAAAAAGTTCTAGAAGTTCTGTGCAGAATAGAGCAGCCCCTCTATTAACAACCAAGGAGCCACTCTGATAAAGCATGACTCCACACTTTAAAAGAATAAGGGTCCGAGTGAAATCTACAAGAATGCCCCAGAGCTATAAAGAAAAATAAAAAGCCCACACCACACAACTTTAAACGCTTGAAATGTTACCAACTGTTTATTCCCCTTCCCTAGTCCTTATCTCCATCAGGCTTCTATGTCCCAGACTCCCTCCCAACCTAGAAAGAAAAATATAATGCAAAAAACCACAAAAACTTATCACCTGTAATATAACCAAATGCCTAAACCCCTTTCCCTCTCAGTATCACCGTCAGGCATCTGTGTCCCCTACTCTGTCTCTCTAACCCCTGCCTCTGTGTAAAGAAGTTGTATAATTGACTCACTTTGAATTGAGAACAGTTAAATTCCCCTTCATCTTTGTTAGGCTTGGCATGCTTTTTCCCCTTCGCATACTATTGGTACCCATCTAATCCTTCTAAACTCTGATGTGTGAAATGACTCCTTCCTTAGTCTCCATGTCCCATTCCTGTAAAAAACAATCAGCTACTGAGACAGCTGAAAAACAGACCCTCATTAATCTCTCCTCCCGGTTCTTCTGTCTTCAGCCTTTTCTGCTCCCCATTTCTGCAACAAAGGAGGTGAACAAAGGGGAACAAGAAAAGAAAAATAAAAAGTTTTCGAAGTTCTGTGCAGAATAGAGCAGCCAACAACCTAGGTGCCACTCTGATGTATCCTGACTCCTCACTCTAAAAGAATAAGGGTCCAAGTTAAATCTACGAGAATGCCCCAAACCTACAGTATAAAGAGAAATAAAAAGCCCACATCACACAACCTTAAAAATAACCAGATGCTTAAACCCTTTACCCTCTCAGTATCTCCATCAGGCATCCATGTCCCTGACTCTCTTCGTCTCTCTCTCTCTCTATCTCTCTCTTTCTCTGTTCCCTGCCTCTGTGGAGAGAAGTTGTGTAGCTCCTGCACTGAAATGCACCACCGAGGGACCGAGCTGTCTTGTGAAACCTACAATAGTGACTCAAACCTATAAAAGGAAAAAAAAACACACCACACAACCTCAAAAATAACCAAATGCTTAAATCTCTTTCCCTCTCAGTATCTCCGTCAAGCGTCCATGTCTCTGACTTTCTCTCCCCCTCTCCTCTGTGGAGAGAAGTTGTGTGGCATCTGCACTGAACTGCATGCAGAGGGACCAAGCTGTCTTTCTGTCATTGGTAGTGCTAAATGTAGGGGACAGAACTGTTAGAGAAAGCATGCAGTCAATGAGAGATGGATACTGCAGGCTATCTAGCACACTCACCATGGTCTGCAGGAGCTTGCCAGTGTCAGAACCAGATGCACCTCATCTCTGTCACATCTAGAACTGGATTATGTACACTACTGAAATGGGAAACTGCTTGGGATACTGCAGATATGATGAGGGATTCCACTCACCACAGCATCACTATTATTGGCAAGGCAGCCTGTGATGTCCAGAAAGCCACCATCAGTGCCAATGGGAAGGTGTCTTACAGAGTCCTATGTGTAGTTTCCCAAGCACTTAGCTCACAGAGACAAGGTGCATCTGGTTCCTGCTCTGCAACACTGCAGCTCTCTCTTACTCTCACTTTGATACAGGTTTCAGCTTTTTAGAAATCATATATATATTTTCTTTAGCTTTACCTTTTACTCCTTGGCCCTACCTGATCATCTCCCATGCCACCTCATCATGTTGGGACTCCAACTGTTGTGTGGCTCCTGCACTGAAATGCACCACAGAGGGACCAAGCTGTCTTGTGAAACCTATAAGAATGCCCCAAACCTATGAAAGAAAATTAAAAACCCACACCACACAACCTCAAAAATAACTAAATGCTTATATCCCTTCCCTCTCAGTATCTCCGTCATGCGTCCATGTCCCTGACTTTCTCGCCATCTCTCTCTCTCTGTCTGTCTCTATGTCTCTCCCTCTCTCTCTCTCTCTCTCTCTCCCTCTCCTCAGTGGAGAGAAATTGTGTGGCTCCTGCACTGAAATGCATTGCAGAGAGACCAAGCTGTCTTTCTGTCATTAGTAGTGCTAAATGTAGGGGACAGAGCTGTTGGAGAAAGCATGCAGTCAATGAGAGATGGATGCTGCAGGCTATCTAGCACACTCACCATGGTCTGCAGGAGCTTGACAGTGCCAGAACCAGATGCACCTCATCTCTGTCACATCTACAACTGGATTATTTACACTACTGAAATGGGAAGCTGCATGGGATACTGCAGATAGGATGATGGATTCCACTCACCACAGCATCACTATTATCGGCAAGGCAGCCTGTGATGTCCAGAGAGTCACTATCAGTGCCAATGGGAAGGTGTCTTACAGAGTCCTATGCATAGTTTCCCAAGCACTTGGTTCACAGAGACAAGGTGCATCTGGTTCCTGCTCTGCAACACTGCAGCTCTCTCTTAGTCACACTTTGATATAGGTTTCAGCTTTTTAGAAATCATATATATAAATATATTTTCTTTAGCTATACATTTTACTCCTTGGCCCTACCTGATTGTCTCCCATGCCACCTCATCATGTTGGGACTCCAGCTGTCATCCATCTCTACCCCACTCCAGACTTCACCCATTAAACTCCTGCAGCTTCCCTCCCACAGCGGGGTGGTGGGGAGCCACAAACTCCTTGCGCTGTACAGATCCAGTCTGGGTGAAGCATCGGTGTCAGCAATCATGCAGATGGCCATCAAGTTGTGTGATCAATGTGCCATCTTTTTCCATTTTTATTTTTCCCCTAGAAGCTGGGTGTGTGCAATGATGCCAGCGGAGGGGAATGCATACGTGTCTGCACGTGCTCCCTCCAGACGTCTGCCCCAACTCCTCCAGAAACTGCTGTATGGTGTCCTGTCCCCAAGCCTCTACCAGGGAGTGAATGGGCACCAACTACTAAAGACCCCCTTCCCTGACGAAGGACAGCAGTCCATCGGATGCTAAATCCTTCTCATCCCCTGTTTACCTCCGGCGGCCCATGCTCATTCCTAAACACAGGTCGCTGGCATAGCACAAGGTAAGGCATCCAGCACCTCAGCCCTCAGCACCACCAGGTTGGCTCTTTAGAACTCATATTTTAAAAAAACACAAAAAATAACAGCACATGCACGGTAGTGGGGTGGGGTCACAAAAAACATCAGGGGCATCTTGATCATGTCACTGTGGGATTGGGCACCCCCAGTGTCACTCCTATGTTTGTGTGGGGTGGAGGGTGCTGACAGGGAGGGTCAGATGGGCAGAATAATTGTATTTCAGTGGCCATGGACTGCTGAAAATGAAAAAAAAAAAAATAGTGTGAGCGTGGACTGTTCCGGGGTGAAGGTGACTTTTTTTGACACTCAACAAGTTGTTCATTCACAAGGAATGCCGGAGTGCTTTTTTACTCAAAGCAAGAGGCCTGCAGGGCTCCACCCACTGCAGCCCTAAAAAAACAGTATCCAAGGTCCATAAGGCATTTCAACGGTACGGCTACAAAACACTTCCTGACTTTGATCACAATCAAAATTGGTCTTCTATGCAGACCAGCTCTAAAAACATTAACCTCAATAACGAAAGGCAGGGGAGCCGGGCACATCATATTTCATCTTTTCCTTGGAATTACTGCCCAAAGCATTGCTGAACAGCTCTCTGTGTGCATTTACCCATAATATCTCCTCCATAATGAGTATTGGCACCACCTGTGACATGGTTGAGTAAGACACTGTCCATGTTGTTATGCAGCAAGAGTTAAAAAGCAAGGATCTATGTGTCTTTTCTTTTTCTGCCACTTGCCTGCCTCTTTCTTGTCAGATTGCACAATCAAAATGCCTTTGTGGCACCTAGGAATTGTTCACTCTGATGGTTCCACAATTCCCCCGTTATCTCCCTTCCTTCATTTGTTCTTTATATCATTTCTTTCTCTCCTTGCTTCTCTGTAGTTAAAAAAAACAATGTGACTCCTTATGTGAAAATGAGATCTACTGGTTTGCAAATGTATAAACTTATATTGTTGAAATGATTACAGACAGCTGCTTGGGTTTGTTAGGGATGTTAGCAGTTTAGAACATGGGTTGACCTTGGGAAAACATATGAGTTTTCAAAAACTTGATAACAGAATTGTCATCAGGAAATCAGCCCTGGGAAAGGATGTTCTAAGAAGATCCAAATACTTGCACTCACTTACACTGAAGCACACACTTGCAGATCCAGATATAGTCAAATGAAGTTTATTGTGCCCAAAATTCAGGTGAACAGTGCCATTACCCTAGTACTTCGGCACCAAGCCTTCATCAGCTGGTGTGGCTTAGACAGTTACATAAACTTGTTAAATACCTTTTAAGTCATGACATCATATTGTGTTTGACCAATCAGATTAAGGTACAAACAAATTCATAAATTTCAAACGTTTTTCAAGTAATCTATATTAAATTAATGTAAAAAAAACTGTATTCAGGATATGTTTACTTTTATTCTTGTTTTAATACAATTAATTCATTCATTCATGAATTGTAGTAACAGGGAACAATATACTGAATAATAGGGCCCACTCACCCTATGAAGAATGAATCTGAAAATTAATTTATATTTATCAAAAATTATTTTACTGTGTATATGGGCAAGTAATTATAGTAAATATCTATTTTTTGGGTTTTTGTTATCAGTGGCTGTAAGCAGAAGTCAAACCTGAAACAAAAGTTATTGTAAGAAAAGATAATTAGTTATCTGAATTTCAAAATGTAAGGACAGTTTCTTTCTTTTTCAAGATTGAATTATTCATTTTATAGTATCAGATTATGAGTTAAAAAATGAATGAATCTTTTTTATGTTTATTTTGTATTTTTTATTTGACTCTATAGAGTAAACCAGTTTCCTGAAGAAGGGTTTTCCCGAAACATTGATTTGTGTATACTGGAAGCTACATGATTAAATTTTTGATAGATATAAAATGAATTTTCAGATTCATTCTTCATAGGGTGAGTGGGCCCTATTATCCAGTATATTGTTTTCTGTCATTAAGCGTCAGCTTTTATACTCGCATTAAAAGGTCTCTCCCCACGATAAGCATAAGCGACTAACACTGGTTCTATATATATCTTTGTTTGAGGAATTTGGCTGTACTGGATGAATCTTTTTTTGTATTGTAGTAACAGTAAAGAAATAGATACAAAGAAATTAAATGAATTGAGAACATCAGAGAGTGGGTGCATTATACAGGATGAATTCATTTTTGTTACCTTCCACAATAATTCTGTTATCCCTAACCTTTTGACTTCTTTTAACTGATTATGGTTTACTGTTTCTTTGATTCAGCAGCCCTGAGGCTAAGGTTAATCGAGATAAAGATTTATATAATCAGCTTTCGAGATTCACCTCTCTAATGCTCACCCGCACTCACCATTGTGCACTCCTAAAAATGGATCAATGGGCCTCTCTGTCTTCTAGATTCAAATTACTGCTTGGTATTACTGCAAGGAAAAAATATATACCTAATATAGCTCTGCTTATTTTTAACAAATTGTTTCCCCTTCTGAATCATTGTTTCACACAAGATCATCTATGTCTCTTTTTTCAAAATTCCTACACTTATAACCAGTTTGGGTCTGAAATCATTGTTGTATCAATTGCCCACTTTTTATAATTCTCTTCCACAAAATGTAATTGATATGACCCTTGTTTTTTCTGCTTTCAAATCAAAACTGATACATTTCCTATTAACAATTGATTGATATACATGTCTGCAAATGTTTTGTTTTATTTTTTATATGTGTTTATATTTTAAGTTATTTCTATGTATTGTTGTATACTGATTTTATGTTCTTTTTACTTTTATTTATATCTGGTCACCCATGAAAATGAGCAATACTTGTTCATGGATTTACCAGATTTTAAATAAACAAAGTAAACCAAAACAAAAACAAATCAAGTGGCTAGGATCATTAATGGGGTGTCACCAAATGAAAGTGGGGTAGTACCAAAGTAACCTGTACCTGATGATTATTGGAAAGTACTTTTCAGGATTTGCTGAGTTAATCACAAAAGGAATAAATCCTGCTGTTTCAGCAGCTGTGATAACAAGAGCATAGGCAAAGAAAATCTCAGGTGTTGGGGACTCTTCCCTTTTTGACTTTGATTCAGACTCATTTAAGCACATCTTGAAGATTTGGAAGTCCAGGAAAGATGATGCCTGAAAAAAATAGTGGCTACAAATGACTGATTGGCAAAAGGGACTGATATAAGAAAATACTAAAACTAAACTAATAACTGATTGTGATTTTCAGAGCAAACTAATGATGTTTCTCTCTAAGGTTATTTTAAGTAACGGGGGGGAGGGTGAACTAATGTTTCATAAATGTAATGGGTTACTGTACAGAGTTTGGGTTAATCCTCAGACACAGGAACTGATACAGAAATGGGTCATACCAAAGAAGTATAGAACTGAGTTGCTACAGATAGCCCATGATAGTCCTATGGCTGGTCACTGGGGAGGGACCACACCCTTGCCAGATTATTGTATATATTTTACTGGCCTAGAATTCATGAGAATGTTGCTACCTATTGCAGGTCTTGTGCTGAGTGTCAGAAAGTAGCTCTAGTGACTAAAAACACTCAAGGGGCCGTTTGTGCCCCTACCCTTGATAGATGTGCTGTTTGAGAGATTTGCAATCAATATGGGTTGACCCCTTAGACAAAAATGAAGAGGGTAATCAATTAATTTTGGTAGTGTGTAACTATGCAACTCGATATCCGGGGGGAGGGGATTGCAATATGTACTGTAACAGCCCAAAAAGTGGCAGCACAGCTTGCCAAACATTTTAGCACAGTGGCAAACCTAAAGAGATTATTACTGACCAGCATGGTAATTTTGGTGCTGCATTGCTGAAGAAGTGGTTCTGACTGCTACTTATCACTTCCATAAGAACCTCACTTTATCACATTAAAACAGATCATTTTGTTGAGCACATTAATCAAACTCTGAATCACATGCTAAAAAGCTTTGTAAAAGGTGAAGAGAAAGACTGGAACCAACACTTACCTTACAAGCTCTTTGTTTACAGAGTGCTTCAAGCATCAACAGGTTTTTCATACTTTGAAATGTTGTATAGTAGACAACTGAGAAGGCCACTAGAAACATGTGATGATAACCCTGCTCAGAAAGAATCTATTACATCTTATATATGTGCACTAAGAAAGAAACTGGCAAAATATGTTGAAATTGCCACAGCAGTCAGGAAGGGGCCCCAAAAGAGTAGAAGGTGTATTATGACCATAGGGTTAAAGAAAACATTTTTGAGTCAGGTAAAAAGGTTTAGTTACTGTTATCCCCTTCAGATAATAAACTGTTAATGAAGTGGCAAGGCCCTTATAAAGTGATTAGATGTACTGGTACAGTTAACTATGAGACAGAGACACCCTGATCCTACCGAAATGTAACATGATAACCTCCTGAAGAAATGGGTGGAAAAAACACCAAAGGTTGCTTTGTTAGTATTAACAGAAATTGCTAAAGATGGCATCGATATAGCTTATGACAGACTGGAACAAACTGTGACTTTTGATGCTGTAAAGCTGAATGTTTCCTTATCCACAAAACAAACTGCAGAAATGTGTTATCTTGGTAAAAACATTTAAAATTACTTTTATCACAATGCTAGGCTGAGCAAAAAGGGTCGAGCATGTAATAGTGATAGAAAATGCTCGCCCTATCAGACAAAAGATACACAGGCTACCAAAGCAGGTAAGAGAAGACACGGTTAGAGAAATACAAAAAGTGAAAGAGTTGGGTATCATTGGAGAATCAAGAATTGCTTGGTCATCACCAATGGTGATTGTAAACAAAAAATAAGGGGGTATAAGAATCTGCCTAGATTTTAGTAAAATTAATCGTGTCCATATTTAACAGCTATCCAATGCCCAGGACAGATGATCTTGTGAACAAACTATGAAGTGCCCAGTACATTAGTACCCTTCATCTCATCAAGGGGTACTGGAAAATTCCCAAATCTAAAGAATTCAGAGACAAAACAGGATTTTTCTCTCTAGTTGGATTCTATCAGTTCACCACCATGCCAGTTGGTTTACATAGTGCACCTGATATATTTCAGCACTACATGGGAGTAATTCCAGACCCTCACACCGGTTGTGATGCTTACCTGGATTATGTCATGGTGTACAGTCTAGATTGGAAAACACACCTGGAATACCTGTGAGCAGTTATTCAATCTAGCATAAACTGCAGATCTGATCATTAATCCTACAATGCATCCATTAGGCATGCAGAAAACCAAATATTTGGGTTATACTTTGGGAAATGGAGATGGAGATGTAAAGCCAGATATTTCAAAGACAGAAACTGTAGCTAACAGTCCGACCCTAAAAAAGAAACATATCAGGTCATTTCTACATCTGGCTGTTGCCTACTGAGATTTTTTTGCCAACTTTGCACAGTTAGCTACTCTACTCAATAAACTCAAGGAAAAAAATGGCATCTGAAGAATGCAAAATGGTCCCCACAGTGTAATGAAACTTTTCAGGCCATCAAGACTGCATTATGTTCAGTCCCTGTTTTAAGAAGACCAGACTTTTAGAAACAATTTCTGTTACAGACAGATGCATCAGGGAGAGGCTTAGGTACAGTCCTGAGTCAGAATATAGATGAGAAGGAACATCCCATTCTGAATATCAGTAAAAAATTGTATGACAGACAGAACAAGCATTTGTCAATGCCAAATGTTTGCTTGCTGGTATTAGCATTGGAAGTGCATGAGGTAGACAGATGCAGAATAGGAAGGGCAGTGAAGTACTGAAGTGATGCCAACCCAACCCCCACCCTGCAGAGATGGATACACATTGGGGTGTGCCTTTGGGTCATCACCTAATGTTCACACCATTTCACCTCACTGTACCATGCAAACACTGACAAGTGTTGAGGCATGCCTTAGGGTGTTCAGCTTTACAGTCACCCCTTTCCATAAGGAAATACACTGAAAAGGGTGCAGTATAGGTGAATGGGGTGAACTCTAGGGCTGAAGAGTCCAAGGTACACCTCAATGCCTGTCAGTGGCTGCAGGGTGGGGTTGGGGGTGGAATAGCATGTGTATTACAGCCAGAAATCCAAAGTCACACCCCTGATGCCAGTCAGTCTCTACAGGGTGGGACGTTATGGTTAGAAACCCTAACACCCCAGGTGTTTGTTGGTATTTGCACTCCAAATTTTCAACATTGGCTTTTTGTCACCCCACCTCATGAAAGTATTTGGGACCTCTGCTCATGAACAGTGGCACTGTGATTTTGTTAATCTGTCCTGAACATTGATGTCCCACGGTGATCGCACCATTCTGCACCAGTTGTGTGAAACCACATTTCGGGCAGGATGTGAGAAATGACCACTGTATTGCTCTTAAGGAGGTATGCAAAAATGGTAAAGTTAAAAATCTGGAGTGAAAATATTAAAAATGCTCGAACTTACTAGTGTGTATGGAAACTGTGCAACTCATTCTCATAACATTGGCATTTGTGGAATTTGTCACCAAATTTTCAACATAGCCATTTTGGGACCTCCACTCATGAACAGTGTCACTGTGATTTTCTTAATCTGTCCCAAACATTGATTTCCACAACGACCATGCCATTGTGTGTCAGATGTGTGAAAACACATTTTGGGCAGGATGTGAACAATGACAGTTGTACTGTTCATAAGGAGGTGTGAAAAAGTGACAATGTTGAAAATCTGGAGTGAAACTCTCAAAATTTCTTGAAGTTATGAGAGTGCATGAAAACTACACAATGCACATTCATAACAGTTATTTTTTGAATTTTTTTCAGCAAATTTGAAACATAGGCTTTTGGGGAGTCTACCTCATGAACATTGACACTGTCATTTCATTAATCAGTCCCAAATGGTGATTCCATGCAGTGACCTCAAAATCATGTTTTGGAACCAAATAATGAAATGACAGTGACTGAATTTATGAGGTGGGGTCCCAAGAACCCCATGTTGAAAATTTGGATCAAAAATTTGTAAAAATGGCCAAGATATCCACATAAGTTGAAAAAAAGGCCATTTATTCCATTAAACAGCTTACTGGCATTGCTTCAGTTTGTAGTCGGCTTTGAAGAGCATAGACGTGTTCCCAGTCCACTGAAGACTGCCACGTAGAGCTTCAGAAGTAAGTATGAGGTGAAGGGGGATGCAGTGTACACAGAGCGTGAGTGCAAGCTGGGGAAGGGGACCAGACAGTGAGGGACCATTTCCTTTCTTTCAGGTAACAACAATGAAAAAACAGCACCACAGACGTTTTCTGGTTTTTAACAGGTTTTGGCCACACTGGGGTGGGCTCCCAGTGTGGCACACAGTCAGGGTGGGGCCATGTCAGGAAAATGCTGACTCAATGGAAGGGGGTTAACATACCAACAGGGGGATTGGGCATCCCATCAGCAAGCATGTCTGTGTTTGTGGGCATGATGCCGAGGGGGATTGGGCACTCCCTCGCAGCCCACAACACTAAAGGGGACACATATGCTGACAAGGGGATTGGGCACCCCCGATGTTGGCTTTCTATTCCAAGGGACTGTGAGCAGCAGGCAGTGGGCAGCGAGCCCTCACCTGCCGTGTTTACTGAAATGTTACACAAGACAAGGCACGCCCTGAAATGACAGGTTGCTCCTTCATTGCAGTGGCAAAATTGTTTCAAGTTGGTGGCAGGCTTTTGCACTGCTGTCATAGACAGCAAGCTATTTCATTTGTGCCTCCGAGTGCAGCCTGCAAAAGCAGTGGTGCCACGGGCCTCAACAAGACCGTACCTCCAAAACCTGCTATTCCAAGCTACCACGATATGTTTATTACGCACACACAAGACAACATAAAAATGACTTCAGTTTCTATGAGGACTAAAATCAAGGCCCCTAAAAGATTTAGGTGACAAATGGAATAAAAAATAAGTGTTGTACTGTAATTGTTAGCCTCTGTACAAGACCATACTACAATGGTGTTTAATTTCATATCATATAATAACATTAACAGAAAAAAGAAGATAAAAGAATATACAAAAAGATATAGTTAGCAACTACCAATAACTTCAGGCAGGTCTGCATCTCATTTTTATATTTTTGAGCATTAGGGGTGGACAGTGCGCAGTGGGAGGGAGTGGGAAGGTTTATGTGCACTCCGGATGCCAGGATGGGGAACGGAGGGAGTGGGGCGGACAGTGTGCAGTGGGAGGGAGCAGGAGGGTTTACCTAGACTCTGGGTGGCGGAACAGGGAACAGAGGGAATGGGGTGGGCAGCACACATTGGGAGGGAGTGTGAGGGTTTAATTTCAGTCTGGGTGCCAGGACAGGCAACAGAGGGAGTGGGGTTGACAGCATGCAGTGGGAGGAAGCGGGAGGCTTTACTTTCACTCTGGGTGCCAAGATGGGGAATGGAGGGATCGGGGCAAAACAGCACACAGTGGGAGGATGTGGAAGGGTTTACGTGTGCTTGGGGTGCAGGGATGGGGAATGGAGGGAGAAGGGCGGACAGCATGCATTGGGAGGAAGCGGGAAGGTTTACTTTCACTCCATGTGCCAGGACGCGGAATGGAGGGAGCAGAGCATACAGCTTGAAGTGGGAGAGAGTGGGAGGTTTTACCTGCTGTCCAGCTACCAGGACATTGAATGGAGGGAGCGGGGAAGACAGCATGCAGTGGGATGGAGTGGGAGGGTTTTCTTGCACTCCTGGTGCTGGGACAGGGAACAGAGGGAGTGGGGAGTACAGCAGGCAGTGGGAGGGAGTGGGAGGGTTTACTTACAGTGAGGGTGCCTGGATGGGGTCTGGAAGGAGCAGGGTGGACAGCATGCACTGGGAGGGAGAAGGAGTGTTCAGACCCTGGAGACAGTTGAATAACCAATTATGACTGACTTGCAACCCATTATTTTTAATTTTTTTTTTACTTTGTATTTTTCCACCTACCTGTGCCTGCATTAGCCCCTATCTTCTGGTCTCCTGTGGTATCCTGCATCAGGGCCCCCTACACGGGTCATTGATGCATATGGGTGCCCCACACTATGTACCTCTGATGTCCGTATGACCTGCTGGTCAGGGTGAGGGAGTTCCCTTAATCTTCCCCAGACCTGCGATGAGTGTGCGCCTTGTGCCTGCTGGTCCCCAGACCTCCTCTGATCGCCAGCTCCCGGAGCCCGTCTACCGGAGCCAATGCAGGCATTTTTCCCCCCTGGTGTTTTCTCCTCACCCCCTAGGGTGTCAGCATGCTAGGAGGACAAGGATCCGAGGGCATGATGAGATGTGTCTCTTCGTCCCATCCTTGTCTGATGTCCACCCTCCCCCACAGATACTACTTCTATACTGCACCTATCACCCGTGTTCTCCCGGGTGGCAGTATTGCAGTGAGGCTTGCAGATCACCCACCCCAGAGAAGGAGAGCAGCCATTGGGTACTCAATCCTTCTCATCCTCTGCTGACCCCCAGTGGCCTGTGCTCATTCGCAAACATGGGTTGCCGGTATGTATCAAGGTAAGGTGCCAGTACCTCAGCTCTCTGTGGCACTGGGCAGGCTTGACTTGCAACCCACTATGACTGATTTTTTCAACCAGTTTATGTGTTAATACATCACTTGGAGCCACTTATTGCTGAAATTGAGTGGTTTCACATGCCTTCAGCTTGAGGGAAAACAGCAAAGCGAAGCTGGGCTGTTCTCTGCTTACGCTGAAGGCAAGTGAAACCACTCATTTTCTGCAATGAGTGGTGACGGGGGATGTATTAATATATTATTGATCGAAAGCAATCAATAATATATGTATATTTTTTAAAACTGTTCCTGAATGTGCCAGTTTATAGGGCATCTGTGTGTGAGATGATCTTCACAGAATAAGAGTGCCTCACACACAGGGGAAAGGAGCGCTCCAATTGGTGGAGAGCATTTCCTAGATCTATAGTAAAATTTATGACTGCAACTGAATGAAGAAACTTCAACCTATTTTTTCAGCTCCCACCACTGTAGAATTTTATTTATGTACTTGCAGCACCACACTCACACACATTCAGAGAGCTGCAACTTAGAAAAAAGGTGGTAAAGGGGGCGAAATGGCCACAAACATTGGAGCAGAAAACACTCTGCCTCATCTCAGAGCTTTCTATTGGCGTGCATGTATAGCTTCCTCACCCCCCCCCCCGTCTACCAGGAGAGGTAGTTGGTACAAAACCATTGATGGTTTCAAGCATGGCTGGGACAGAGTTAAGGGCTAGCAGTTACTCTGGGGGAATAGTAAGTCAGGGAGCATAGGGGTGGTAAATACTCCATACTGACAAAAGATCTTGGGGTATGATAGGCTGTTAGTGCAGAATGGATGGACCATTGGTCTCCTGTCATCATTGTCTATGTTTTTATGCCAGGTACACTACAGCACAAGCACATAGCTTTCAGTTTATCTAGGGTCATATACACTTCGAGTCAGGTGCAGAGCACACTGTGGTACATCTAGTGCTGGCAATAAGTGAAGGACTGACAGCACTCGAGTTTAAAGTCCATCACTCCAATACAGTGTGCGCTGGTACAATGCAGACTTACCCAAAGTATGATATATATTGAGTGCTAGTGAAAAATGAGGGACTAACCGAGTCCTGGACCCCTGCCCTAGTAAAGGCTGCGAAAGTTCGAACTAACACTGTGCAAGTGGGGGTGGGGTTCACACATGCAGAACTGAAATTCAGTTTACCACTGTCCAATGAGTCTTATTTTATCGCTGCATACCACAAGGCTGTGTGCTATCACATTCTCTCAGTCTCTGCTTTGCTTTTCTGCCTTTAGTTGCTGCTTTCCCCTAACATTGTTGAGACTTCTGCTCCTACACTGCTGCAGGTACATTACACAACTGATGCTAAAAACTTTTATTTTTCCAGCCATGTTTCGAAACTGATTTGCTTACTCAGTCTCAGTACCCCAGCACCTATGGAAAGCAATTTTAGTGATCACAGATGACTGCTACAGTACCTGGGATCCTGGTACCACAGACAGAAACACTCATCCTGCAGTTACCTGCAGTTATTGTTCCAATGAGAAACCAGCAATCCAAACAGCAGTAGATTCAGTTCAGAATTGATTTTACTGAGAAGTTTTATAAAACAAAGTATTACAAACAATAAGCTCAGTATTGCACACAAATAAACTGACAAAAGTGCTGAATTGCAACCCCTACATGTGTATGCTCTGTCTCAGCACATGTCTGCCTCAGCAGAGCATACACGTATGGGGGGTTGCACTTCAGCACTTTTGGCACTTTGTGTGGAATACTGAGCTTACTGTTTGTAAGTACTTTGTTTTATTAAACTTCTCAGTAAAATGAATTTTGAACTGAGTCTACTGCAGTTTGGCGTGCTGATTTTTCATTGATATACTTCATTTATTGTTTGGTGCACCTGCAGTTGTGCAACTTGCCCACTGTGCAAATATAGAAGTACCCCAGGCATGCCCATCTGATGGAAGTGGCTTGCTGCTGCAGTGCACTACAAAGTGATAAACTTGCATCAAAACCTAACTGGTAGGCATCATGCCCACATACACACAAACACACACACACTCTCTCTCTCTCTCTCGCGCTCTCTCTCAGAGCTTCAAGTTAAGAAAAGAAGCTAAAAGGGGCAAAAATTGAAGTGGGATAGTGAAACATTCAGCTCAGAACTTTGAGTGCTGACTTTGTAGCTTTCCCTTTCTCACTGTCTCACAGTGGCACCTAAACAAGGGCAGCAGTACCATCCATATAATGACTTTGGTGCAAGCTGCTTTCTCTTTCTCAGGCACTTACTGACACCTCAAAATGATTAAACCTTTTTAATATTTGCAGGGTAAACCAACAGGTACAGTCCAAAGAAAGTGCCTCAAAATCGAAATCCAGCAGCTCCGTGTCATCCATTTCAAAGTTCAGTCACTCACCTCAGTGTCCATCCATGACTGTCTGTCATCATGTCCCACTCGGTCAGGCATTCTCACACTCTCTGGTGCTGCTGTTTTGGTGGCCAGCCCTGCCCCAACTGTTCTCCCTACCAATAGTTCTTCTCGCTCTCTCGCTCTCTCCCCATGTCGGTCCCTCCTCCTGCTGTCTATTGATTAGTGGAGTCAACTTCACTAGGGTGATGGTGAGACTCAGGGACCCTGCGCATTGCATAACACAACAATGAACTGACAACCTGTGCCACACTTTCTCTCCATTTCATTCTCTGACACATGCAGCCCTGTGAACTCACCAAGGCTCCAAGTTTATGTGCAGTGCACACAACTCCTGGCTCCTCACTCTCTCTAATCCAGTTGCTGGGACAGGGAACAGAGGGAGCGGGAAAGGTCAGACAGCATGCAATGGGAGGGAGCGGGACAGTCTACATACATGCTGAGACTGGGAATGGAGGGAATGGGCAGGACAGCATGCAGTGAGTGGGAGCAGGAGGGTCTACTTATGTGCCAGGACCAGGAACGGAGGGAGAGGAGTGGACAGCACACAGTGGGAGGGAGCAGGAGGATTTACTTGCACTCTGCTTGCTGGGATGGGGAATGGAAGAGGTGGGGTGGACAGCATGCAGTGGGAGGAAGTGGGAGGGTTAACTTGCACTCAGGTGCCAGGATAGGGAACAGAGGGAGGGAGTGGGGCAGACAGCACACAGTGGGAGGGAGTGGGAGGGTTTACTTGCACTCCTGGTGCCAGGACAGGGAACAGAGGGAGTGGGGCAGACAGCACACAGTGGGAAGGAGGGTTTACTTACAGTGCGGGTGCCTGGACAGGGAACGAAGGGAGTGGGGTGGACAGCATGCAGTGGGAGGATGTGGGAGGGTTTACTTGCACTCCTGGTGCCGCAATGGACAATGGAGGGAGTGGGGTGAACAGAAATGTCTGGGTAGGCAAGGCACACCCTGCAATGATGGGGCACTTCCTCATTGCAGTGACCAGTTTCTGGCAGGCACGTCCTGCAATTATGGGGTGCTCCCTCATTGCGGCAGCCAGTTTCTTTCAAGTTGGCGGCACGCTTGCTGAACTAATGTCAGCAGCAGCATGCCACTGCATTGGATAAAGAGGGTCAAGGCTGCCAATGCAGTGGCGGCATTGCTGCCACAGTGCTGCATCTCAACAACCCACTTCTCTCCTAAGCTACCACATAATGTTTCTTGCGCATGTGCCCAAGCAAACATAATAAAAAGATAAGTGCAGAATTTTCAAATGTGGGAACAGGGTCCACATATTGAGGTGCAGCAATGAAAATGGGTGCTTGTGGAGTACATTGTCCTTTTGTCCCATTTTCTTTAAGACACAGATGTAAGATTCCCTAAGATGCACTCAAGTGGCCTCAATAATGATACACACTAGACCAAATAAATGTGGTCTTATGGACATCTCTTTGATACAGGGATGGAAAATTCCTGAGTTTGTAATGCAAGTCCCGTGCACCAAGAATTAGATGTCATCAAAGTATCCATCCGAAATAAGTTGAACAAACATGACCCTTAGGGTACGTTATGTTTGCCCCCAGCCATCTATGTAGCTGTAGCATTTAATGCTATGTAAAATATTTTAGAAAATTTGTTGAAGATTTCTTAGCCTCTGACTGGCTGAGTTCCATGGCAAGGGGGTACATTTATGCACCAGCACAGACGGGGGAAAAACAAGATCAATTCCAGCCTGCCATAACCCAAATCAGTGCCTGAGCAGAATGTTAAAAAAAAGATGTCAGCCAATTTGTTCCTCCTTTAGTGAGTGATGACCCACCCCAACACACACACACACACACACACACACACACACACACACACACACACACACACACTCACTCACACATTCTGCAAACAACTCATGCTCCCATTGCCACACAACATCAGAATCAACTTTTTGTTTCCAATTTTTTTAACCACATTTAAAAACTGCTGCCTGCCAGCACTGAAGGTGCATGCTCTGCTACTGCCAACAGTACCATCATTTCTTGACTGACTGCACATTACCCAGCATGACATTACTTTTACATAAATACTTTTTAAATATTTGCTGAACTGGGTGAGTGAGGTAAGAGGAGCTGTTGCTCTCTTCGGTCCTTCTCTCTCTGAACCTTGCTCATGATGCAACCAATGCAACCACCATTTCTTCCTGCCTCACACCAAACCACGCTGTTGAGTTCAAACACATGCTGACAGTAAAAGCAGTTCTGTGATCATTCATTACTTACATTAATGCTCCGCACTTGGGCTGCATTTCCCACTGGCAGCACACTTCACTTCTGTGAACCACTGTTTGTACAAAAGTACAACAAACACAGGATACTCACAATAAAGAGTGCTTCTAGGTGTTCATTTTCAATGCAGCAGTACCTCATATTATGCTGAGACTGTCTTTGTGAATCTTGTCAGTGCCCCCCCCCTCCATTACTCAGGTTCTCGGACTTGAATTTTGCTCCAGTTACCGACTGCATTGAGCTGCTGCACCTTTACAAAGAAAACATTTTGTCATTTAAAATGGACCTCCGACGCATGTTGCCCTGTGAACTGACTGAGGTTCCCAGCTCATGTGCAACGTGCACAATTCCTGGCTCCTTCCTCTCTCTAATCTGGTTGCCAGGATGGGGAACAGATGGAGTGGGGTGGGTAGCATGTAGTTGGATGAACCGGGATGATCTAATTATGTGCTGGGACTGGGAATGGAGGAAGCAAGGTGGACAGCACTCAGTGGGAGGGAGTGGGACGGTCTAATTACATGCCAGGACCAGGAGTGGAGGAAGCGGTGCAGACAGCATGCAGTGGGAGGGAGTGGGAGGGTCTAATTACATGGGATAAAACAGATTCTGTTTGTTTTATAGCAGCTTCTGGGCAGGACAAAAGTAATTTTCTTTACATAGGCTACCCGGTCCTGTCCTGTCCCACCACATTTCTGGCCACCATTGCTTCGATTTCAACAAATACTCGTACTTTTTGAGAAAGGGGCCAAAGCTAGGGTAAAACTAGTAGGACTGCTTACCTTTCAGCAGTTGTTTAAACACACTGCCTCTCACATTTGGAGACTGATTCTCTCTGGGACCAACAGACTGTTACTGCTGCCCGCCACCACTGCTACTGCACAGGATCAAAATGTTTACAGATAATACCTGTGTTGGCTGCTCCCACTCTTTCAGCTCTGTCCAGAGGTCCACGGAATCTGAATGAAATCTCGTGCCTGGCTGTACTGATGAGGTGTCATGGTGACAACTCAGATCCTCCCTCTTGCTGCCTTTCACCCTCCCCAATTCAATTCCCACGTTGCATGCCCTGGCCACTTTTCTCAAAGCAATACTGGTGGACTAGGGCAGTGGCATGGCATCTACATCAACTAGGCAATGGGATGCAACCTCTAATTTTGCATGTCATTGCCAGAAGGACACCCCCTGTTGCACTGCTAGAGCTCCCGGTCCCCATAGACCCATAGAAGATGGACTTTAGTTAATATAAACTAAGTGACACTTAGAGGGGGAAAAAACTAAAAAGTAGAAAAATAATAGCCATGCAATGCATGCCTTGCATACAAGTTACACAATGAATGCACGCCACTGGAGGAAGGGTTTAATTATATGCCGGGACTGAAAACAGAGGGAGCAGGGTGGACAGCACACAGTGGGAGGGAGCAGGAGGGTCTACTTACACACCAGGACCAGGAACAGAGGGAGTGGGGTGGACAGAATGCAGTGGTAGGGAGCGGGAGGGTCAACTTATGTGCAGGGACCAGGAATGGAGGGATCGGGGCAGCCAGCATGCAGTGGGAGGGAGCAGGAGGGTTTACTTGCACTCCAGTTGCAGGGATGTTAATGGAGGGAGTGCGGTGGATAGCACGTAGTGGGAAGGAGTGGGAGGGTTCACTTGCACTCCAGTTGCCAGGACGTGGAACGGAGGGAGCGGGGAGAACAATATGCAGTGGGAGGGAGTGGGAGGGTTTATTTGCATTCATTGCCACGGTGGGGAATGGAGGAAGTGGGGCAGACAGCAAGCAGTGGGAGGGAGTGGGAAGGTTTACTTGCACTCCTGTTCCTGCATTGAACAATGGAGGGAGTGTGGTGAACAGAAATGTCTCAGCAGGCAAGGCACACCCTGCAATGATGGGGCACTCTCTCATTGCCATGGCCAATTTCTTTCAAGTTGGTGGCATGATTGCTGAACTAGTGTCAACAGCAGCATGCCACCACATTGGATAAAGAGGGCCAAGCCTGCAAATGCAGTGGCAGCACTGGCTGCCACAGTGCCGCATCTCCACAACCCACTTCTCTCCTAAGCTGCCACATAATGTTTCTTGCTCATGCACTCAAGCAAACATAAATAGGTAACCAGTCTAGCGTTGCAAACTACAGACCTATTAGCCTGACCTCCATGTGTTGTAAACTTAAGGAAATGGCAATAAAAACAAAAATTGAGAATGAATTGGACATACTAAATTTTGAAGATCACTCAAAGCATGGCTTCCGTAAGGGTTTATCATGTGTTACTAATCTCTTGTCCGTTTATGAATTTGTAAGCAATTGTTTGGATAGAAACATTTCCACTGATGTCATCCTTTTGGATATAAGTAAGGCATCTGACACTGTACCCCATGATTTATTAATAAAAAAAATGAATAACAACAAGAATTAACAAATATGTGGTAAGCTGGATTAATAGCTGGCTTTTGAATCATAAGCAGTTTGTGAGGATTAATGGGGCTTGGTCTCAGGAAAAGCATGTCACAAGTAGTGTGCCACAGGGGATGGTACTTGTCTCAGTGTTGTTTGCCCTATTTATCAGTGATATGGGGAATGGATTAAATAGTGTCATCTCTAAATTTGCAGATGACACTAAAATTGGAGGGAAAGTTGACAGTAGAGAGAAACATCAAGTTTTAAGTCAAGATCAGGAAAAAATTGAGAGATGGGGGATTTTAAATAAAATGCAATTTAATGAATCCAAGTGCACAGTTATGCACTTTGGTAAGAAAAACCCGAGGTACAAATACAGCTTAAATGGCGAAATATTAAAATCTTCCAAGAAAGAAAAGGATCTGGGTATCTGGATTATCTTAGAGTTAGCATCAACTGATTATTGTTGTCACATATCTCATACTACAAACAGATTTTTAAGAACTATTAACAAAACTTTTTTAACTAGGGATAGAGAATGCTTAATGAAATGATACAAATCATATATCGTCCCCATGTGGGTGATGGATTTCCCCTCTGGAGTCCTTACTTAAAACATGATATTAAACTTTAAGAAAAAAAACAAAGGAAATTAACTAGACCTATGAAAGTTCTCAGAACCATAGAATATGCATCAAGGATTAGAAAGTTGAAATGATTTACATTGGAGAGAAGAAGAAAGGGGAGATTTGCTTCATCTCTATAAAATCATGAAAAATCCTGTATTAATGGGGTTATGTGGTTTAAAGAAAAAGGAACAAATCCAAATTGATCTGAGATCTCATATGAGACAACTTTTTGTGCCAAAGGTCAAAACAGTACAAATGTAGAAACATAGAAACATAGAATTTGACGGCAGATAAGGACCGCTTGGCCCACCTAGTCTGCCCATTTTCCTACCTAACAGATAAGCTGCAGATCCTAGATAACCAACAGCTTACTTCCTCCTACCCCCGACTAGGACTGCCTTATGTCTGTCCCATGCATTCTTGAATTCCCCCACTGTACCTGAGTCCACAACCTCCTCAGGGAGGCTGTTCCATGCATCCACAACCCTCGCCATGAAAAAATACTTCCTCACATTACCTCTAAGCCGCCCCCCTAAAGATATAACTTTTTTAGTGTTAGATCAGCAAGAGCTTGTAATAGCTTATCAAGTTACATTTTGCAGGTCCCTAGTTTTGAACAATTCAAGAATATTTTAGATGATTAATTAATAATCAGAAGGGCCAATAAACCCACTAGGAGTGGGAAACAATTAAATGGGCTGGCAGCCTACTTTGTCTGAAAACACCGAGTTATACCAAGTTATAATAAGAAATGAGTTAGATGCCGGTCTGCACACAGTCCTTGCACTACCAGTACCAAATGCATTTATTTATTTATTTACAGATTGGTGACCAGAAAATTGGTGTATAATTGATATTTGTGACCGCATCAGTGCAGTGTCTCAAATATAAGACGTGTCTCTTTCTCTAGCCCCATTCCAAACCCTCCCTGGTGTAGGGACTGTATGCAGACAAACAAGGTAGTCAGTATACAGTACACAGATGAGTTCAAAACCAGTAATATAAAGACTGAATGCAGACAAACATGGCAGTCATTATATAGAGCATAATGCATACACAGATGTGTGATATGAGTTTTCCTACACACCCAAGGTGTATGATAATCTCTAAACTTTCAGAGTGAAGCTCAAGAGATTTATTTGATTATCACACACTGAGGGTGTGTAAAAAAATCTAATTTCACATGCCTGCATATGTTTTATTTTATATAATAACTGATGCAGAGCTAAATTACTATAAAGGAACACATTTCAGAGACCTCATTTAAACAGCAAGTAATTTTTAATGGCTAGCATAAGTACCAGTAAGAATAGGGACTGAACAGGCAGTGAACGTTGTAGAAAATGTTTACATCTTGCACTGAGGTCGGTACTTTGAAAAGCAGGAAATACTTAACACTTAATGTAAGATCTGAACCAAGCAACCAATTGGCAACAATCTGAAAAACAATGGTCAGAATTTGTCTTCAGAAGGAGTTTAGTTGACAGAAAACAACTTTGGAAAGCATGAAATATTCAATACTTAAGACCTGTGCCTTGCAGATCACCAACAAACTAAAAAACATCAGAGATCATCTTGTGAAGTTTAGTTGACAGAAAACAACACTGCAAAGCAGGCAATATTAAACTAAGATCTGTACCTTGCAATCGATCACCCAAAAACATCAGTCAGAGTTTGTCTTGTGAAGAAGTTTATTTGAGAGAAAACAATAAAATACAAAAAGCTGCTAAATGCAGTTGTTTATTTTAAACAGTTTAAATTACTCATGGATTCATCTTTTTCCTCATTCAGTAATTCCTTGGGTGCATTCTGGGTAATTTAGGTTACCATGTTAACCACGGTGAAAGTTCAGGAGAGCTGGAAAAAGGTAAAGGATCGGGAAAAGTGCACTGTCAGACTGTTTCACATGGAAGTGACATTACACATTTTTTTACTACTTTCTGCAATTCTAATTCAGTTTACACTGCACATATGGGTATTACAGGATGACTTAAATATCTTTATTCTGAATCTGAATTGTACAGTACACAAGGACGTTTTCTATTTAAAGGCATTACTTGATTATATATCTTTATGGATATGCCCTGGTTGAAGACACACTTTGCCTCCGTGTTTGAATGCTGTATGCATTTTGGTCCATTGAAACGCTGTCAAGATCTTGCTGCTGATTTCTGGAAATGTGAAGATTTGGGCTCTCACTAAGAGGGGATCACAGCTGAGATAATTGCAGGAGTCTGGGGAGCTTGGTTGAAAATGTTGGACATGTGTGTCTGCTTTCTCTTGCTCAACACAGAGTAGTTATTGACACTCTGTTGCACTCCAGTTGCTGGGACAGGGAATGGAGGAAGAGGGAAAGACAGCATGCAGTGGGAGGGAGTGGGAGGGTTTATTTGCACTCAGTCACTGGAATGGGGAATGGAGGGAGTAGGGCGGACAACATGCAGTGGGAAGGAGCAGAAGGTTTACTTGCACTCCTGCTTCTGTAATGGACAAAGAACGGAGTGGGGTGTACGGAAATGTCTCAGCAGGGAAGGCACACCCTGTAATGACGGAGTGCTCCCTCATTGCAGCAGCCAATTTCTTTCAAGGTGGTGGCAAGCTTGCTGAACTAGTCTCAGCAGCAGCATGCCACCTTATTGGATAAAGAGGGCCAAGCCCGCATATGCAGTGGCAGCATTGGCCACCACAGTGCCGTTCCTCCACAACCTGCTTCTCTCGCAAGCTGCCGCAACATATTTCTTGCACGTGCACACTAGCAAACATAAAAAGTACTCCACTTTTGAAAAAGAGTACCTTACTGTGAAATGGGCAATGGAGTCCTTTAAATTTTATTTACTAGAAGCTTACTTTGTACTTTTAACTCAATGACATGAAGACCAAAAATCCCAGAATCACAAGGAAGTACCTAGCACTACAGCAATTTAAATTCAAAGTGATACACAAATCTGGAAAAGAGCATGTCAGTGTTGATTTTCTGTCAAGATATGGTTCAGGAATTGAGAATTCAGCAGGTTGAAAGAAAATGTGTGTGATTGACTGAACTGTTTTCTGTAAAAGGTGCTGTGAAAAAAGAGATAATGCGTATGCAAAGAAGTGTAAATGTTTAACAGTAAGGATGAAAGAAAAAAAGGAGAATGTTTTGGAAACCTGTTTAAGAAAAAAAGGTTCCCACTTAAAGAGGCGGGTATGTGGTAGGATTGGGTAAGACCCTATCCCATTTGTTACAGAGAGAGAGAGAGAGAGATAGAGTTAAAAAGCAAGGATCTATTATTTTCCTTTCCTTTTCTGTCACTTGTCTGTCTCTCTCCTGTCTGATTCTGCAATCAAATTTTCCTTGTGGCACCTAGGAATTGGCTACTCTGATGGTCCCAAATTTTCCCCGTGTTATCTCCCTCCCTTCACTTGCTGTTTCTATTCTTTCTTTCTCCCCTTGCTTCTCTGTGGTGTGTGTGTGTGTGTGTGTGTATATATATATATATATATATATATATATCCTTTCAGCAGTCCCTGCCTCGAGCCTTGAGACCGTGGGGCTCCGAGCCGCCAGGGCGGGCGGCCACCGCAGACAGCCGTAGAAGGAACCAGGAGGCCGGGAGAGACAGCCAGAAAGCCGGCCCTGCCCTCAAGCACCCAGGAGACCGAGGGGCTCTGAGCTACCAGCGGCGAAGTGTCACCAGACAGCCAAGAAGGGACCAGGAGGCCGGGAGAGACAGCCAGAAAGCTCAGCCCTGCCTCGAGCACCCAGAGACCGGGGCTCCGAGCCGCCAGCGGGCGGGCGGCCACCGCGATAGCCAAGAAGGGAACCAGGAGGCCGGGAGAGACAGCCAGAAAGCTAGCCCTGCCCTCGAGCACCCAGAGACCGTAGGGGCTCCGAGCCGCCAGTGGCGTGCGGCCACCGTGATAGCCAAGAAGGGAACCAGGAGGCTGGGAGAGACAGCCAGAAAGGTACGGGAAAGCCGCAAGCCAATCAGAAGGTGACCGCCAGCTATGCCTTGCCTCTGATTGGTGCGTCTTCCCCATTGACTTTTGCTTTACTTGCACCACCAAAACTGGTCAGGATTACTGCTCTTTAAATGTAAAATTCTCTAAAAAGGAGCTGTTTTTACTTTTATTATTGTACATTTTTGTGAAATGCATTCTTGCTTGATGACTCTGTGATTACAGTCTTTTGGTGAGACTTGTGTTGGGCTAGATGCTCAGGCGCCTAACCCCCCCACCACCCAGTCTTTGTTTTGTAAATCTTCTTTTTAGCACCTCTTGCAGATTGCTGCAATTCAGTGCTTTTCCTGACTGCCCTCTCCTCTGTCCCCTCCTTTCCAGCCGGCCCTGCCCTCGAGCACCCAGAGACCGTAGGGGCTCCGAGCCGCCAGCGGGTGGGCGGCCACCGCATAGCCGAGAAGGGAACCAGGAGGCCAGGAGAGACAGCCAGAAAGGTACGGGAAAGCCGCAAAATTTTTGCCCGCCCCCTCTCCCCCCTCCTGGGTGTTTCTTTTATACACACTTTCCCGCCGAATCTCTTATCCCCGCCCATAGCTAATCTCCTAGCCAATTCCCAAGCTCATTTCTTCACATCACCTTTAGTATCTTTAACCCCTACCTACCCTCCACCATACTACTATTCCTCCTATTACTGCTTTGCCTCTCACCTTCCTCGGATCCAGAAGAGGAAACTGAAGCAGCCCATGCCATGGTAATTATGGTGGCTACTCGGGCTTGTCCCCCTCTGCTGTCCCCAGTGGATGCCCCTCAATTCCCCAAGTATATACTGCCGCTTCTGCACTGTAATCCTTGGGGTATCCTAAAAAGGCTCACAACCAGTTCGGTACTCCATAAGCCCCTGCTCCATTATTGGCACTATAATGACCCCCATACCTGTCAATTAGCTGGTACTTTATGACAAAATCTATAACCACACAGCAGGATCATCGCCCACTATACATTGGATCCCAATCAAGAAGAGAAAGTCCTCTGTCTACTCCCTATTCCTATCACTTGGTGCCCTCATCAAACTAATTCTTTCTGCTGATCTGTGCTGGCACTGTTGAAATCAACCCTGGACCCACAGAAAGCTCTATCTCCCCAGCTGACTTAGCCTCCATAAATGGCCTGTTTTCTTCTATATCAACGCCTGCGGCCTCCTAAAAAGTTCTCATTAATACAGGCCTGCTGCACACACCTTACCTGACTTTCTGGTTATCTCTCGAAACATGGATCAAATCTGCAACAAAAGACAGTGAAATAAATCTTCCCAACTACCAGCTCTTCAGATCTGACCGTCCATCCAGGGGCGGTGGGTAGCCATCTATGTCAAAGCAAACATCTCTGCATCCTGCCTCAATATTACATCACAGCCAAAGGAATTTGAATGCTTATCAATTAAAATAACCCTTCCCAACATATCATCTTTTCAACTGATTGGCTGCTACAGGCCCCTCTGCAGGCCTCAAACTCCTATCCCACCTAGGATCTATACTTAATCTAGGCCCTGAAGACACCATCATTTTAGGTGACCTGAATTTAAATTAGCTAGCCAATGCATCTGCACCCCTGGTAACCTTCTGTGCACTTATGGATTCACTCAATTAATCAAAGAACCAACAAGGATTAATCCAAAGAATAATCTCAACAGCACACTCCTGGACATCATGTTGGTAAATAAGCTTCATCTGTATTCTCATGCTGGAGTGCTATTCAGTGACATAAGTGATCACTGTCCCATAGCTGGCATAAGATCAACAATCAAGCCACCCAACCCTGCAAAATTTCTCCCAAGAAGGTCAAAAGAACTTTAATATTTCAGGATATCTCCATGATTTGTGCACACCACACGTTGGCAAGAATTCTATCTCACAGCTTCAATAGAGACAGCTCTTCAGGTCTTAAGTGATATTATCATAAGTGCCCTCAATATACATGCACCCTCACCAGTGTCAGAACCAAACTCAAATCTTGTCGCTGGTTCTCTGCTGACCTTAAATCAGACTGCTTGCCAGAGATAAACTCTGGAAAAGGGCAAGAAAGACCAAGGATCCAAATGACTGGCTTCAATTCAGAAAATCCAGAAACTCCTGCACAAAACAAGTGAGAAATGCCAAGGCTGCCTTTCACACAGCTGAATTGGATGCTCTCTATCACAACCTTTCCAGGTTCTGGGGTACCATAAAGGG
The DNA here is from genome assembly GCA_016271365.2 of Neoceratodus forsteri. NCBI lineage: Eukaryota > Metazoa > Chordata > Ceratodontiformes > Ceratodontidae > Neoceratodus > Neoceratodus forsteri. Next base: position 818,358,747 of record CM057450.1, on the reverse strand, counting down.
GATCCTAGGTCAAGCTTCTACCCCTGTCTTACCACCCAAAGTGCACCTAAATAGTGTTGAAATCACTGACAAGCAAGAAATCTTAAATGCCTTCAACGATCATTTCACTACAGCTGGCCTAGCTTTCGATTCCTCACCTGCAAACCTAATGAGGTCATCACTAAACTTACAATCTACTGAGGGACAAAAGGCTGCTTCCACATTCTCCTTCAAATCAATACTCTTAAAAGAAGTAGAAGACCTACTATTCCAACTAGATACAACCAAAAGCGCGGTGCAGACTCCCTGGATCCCTACTTTCTAAAAGTAGCATTGCACGCCTTAGCTGCCCCCCTCACTCACCTTTTCAATCTGTCCATAGCCACTGGTTCTATCCCCTCAATATGGAAGACAGCTCAAGTGTTTCCACTACTTAAGGCAGGTGATCCCATGGACCTCAACAACTATAGGCCCATTTCCATCTTACCAGTACTGTCCAAAATGCTTGAAAAGTTAGTGAACTTTCAGTTAAGTGCCTACCTTGATACCAATAATCAACTTAACCCAGCTCAATCTGGATTTAGATCTATGCACAGCACCATCTCTGCCTTAGCAAAAGTTACAAATGACTGGCAGACTGCCTTAGACAAAAAGAATAACACCTGTGCTGTGTTCCTGGATCTAAGCAAAGCCTTTGACACTGTGCACCATGAACTACTAATCTCTCTCTGAACTCCATAGGGCCTTGACTCACTCTCTCTTAAATGGTTCAGATGCTATCTCTCCAGAAGAATACAACTGGTAAAAATGAAGGTGACCTATCTACCTCTAAACCACTCCTAAGAGTGTACCACAAGGTCCCATCCTGGGCCCCATCCTCTTTACCATTTACATCAACAATATTGACTCCAATCTCTCAATAATCTAATATTCACCTTTTGCAGATGATACTGTACTATATGTCAGTAATCCTCACCAACAAAAGCCTGTGAGCTTTACAGTCTGAGTTCTCCCTCCTACAGCACAACTTACTAGAAAAGAAATTACTACTAAATGCCAAGAAAACGAAAGCTATGTTCCTTGCCACCAAGAGCTGCTTCTTCCACTGTCCCATCATTCACCCTCCCACAATTATCTACCATCCTTGGTGAAAATCTGGAAAATGTGGACAAATTCAAATATCTTGAGTCTGGATTGACAATAAACTTGACTATACTAGCCACATTGAAGAGCTCCTGAAAAGCTTTAGACAAAGACTTGGCCTATTTTATAGGATCAAACACTACCTGACCAGAGATTCCAAACAAAGGCTAATCCTGGTATCATTCCTATCCTCATTGACTATGCTGACTTCCTTTATGGTCACTGTTCCTCTCCCATTTAAATAAATTAGACACCTTGTATCATAGAGCTATTAGATTCATTACAGATCTTCCCTCCAGCACCCATCATTGCTCTCTCTACAATGCAGTCAGTTGGACATCCCTACAACATAGAAGAAACAAAATGCTGCTGTCTGGATCTACAAAGCTCTGACAAACAAACTCCTTCCTACATCTCAGATTGTTTCAACTGGATCACATCCAGGCCTTTACACCTAAGGATCAATAAACTCATCATGCTGAAGATTCCTATCACCTGCACCCGGTATGGAAGGGCTGCAATCAGCTATTCCCTAGCACTTATCTGAATTCTCTTAAAGACCTTGAAATTGGATACCCTCATTCCTTTAACATCCTTCAAAAACTGTACACTAGTCTATTCCCAGAATCATGCAATTGCTTCCATAAGGCTTAGTCCTCTCACACCCCCTCCTTCCCCTACCCCTTTTTATACTACCCCCTGTTTCTTTATTGTTCTTCTAGCTTGTTCTCCAACCTACTTCATACAAAAATGCCCCCCCAAGTCCCATTACCCTAGCTTTATCCCTACAATACTGTTTGTTTCTTTCCTTTTAATATGATCTAGGTCCTATGTCATTTTGCCTTGTATATATGTAAATATTTTTATATCTGTCTCATTCATAAATCTTTGTATTTGTGTTCATTCAGTACCATGTTTTTGTGTAAAATTTGTAACCTTATATTGTTATGACCACTCAGGTCCATCTTGTAAATGAGCTATGCTCAATGATGTTCGCCTGAATAAATAAAGATTTTGATTGATTGATTGATATATATATATATATATATATATATATATATATATATATATTATATATATATATATATATATATATATATATATATATATATATATATAGATCTATAATATATATATATAGATATATATATCTCTATATATATATATATATATTATGGTGCTACCATAGTTAGGGTTGAGTAGCACTTTTAAGGTTAAAGGGTCAAACTTAGCACCTTAATAACTTTGCCACCGTTTAATGGATTTGCCTGAAATATGGCATGCAGAATTGGGCATGACAGATCTTGGGATCTGCCAACTTTCTTATGAGGCAGATATACAGATGCAGAGTTATTAAGCAACAACGAATTGCGCAATTATGCTTTTTTGCGATTTCTTTGCTCTTGCCTACAGGTCGCACGGTTTGTGCGACCGGTCCAAAAACTTCAGGAAACATGCGGCCGGTGTCCCCGATGTGCCTTTTGAAAATTTCATGAAAAACATTAAATGGTTCAAAAGTTATTCTAAAAACAATTTCCCATTATAAGTCAATGGGAAAAGTTAACAAAAGTTCAAAAGTGTCGTAAATGCAGTTTTTACTTTCTCAAATGGCCCTTTTACTTTTGCAAATCCACCATTTTGTTTTCAGTTGGTGATCAGAAAAATGCTTGCCATTTAAATTCGGCACACTGTAGCAACCTAATTCTCTTTGTATTCACCTAGTTGGAGCCTGAGGATGCTAGCTATGTCTTTATTTTGGGGTTAAACACTCCAGAAATATGTTTTTCAAATTTCTGGAAAAAGTATTTTTGCAAAGTACTTTTGCACATGCGACACTTTCATGCTGTTTTGCGAAAGCTTTCACAAAGTTTGACAGTACTTTTCCAGACTATGGCCAAAATGACAGGAGTTCTTTGTCACCCTGCTGCAAAAGAACTGTTTGGTCTTTTGGGATGAAATTTGGAGAGATGGCAGCCAACAGCTCACAGATGTGCCTTTCACTGGTTTGGTGAAAAAATATTGCATGGCTACAAGGTAACGGTACTCTGAATTTGGCGTTTTTTCCCATAGACTAACATGGTGGTGTACCCCACTCCTTTCGGGGCTCGTATCTTGAAAACGGTGCGAGATACAGATTTTTCATCATGAGTTACATAGGCGTATGGCCTATGTAATACATAATAGTAGCCAGGAAAATAATGATTTCCATGAAATTTAAATTTTTTTTCTACATTGTGCGGTTGCTGAGATATTACCAATTAAGTACTTCCAATGCTCGTTTTAAGCTTCGATCCCCATTACAATGCATACATTCTTTGTACACACTGTGTTTCTGTAGGCACCTGTTTGGAAAACACAGGGTATGCACTTTCATTACTATTACAGTTACTGTTTCCACTTGTGTTTATGTCTCCCTTTGCATTACCGTTACCGTCTACCCCACCATGTGCATTATCCTTTGCATTGCCATTTGCGATTGCATTACAATGTGCGCCACTGTTCGTGCTTCTGTTTGCATTGCTGTTCCTGTTACTATGTCACAAGTCATCATGTGGTGGCCTCGTACTCCCTCCGCCACATTACATTCACTATTTCTCATCATCGTTCTCAAAAGGAAGGGAAATTAGAGGCAAAAAACTCTGTTTTATGCATCAGTTAGGGTTGTTCCATAGTGACAAAAGTGAGGAAATTTGCTGTTAAGGTTGAAAGCCCCCCTTGAACCCCCCACCTACACCCCCAACCGGCACTGGAGTGTGCATTGGGGTTGTCGGTCCTAACTCTCACCCCATTCTCCTATACCTCTGTTTCTTCACACATGTGATGGGGTGAGAGTTAGGGCTGGCATTAATGCGCACTCTCAATGCCAGTTGGGGGTGTGGGTGGGGGGTCCAAGGGGATTTAACCCTAACAGCGAATTTCTTGCTTTTGTCACTGTGGAACAACCTAACTGATGCATTAAATTGAGTTTTTGCCTCTAATATTATATATACTGTATATATATATATATATATATATATATATATATATGTGTGTGTGTGTATATATATATATATATATATACTATATATATATATATATATATATATATATATATATATATATATATTTTATAGGGCACAGTCACACTCCTATAGTTAGGGTTCAATGGTCACTTCTATGTTAAATCCCAAAATTTGCACTTTAATAATTTTGCAACCATTTGGCTGATTTGAATGAAATATTGCTTGCACAATTGGAGACTAAGGATCTCTGGATGTTGTAAGTTTTATTCCAGTCATATGTGTGGGTGAGGAGATATGGAGTATCAAACAAAATGTGAAAATTACCATTTTTGTGTAAATTCTTTGTCACACCATTTCTCAGAAATGGATAGGGTGTTTGGTCTGACATTTTTAGGGTAGATAGGGCTTAGGTCACAGATGAGTCTTTCAAAGGTTTGGTGAAAAAACATTAATTCATTCAAAAGTTATTAAATTTCAAATGTTCCCATTATTTTCAACGGGAAAGGTTAGATGTGCCATGCAAAACAACTTTTTTTACCGAGAATGTGGGGCATTTTGCCAAAATGCAGAATCTTTTTCTGTGCTGCCACCATCTTGCTTTCAGTTAGCAAGGCAAAGAAATTCAGATAGTTTAAAAAAATGCTACTACTTGGTAAACACCAACAGTTGTGTTTACCTAATCGGGGCCAGAGAAATCAGATTCTGGGGTCAATTTTCCCAATAACTGTCCAGAAATATGTTCATTTTTATTGGCAGTGTTGTTCCATCACAAATCACAGACATGTGTTTGTGCAAAACAAGGAGCTTGTGCTACAAATTGTGGGGAAAGGATTCTGTGTTTCTCAACACAGCATTATTTTCCCATAATTTGTGACACATTTTTTTGACCTGATTGTAAGTTGTGGTGATTCAGCGCCTCCCCCCAACTGCACTCATTAGTGACAATCCCAAAAGTTCAAACAAGCGCTCCAGTTAGCTGGGCAGTGTAGGGCAAGTGTGGCTACTCCAATACAGAACAAAACAATCTAAATGTACTGCACTCAGTTTAAACAACAAAGAAAGGCAGCAGACGTCATGTTGTCTTGCAAGTCCTTTTATTTAGGACATAACACTCTATTTTAAATCACTCATGCACTAACATGGCCCAGTGCTTTGCCTCTCTATGAAGCTTCCAAGGGGCCGACTGCAAGTTGCAGCGATTCCATGCCCCTCCCCAGCTGCACTCATTATAGGATGGTTTCACTCCTCCTACACATATAGAAAAAGAAATGCCTTTCCTCCTGTATATTATTATTGGTTTTATCCCACAAGTTTGCCAATAAGTTAGATTTGATCAGGATAATCTTCACCAAGCCCGCAGCAAAACTTCAACAAGCCCTTTACTTTCCAAATGAATTAGAGGACATAAGATAATGTTAAATGGCATGATAGGGTCAGGAATAACGTTGTTTTAAGTTGCTAAAAAATTGTTATTAAAGTACCCTACAGGACTGTTCCACCTTCATGGGTGCACTGCTTCCCCATTTTACAAAACCCCATTAAAAATTTATATCTGTAGGTATTTGCCAATACCACTGGCTCATTTTCAAGGAGGTCCCAATATAACTGAATGCTGTCATCAGTTATTAAAATTTTCTGATCCCTAATATAACTGATACTGTCAGCAATTACTACAATTTTATGGTGGTCTAGTGGAACTCCCCAAACCCACGGTGCCCATTTTTGTATGCCATTGATGGTTAATGGCATCCCCCAGCCTCCCATGTTCCTTTCCTGCTGAAAATTAGAAAACAGTCCCCTCAATGTTTTTTTTTTTTTAAACCTGTAAAAAAAAAATCCATCACTGATGACACCCACGTGCGGCACCTGACCTCCAACTGTGCACCCACCTCCCCACACCCCCTTGACACCACCATACATCCTGACTCACCTGAAGCGGTCCCAGGTTTGAGAACTGCTCTCCCAGTAGATGATACATCCTGCTGCTGGAACTAGTGAGTGCAACATGAGAAACTAAGAAAAATGTGGTTCAATGTATTTCAATGGGGGTTTGAACTTTTATGCATAACTCAAACATTTTTTGACATTTTATTTATTTATTTATTTAATAGCTTTTGGTAACTGGGTAAGTGGGTAAGGCAACAGACCTGCCTATTTTCAGGCACGACCCGGGAGAGCACAGGACATTGGTTACAATATGCAGAAATGCACAGACATAATATAGGTGTACAGGAGCAAAACAAGATATACATTGGGTAGCACAGTAATAGTTACATAAGGGTACATTTTAGGCATTTGACCTCAAATTTTCAGCATGGCCTATTTTGGACCCCACCTCATGAACAATACAACTGTCATTATGCAACTCCTGCCCAAAAGATGATTTTGCTGTGGCTTGGTGAATTCACCTATTGGACAGGATTTGTGTAATGACAGTCATATAGTTTATGGGGTGGAGTCCCCAAAAGAACATGTTGAAAATTTGGAGCCAAAATGTCAGAAAATGGGTGACTTATGATCATTCATTGCTATGGACACTCATAACATTTTACATTCAAAATATTTTGACACCAGACTTTCAACATAGACTTGTTATTGCACCACCAAATGTATGCCATAGCAGTAATTTTTCAAATCCTGGTCAAAATGTGTTTTTGCACCTGTGGCATAGAATGGCATTGCAGCTGTGCAGAATTATGTTTTTGCAGGGAATCAAACATTTTCTGTACAGGGTACATCAGGTGGGTCCGTAGCATGGCTATGCTGACAATTTTGTCACTCTTGCTGTACAAATGTAAGGCTTTCACTGTCTTCTCTGTATACCTGCCACTGGAAAAAGCCAAATTGGGGCTCTGCCCTACACTGGAAACCATTTCCAAGCTGAAGTACAACTCTGAGGTTGTCATTACTGGGGATTTTAATCTAAACTGGATTTGCAAAGACACTGACCATCTTAAAGATCAGGTCGCTGGCTATTTTATCACCCAAATGATCTCTGAGGATACCAGGCTAACCCGGAACATGGGTAAGGGAACACTCCTAGATTGGATTCCTTCCAGTAGTCCTAATAAGACAAAAAATGTCATGGTTCTCCAAGACTGCCTCTGTGATCATTTACCAGTGGCTTGCACCTGGGTGACAAAAGAAAAGATAGAACCTCTCATCACTGTACATGACAGAGTTCTTATGTGTGGGGCAACCTGGGCCTTTAAAGCTGCCCTGGCCAAAACCAACTGGTCTCCAATTGATGCCACTGATGACATCAACCAGGCCCTGCAATTCTTTGTAGACACCTTCAATGATATTTGTGATACCTTTGCAACACTGAGAAAGAGGAGGATAAGGGCAGCCTCCATTGGCTGGGTCTCCCATGACCTACTCAACTGTATGAGGGAGCAGGATAACCTCTGGTGTCTGGTTAGAAATTCTGGCAACCACACTGACTGGCAAAATTACTGGGCAGCAAGAAAGAAGTGCACCTTTACTTTTTCAGCAAGCCAAGGCAGCACATTACAACGAGAAGCTAAACGGCAGTTGGGGGGATGGTAGAGGCTTCTGGGACAACATCAAAGACCTGCTTGGAAAGGAAGACAGGAGACACCGCACAATGCTCACCATTAGTGGGACTTCTACCAATGACCTACACATCTTAGCTGAATCCTTGTACCTGTCATTCTCTGATTTTAGTGCTGTCCTGCCACTGGACTATTTAAACAGCCCAGAATCTCCCACTCCATGAGACCAACATAACCCCTCTCATCCAAAATTCTATTTTAGACAGGTTACAGTTAGTGAAGTCAGAACCTACATACGTAAGGCGCTCGGGAAAACTAGGCTAGGTAGCAATGGCTTAGTCATGAAGCTTGTGGTGGTAGCACTTGAAGAGCTACTGAGACCAATTACCAGGCTCTTTAATAAATCTCTTGCCCAGGCAAAGTTCCCTTTGACCTGGAAGTTAGCCCTGGTCACTCCAGTTTTAAAAAGTGGTGATCAGTCCAACACTGCCAACTATAGGCCGATCTACATCCTCTCTCCTCTCTCTAAAGCCCTAGAGAGGATTGTGGTGGACCAGGTTACTGAGAACCTCCATAAGTATGGACTCCAATGCCTGCAACAGCATGGATTCTGCAGGAACCAGAGCACGGCTACTGCCCTGGAGGAGTTCTCTGATGATGTGCACAAGGCCATGGACGGGGGCCATTTGGTAGGATCTATATTCATAGATCTCACTAAAGCATTTGACACTGTCAATCACTGCATCCTTCTTACTGACCTACTAAACCTGGGGATTTCACTTGAAGTAGTTCACTGGTTCCAAGATTACTTATCCCACAGAAAACAAAGTGTCAAAATCAGGATTGCCATATCTCACTCAAGGGAAATTACACTAGGGGTCCAACAAGGATCAATACTGGGGCCACTTCTGTTTAGTCTATTTTTAAATAAACTTCCTCAAGCTTGTGAGAACAAGATCATCCTTTATGTGGATGACGCTGTTGTTCTGTGCAGCAGCAAGCAGCATATGGTCCTGCAGGCAAAGCTTCAGAGCTCATTCAATGGGCTAGAGGATTGGTTCTGTAAAAAAAAGCTGCTCCTCAATCACAAAAAGACAAAGACAATGATCATCTCTAGTCCCCAGCACAAGAAAACATTCCCTGTTCTTACTATCACCAATAGCAAGGATGCCCCACTGGAGCAGGTACACTGTTTCAAATTCCTAGGTGTTATTATTGACAACACCCTCTCCCTCATGCAGCACATCGACTATGTGGTAAAAGCAGTAAATGTAAAGCTCTGTGTGCTCTATAGACACAGGCAATACCTCACACAATTAGCCCTTCATCCCTGGGTCTCCTTCTTAGTTCTATCAGTCATTGACTATGAACTTGTGGTGTATGGTGCCATCTCCAATACTCCACTCACACGCATTGCAATGGCCCTTAACAAGGCATGTAGGCTAACACTTGGGGCAGACAACCCTACCCACACATGCTCCCTCTTTGAGCAGACTAATTGGCTTAACCTACCCAACAGAATAAAATACCAAACCTGCCTGTTGGGCAAGAAATCACTACTAGGCAAAGTGGCTCCGTTCCTCAGTGGCTTGCTGCCTTCCTGTAGATCTGGGTACCAGACCAGAGGCTACTCCCAGGGCTCCATAGTGGTCCCCTTCAGAGAAACAACACTGGGACAGTGGTCATTTGTGTACCATGCTCCCCCGTGGCTTAACAAGATCCCGGCTCACCGACTGACAAACTTGAGCCTACCTGCCTTTAAGGCAGAGCTTAAACAGTACTTATCTGGAAGCAAGGCCTGTTGCTGTAGGCAGTACTTGTGTTCCCAGCCCTGAAAGTCTTAAGGCACAGTTGCCTGGCTAGCCGACATGGATCAAGTCACCTCCCACACCCTTTTTAACAAAGCTCCCACAGGGCCGCTGCCCACATCCCGGATCCCTCACACCTAGCGTGCTACATGAATTCCATTACATAGATGGATCTAGCTCCCTGGCTACTGAAGATTTTATCTTTGTGCCTATCCTTTGGCTGTTGAAAATTATACCTGTGTACCTGACAATGTTTGTCCTTGTCATGTTTCTTTGAATTTACCCGATAGCTTATGTCTCTCTTAGTAATGTTTCACCCTTGTAATTTGCTTACACAGGGGCTCCACTCTCCATTGTTTTCTTGTTCTCAGTTGTTCACACTTTGTTGTACATGATGTGGAACCTTTGTAAAAGAGCTTTTGCTCAAAGGTAATGTCCAAATCTTGAAATAAATAAATAAATAAAAATGTAAGCACAGGGCCCAGAGGGCTGCGCTTACATAGCTGCATACATATACGTATGTTTGTACCCCACACGGAAATATAGATGCTGTTAAGGTGTAATGAGAGCAAAATGCATAGTACTATGGAGAGGAGGGAATGCAGGTCCAGGAGGGCCCTGCTCTTCCACATGGAAATATAGATACAATTACAATCTGTAAAGAATTATTGATGGTTGGAAGGGCCCTGCACTTGCACAAGCAAGGAAGATTATGATTATACTTTCTAAAAAGTAAGGACATTCTTGGCAACAAACTTTGCTAATGCGTTAGTTATAATTCCACCATCAAAAGTAGGGACATGCACTGTTAGGGTTTCCAGCCCTAACATCCCACCCCACCTCCAACCTCCATGCACCAACAGGCACCAGGGGTGTCCTTGGGGATGTCAACAGGCAAATATTTAAATTAAGTCCCTCTGTTGAAAAGTAGTGAAAAGTGCTGTCTTCTGTTATATTTGTGTAAAAAGAAGCTACCAAATGGATGTACAGGAGAGGGAGTGAAACAAGTACAGTCACAAGCTAGAGCAAGTATTGCTATAGCAACGGTAGCTCTACCTTGGGTCTGCCTTTCTGAAGCAGTCGACTCCCTCGCTCTGTGCTTGCTCTTCACTCGCAGTCCTGTACATCCAGCTGATGGCTTCTTTTTACACAAATTTAACAGAAGACAGCACATTTCACTACTTTTCAACAAAAAGGGACTTTATTTAAATATTTGCCTGTGTCTCAGTTGTCATTGCTGACCCCATTAGGTCATGCTACATTTTTGTGATAAAAGAGAAAGTGGCAAAGTGCACAAGACTTGTTCCCCTTTCTCAACAGACAGCAGAGGATTCTTTCTCCAAGAAATAAATGAAATAAACAGAAAAAACAGAAGATATTTTACTAGTTAAATAGAGTGAGGCTTCTTGAAATGTTCTAGCAGCAAGTCATTTTCCAGTACTGACTGAACTTTTAAATAACGTTTTATTCAAAAAGATATGACAGGATCAACCAGATAACTATTACCTACGACTTAAACCTACCCCAACTATGACAGGGTCAGCCAGATCATCTACTAATGAAACACTTATCTGTACCATACAGGGACTACTTTTTCTGCATCCCCGCAAGATTTGTGGCAATTTTCTAAGATAGATAACCCACTCTAGGGCCTGTTGACTCATGCGTCACAACACACACCAAGGCATGCGAATATAAGAGCATGACTGCACACCCTAGAGTGGGTTATCCATACAGTATTATAGAGGCATGGTTGTGCCCCTATAGTTAGGGTTTAATAGCCTGTTTAATGTTAAACCTTAAATTTACCTATCTAAAGTGTATATATATATATATATATATATATATATATATATATATATTAGAGGCAAAATCTCTATTTAATGCATTAGTTAGGATTGTTCCAGCGCCAAAAAGTGAGGAAATTTTTGTTAGGGTTGAAAACCTCCCTTGGACCCCCACTCACCCCCAACTGACATTGGGTGCACATTGGGTCATCAGCCCTAACTCTCACCCCATCACATGTGTAAGCAGCAGAAGTATAGGAGAATGGGGTCACGTTAGGACCAATGACTATGCACCCCAATGCCGGTTGGGGGGGTGCGTGGGGGATCCAAGGGGTTTTCAAACCCAACAGCGAATTTCCTCACTTTTGTCGCTGTGGAACAACCCTAACTAATGCATTAAACGGAGTTTTTTGCCTCTAATTTCCCTTCTTTTTGAGAATGATAACGAGAAATAGTGAATGTAATGCAGAGGCCAGAGTGAGGGGCCCTCCGGGCCCCATGCTCCCGCCACGTAATGCGGCAGCAGGAGCAAGTAACAGGAACAGCAACGCAAACAGAAGCGCTAACATTGGCACACATGGTAATGCAAGCGCAAATGAGAACAGAAAGGGTAACGCACACGGTGGCGTAGATGGGAATGGTGTGCCACGTGATGTGTTGTCACATAGTAACATTGTGCCTGCAAATGGAAATGTCAATGGGCATGGTGACGCAAAGTGAAACAGAAAGAGAAACAATACTGTAGACACAAATGGCAAAAAATAACAGAAACACAAGCGCAAATGAAAACGTTAGCGATAACGCATATGGTATGAGATGTCAACGGGGTGAAATGTAAGGTACCGCAAGCAGAAAGGGCAACGGTAACAGTAATGTAAGCACACAGGCTGGTTTTCCCAAAAGCTGCATAGAGAAAGACAGTGAGTACAAAGAATGTATGCATAATAATGGGTATCAGAGCAGAAAATGAGGACTTGGAATACTAAATAGGTTATATCTCAGGAACCGTACAACTTAGAAAAAAAATTTAAAAGTCATGTGATTTATGACTGTCCTGGCTAGTTTTGTACTTAGCCCCCCTAAGGGGGGCTTGCCATTTAAATTTGGGACCCTCTAGCAACCTAACCCTAAGGGGGCTAAGCATTTTTCTGACAAAAAGTCCGTATCTCGCACCATTTCTGAGACACGGGCCCTGAAAGGCGCGGCGAACGCCGTGATGTTATCCTATGGGAAAAAAAGAGAAGTCCGGAGTGCCATAACATTGCCTCCCTATAATATTTTTTCACCAAACCACTGAAAGGCACATCTGTGGGCTGTTGGCTGTCTTCCTTCCAATTTTCAGGAAAAAAGACCAAACCGTTATTTTGCAGCAGGGTGCCAAAGGATTCCTGTAATGCGTCGGGTGCCATAATGTTATCCTATGGGAAAAAATGTCAAATTTGGAGTGCCATAACTTTGCCGCCATGTAATATTTTTTCAACACAACACTGAAAGGCACATCTGTGAGATGTCGGATGCGTTCCCTCCAAATTTCAGCCCAAAACTCCCAACTGTTCTTTTGCAGCGGGGTGCCAAAGAATTGCTGTCATTTCCCCACAGCCTAGAAAAGTACTGTCGCAATTTGTGAAAGCTTTCACAAAATTTCATGCATACTTATGAGCACGGAAGTACTTTAGAAAGTACTTTTCCAGAAATTTGAAAACATATTTCTGGGGTGTTTTACCCCAAAATAAAAGACATGGCTAGCATCCTCAGGCTCCGACTAGGTGAATACAAAAAATTAGGTTGCTAGAGGGTCCCAAATTTAAATGGCAAGCATTTTTCTGATCACTAACTGAAAACAAGATGGCAGATTTGCGAAAGTAAGAGGGCCATTTGTGAAAGTAAAAATGCATTTGTGACACTGTCGAACTTTTTAACTTTTCCCTTTGACTTATAATGGGAAATTGTTTTTTGAATAACTTTTGAACCGTTTAATATTTTTTCACGAAATCTTTGAAAGGCACATCGGGGACCTCGGCCGCATGTTCCCTGAAGATTTTGGGCTGGTTGCACAAACTGTGCGACCTGTAGGCGCGACCATAAAATTCCAGAAAAAGTGTAAACGCACGTGCAGATCATGCTTAATAACTCCGCAGCCGTGTATCCAACCAGTATAAAACTTGGCACATCGCAAGGCGTATGGCTCTTAATTAAGTATTCCAAATTTCAGGTATATCCGTCAAATGGTTGCAAAGTTATTAAGGTACAAAACTTTGGGTTTAACATGTAAATGGCTCCTCAACCCTAACTATGGTAGCACTACTGTGCTACCATAATATATATATATATATATATATATATATATATATATATATATATATATATATATATATGTATATTAGAGGCAAAAACTCTGTTTAATGCATCAGTTAGGGTTGTTCCACAGTGACAAAAGTGATGAGATGAAATTGATGATAGGGTTGAGAACCCCCCTTGCACCCACCCCCACCCTGCCCCCCAGCCGGCATCAGGGTGTGCATTGGGGTCATCGGCCGTAACTCTTACCCCATCAAATGTGTAAAGAAGCTGAGCTGGTGAACTGTAGGAGAATGGGGTGAGTGTTAGGACCAATGACCCCAAAGCACACCCCGATGCCAGCTGGGGGGCACTGCAGGGGTGGGTGCAACATCAAATTTCCTCACTTTTGTCACTGTGGAACAACCCTAACTGATGCATTAAATGGATTTTTTTGCCTCTAATTTCCCTTATTTCTGAGAATGTGCAGTAGAAGTAGTAAACAGAATGTGGTGGTTGGAGCACGGGGCCCGGCCACCACGTGATGTTTTCTGACATAGTAACGGTAAGTGCAAGGGACACGCAAGCACTAACAGTTGAGTACATGGTGACAGAAATGTAAATGGTAAAGCAAAAGTTAATAGAAATGCAAGCACAAAGTGACACCAAACCAAACAGTGATGCAAAAGGGAGACGCAACCACATAAGGAAATGCAAACCATGAAGTGCACGGTCATTGTACGGCAATTGGAAACACAAATGGTAATGTTAACAGCATAAATAACACCAAAGGGAACTGAAACGGAAATGCGAACGCAAGCGCACATGGAAACATAAGCCGTAACGTGCACGGTCACAGTACCGTAATTGTAAATGCAAATGGTAAAGTTAATCTGAACAATAACACCAAAGGAAACAGAAACAGAACCGGGAATGGAAGCGCGTATGGAAATGCAAACTGTAATGTGCACGGTCATGTTACCACAGTTCTAAACGCAAATGGTAACGGTAACAGCAACAATAACACCAAAGGAAACAGAAATGCAAAAGCAAATAGAAGCACATATAGAAATGCAAACTGTAATGCACACGGGCACAGTAACACAATTGGAAACGCAAATGGTAACAGTAACAGCAATGAAGACACAAACCGAAAGAGAAATGCAAATGCAAACAAAAGGGGTGCCAGAAACGCAAACCGAAACACAAACAGAAACAGTAGTGGAAACGCTGATGGTAACAGTAATGCAACTGCAAGTGCAAATGAGAACGTATAGGGTAACACTCTTGGAGGTGTACATGGGAACGGTAACGCAAATGGGTACGGTAACACTAGTGGAAATGCTAACTGTTACAGTAACGGAAGTGCACACCCTGTTTTTGTCCAACAGCTACATAGAGAAACACAGTGTGTACAAAGAATGTATGCATAATAATGGGCCTCGGAGCAGAAAATGAGCTGTTGGAATACTAAATTGCTTATATCTCAGGAACCGTGCAACGTAGAAAAGAATTTTTAATTTCACATGATTCATGAGTTTCCTGGCTACGCATTGTCATGACAAAAATTCCATATCTTGCACTGTTTCCGTGACACGAGCCCCGAAATGTGCGGTGAATGCCACCATGTTAGTCTATGGGAAAAAATGTCAAATTTGGAGTACCGTAACTTTGCATCCATGCAATATGTTGTCACCAAACCACTAATAGGCACATTTGAGAGATGTTGGCTGCCATCCCTCCAAATCTCAGCTCAAAAGACCAAACCGTTCTTTTGCAGCAGGGTGGCAAAGAACTTCTGTCATTTTGGCCTTAGTCTGGAAAAATGCGACACTACTTTTCCAGACTATGGCCAAATGACAGGATTTTTTGCCACCCTGCTGCAAAAGAACGGTTTGGTCTTTTGGGATGAAATTTGGAGAGATGGCAGCCAACATCTCACAGATGTGCCTTTTTGTAGTTTGGTGAAAAAATATTGCACGGATGGCAAGTTACGTACTCCAAAGTTGACGTTTTTTCCCATAGACTAAAATGGTGGCATACACCGTGCCTTTCGGGGCTCGTATCTCGAAAACGATGCGAGATACGGAATTTTTGTCATGACAAATCATAGCCTATGGCCTAAGGCTATGCACTCAGTGAAAACATAGCAAGGAAAATCATGAATCATGACAGATGACCCCAACGCGCACACCAATGCCGGTTGGTGGGATGGGCTGGGGGGAGTCCAAGAGGGACTTTCAAGCCTAACACCAAATTCCCTCACTTTTTTCACTGTGGAACAGCCCTAACTGATGCATTAAACAGAGTTTTTTGCCTCTAAGATATATATATATATATATATATATATATATAGTGGCATGGTAGTGCCACTATAGTTAGGGTTAAGTGCCCCATTTAAGGTTAAAGTGTGAAAGTTTGCATCTTAATAACTTTGCCACTGTATGATGGATTTGCTTGAAATTTGGTAGGCACAGAGTGGTGCTGTACCATCGATCTCCGGATCTGCCATGTTTCGTAACAGTCAGATATACTGTTGCAGAGTTATAAAGTGACATTCCGTAGCACATTTACGCTTTTTTGTGCATTCTTTGCTCATGCCTTCAGGTCGTACGGTTTGTGTGACTGGTCCATAAACTTCAGGAAGCATGCGACCAGGGTCCCTGATGTGCCTTTTGAAGATTTCGTGAAAAGATATTAAACAGTTCAAAAGTTATTCAAAAAACAAGTTTTCCATTATAGTAAAAGAGAAAAGTTAACAAAAAGTTCAACAGTGTTGCAAATGCAGTTTTTATTGTCGCAAATGACCCCTGTAGTGTTGTGAGTCAGCCATTTTTTTTTTAGTTAGTGGTCACTGAAATGCTTGCCATTTAAATTTGGGACCCTCTATGGATGCAGTTCTATTTGTGTTCACCTAATCAGACCCTGAGGATGCTAGCCATGTCTTTTTTTTTGAGTTAAACACTCCAGAAGTATGTTTCTGAAATTTTTGTAAAAAGTAGTGTCGCACTCACGACACTTTCATGATTTCATTTGCGAAAGTGTCTTGAATGGTGACACTATGCCCAAAATAACAGGATTTCTTCGCCACCCTGCTGCAAAACAATGGTTTGATCTTTTGGGCTGAAATTTGAAGGGAAGAAAGCCAACATCCCACAGATGTGGCTTTTTGGTGATTTGCTGGCAACATATTGCATGGTTGGAAAGTTACAGTGCTCTGCAATTGACACATTTTCTCATAGACTAACATTGCGGCATCCGCCATGCCTTTTGGGGCCTGTATCTCGGAAATGCTTAAGAGTTACAGACTTTTCATCAGAAAAATGCTTAGCCCCCAACTGGGGGCTATGTGCAAAACTAGCCAGGAAAGTCATAATTTATATGACATTTAAATTTTTTCTCTGCTTTGTATGGTTCCTCAGATATGAGCAATTTGGCATTCCAAGTGCTCATTTTCTGCTCCGAGGTCCATTATGCATACATTCTTTATATTCCCTGTGTTTCTGTATGCAGCTGTTGGTGAAAAAAAGTGTGTGCACTTCCGTTACTGTAACAGTTAGCATTCCCAATTGTGTTTCCACAACCGTTTGCATTACCGTTTCCGTCTATGCCACCATGTGCATTATCCTTTGCCTTTTTCTTTGCACTTGCATTTGCGTTACTGTTACCATTTGTGTTCCCACTACTGTTTCTGTTTACATTTCATTTTGTATCACCATGTGCATTACCATTTGCGTTTGAGTAATCGCTTACATTTGCATTTCCTTTTGTGTCATTATTGCTGTTATCATTAGCATTTGCATTTCCTACTGCGGTACCGTGACCGTTCGTGTTACCATTTGCATTTCCTTATGTGCTTGCATTTACATTTACATTTGCATTACCTTTCCCGTGTATGCCACTGTATGCGTTATCCTTTGTGTTTTCATTTGCGCTAGCGTTTGCGTTACTGTTAACATTTGCATTCTCATTTCTGTTTTTGTTTGTGTTTTGTATTGCGTCACCATGTGCATTATGATTTGCCTTTGTGTACGTGCTTCCATTTGCATTTCCTTTGGCGTCATCATTGCTGATACTGTTAACATTTGCATTTCCTATTGTGGTACCATGAACATGCACATTACCAGTTGCATTTCCATACAAGCTTGCGTTTCCATTTCCGTTTGCATTACTGTTCCCATCTACACCACCATGTGCATTACCCTTTGCATTTTCTTTTGTGCTTGCATTTGCATTACTGTTAACATTTGTGTTTCCATTACTGGTTTTGTCTGCATTTCTTTATGTGTCACCATGTGCATTACCATTTGAGTTTGCATACGTGCTTACATTTGCATTTCCTTTGGCGTCATCATTGCTGTTACTGTTAGCATTTGCATTTCCTATTGTGGTACCATGACCGTGCACATTACCATTTGCGTTTCTGTATGCGCTTGCATTTACATTTCCGTTTGCGTTACCGTTACCGTCTACACCACAGTGTGCATTACCCTTTGCATTTTTGTTTGCGCTTGCATTTGCTTAACTGTTAACATTTGCATTTCCATTACTGTTTTTGTTTGCATTTCCTTTTGCATCATCGTATGCATTTCCATTTGCATTTGCATACGTGCTTCCATTTATGTTTGCATTTCTGTTTACGTTTCCTTTGGTGTCATCATTGCTGTTACTGTAACTGTCTGTGTTTCCAATTATGTTACAGTGCCCATGTGCATTACAATTTGTGTTTCCATATGCACTTGCATTTGTGTTTCTGTTTTCATTAAAATTTGTGCTCGTCTTTGTATTACTGTTTGCGTTATAGTTTACATTTGCGTCACCATGTGCATTAACGTTTGCGCTTGCATTTGCTTTGCCATAACTTCACTATTTATAGTTCACATTCTCAAAAAGAAGGGAAATTCATGGCAAACAAATCTGTTTAATGCATCAGTTAGGGTTGTTCCACAGGGACAAAAGTGAGGAAATTCAATGTTAGGGTTCCCAATTTCTTGTACCCTACCCCCACCAACAGGCATTGGACTGTGTAAGTTGGGGGTCATCGGTCCTCTTACCTCACTCCTCCTCCTATACTGTACCACCTCAGCTTGTTTGCACATGGGATGGGGTGAGAGTTAGGACCGATGACCCCAACGAACATGCCGATACCTGTTGGTGGGGGGCGGTGGGGTGGGGTACAAGGGGAGTGGGAACCTTAACATCAAATTTCTTCACTTTTGTCACTGAGGAATAACCCTAAATGATGCATTAAATGGAGTTTTTTGCCTTGAATATATATATAGACACACACATACAGTGAAGAAGCCCACCAGGTTACAGAGTGCCTGTCCACAGAATCATTTAAGGTGTCCCTGAAGAGTTATTCATTCGAATTAGCTTTTGGATAGGTTTATTGCTGATTTTTATTGTTTTTATGTCATTATTTATTATGTAAGATGTTGTTTTGTACTTGCGCTTTGATATGCTGAAAAGCGCATTATAAATAAAATTTGATTGATTGAGGATGAAGCACAGCACTGCAGAATTCTGCAGCAGAGTTACTGCAGCAAACAATGCAATTTCAATAGGAGTTAATCCCTTTTGTCATGCAGTAAACCAACCTATCTATCTATCTATCTATCTATCTATCTATCTATCTATCTATCTATCTATCTATCTGTTATAGTTGCACAATAGTGCCACTGTAGTTAGGGTTGCACCTGTTGGTGTGTGGAGAGTGTGGGGTGGGGTGATATGGCAACCATAACATCAAATTTCCAATCTTATGTTGCTTTACTTGAAACCCTAACTGATGTATTAATGGCATTTTTGCAATGAATATATACTGTGTATGTATATATATATATATATATATATGTATATATATATATATATATATATGTGTGTGTGTGTGTGTGTGTGTGTGTGTGTGTGTGTATATATATATATATATATATATATATATATATATATGATATAACGGTAGTGCCACTATAGTTAAGGTTGAGGAGCCATTTATGTGTTAAACCCAAAATTTTGCACCTTAATAACTTTGCAACCATTTGACGGATTTGCCTGAGAATTGGAATACATGATCAAGACCCATACGCCTTGGGATTTGTCAGGTTATGTTCTGGTCGGATACATGGCTGCAGAGTTATTAAGTGTGATCTTCACGTGCATTTAGGTGACAGGGCCAGCGACCCCAATGCGCACCCCACTTCCAGTTGGGGGGGTGGGCTGAAGGGGTGCAAAGGGGGTTTCATCCCTAACATCGAATTTCCTCACTTTTGTCACTGTGGAACAACCCTAACTGATGCATTAGATGGATTTTTGGCCTCTAATATATATATGTATATATATATATATATATATATATATATATATATATATATATATATATATATATATATATATATATATATATATATATATATATATATATAATATATTATAGTGGCACAGTAGTGCCACTATAGTGAGGGTTGAGTACCCCATTTAAGGTTAAAGTGTGAAAATTTGCAGCTTAATAACTTTGCCACTGTGTGATGGATTTACCTAAAATTTGGCATGCATGGAGCGGTAACATAGATATCTGGATCTGCCAAGTTTTGTACTAGTTGGATATACGATTGTGGAGTTATAAAGCGACATTCCATAGCACATTTATGCTTTTTTGCGCATTCTTTGCTCGCTCCTACAGGTCACACAGTTTGTGTGACCAGTCCAAAACCTTCGGGGAACATGCAGCCATGGTCCCTGATGTGCCTTTCAAAGATTTTGTGAAAAATATTAAACGATTCAAAAGTTATTAAAAAACAAACAATTTTCCCATTATAGTCAAAGGGAAGTTAACAAAAAGTTTGACAGTGTCACAAATGCAGCTTTTAGTGTCGCAAATGACCCCTGTAGTGTCATGAGTCAGCCATTTTTTTTTCAGTTTGTGGTCACAAAAATGCTTGACATTTAAATTTGGGACCCTCTAGGGACACAATTATTTTTGTGTTCACCTAGTCGAGCCCTGAGGATGCTAGCCATGTCTTTGTTGGGGGGGGTAAACACTCCAGAAATATGTTTTAGACATTTTTTTAAACTGTAGTGTCACAAAGTAGTGTTGCACCTGCAACACTTTTGTAATTTTTTTTTTTGCAAAAGTGTTGTGATTTGCGATTATACTTTTCGACACTATGCCCAAAATAACAGGAATTCTTTGCCACCCTGCTGCAAAAGAATGGTTTGGTCTTTTGGGCTGAAATTTGGAGGGTCGAAAGCCAACATTCACAGGTGTGCATTTTGGTGGTTTGGTGACAAAATATTACAGGGCCGCAAATTTTCAGTACTCCGAATTTGATGCTTTTTCCCATAGACTAACATTTTGTCGTCCGCCGTTCCTTTCGGGGCCCATATCTCGAAAACGCTTTGAGATATGAACTTTTCATCAGAAAAATGCTTAGCCCCCTAGTAGACAGCTAAGTGTAAAACTAGCCAGGAAAGTCATAACTTATATGAAATTAAAAAAAAAAAATTCTACGTCGTACGGTTCCTGAGATATAAGCAATTTAGTATTCCAAGTGCTCATTTTCTGCTCCGAGGCCCATTATTATGCATACATTCTTTGTATTCACTGTATTTCTTTATGCAGCTGTTGGGTAAAAACAGGGTGTGCAGTTCTGTTACTGTTACAGTTAGCGTTCCCACTTGCGTTTCCGTACCTGTTTGCATTACCGTTCCTGTGTGTGCCACTGTGTGCGTTTAGCTTTGCATTTTTGTTTGCACTTGCATTTGCGTTAATGTTACCATTTGCATTTCCACTACTGTTTCTGTGTGCATTTCATTTTGCATCACCGTGTGCATTACCATTTGCATTTGCGTACACGCTTCTGTTTGCGTTTGTCTTTCCTTTGGCATCATCATTGCTGTTACCATTAACATTTGTGTTTCCAATTGTGTTACCGTGACCATGCGCATTACGGTTTGCATTTCCATATCTGCTTGCATTTGCATTTCCTTTTCCATTACCATTTGTTTGTGTTCCAATTACCATTTGCGTTATCATTAACGTTTGCGTCACCATATGCGTTAGCGTTTGCGCTTGCGTTTGTGTTACTCTTACCATTTGTGTTTGCATATGTGCTTCTGTTTGCATTTGTGTTTGTGTTTGTCTTTCCTTTGGCCTCATCTTTGCTGTTACCATTACCATTTGCATTTCCAATTGCATTACCATGACTGTGCCCATTACAGTTTGTGTTTCTGTACATGCTTGCATTTGCTTTTCCATTTGTGTTACTGTTCACTTTGGTGTCATCGTTGCTGTTACTGTAACTGTTTGCATTTCTAATTCCGTTACAATTACTGTTTGCATCTTCATCACCATTTACACTTCTGTTGCCCTTAGCATTTGTGTTTTTGGTTGCGTTTCTGTTCTTGATTGCATTACTGTATCCTTCGGTGGTGCCGTTGCCTTAACCATTTGCACTTCTGTTTGCATTTGTGTTACTGTTTGCATTTTTCTTACCATTTGTGTTTCCATTGGTGTTACCATTTAAGTTACTGTTTTCATTAACATTTGCATTTCTGTTGCTGTTAGCATTTCCATTGCCATTTGCCTTACCATTTCTGTTTTCATCAATGTTTGCACTTGCATTCCTCTTACCATTTGCATTACCATTTACGTTTGCGTCACCATGTGCATTACCATTTGTGCTTTTGTTTGTGTTACCGTTAGCATTACTATGTCACAAAAAATCACATGTGAATTGAGACGTCAGACCCTAGATTGTCATCCCTACCAATCTATTCACTATTTATAATGCTAATTCTCAAATAGAAGGGAAATTCATGGGCAAAAATTTCCATTTAATGCATCAGTTAGGGTTGTTCCATAGCAATAAAAGTGAGGAAATTTGATGTTAGGGTTCCCACCCCCTTGTACCTCACCCCACCCCCACCTCCACCAACAGGCATCGGGGGTGTGTTGGGGTTGTCAGTCCTAGCTTACCCCATTCTGCTATACTGCACCACCTCAGTTTGTTTACACATGGGATGGGGTGAGAGTTGGGACTGATGACCCCATTGCACCCTGATGCCTGTTGGTGGGGCGAGGGTGGTGGGAACCCTATCATCGAATTTCTGTGCTTTTGTCACTGTGAACAACCCTAACTATGCATTAAATGGAGTTTTATTGCCATGAATATATTGATATACACATATATATATATATATATATATTAGAGCAAAAACTCTGTTTCATGTATTAGATTAGGGTTGTTCATGATGACAAAGTGAGGAAATTTGGTGTTAGGATGAAGCTTATGGACCCCCACCCACACCCCAACTGGCATCAGGGAGCATGTAGGGTCAGCCCCAACTCTCACCCCATCAGATGTGTGAAGAAGCAGAGGTATAGAAGAATGGGGTGAGAGTTAGGACTGACAACCCCAATGTGCACCCCGATGCTGGTTGGGGCTGTAGGTGGGGGTGCAAGGGGGGCTTTCAACCCTAACACTGAATTTCTTCACTTTTATCACTGTGGAACAACCCTAACTAATGCATGAAACAGAGTTTTTTGCCTCTAATTTCCCTTCTTTTTCAGAAGTATAATGAGAAATAGTGAATGTAATGCAGCGGTGGGGGTCCTGCGCTCCCGCCTCGTGATGTCTTGTCACATAGTAACACGGTGCTCACAAACGCAAATGGTAATGTGCATGGTGATGCAAAGCAAAACAGAAAGATAAACAGTACTGTAGACAGAAATAGTTAAAATAACACAAACACAAGCGCAAATGGAAACGCAAAGGGTAACGCACATGGTGCCGTACACGGGAACAGTAAGTGAAACGACTACGGAACTGCAAGCAGAAATGGTAAGGGTAACAGTAATGTAAGTGCACAGGCTAGTTTTCCCCAAATGCTGCATAGAGAAAGACAGTGAGTACAAAGAATGTATGCATAATAATGGGTCTTGGAGCAGAAAATTAGGAGCTGGAATAGTAAATTGCTTATATCTCAGGAACCGCACGACGTAGAAAAGAAATTTAAAAGTCATATAATTTATGAGTTTCCTGGATAGTTTTCTACTTAGCCCCCAGTAGGGGGCTAAGCTTTTTTCTGATGAAAAGTCTGTATCTCGCACCGTTTCCAAGATACATGCCCTGAAAGGCTCAGCGAATGTCATAATTTTATTCTATGGGAAAAAAAGAGAAGTTTGGAGTGCCATAACTTTGACTCCCTGTAATATTTTTTCACCAAACCAGTAAAATGCACATCTGTGGGATGTTAACTTTCTTCTCTACAAATTTCAGCCCAAAAGACCAAACTGTTATTTTGCAGTAGGGTGACAAAGGATTCCTGTAATGCTGCGGAAGCCATAATGTTATCCTATGGGAAAAAGTGTCAAATTTGGAGCACCGTAACTTTGCCGCTCTGTAATATGTTTTCACCAAAACACTGAAAGGCACATCTGTGAGATGCTGGCTGCATTCCTTCAAATTTCAGCCCAAAAGACCAAACTGTTCTTTTGCAGCAGGGTGCCAAACAATTGCTGTCATTTTCACACAGCCTGGAAAAGTACTGTCAAACTTTGCAAAAGCTTTCGCAAATTCATTCAACACTATCACAAGTGTGAAAGTACTTCATGAAAGTACTTTTTACAGAAATTTGAAAAACATATTTCTAGGGTGTTTTACCGCAAAATAAAGACACGCCTAGCATCCTCAGGGTCTGACTAGGTGAATACAAAAAGAATTGGGTCCCAAATTTAAATGCCAAGCATTTTTCTGATGACCAACTGAAATCAAAATGGCAGATTTGCGATAGTAAAATGGCCATTTGCAAAAGTAAAAACTGCATTTGCGACACTGTCGAACTTTTTGTTAACTTTCCCATTGACTTATAATGTGAACTTGTTTTTTGAATAACTTTTGAACCGTTTAATATTTTTTCACGAAATCTTCAAAAGGCATTTTGGGGACCCTGGCCGCAGTGTTCCCTGAAGATTTCGGACCAGTCGCGCAAACCATGCAACCCCTAGAGACAATCAAAGAATTCCAAAAAACCATAAACGAGCACGCAGATCATGCTTAATAACTTCACAGCCGTATATCCAAACAGTACAAAAGTTGGCATATCCCAAGTTCTGTTGTTCTTGATCATGTATTCCAAATTTCAGGCAAATCTGGTAAACAGATGCAAAGTTATTAAGGTGCAAAATTTTAGGTTTAACATGTAAATGGCTCCTCAGCCCTAACTATGGTAGCACTCATAATATATATATATATATATATATATATATATATATATATATATACACATATATATACTGTATATATATATATATATATATATATATATATAATATATATATAAACACACACACAATCTGTGTATGTGTGTCTGTGTGTGTGTGTGTGTGTGTGTGTGTGTGAATCTTTTTGTGAAACTGAGATCCCTTGGTTTTCAATTGTAGACAATTATATTGAAATGATTAAAGACACCTACATTGGTTTGTTAGAGAAGTTAACATTTTGGAACACAGGGGGTTGAGCAAGAGAAACCTTTTTACCTCTCACAAACTTGGTAACAGAATTGACAACATAAAAACAGCCCTGCAACAGGATGTTTTAATTGGTTGTGCCTATTTAGAAGACTAATGTACTCTTCCAGCTAGTCACAGGAAGGTCAATGAAAAAAGTCTTCTTGTATTTTGTGAAAAACAGGAAATGAATCTTAGAAGAATAGGATGCAGAGATTAAACTTCCAAGCAAAGAGATCTCATATAAAGAGAGAAATGTTTTGTCTACATAGATAGAAATTAAGATTTTAGAGATACTCAGAGGAAGGATTTTTGCTTGTACAGCCTTTGTGAAGAGTTATGCTGTACATCTTTAGTTTTTTATTTTATTGTTATTGATGATAATAAAATGCTACTTGTGATTTAACTTCTCCTTTATTCTTGTACCCTTTTTTCACAATTGCATGAAATTAATTGTAATTTTTAAAAGTATTCTTTTTTACTTTTTCTCACCTGACACATTTTATAATCGCAGTAAGGCACTGCAGGGTATACGCTGTGCTGGTTTAACAACATTCCATTACCCAGCACAATGCACACCCTTATTGCTTAATTAAAAAAAAAACATAGAAGAGATCTAATTCACATGTGGTTCACACAACACAGTGAAAATTCCAATGTGTCAGAGCACAACTGTGATGCAGTTGTGTACCCTTAAAGACTATGGCCCCTATGCACTATTGGGGCAGAGGGTAAGCACCTATGGCACGTACACCACTCGTGTACCTACACAGCCTGGACAGGTGCAGGGTGTATGGTTGGCACAGCTGCATGCACCTGCAGGATGCCTGTCCACAGCCCCACCCCCTTCGTGTGCAGGGTCATGCAGGGTGGTCAGAGAGGAGCCACAGTCCTGGGCAGGCATCCAATTGGATGCCCATCCCTGGTCTCAAAGTGGATCCCTTGAGCCCATGCAGCAGGTGTACAGCTCAGGGGCAAGCCATGTACAGCGGCAACATTTTGACTATTGCTGGACACTCGCCAGATCCACTGCCCCAGTCCTCCCCAGCAGACTTGTGGGCTGGGGCAGTATGAAGGTCCATAGCCCAGTACCACCACATCTGGCAGATGAAGAACATTGGGTCACACATCAGGTTACACCTGGGTCCTGGATGCTGTAACCAGTGCCCACTGTGTCTGCCACTAAGCAGCTTTGTGAAAGCCATATACTGCTGGCACACCCCCTGAAACCCCCCCAGTGTGGAGTTGCTAGTGGGGCTAGAGAGCTGGGCATGTACATGCCTTGCACACCCTTGTTGGAAGCCACCCGGGGTCCATGAGACCCCTGCTGTGTGGTATTCACACTTAAGGTTGTCTACTTCACCTCAGATGCATGGCACTTAGTCAACATTTATATTCACGTATAGGGCCCATTGTACTTAGTAAGTATGTATGTTTTAATGAATGAAGGTTTGCTGCCTTTACATGCCTCTGTTTATCTTTATTTATTTAAGAGTTTCACAAGGAAAGGCATACTGGACAAATTTCTCATTTCCAGATGCTTCCCAGGGTGAGGTGGAAGGTGGGCAAATACAAGACATTTCAAAGATAGTGAGTACAATCACACTGAACACAACATAGTAATACATGTTGAGCAACAAGATCAAGTGCTTAGCTAATTTGTGAGATCCGACTGAGAAAGCATGCATTGATACAATGGATACAGGAGTAAGGCTGTGACTGGACCTTGGGGGGGACAGACAGAATAGAGGAAGGTAAGAATATATGAGTAAAGAGAGAGGCAGCGAGAGAAGTTAGTAGAGGGGTTAGAAGACAGGGGGCAAGACATAACAGCAGCTACAGCAGGGGGAGATTAGGTCTTTGGGAACGGTAGAGAGAGCATGAGGGTAGGAGGCATTGCAGATGGTAAGGGAAGGGCATTCCAGAGATTAGGGAAGTGGTGGCTGAAGGCAGCTTGGCCAGGAGATGTTAATGCAGAGGCAATAGCCAAGGTATGAGCATTAGTGCTCCTAAGGGAGTTGGGGGGAAATATGTCAAGAGTGGCAGAGATGTAGGGGGGAAGGAAACCAAACCATAATGTATTTATGAGGTTGACACAGTGGGCATGATGTCTGTCCTCGAGGGAGGGAAGGGATAGTGATTGGTAGAGAGAACAGTGGTAAGTACTAGGAAGACAGTCAAGGGCAAAGTGACAGAAGGAGTGCAATAGACTGTCCAATATGGCTAGAGAAGAACTAGGGGAGGCACTGTAGACAATGTCTTCATAGTCAAAGATTGGGAGGCTCATTCTCTGAATAATCAGACAGCATCCTGGCAATGGGATGCA
Organism: Neoceratodus forsteri; assembly: GCA_016271365.2. NCBI lineage: Eukaryota > Metazoa > Chordata > Ceratodontiformes > Ceratodontidae > Neoceratodus > Neoceratodus forsteri. The sequence continues at coordinate 818,331,401 of CM057450.1, read as the reverse complement.
GTCATGGTTTTTATATAAGGCACTGAGCTTGGGGTGCAGTTTTTTGACAATGGCATCCATATGGCCAGAGAAGCTGAGGTAATGGTTAAACCCAAGATACCTGAAAGATGTGACATCCTCCAGTGGGAACCCATCTAGGGTGTGGAAAGGGAGGAGGGATGGGAGACTAGAGAGTCTCTGCATCATGCCAAAGGACATGGAGATGGTCTTCTTGGCATGCAAGAAAAGCTGGAATGAGCATAACCAGAGTTGAACCAGATCAAAGCCAAGCTGGAGTCTGGATGCCACATCAGCAGTGGTGGGGCCAGAAGTGTACAAGACCATATCACCCACATATATGTCAATGGATGCGTTCAAGCAGTCAGAGTGGAGGTCATTGAGAAAAATGGAAAATAGCAGTGGTCCAAGTACTGAGCCTTGTGGAACCACTGTGGTTATGGGGAGGGAAGGGGAGGGAAGGGGAGGGGAGGAGAGAGTATCTCCAATTCTGACAGATTGAAACCTACACTCTAGGTATGGGTGGAACCAACTGATAGTAGCTTCTGAGAGCCCTGCAGCTGAAAGCTTGACTAGGAGGTGGGGTGGGAGACAGTTTCAAATGCCTTAGCCAAGTCAACAAAGATTGCTGAGGTGAAGAAGCCATTGTCCATTCCTGTGTGGATGGAAACTGTGAACCTGAAGAGAGAGGTAGATATAGAGTGGTTCTTATGGAAGCCTGATTGGTAGGAGGTGAAAAAGGAGGAGGAATCAAGGAAAGGGGAGAGTTGTGAAATCATTATTCATTCCTGAAGCTTGGCGAAGATAGGGAGGAGGGAAATGGGGTGATAGATGCCAGTATCAGAGGGGTCACCACCTTTTGGAAGAGGAATGACACTGGCATACTTACAGTTTGAGGGTACAGAAGCGTGGGAGAAAAAAGGTTTAGAAGGTCAGCAAAGGGTAAGGAGATAGCTAAAGCATAGAGGTAGAGGAGTTCACAGTTCAATCTGCCAGGGCTCTTGCCTTTCAAAAGGATGAGGGTGGAGGAGGGTGTCTAGAATGACAGAGAGGGATACAGGCGAGAATGAGAAATAAGAGGTTGGTGGGAAGGTCTGTGTTGAGAACCAGAGGGAGGAGGAGCAGGGAGAGGAAGGGGGAGGGAGGATACATAGACAATGTCGGCAGATAAGGGCCTATGGCCTACCCAGTCTGCCCATTTGAGCTTGTAAGTTCAGTTTATGTTTTCCTAGAAGTCTGTTGCCCCTTGCTCCTGACCTCCAGAATTCCTTTATGTCTATCCCTTGCATTCTTAAATCCCATGATTGTTTCAGCCCCCACCACTTCCTCTGGCAGGGTGTTCCACTTGTCCACCACCGGTTCTGTGAAGAAATTCTTCCTCACGTTTCCTCTGAATCGTCCTCCCTCCAACTTCATCCCATGCCCTCTAGTCCTGGAAAATCTTTTTCGCTTAAAAATAGTGTATTCCTGCACCCTGTTCCTCCCTGTAAGATACTTGTATGTCTCTATCATATCTGCTCTCCCTCCTCTCCTCCAGGGAGTACATATTCAGTTCCTTCAACCTGTCCTCATAGGAAACATAGAAATATAGAAACATAGACTTTGACAGCAGATAAGGACCGCTTGGCCCATCTAGTCTGCCCATTTCCCTACCTACAGGATAGACCGCAGATCCTAGTTAACCAACAGCCTATTTCTTCCTACCCCCCACAAGAATTGCCTTATGTCTGTCCCATGCATTCTTGAATTCTCCCACAGTTTTAGACCCCACAACCTCCTCAGGAAGGCTGTTCCATGCATCCACTACCCTCTCTGTGAAATAATACTTCTCACATTGCCCTGAACTGCACCCCATCTTTAAATTGTGTCCCTTGTTCTTGCATGTCTCTTTTTCTGAAAGATGCTACCCTCTTGGACTTTGTTGATTCCACTGAGGTACTTAAAAGTTTCTATCATGTCCCCCCTCTCCCTTCTTTCCTCAAGAGTATACATATTAAGCTCCTTTAGTCTCTCCTCATATGGCTTCTCTTGCAGACCCTGCACCATTTTAGTTGCCCTCATCTGGACTGCCTCTATCCTGTCTATGTCCTTGCGGAGATGGGGTCTCCAGAACTGGATGCAGTACTCCAGATGGTGTGTCACCAACTCTCTGTACAGAGGGATAACAACTTCCTGTTTTCTGCTGGTGATGCCTCTCCCTACGCATCCCAGTATCCCCCCAGCTCTCCCTACTGCCTTCTCACATTGCTTGCTAACCTTAAGGTCATCTGATATGATTACTTCCAGGTCCCTTTCCTTTTTTGTTGTTGTTACTACTTCCCCCCCATTGTGTATTCTTCCCCTGGGTTCTTGTTTCCCAGGTGCATTATTTTGCACTTCTCTGCATTGAATCCTAGCTGCCATACTTCTGACCATTCCTCCAACCTTGCCATGTCCCTTCTCATCCTTTCCATGCCTCCTTGTGTATCAACCCTGTTGCAGATCTTTGTGTCATCTGCAAAGAGGCATACTTTTCCTTCCAGTCCCTCTGCAATATCACTTATGAAGACATTAAAAAGGACTGGACCCAGTACTGAACCCTGCGGTACCCCACTAGTAACCTCTCTTTCTTCAGAGTGGGCTCCATTTACAATTACCTTCTGTGTCCTGTTGTCCAGCCAATGTTTTCCAGGCTACCACCCTGGGACCCACTCCCAGGCTGGTTAATTTGACTATTAATCTTTGTGTGGGACTGTGTCAAATGCCTTGCTAAAGTCTAGGTAGGCCATGTCCACAGACCCTCCTGGTCTACTACTTTGGTCACCCAGTCAAAGAAATCTATTAGATTAGTCTGACATGACCTTCCGCTGTTGAACCCGTGCTGCCTTGGGTCCTGTGCCCCACTGGCCTTTAGGTACTCAACAATTCTTTCCTTCAGAAGTGATTCCATCACTTTCCCTACCACAGAGGTCAAACTGACAGGTCTGTAGTTTCCTGCCTCTGTCTTACTCCCACTTTTGTGAAGGGGAATCACATCCACCTTCTTCCAGTCCTCAGGTACCACACCATCCTCCCATGATTTATTAAAAAGTGTAGCCAGTGGTTTCACTAGTTCCCCCCTTAATTCTTTTAGAATTCTGGGGTGAATTCCATCAGGCCCCATTACTTTGTCCACCTTCAGTTTTAGGAGTTCTTGCAGAACCCTTTCTTCTGTGAAAGGACTGGGATCGACCCCCTATCAAAGTGCTTCTGTTAATTGGATTAGGCACTTCCTCCTCTTTGTGAATACTGAGCAGAAATATTTGTTCGGTATCCCTGCTTTTTCACTGTCCCCCTCTGCCCACCCACCGTTCATTCTATTCAGCCTCAATATCCCTCCCTTTGTCTTTCTATGCTCGCTGATGTACATATAAAAGGTTTTATCCCCCTTCTTAACCAAGTTGGCTATCTTGTGATGCAATCCATGTACCATCTTAGTTGCCTTCCTCTGAACCTTCTCTACCCTGTCTATGTCCTTACATAGGTAAGGTCTCCAGAACTGTATACTATACTCCAGGTGGGGCCTCACTAGTGTCTTGTATAGTGGAATTATGACCTCCCTTTTCCTGCTGGTGATGCCCCTGCTTATGCATCCCAGCATCCTATTTGCTTTACCTGCTGCCTTGTCACACTGTTTCCCTACCTTGAGGTCATCAGAGATGACAACCCCAAGATCCCTTTTCTGCTTGGTGCATGCTATATTCTGACCCCCCAACTGATATATTGTGCCAGGGTTTTTTGCCCCATATACATTATCTTGCACTTCTTTGCATTGAATTTCAACTGCCAAACCCCTGACCATTCTTCAAGTTTCTGCAGGTCCCTTTTCATTCTGTCTACATCTTCTGGTGTGTCTACTCTGTTACAGAGCTTTGTGTCATCAGCGAACAGTGAAATTCTGCCTTCTAGGTCCTCATAATGTCACTGATGAAGATGTTGAATAGGACGGTCCCAGCACTGATCCCTGTGGTACCCACTGGTCACTCTTCCCTCTATGGAGTGACAGCTATTTACCACCACCCTCTGTGTCCTGCCACCCAGCCAGTTACCTACCTACCACACTACTGTCCTGTCCACACCCATATTCCCCAGTTTGTGTAATAGTCTTCTATGTGGCAGTGTCAAAGGCCTTGCCGAAGTCCAGATAAGCCATGTCCACTGCCCTCCCTGGTCCACCTCCCTAGTCACCCAGTCAAAAAATTCAATGAGCTTGGTGTGACGTGGCCTCCCCCTGGTGAAATCATGCTGCCTTGGGTCTTGTAGTCCATTGACAACCAGATGTTCCACCAATCTCTCCTTCAGTAGTGCTTCCATGATCTTCCCCACTACCAAGGTGAGGCTGACTGGTCTGTAGTTCCCCGCTTCCTCTTTGTTCCCACTTTTGTATAAGGGGACTACATTTGCTGTCCTCCAGTCTTTGGGTACCTCCCCTGTTTCCAGTGATCGGCTAAACAGGATAGCCAAAGGTTCAGCCACCACTTCTCATAGTTCTTTAAGGACCCTGGGGTGCACCCCATCTGGCCCCATTGCTTTATCAGCTCTTATTATTTCCAGTTCCTTCAGGACCCTTTCTCGAGTAAAGGGACTTGTGTCCATTTCTGCACCATTCTCACCTCTTGTACTCCCTTCAGACCCATTACCCTCTTCATCCTCAGTAAAGACTGAGCAGAAATACCTGTTCAACATGTCAGCTTTACTGTTGTCATCCTCCACGCAGCCCCCATCCTCCCCCTTCAGTCTCACTATCCATCCCTTTGCCTTTCTTTTTTCACTTATGTACCTGTAAAAGGTTTTGTCCCCTCTACCCACTGATTTTGCAATGTGTAGAATGGATAGAAGGGAGGAAGTGCAGGAGGTGGCAACTGAGAGGGGATCAAAGAGGGAGGATTTATCCCACTTTGAGGACAGGGAGGGTGGCTTATTTGGTGGGGAGATGAGTTCATGGACCACTTTCCAAAATTTAGAGGAGTGATTGATGTGGGATTCAAAGATGTTTGAGAACTATTTGGCCTTAGTGAGCCTAACAGTGCTAGTGCAGACATTGTGGAGGTAGAGGTACTTTTGTCAGGCTGCTGTGGTGATTGTACATTTGTGTTCTAACCAGGCCAGGTCACAGGCATGTAAGCAGGCTAGTAGCTCAGACGTGATCCATGGGAGAGAACCCCTCAATCTAGTGTGGTGAGAGGGCATAGATATTCTAGATTTCAAAGAATTTAGATTTAAAATAAGTTGGGCATTGTCAATGGAGGTGGCTGTGAAGATTGGGGACCAATCGGTGTTGTTTAGGTGAGAGTAAGGGAGCAAGGTAGAGAGTTTTGAATGACTGAATTACTAAGATTTTGGGAGAGGCTTTGGGGTGGTAAATTCTCTGAATGCAGTAGGATAGGAGATGATCAATTAAGGTGTAAGGAAGGATGCCAGACTTGATGATGCAATGGTAGTGGGTAGGAGGAAGGGCCCAGTCAATGAGGGAATGGTTGAGTGTTTTTTGGTTTAGGTGGGTAGGCTCATTGATTAGGTTCAGGAAGGCAATGTCACAGCAAGTTTTGGAGCAGTAAGAGGAAAGCCAGTTCAGGTTAAAATTGCCTAAGATGAGAATCTTATGAAAGGAAGCAAGTGACAAGATGGTGGACAAAATGTCAGGGATGTCTGACAGGGGGAGTTCAGCAGCAAAAATAGGAAGGGAATGAGTGTGGGAGAGAGTTTAATTAACAGCAACTCATAAACAAAGGGGGTGGAGGTAGCTTGGATTTGGGTGAACTGAAGTGAGGAGGTGAGGTATATGGCCACCCCTCCTCCCATGCTAAATAGGTCCTGATGAATAATGGTGTAACCTGGGATAGAGATGCTAGTGTCAGGAATTTTCTGGGTAAGCTATGACTCAGACAGAATTAGAACATTGGGTTTAAGGGTAAACATGAGGGGCTGTATTTGGGAAACTATGTGGAGAAGGCTTCTAATCTTCAGGTGAGTAATCTTCAGGCCCTGCGGTAACATGGGGGGGACAGGGTTGGTTTCAATGTCCCCACCTAACAGCAGCAGTAGGGAGATCAAATGAGAAGTAAGAGAGAGTATTTGGTTCCTAGGTGAATTAAACGAGTGGGGAGGGCAGTAAGGAGGCAGGATGAGGGTAGGATAGATGCCCCAGGGATCCAAGGAGAGTGAGACAAAGTGCTGGGGTATGAGGAGGCAGTAGGTGTAGAGGATGGGGTGGGGTGAAATGGGAGGGTAATGCAGAGATTAGGAGTAGAAGTGGGGTGGAGGGAAATGAGGAAGGGGGAAGAGAGATAGGGGAGAGGAGAGAGGAGAGAGGCAAGGAGACCAAGGAGGATCAGGGGCATGATGGTGAAAGGGGAGGAAAGGGCAGTAAGGAGGAAGGGAGGAGGAAGTCTATTTACAATCCAGCTAATATGGATGTTATTAATCAGAGTGGGAGATACCTGTGGGTAGGAGTGCAAGGCTGGAGAGAATAATCAGGTACAGTGGGAAGCAGGAGCAGGCCAAGATGGCTGCAGGATTGGGGATCCAGGGTAGGAGTAGTGGAGGATTCAGGAAGGAGGCAGGTATCTCATGGAAGGGGGGGTGTGGACCTCCAAAGGACTGTACCAATGGGAGAAACTAGGAGGAGAGTGAAAGTTGGCTGATGGGTTCATGGAGGTCACAGAACCACTACAGCCACTTTAAGAGTAGCACTAGCCTGGGTGGGTGGAAGAGTAGTACAAGGCGGTGTCACTGTGGTGCCCCCACCTGAATAAGTACCTGTGTGCTGCTGACGGAGATTGCTGCCGGAGCTTTGGGGAGGGCTGCTGGTTGGAGCCCTCATGACCCATTCCATGAGGACTGCAGCAGGAAGCCTATGATGCTGTGGAAGAAATAGAGCAGGTTAGTGTAACCTAAAGCGGGGTGGGATAGAGTACAGAAAGGGGGATGGTTGTACAGAAACTGGAGACAGAATTAGAGAGAGTGGCTTGGGATGGGAAAGAAAGCCAGGAAAGCCAGTCACTCACAGGTACACAGTATCACAATAATTGCAAAATCAGAACAGAAATGCACTTAAGGTGTCGGCTACAATACAGCTAGAGGCAAGCATTTTTCAGGTTTCACATTAAGGTGCAATAGAAAATCCAGCAGTACAACAACATATTACAGAGAAGCAGGATGGCTAATACTCATTCAGAAGTGTTCTGCCGATGGATAAAGATGGCACCAGACACCAGAAACCTTGTGGTCATCACCTGTGCAAGTACCTGTATGCTGCTGAGGGAGAACACTGCTGAAGCTTCGGGGAGGGCTGCAGGTTGAAGCCCTCATGACCCATTCCATGGGGACTGCAGCAGGGATCCTATGATGCCGTGTGCTCTATTATCATTTTGTTAGCTATTATTTGTTTTTTTACTTACCTTTTCATCATTTTATTTGCATTTTGCAAACTATTATTAAAAACAATAATAATAATTCAGTGGAATCCTTGTATAAAGAGGGTTGCCCAAGGGCAGACCCCATTGTCACAAGGCCCTGACAAGAGGTTTGGGAAGCTCAGGGGGGAAGGGGAAGGGAGGGAACAAAGAAGGGCATGAGGTCACAAAAGGGATGGAACTGATGAGGTCACAGAAGTGGCAGGCAAAAGGGGAGTGGTGGGAACAATGAATTGGCAACCTGTGAGTGGCTGAGAGGGAAGTTATAAGGAGCTGCACAGCAGAGGGAGCTCACAAATTTGCTCCAAAGGTTTTTCCCACCCACCAACCAACCCTGAAGGAAGAAGCAGAGGGTACTGTGGTGGGTGGAGCACAGTGCACCACTGTGGCAGGTGAAGCACAGTGGCAGGCTACAGTTTGGACTGCCGAAGGAGGACGGCAGGGACAGTGGATAAAGGAAAAAGGGGAGAAGAGGACAGGAAAGAAAGGGGGACAAAAGGGAAACAGTAAAAGGACTCTGGATTGATAAGGAAGAGGCAGGGGCACACTGTGTATGCTTCTACCCCTTTACAACATAAGAGGAAGAGGTCGGGCCCACCATGATGTACATCTGGGGGGCAGAAGAAAAAGAAGAAAGTGATAGAATAGAATATATTAATTAAACAAGGATGTGAATGACTATACTGTATATAAATATTATGGTGAAGAGATTGTAAAATGGAAATTGTGGAGATGTACCATGTTATTGTAAATAATGAGATCTTGGACTATTCAGTAAATTGATTGCCAAACTGAGCAACCATACACAATCTTGTCTATATCTTAATTGGCGGGGTTCTGGGGACAATGAAATCAGAATATCTTTACTGGTAAGGCTGGCAGTGTAGTTCAATGCGAAACTGGAAATCCTTTTTTCAGACTCTTTTACAGAAATAAGGCTCTCTACCACTAAAATATTTTGATTTTTCTTAATCTATGATATTTTGTTATGATTTAGTAAGTGATATTTTCTTCGTAACCCGATATTATCTAGGAAGAAGAAAACTGAAGCATAGTGCTGTTTGAAATATTGTAAAATCACACAGATGGATCACAATGGTGTAAATAAATAAAAGAAAAAGTTTGTTGTTGAAAAGGATACCTATTTCTTTTGAAAAAGACAGAAAAATATATTTAGTTTCTCATTGAAATGCATTGGACTTCTCAGTAGTCAGCAGTTTCTGACATCACAATACTAGAATTCTATCTTGAAGGAACACTGTTAGCTGCACACTGACATTTTTGTCCCATTATAGCAAAAGTGCCTGCACCCCTTGTAGCCTTATTAATGGCCCAAAAATATAAATATCTGATTGGGATGGCCAATAGATAGACATTTTCTTTCCTTTTTCATTCAGTTGAAAATAAGCTGTTGCAGGCTCACATATTTAAAATGAGCAGAAATGCTGGCAGGCTTGTCCATGAACCAGGACAGTGTCGGCTTCTGAAGCCTAGTTCATGTTAGTTGCTATATGTTTGTTTCTTATTCTATAATGCCAGCAGTCCCCCTTAACTTAGCAAACTATGTTAGAAATGAAAACAAGTGTAGAAACATACCTAAGTTTAAAAAACATAAAGCAAATAGCATGAACTACTCATGCATGCACTAGTTTCTTGGCCCTAGAAGCCAACACTCTCATTTTAAGGGTGTAAAAACTCATCCATGGACAAGCCTGCTACCACTTCCATGTCATTTTAAGTATGTGAGCATGCATCAACATTGAGCAACCCCAGATTTGAGCAGTCTACCTGAGTTTAAAGCTGAATGAAAGGCAAGAAAATAACTATTGGCTATTCCAAGAAGATATTTATATTTTAGGACAATAAAGAAGGCTAAAGGGGGTGCAGTCACTTTTGCTCTAATGGGACAAAAAAGTCAGAGTACGGCTGACAGTGTCCTTTTAATAACAGTGTAGAAAGCAAAGGTGAAAACCCACTTGATTTGCTGCATAAACACATATTTTATTATAAAAGTTGAAAGCAATTACTAACACATCAAAATACAATAAATACAAGTCAGCTGTCTATTTATTAGAAGTGAACACATGCTCTTTATGATGGGACCACACTGCTGTGATCAAAAGGATGCAGAACAGTACAGTGATGGCAACTGGCAACCAACAGTGTGCATCAGGCCCCCCATTGCTGGAAAGCATGCCTATTTATTTGTTTACTTATTTCAAAGTTTTACAAGGAAAGACATAATGAGTTGGTAACAGCTGGTTTCTAGATGTTTACAGGGGGTACACTACAATACGGTGCAATACATTAAATAACAAATTACAGTTGTATGAAAGGCAAACACAAAATGCAGAGTAAATACACTTGCTATGACTGGTGGAACAGGTTCCAGATTTGCACTAGTCAAAGTGAATATATTAATTAACAAGATACAGAAGTGCAAACAGAAAATACCAAAACAAAATACAGTGTAAGTAGTTTTCATGACTGATATAAGGAATCCCCACTAAACAGTGGCAAAGCAGTGGCCATGGGCAAATGATCATAGGAGTGAGCCTGGACAATGGAGCAGAACAGTTACTGTGATCAGGTGCAATAGCAGGAGTGAGTTGTGAAGTCATGGAGTAGGAATTTGAGGGAGTAGATGGATAAGGCAGAGGAGATAACAAGGGGAGAGAAGACTAGAGTTATGAGAAATGGAGGTGGACTGCAGTTTAACTTGCAGGGGATTTCATAAGAGAAAGGAAAAGGAAGCAAGAATCAGTATATTGAAGGCAGTATAAGGGATGGAGGGGAACGAGATGAGTCAGTCAGGTTATGGGGAAGTGAGCCAAGCCAGAATTTGGAGATAAAGGAAACATAATGGGAAAGACATCTGGCATCATGAGAGGAAAGGATGGGGGATGAGTGGAGTGAACAGTGGCAAGTAAAAGAGGTAGAGTCTGGAGCAAAGCAGCAGAAATAGTTAAAGTGGGGGTCCAGTGTGGCTAGGGTGGACATAAAAGCAATGCTGTAGATAGGCAGGATCATCTTCAAGATTATTTCTCAGCAGGCAGAAAGTGGGATATATGCTTTATTCCTATTGAGAATAGCAGGTTTAGGGTATAGGTTCTTGTGCATGGTATCCATGTGCAAGGAGAAGTCAAGGTAATGGTTCACCCACACCTCAATTTATTTCAAAGCAGAGACATCTGCAATTACTATGCCATCAAGAATATGTAATGAGGCAAAGGATAAGAGTCTGGTTAACCTCTTAATGGTGTCAGAGGTTATACTGACTATTTTATTGGCACTAAGGGACAGTTGATTTGCCAGGAACCAGTGCTGGATTTTGGATAAATCCAGTTGGAGCTGGACAGTGAGGTTATGGGTGGCGGTACCATTGGAAAATAACACCATATTATCTGTGTACATGCAGATATATGCAGATGTACAGGCATTTGGGTGGTTATTTAGGAAAATACTACAGAGGCTCAGACAAGATGGATGCCTGGGTCATGCCCAAGTGGATTGTGGGGGAGTTTGTCTCCAATATGTGCAGCTTGGGGCCCTGACCAGAAACTAAGAGCAGAACCAGCTGACTGAAGGATCAGAGAGCCCCACCACTTGAAGCTTGTCTGGGAGGATGGAATGTGCAGCAATGTTAAAGGTTTAGGCCAGGTTAACAAAGATAGTGACTGTGATCAAATGCCAGTCCATCCCAGTTAGGATGGAGTCAGTGAGCCAGAGTAGGGAGCTGGAGGTAAACAGGAACCTTCAAAAGCCAGGGGTGAAGAAAGAAGGGGAGTCAAGTAAGGGAGGAGAGTTGTGAGAGGACTAGGTGTGCCTGAAGCTTAGCTAGATCAGGGAGAAAGAAGACCAGGCAATAGTTCACAGGAGAGGAGAGGTTGCCCATTTTAGGAAGGGTGATAACTGTTGCCCATTCCAAGCATCAGGATAGCAGTAAGGAAGAAGGAAATGTTGAGAAGATATGTTATACTGATAGCAATGGCATGAGCAGAGTGGGGAGAGAGACTAGACTAAATCTCTAAGGGAGTTTAGAGTTAAAAGAGCTTTAAGGGAGACAGATGGAGAAGTGGGTGAGAAGGAGAATGTGAGGGGGAATATGGGAGGGGTGGAGGAGAGGAAATGGATAAGTAAGGAGCAAGACAGGAGGCAAAAATGGACTTGAAAAAAGAAGCACTGGCAACATGGTCAGAGATGGGAGAGTTATCCACCTTAAGGAATGGCAGAGTAGACTGAGTCAGAGGGGAGAATAGGGGGTGAATAACCTTCCGGAACTCATAGGGGCAGCTTAGGTTGCTCTGGAGTGTGGAAAAGTTGGATCCCATTTTAGTGCAAAATCATCTCTCAAATTGCCAATGCTTATTTGAAAATTCAGCTTAATGGTACAAATTTTCCAAAGGATCAGATATGGCTGCATTTGCATCTGCCCAGCTGTGGGCAAGCAGCCCTTAATGAGACAACCATTTGTGACAATAAGTCACAATTTGTGGTAGGAATGGGTGAACCTACTCTGGTGCAGTTCTGACCCCCCCCCAGACTGGGTCAGCTCAGCTCTAACTGGAAAAACTGAGGCTTTCATGGCTTGACCAGGATTGCTGAGTTGGCCCAGTTTGGATGTGTGGTCTGGTCAGGAATAATACTCTCAACACCAGTACTGCATAGAAAAGGCAGTGCAGGATGCAGAAAAGTGCATAAAAAAGCCTTTTCTTTCTTCTCCAATCTCTGCTGAAAAATCCAGAGTCCCTGGACTGTCTCATGACCAACAAAGGGAAACCCTTGTAACCCTAGGGCACTGAAGAGAGCCAAATGACAAGGATCTCTATTCTGTGATTAACAATGCTCTAGCCATTCTTGTGTCAGGCACCTCAGGACATCCTTAGAAAACCAAGTATCCAGTGCATATGGGGCTTTGCAGTCAACAGAGACAGTTGTGTGTTTATGTCTGTAGATCTCCCCCCCAAAAAAAAAATCAGCAAAAATGTTGTTGGAGAAATAGAGGATAAGGGAGAGAGGGAGGGAGAGTACAGCGTGAGAAACAAACTAATTCAACAGCAGAAAACAGCAGAGTGCTGCAGATGTTGCAGCAGACAGAGTACTCATTAAAACAATATTTTTTTTGCTAGAAAGAGGGAGTAGAGCGAGACCAACAAATTCAACAGCAGAGTGCAGAATAGACAGCAGCAGAGTGCAGACATTGCAGACTCCACAAATAAAAAAATCTGTTTTTGTTAGTCAGATAGAGAGAGAGAGAGAGAGAAAGTGAGAGAGAGAGACCAACAAATTCAACAGTCAGACAGGACAGGAGGACTCTGACTGAAAGTCATAGTTCCTCAGTAATTTTAAGGGGGTGCTTATAGTGCCACGGATTTTGAAGGGGGGTGTCACCAACATCTCAGGCTCTGTGTTGCCCATCTCTGTGCTGCCCTGAAAGGTCATGCTGCCATAGAATCTGTATTGCCTATCTCTGTGATTGAACTATTACTAGGTCATAGTGCCATACAAATTGTGAAGGAGGGGTCATGTCTCAGACTCTGTGTTGCCCATTTCTGTGCCTGAACTAATACTACATCACACTGTCATAGCATAGACACTGTGTTGCCCATCTCTGTACTGCTCTGAAAGGTCTCAATGCCTTAGACTCTGTGTTGCCCATCTCTGTGTCATAGTGCCATACCGATTGTGAAGGGGGTCATCATGTCTCACACTCTGTATTGCCCATCTCTGTGCCTGAACTACTGCCAAGTCATATAGTGCCATGCATATTTTGAGAAGGGGTGTCATGTTTCAAACTCTGTGATGCCCATCTATAAGCCTGAACTACTACTAGGTCACATAGTACCTCATGTAGTTTCAGAGTGGACTGTCACATCTCAGACTCTGTGTTGTCCCTCTCTGTGCTGGCCTGAAAGGTCATACTGCCATAGACTCTGTGTTGCCTGTCTCTGTACCATAGTGCCATAGAGACTGTGAAAGGGGGGTGTCACATTTCAGACTCTGTGTTGCCCATCTCTGTGCTGCCCTGAAAGGTCATACTGCCATATACTCTGTATTGCCCATCTATGTATAGTGCCATTCAGATTTTGAAGAGGGGGTGTCATGTCTCAGACTCTGTGTTGCCCATCTCTGTGCCTGAACTAGTAGTAGGTCATATAGTGCCTCATGTATTTTGAGAGGGGCGGTGTCACATCTCAGACTCTGTATTGGCCATCTCTGCTTCTGAACGATTACTGCTAAGTAAGCAATTAAGTTTGAACCCAAACAATGGATTCCAAATAAGAGTCTGTTATGGAAATGGAACATGTAGCCAACACCAGCAGTATGGCTTAAATTGGTGCATGTAACAATAAAAATATGTCTCAAAAACACATTCAGAAAAACAAAAAAGATATCATAAACGCAACTGATGAAAATGAAGCAGCACAACCAGAAACAGAAAATGCAACACAACAAGCAAAAGATGAAGCAACACTACCAGAAAAAGATGAAGCAGCACAACCAGAGAAAGAAGATTGTTGGTGAATCCCCTGTCAAAGTAATGCAGCACTGTTGCATTGCCAGAAAAATCAGATAAAAGTAAAACACAAAAAAGGTAGCCAGAACATTTAGACCTAGAAAGTCAATGTTGCAGGAAAAGGCTCTATCTAGTACCACTAGACATGGCACACCATGATATGCCACTCATACACAGTGGGCTCCTTCATCAGAAAGCAGTGCCTCTGATGAAGAAGAGGTTATTCAGTAAATGTACAAGAACAAGATCATGATCATGATGTATCACAATTACACTCTTCCAAACGTGATGAATCAAAACGTGATACTAACGAGGTAGACAATGCCACTTGGGTTCCCCCACCCAAAAAAAAAAAAAACACATGCAGCAAGCACCAGCACAGCAAGCACAGCAGTAGCCACAGCCAGTAGTGGAAAAAAAAACAATAATCAAGCTAGCTCTTCTGTGGACAGACACAGTGTGCATGAATCAGGGTTAGAAATAACTGCTACCAAAATTGCTGCAGTTCCTGGCATGATGACAAAACTTTTTAACTCAGTTGTGTGTAGCTATTTCCATATACAGGGTATGTCCCAAAATGAATGTGTTGCTGTCACCTTTTGTCAAGAGGAAGATAGCGGGGGGAAAGTGAAGACCAGTTTGGGACATCACTAAAAAGTCATTTAAAAAGAGGAAATCCAACCATTTTTCTGGACAGCAGTCCTGAGCAAGGGACAAACATCTGTGATGAAGCTAATCCTACAGATAATAGTGATTGTGAAGAGACTGAGAGAAAGGGCTAAGAAAAAACATGTTCAACTTCACTGGCAAGGTACTTTAGGGGTGCGACAATTCTCCAAAAAGGACCATATTTTACTGACTTACTTATTATTTGCCAGCGGATAGAGGCCACATGATCTATCAAGTCTGCTCAAATGTGCAGCTAGCACCCCACATTGCAGCCGCCCTTCCCCCTTCACAATCTCACACAGATGAATGCCAAGTGAGATTGAACTAGATTAAGCTGTTTGTGGTATTTCCAATGAATGGGGGAAATTTGGACTGGACACCAGAGAAATTCCCTACTTGCCTGTAGGGGGAGATGCTGATCTCCTGATCTCTGAGCAAGATGGTGTCTGAGAGCTCTGCTGAGCAGTAGGACAAAATGGAAGTTTAACTGCAAACTGGAGAAGAAGAAACTTCCAAAGAACAAACACACCAAGAAATGGAGAAAAATGGTAAAGAGAAAACAATTCTTCCAGAGGATTTATATGGTTCTTTAAGTGATTCAGAAATGTCTGACACAGAAGTGGAAAATCAAGAGCAAAAAGAAGTCAGATCTGAAGCAGAACAAGCCCTGGAGAGAGAATTAGAAAATGAGGAAAGAAAGTATGCAATTACCAAAATGAAGCTAAATGAAAGATTGAAACAGATGCATGCTGACAAGGAGAAGAAACCTGTAAAATAGGACCAGCTGCAAACGGATGATGCAGCAATATCAAAGGAGCCAGCTACCAGCTGGGCAGATATCTTGGAAACAGAGTTGAAGAATCAAAAAGAAGTGCTGGAAAAAATAAATACTGAGGAAACAGCAAGTATGAATCTAAAAACAGACCGTGTAAATGCTAAAAATATTAAAGATCACTCAAGAGAATTGTCAGGGAAGGTGAATATAAACTCAACAAAGTGTGGCCTAAGACAGCCTGAAGTAGAGAAAGTCAAGGTAGTAAAACTTGGTCTATGCAGAAAGTGCTGCTAGCAACAGGCTGGGAGAAAGACTCAGAGTCTGGAGCTTGGAAATACGGGCCTTCCCCAATATGTTTGCTGGGGAAAATGAACAATAAACAGGCACTACCAGAAGTTTTCCCTGAATTTTAATTGACACAAAATCCAAGTTTGAACCTCAATCTATGTAACACCCCCCCCCTTGCAACAAAAGAAAGGGAATGAGAAAGAACAAGTTACAAACCCTACACAACCAGAGGTGCAAACAGACAAAAAACAGTTTGCCTCCCTCTTTAAACTGCCTATTCTGCCTGCAAAGAGGCATAATGCTGTGCATTTTATTTATGTAGGGGGTTTGCCTGAAAAACATAACTGAGTCTATATCGCAAGAACATTATTGAAAGAATCCTTATAATTCTTCACTAATGAAATATATGCTCTCATACACGTATCTGGGGAAATGACATATGATGTGAGCTTTAAAGGAGTAGTCCACCCCAAATTTGCATAAAAACATATGTTATGCAAAGTGTTTTGATATGTGTGTTACATCCTAGTGTCTCCTTCCCTCTGTCTGCTATTAGGAGTTGTTCCTAAATTAGCCTGCTAGCTGCATGATAGTTTTACGACCCCTCAGGATCTCCATCACAAATAGGTTTATTGGCTTTCTTTCTCCTACGATGCACCCTGTCTCAAGTGACAGTGATGTAGCCAGACCCTTAGATTTAGCATGTGCACTGCTTTAAAATCAGTTTAAAATCAATTCACAACAGCAGAGCTTTGTAACTGTTCTTATCCAGGGAGCACAAATGGCAACAGTTACAGTTTCACAAATACCTGAGAGCAAGCTAACTGGGGTTTCTGTACGACAACAGCAACTAAATAACTCTAATTCATGATCATTGTTTTCTTTGTGCATCAGTTCTAGCTAGCAGGAGTGTTTAAATGTTAAAATGTTTAATTTTATCAAACTATACACAACCATAAAATCATAGAAACTGCCCAAATCATCAATGCTATAATTAATAAATACTCTAGCTGTTTTCTTACAGAAACCCCACTCAGTTAGATGTCAAGTATTTGCTAAACTGTAAATGTAGGTATCTGCATTCTATTAGCGGGTAGTGCTGATTTTGCTCTGTGACAAGATTTTCTTTTTTTTACAAATGAAGTGTATGGTATGACGCTGCAGCCTAGAAACTGCAAAATACTTTGAAGCCAGCTTTTTTCCTACCTGTGGTATGGCATGAAAGCAACTGGATGACAGTGACTATTCCAGCTACACATTTGATTCCATTTAACAATGGTTCACTGCACTACACATTTAGGGCATCACGTCAATACCACGCAACAAATTCAATGTGAGCATTTCAGCATTGTGGTATGCGCATAATGAAAGACAGCGTATGTGACAGTTTAGCACATACTGCAACAGTGCCTTTTTTATACAGTTGCTGTATAGCTCACTGCATTAGCATCTTTCATTGAGGACCAGTTGAAGAACTTGTTGAAGAACTTGACTGTGCTGTGGTACTTCTCTGAGCTTTCCTAAACCAGCTCTCACAAAAAATAAGATACATTAGAAGGACATGCAGTACCCTACATTTTTCACTAACACTGGGTGCTGATTACTGATGTGGCTATGTAATAATAGCTCCCTGGTAGCTTTACATTTTTTAACATTTTCTATGGCAACTTGTGTACCATGTTGTGCTTTTTTCTGCCTTTTTGCCATGTGCCCCCTTTCCTAATCTCACTGGCCCACACCACACCAAGAAGGTCATTTTTGTTTATTCTCTCTGATTGTTTCTACATCTGGTATTTTATGACAACTGACTGTACAACAGAACACTAGCAAAATTCTATGAAACGTACAGTGCAGATGAATCAATTTTGTTCATAAGGAGGAGCGTGGTTCACCGCTTTTTTGCAGGAGAAAAACAAATGGTGCTATGACATAAATGACATGCTGCCTCCTATGAAATGTTGAGGCTATGAGAACGTGGGCAACTGTGACAAAAGCACAGCTCAGCAGTTTTAAAATGAGTAGTTGCCAAATGTAAACATTGTGAAACTCTTTGTATGCTGCCATCTAAAGACCAGCGTTAACAAGAGCGATGATTCTCACCAAAGTGAGATACTAACCTGGTAGCTGTTAATGCCGTGCTAGTTAATGCCTCCAAAAAACTGGTATTAACAGCCATGGCAGTGCTGCCCCCCATCCGATTGCTATTGTTTGTAGTATATCCCTGGTAGGTGAGTGATCCCCAACCCCCAACTGGTCTACAGATCTGTGTGATTGATATCCCAGGTAGTCTAGCAGCCCGCCACCAATTTAGGTTCTCTTGCGACCCATGCTGAGATTGTCGGCGGTGAACTTGTACAGTGCGCTAATTACTGACACTGATATGACCACGCTTAAAACAACCGTGGTGATTTTGTTTGTGCGGATTTGACATGGAACCCACATTTAGTATACCACACTTTGTCAAATAATAAAACAAATATTCTCCAAACTAAATCACTCACACATACATATTTTGATACTTTATTAAAAAGACTCTTCACATTTGTAACAAAAAACAAACAAAAAAATAAATAAATGAAAGTCATGTCACAGAGCAAAATCAACCCTAACTCCCAGTTCCTTCAAGTAGAATGATGGTACATACATTTATAGTTTTGCAAATACTTGACAGCTGAGTAAGTGTTCTATAAGAAAGCAGTTACAGTCTTTACTAATTATAGCATTGATGATCCGGAGCAATTTCTGTGCATTTTATTGTTGTGTGTAGTTTAATGAAATAACATTTTAAAATGAAAACACTTACTACTGCTAGCTAGACCTGGCACACACTGAAGAAACATATTGAATTAGAGTCATTTAGCATCAGTTTTGTTACAGAAATCCCAGTTAGCTAGCTCTCAGGTATCTGCTAAACTGTAACTGTTGCCAATTGTGCTCCCTGGATAAGAACAGTTACAAAACACTGCTGTTGTGAACTGATTTTAAAGCAGTGCACATGCTAAATCTAAGGGCCTGGCTACATCACTATCACATGAGACAGGGTGCCTCATAGGAGAAAGAAAGTTAATAAACCTATTTGTGATGGAGATCCTCAAGGGTCGTAAAACTACCATACAGCTTGCAGGCTAATTTAGGAAAAAACTCTTAATAGCAGACAAAGGGAAGGACACACTAGGACTTAACATACATATCAAAACACTCTGCATAGCATATATTATTTTGCAAATTCTGGGTGGACTACATCTTTAAGACAGCATCCAGCTTGGATAGATTTTGGAATTTGTACAACAAAGTAAAAAGCACACCACTATGGACCCCCTTCATAGTAGTACCCTTTACCAAACCCACACAGAAATGGTTAACAATTTTATTTCGAAATGAAGGTGTCAGCATGCACTATTTAAACCACTGGCTAAAACAAAGGTGCACTATTTTAAAGGAGCCAGAGGCAATAATAGACTCAGAAAATATATGGACGGGGTTGAGAAGTTTTGGTGTTGCTACAACTAATAGACACAGGGATATCACATTTACCAAACTCCTTTTTCATAGGGAGAGACAGGGGAGTTCTTTTTTACCATGGGCAATCCAGAGCATGCTACTGATGTGGTTCAGTACAGCATTTGAGTAATGTATGTGACCAAATGAAGTGTAACCTGTGTGGGGAATTAGGACATCTCGAATCACAATGCGTGAATGAATTTAAATGCAACTTTTGTGACACAATAGGTTATACATTTTCAAGCTGTAAATGGGCAGCTCACAATATGCCAGAAAAAAGCTAATGGGGAAATACAGACAGACTGTATTCATCAAGCCCAGAAGGATAAAATACAAAAACAAAGAGAAATGAGAGAGGAAAGAGTAGGGAAGGAACCATCCATGTCTTCCTGCATACAGCTAGAGAATAAAACAAAAGAAGTTAGAAAAAGGCAAGATAACCTTATACAAACAAAAGAAGCAGTACAAATCATGGAAACTAACCCAATGCAATCAGTTTCCAAAGAAGAAACTCAGACACAAAAACAAAGTTCGGATACTATAATGCCCCCCCCCAAGCCTCTGGAACAAGGGAAATGAGTAATGAGATTTGGAGGAAAGATGATACCCCCTAAAGAAGAAGTAGCTACTTCAAACAAATTTGACATTCTGCAAGATTTAACTGCAGGAACTGGAGAGGAATCGGACTCCTCGGTGGGGACTTCTATAACAGAGGAAACAGTCTCTGCAGAAGAGGATAACTCCACAAATGGAACGGGGCCAAAAAAAAAAAACAAAAGGCAAAACAAAAAATTTGAAATAAATGATGGAGGTGAGGAGAGGGAAATATAAATAAGTGTATAAATGCTGTCCAAAATATCTATACACACAGTAAATGTGAACAGTGTAATGAGATATGAGAATTGTAAAGCTGTTTTTTTCCTTTTTAATGTCTATGTTAGGTGGCATCTCTTATTTGCAGGATGTCCGATAACATACACTGAACGAAATCAGGACAATACAAAAAAAATTGGTTTGTAGAACCATCCTAACAGTCCATAGGTGCTGAAGCATGCTCTGGAGTAGGAATTATCTTTAATATAGCAAATATGTCTGTATTTAAAATGTATGATGCATGGCCAGGAAGAGTGCTAGCATTAGATATGGTGATTAGTGCAGCCCCCTATTGGTTAATTAATTTATATGCACCATAATGTGAAACAGCAAGAATAGATATTTTTAAAATGATTAAACCATTTCTGTATACTGCTTCGACAGTCATACTAGCAGGAGACTTTAACTTTGCCCTTTCCCTTCTAGATAAAAGTAAAAATGCAAAAACCACAAAGCTATATTGCGATTCTAACTTTTTACTGATCATGGTACAAATGGCATGATTAAAAGACTCACATTTAGTTTGCACTGAAAAGCATACCCCACATTTTATAAAGGGAAAATAGCAACAAGAATAGACTACATATTTGTGTCAGAAGGCACAAATATAAATTCTGTAGCCATAGAGCCAGTGGCTTTCTTGGACCATGGTATTCTATCTATGGGAGTGGGATGTGAACAAGAGAGTAGGAGGGGTCAGGGTTTTTGGAAATGCAATGTCTCAATATTACAAAACTCAGAAATAAGAGAAGACTTGATTCAATTTTGTATGGCTAAGAAATCAGTTCTCATTTAATTTGATATGCCAGTGCAATGGTGGGAGGACACAAAAAGGGACTTAGTTTTGTTTTTTTAAACACAGAAGTAAGAAAATAAGCAATGAAGCATACTTAAAATATTTACAAAATAGACAGAAGCTTTAGCATCTCATATCCTTGGCCTATAACAATGACCAAAATGTAGCAGAAGAAATAAATGCAGTAAAGCAAGACTTGATAAACTTTCATAAACAAATATCAGATTTTCTATATTTTCAGCAGAGATTCAGAACCCAAGGTAAAACAGACTCTATCTATCCATTTGAATCCTGCCATAGAAAAGTATACAAAACAGAAATTAACAAACTAAAAGATGAAAGAGGAAGAGTACATTCAGATACAACTTCAATAATAAATATAGCAGCACAACACTCTTTTCAAATGTTTGCACCACTCAGTACAGATAATAAAAAGTCTGCTGTTATCTAAGTCAACTAGAGATGCCAGACATTCCACAAAACGTCAGGGAGAATTTATGGAAACCAATCAGTACACAAGAGGTGCTAGAATCAGTTCAGAGTTTAAACTCAAGTAAAATGCCAGGAATGGATGAAATTCCAAATGAAATATATAAGATTTTAGCTCAGTACTTACTAGAAGAACTTATACAAACTTTGAATTACCTTTTAAACACAGGAGAATATCCCTATATATGAATATGGGGGCTTTAAACTACATCTTTAAAAAAGGGGACAAGACAAAATTAGAAAAATGGAGACCAATCTGTCTATTAAATTCAGATATTAAAATATTGGCAAAAATCCTGGCAGAAAGACTGCTAGGGATAACATAGTATGTTATTTCAACAGCACAAACCTGTTCGGTGCCCAATTGACATATTTGGGACCATCTATTAACATTAAGAGACGTGGCAGAAAAAGGGAAAGTAGAAATGTTAGATGGGTATATGATCTCCCTGGATCAAGAAAAAAGCATGTGATGCTATTAGTCACAATGTTTTATGGGAATGTGTAAAATATTTTAAAATCCCAAAAGAAGTAATAGCTTGGATAAAAGGACTATATAGAACAGCGACAGTGATACCATGAGTTGGTGGATGGAAAGGGCCAATGGTACCAATAAAAAGTTGAGTCAGGCAGGGCTGCCTTTTAAGCCCAGTTTTACACATATTTTTCATTGATCCATTGTTAAGATATATAAACCAGGCAAATCAGATGGTACCTATTAACATAGAAATAGGTCGACCCCTCCCTAGAGTAATGGCATATGCAGACGACGTGACATTATTACTGTTAAATGAACAATCAGTACACGAAGCTTTAAGAATGTGTGCAGAATCTGGTCTCTTATTTGGAGCCTCTTTCAATACAGAAAAATGTGCAGGACAGTGTTTGGATTATACACTGGATTATTGTACTCAGATACAAGGAATAAATATAATTACTATCTCTTGATTTTTTTTTCCAATTGTTTAACCAGGTGAGACACACTAAGCTGAAAGCTTGTTTACAGGTGCAACCTGGGAGCACAGGGAAATTAAGTGACTTGCTCAGGGTCACAGTAAGGGGGGCTGTGGGATTCAAACCTAGGTCTCTGGATTTGTAACTCAGAGCCTTAAACCACTGTGCTATACTGCCTCCCTTTAACTATATTGGGTATATTATTTGGGAAAGAGAATCTACAGTATGCAGAATCAACAGGTTACAAAAACTGCAAATCGGGAAACAAAAATTAGCAAGCTGGAACAGATAGAAATTTGGGAAACAAAAGAGTGTATATCTAGTAAAAGCCTTCCTAATTACAGTATTTTTGTTTATAAGCTATATATTGCCCCCCCCAGGAATTTAGAAATGACAATATTAAGCCTGTTCTTCCATGCAATATGAGGGAGCAGGTTAAATCCAGTGAAACAAAACATCTTATATCTCTCAAAGAGACAAGGTGGCCTAGATATGGTAAATCCCATTCTATTTTTTAACAGTATTTTTCTAAACACAAACATCAAACCATTATTACTATCTGCAGAAGGGATATGGGGAAGTTTATTAGCTTCAGCCTGTAGAAGATGGATAGATCTATGGGAGAAAAAAAGAACTAAAAACAGTAAAATGGTCTTCAGCAGTCCCGGACTATATAACTGACAGCTTTTCAAAAATAAAACAATGGGGTTTATCCAGTTAACAACTACAAACAACACAAAGGAAACAACTATGTAAGATATTAATCTCAACCATGTGTGAAGTTAGCTGTGTTTTGGAAAAATGTCCACTAGACAAAGTAGAGGATTTAAAAAGTTGGTTAAATAATAAAATAAATACCCCCAGAAATATGGGACATGCATTGGCTTACGTGTCATGAAAAATTAAATACAAGACCAAATCAGAAATATAAACAGGTCACGGAGAGATACTATAGTAGACTATGTTGCATACAGCAAATAGAAACAATACAGCATCTATTTTTTAACTGTAATTTTATTAAAGAGTTTTGGGCTTTTTAGCAAAAGTATGGCAGGAACCAATATTTACTACAACAACATATAATATATTAGTATATGGTGTATTTCTTTTTAGATGGAGAAAGTGGTATAGGGAAACAATACAGGTGGTTTTGGTCATAATAAAGTGGCATATTTAGCTGTCAACATGTTTATTTACATTGCAGCAAATGGAATGTTCCTACGTAGAAATGGTGTAAAACATTCGAAATGACATTAAAAAAATATATGAAACTGACTCAAAAAAGTGTAATATAGAAGATTTGAAAGGAAAATGGATAGAAATGCCATGGATCACTGATGATGATGTTCCAGTTACTTAAATGAATGAAATATAAAGTAAAAAAACAGAAAGAAAGTATAAAAGACATTGAAAGATCCTGAAGAATAACTGAACTTGCAAAAATGCCCCCCCTTTTGATGGTGTCAAAATATTGTAGAGGCAAATATGTATGATTATTCCTGTATGTTTGAAGATGTATTGTATCTTTCTCATTATTTGCAATAAAAAATCCTCTTACTCTTTACAGTAAGTGCCATGGGATCTTTAACAACCACCTGAACTACCACTAATTCAGGTAGATGGGATCTCGGTTTAACATTTCATCTGAAAGATGGCACATCAGAAGAGCAGCACATCCCCCTTATGCTGCACTGGGATATTAACCCAAGTGCCAAATGTGGGAACTGAACCCATAGCCCTCTGATCTCCTGGACTCAGAAGCGAGTGTGCTACCTACCGAGCCACTGACACTGATACTGATCTTTGGAGTTTAATGTACCCACCCTTTACATACCCACATCATACATAATTTGAAAGCTTATTTTATGGACATTTAGATGATGTATGATCTGGAGCTGTCAAGTGGAACCATAAGCCTGTAAGTGAGGTTAAACAAGGGTATCCAAAATGAGAAAGTGACATTTTTTGCACAGTTCCTGAAACACTGCAACATGACTATGACTCCAGTGTTTACTGTTTAAGTTAATTTCAACACATTAATGTAGTGTTTATTGATCAAAGCTACAAAATGACAATGTATTAAAAGATTTTTATTTGTTTTAAATTGGCTAGTATTTTTTTTCAGAAAAGATGAAGCTGATTGGCATGTGGCAAAAATGGGCAATATCAAAATTTTGCAATATACTAAAATTAAATGTTTTTGCATCACAGATTCTTAATTATAAAAGTGTCTCACAAGTGAACATAATAGTTTTCTATATTTTCAATTGAAATTTGCTGCCCTGATCAGTCTCACACTGAAGATTGTGCACCAGTAGCAGTAGAGTGCATGCCCAATAGTCTGTACTGCATAGTGGGTACATATACATGTATGTGAATTCTTAATGTATGCCTCTCCATTTGTAAGCTTTTGTACATACAATGTAGCATCTAGTCTGCATGGTAGAAGGTTTTAATTTGTAATTGCCTATGCATGCAGTACTAACCTTTGAAATATTCTAGAAACTAGCTTTTTAATTCAGTGACACTTATGCACAGGTCAGTATTAGTGTTAGAGATGACAACAGACAGCTTCATACTGGGCTTCAAATTGCTCACTAAACAAAAATTGCAGTTTTGATAATAACATATAGATGTAATTTATATATAATTTAGGACACGTCTCTATACTTGCAGAAAATGAAAAATGGTGGTGATAGTGGTGGTAATGCTAACAATATACTTTTTGAATTTTACCTCCACAGGACAGTTACAGTATATGAATATGTGGATGATACAAGCCCCTTTAAAGCTTACATCAAAGAGAAAAAGACTCTCCACAAACTTTGAAAACGTGTTGTCAAGAAAATCAACAGAATGAAAAACTGTCAAAAGCCACCAGTGCTGTACAGAATTCTGTGATGCTGGCAGCAGTACCCAGCAGAGATGAATTGTAATGGTGGCTAATGGATGAGTTTTCTAGTTTACATGCTGTGCCACTAATACTCTAACACAGGGATTGCTTTCAGAAATATACAAGAAAGTCAAATTTGGCATATGTCAGAGCTGTATTCAACCCAGGAAAGAAAACAGACTCTGAATCCAATCAGACAGATTAATGTTCACCTGCTTCTATAGCCATCAGAGGAAGCACGTCTTCCAGCGATTGGTCCTGTTTTATTGTTTGCTTGTGAAAAACACACAAGAAGGACACAAAACTTCAAAAAATTGAAACATTTGAGAGAGCAACCAATCTAAGGGAGGCAGCACTTCAAAGAGGAGATGATGACATGTTGCACAGAATATCTGAGGAAGACTTGATTGCTAAGGATGCAGTTTATAGCTCAACATGCCTTTCTTCCTACTTTAGTAAAACCACATCTGAAAGCAATACCATCGAGTTCCACTGCAACAATACAGGCATTGCATTTTATCAAATTATTCAAGAGATAGGCAATCATTTTATGTACAACAAGAAGGTTCTTCTCCTGTCCAAGCTGCTACAAAAATATAAATCCCTACTCCCCTCAGATGTAGAAACTGCAAGTTATTCCAGTAGTAAATTACATGCAGGATTAGAAAACCACTATGGTTCTGCAATTTTATTCCATGCACAGCATGGATAAGGCAAGTCTACTATTGTTCTATGCAGTGCAATAACATTAGCAGATGTTATCCAAGCTGCTAGTAATCTAAAGCAGGAACTTTCATCATACAAATGTTTTGTGGATGTTCTTCTGGCAAGTGAGCCTGATGAACAGCTTTCAAATGAACACGTGGTTTTGTATAATGTCGCTTCAGTCCTTCAGTCTGAAATAGCAAAAATTAAACCCTCAGAATAATATTCAAAGCCAGGTGATTGTAGTTTACTTAGGTCAGCTACTTTTATGCCCCAATTGGTGCAGGAGTTTGTCCTTTGGTTGATAGATAAAGAAGCATATAATTTAGCCAACAATGAGTATCATCCTTCAGAAGACATTCAATGAAGTGCCTCTCTATTGTGGAGTGTATAATATTTAACAGTTCCAAAATTATCACACCACTGCACATAAACCTTGCTGCACAGCTACACTATGAGTTTGGGTCTTACGATTTAATTGACATACTACACCTTCATAGATTCTGCATCAATTTTGATGAGTTGAGGTGGTTCATGACTAGTGCTGCAAAAACTGAAGTAGAAAAACTCAAAGAAGGTGTGTTTATTCCAACTGGAATTGTACCACTTCATGCTGGTGGAAATCTCATCCATGAAGAAGATGATAATATAGACATCAGCGTAGAAACCATTGATTGACAAAATACCTTCCATTCAATGGCTAGAGTTGTATTTCAAGAACAGTCTGCAGAAAATCCAGCATCACAAGAAATATCACTGAAGCATGGGAAAGAAAATGCATGTACTGTCCCCAGGCAATCAGAGTCTCTTATGCAGTGTGCAGCTTTTGAAAAACCTAGAACATGCCCAGAACTGACTTGCCATGAAAAAGTACTTGAGAAAAGATACTCCTGTCACCTACAAGTGAAAGCTGTCTGAGATCTCTCCTGGCGTCTATTAAGACTACTACCTCATGATGTCCTACCAATACCAAATGGCATTGATATTGTTCACACTCAGGTGATTCCATTTTGTCTGGTTTCAACCACAAGCTTGCCACAAAGAAGAGCACCTACACAGCAGCTTCATATGCACCTATTGTGGATGCCAAACCAGCTGACATGGCCACAGTCTATACTGCAATGTTGAAATGTAAGGAATTGTCAGCAGCTCTAGGTCAGCATCACGCCTTTCAGACCATGGATCAGCAGCTGTATGCTGTTGCTCAGCAAGTAAAATGAACTCTCCCAGTGAACTTGATACCAATGGGATTTGCCTGGGTGGTTTTCCCACCCTGTGTTGTTTTATTGCATGTATTGGGAAATTTTGGGGAGACACAGGATTAATAGACATTCTTGTAGATTTTGATGTGTATACAGCTTGTATTGATGCTCAAATGCTTTCTGGTAAGCAATTCAGATGTGTTCTACATCCCTTGACTCTAGCATTTGAGGCCCTGAGTGCTCTGAAACTTTCTTCATTTGTTAAATGGTGTACTCAAGAAGGAGGAGGTACTCATGGAGTTCCAGCATTTGTCTCGGAAATGTCAGCTGACACTCAAAAGGTGATGAGTCTGAAACATTGAGCCCTTGCAAAATGTCATTAAAGAGCTTTATGATGCTGTAACTCAGCATATACTACCATTACTGGAGTCATTTCAGACATGGGGGCATGCCCAGGTTCCTACATTCAAGTTCTGCTTTCATTTTCTCCAGGCTATGCAGCTACTACTTCTAAATGTCCATGCAGAGAAGAGGGTGACTGGCAACTTCACCAACACAATAAGTATGCCATGCTTCCATGCTTCTTTGCTGCAAACAAGCTGAACTATGCCAGGTGTATTCCTTTTTATGTTGGCGAGCTTGCGCAGCCAACATAGTGGGAAAGTGCAGCTTTAGAGGCACGGTCGCTGTTTGGTGAATTCAGGGCATGCACCAGTAGGTGCATCCCGCATTCTCCAATCAGCCTGCACGCCGGTGCCACACCATGCATACATAATGGGGTGAGCACATCTGAGAAAAGGTCCGCTGCAATCCGAGCGGTCCTTTTCTTGCCGAGCTCACCGCCATTATATGCATGGTCAATGAGCGGGCAGCTGCCTAACGCCTGCCGACTGGGTACCCAACTCTGTCGGTTAACCCCCACTGTCTTTTGTGTGCCGATGGGGGAGCCTACCCCATCGGCATAAACCCCTCCAATTTTGGAATGCCAAGGAGTGCCCAACTTCAGCTCTCACCCCCACTGTCTAGGTGGCCGACGGGAGCCCACTCCCCATCAGCATTACTTCCTCCTCCCCACCCGTGTTGTGTGCTGATGAGGGTGCCCAATCCCCCGTCGGCTACTGACACCCCCAAAACAGTTAGGTGGCATGCTGGGAGCCCATCCCAGCATGCCAAATGCCCTGCAAAATGAAAACTGTCCTGCAATGTTTTTTTCTGTTTTTTTAACCTGTAAACGAAAACAGTCCCTCATAGTCTCGATGCCCCCTCCCCACCTGCACCCACCAATGCACACCCTGCCTCCCTCACCCCCTCACCCCATACCTCTGAGTCTGGTGCAATGATCTTCTGTGGACCGGAACACGTCTGCACTCTTCAAAGCCAACTGCGAACTGAGGAAATGCCAGTAAGCTGTATAATGGAATGAATAGGGTTTTTCAACTTTAATGCATATCTCTGGCATTTTGGGAATTTTGCTCAAATTTTCAACATGGGGTTTTGGGACCCTTCTCATGAATTCTTGCACTGTCATGGTGTTATTCAGTCGAGAAGGTGATTTGCTTGATCACTGCATGGAATCACCTTTTGGGATTCGAAATAATAATGAAGCAGTGCCACTGTTCATGAAGGGGCTCTCAAAAAGCCTATGTTGCAAGTTTAGTGGAAAAATAAAAATGACTGTTTTATGAGAGTGCGTAGCAACTGCGCAATGCACGCTCATAAGTTAGCATATTCACACTATTTTCATGCCAGATTCTCAACATTGGCATTTTATCACACCTTCTTGTGAACTGCATAACTGTCATTTTTCACATCCTGCCCAAAATGTGTTTTCACACTTCCGGTGCAGAATAGCGCGGTTGTTGTGCGAAATCAGTGTTCAGGACACATTATGAAAATGACAGTGACACTGTTCATGAGCAGAGGTCCTAAATGCCTGTGTTGAA
Organism: Neoceratodus forsteri; assembly: GCA_016271365.2. Classification (NCBI taxonomy): domain Eukaryota; kingdom Metazoa; phylum Chordata; order Ceratodontiformes; family Ceratodontidae; genus Neoceratodus; species Neoceratodus forsteri. The sequence goes on along the minus strand of CM057450.1, from coordinate 818,302,366 downwards.
AATCTGGTGACAATACTCCATAAAATGACTGTTTTACGAGTTGCATAGCAAGTGCGCAATGCACGCTCGTAACTTAGCGCATTCGCAATATTTTCATGCAAGATTCTCAAATTTGGCATTTTACTACACCTTCTTGTGAACTGTATAGCTGACATTTTTCACATCCTTGCTGAAATGTGTTTTCACACTTCCGGCACACAATAGCATGTTCACTGTGCGAAATCAGTGTTCAGGACACATTATGAAAATGAAAGTGACACTGTTCATGAGCAGAGGTCCTAAAATTCCTGTGTTGAAAATTTGGTGACAATGCTCCATAAAATGACTGTGTTACGCGCATGCATTGTGCGGTTTGCATGCATGCTCATACGTTCGCAAACTTCTAATATTCTCACTGCAGATTTTCTACAGTGCCATTGTTCTGCACCTCCTAACGAACAGTACAGCTGTAATTTTTCACATCCTGACCAAAATCTGTTTTCGCAGTTCCGACGCAGAATAGCATGGTCACTGTGGAAAGTCCATGTTTGAGACATATGATGAAAATGACAGTGACACTGTTCATTAGCAGATGCCCTAAAATGCCTATGTTGAAAATTTGGGAATGAAATTCAATAAAATGAGTGTTTTATGAGCGTGCATTGCACAGTTTGCACGCATGTCATGACTTTCTGAATTTGTAATGCTTTCACTCCAGCTGTTCATCATTGGCATTTTCCATACCTCCTTATGAACACTCCAGCTGCCAGAAATGTGTTTTCACATGTCCGGCACAGAATTGCATGGCCGCTGTGCAAAATCAGTTTTTGGGACAGTCTGAGGAAATGACGGTGACACAATTCATGAGCAGAGGTCCTAAAATGCCTATGCTGAACATTTGGTGCCGAAACTCCATACAATGACTGTGTTGCAAGCATGCATTGTGCAGTTTCCACGCACCCTTGTAACTTCATCAATCTGCAATATTTTCATGCCGCATTGTCACCACTGGCATTTGTGCACGTCTCCTTATCAACAGTCCAGCTGCCATTTTTCACAGCCTGCCCAAAATGTGTTTCTGCAGCCGTGATGCACAATGGCGTGCTTGCTGTACAAACTTTTGAGACACATTCACAAAATCACAGCACTATGCGTCTCTAGCTATGCCACTCCCACTGCCAATGCCAGCACGACAACATTCGGCATTGACAAATACTTGTTACATTAGTGATATACTAAATCTTCCTTATGAAGTACACACTGCCTTTGAATCTGGGGAATTTGCTGTGTGCCAGACTATTGGTTCTGTCAATGGAATTTGGAGTGACATGGGAACAGAGAAAACTGTCATCAAAGACTCAAAGGGCAGCAGTGGGGTTATAGGACTGACAAGAAAGGAGCCATCCCTTGTCAGATGGACCCTGACAAGACTTGTCCTGAGTGAATATGCAAAAGCTATGAGAGAAAGAAGTGGCCTATGAACAAGTAGTGAAGACAAAGTCCACAAACAATTCCTTGCCTCTGCACTGAAGAGGGATGAAGAGCATGTTACAGCCCTTACCATCCATGTCATTAACAATATGACAAATCCATTTGACCCTAAATCACATCCAGAGGTGCTTATCAACATATCTACTGGACTGCTTGTAACATCAGATGTACAAGAATCTCTACTGAAAATATCAGATGTTGGTGAAGAACAAATGGAGAGATTTGTGAAAGGTGCACTGGATTCTGATGAGACACGTAGCTTCTTCAGCTCCATCAAGAAATCTGGCATCAAAACATTGGCTGACATGGACAAGAAGACCAAATTTAAGTCTGGCAAGGGAGAGACAATCACAATAGCTATCAGTCCAGAAATTGTTTTCTGCAGAGCCCTGTTCTTAGCAAGATGCAGTGATGATGTTTCAAGAGCAACTGTTCTTAGTCATCCAATAGAATATGTGCCTATGCCCCTCTTTCATGCTGATGTAAAAATGAGAAAAACAGACACAGCTGAATTAGGACATCAGCCTGAAGCTCAAGCAGAAAGCATCCATGAACTACAAGGATACAATAAAGAAACCACTGTGTACATCAGAGATGCCATGGCTGTCGTTCAAATGATGGCTGGAGACAAATTCCACACATTCAATTAATTGGCTGCTGAGTACTTGAGGCAGGTCCTAAAAGTATTTGACATAGCTAATTCTGTACTCAAAGTCTTTGACAGATATGACAACAGTAACTCTGTGAAAACTGCAGACAGACTGCCCTGGGGTTAGATGCAAGCAGTACCAAATGAGTGGTGGAGGTTCCACCAAGCCACTTTGACAATGAAGTTGTCAAAATCTCTGACAGTGACAGATGAAATGCTGACTGGTGAAATTTCACTTGTAAGAAAATCACTGTTCTGCCCCCCTGCACCCCCAGATTTTAAAACAATCAACTCTGAGTTGGAGTTGATTTCAAACAGGGTGAAATGCTGATGAAAGTGGCACTGGTGTACAGCAGGACCATTGCAGTGACTACCTCGAATTTGTCACTGTAATGGTCTTTGATGTAAAAAAATTGATATTTCAATGGGACACCATTGGTGGATGCCCTGTATCTCCATGGAAAAAGTTTCTAAATGTAGCATCCAACAAGCAGACACTTGTAAAATTCCTCTGTGAATATATGGTTCAAAATGCACCTGAGAGTGTAGGATCACACTCAACACAAACACTTCTTCTTGCTGGAGGCTTTTCCAATGGAGAAGTAGCAAACTCCATCACCAGTAGAAGTGTTGAAAAAAACCAAGACTTGTACAGTACTCAAGAGGAAGTAGACACAAGGATGCTTCTGCATGCTGTATGTGCCAATATGGCTTTTGGGTCTCTTGGTGTCAAAGAAACCATAGAAATTAGGTCACCTGATACAGATGTTTTGGTACTTGCTGTTCACTACTTTCCAAAAATGGAACACATAGATAACATGTGGATAGAAACAGGCACCATTACCAACACAGCTGACAAGCTTCACTTCATAGCTGTGCATGCAATTTATGATGCACTCACTTCTGATTTCAGGCAACATACTTTCTGCTGTACATACATTAACAGGATGTGACTCTGTGTCATCCCTATCTGATATTTGGAAAAAATCTGTGTTTAACATTATCAAAACAAAAGGAGCTTACCTCTTCACAGATCTTGCAAAATTGGAAGCGAGTGATGAACGAGCCTCAATTTCTGCAGTAAGAAAATTAGTAGCAGAGCTGTGTGACCAGAGCAAGAAAGAAAATGAGACCCACAGAGACCTGAATTGCTGGCACCTCATTCTAGCATTCAAAAAGGACAAGTCACTGGCCAAACTCCCACCATGTGAAGGCAGTTTTGAACAGCATGTCAAAGGAGCATCTTGGCAAACAAAGATTTGGATGTCTTTGCGCATAGGTAAATCAGATATTGCATCACAATTGCAACATGGATGAAAAAAATGTGGATGCTGCAATACGTCCTATAGTCTTCAAGGGCACAAATGGAATCTGAGCTTCTACAAGACCTTATTTGTTCCTGTACCAGTAGGGGTCGCTGCACAATCAACTATGTCTGCAGTCAGAACAATCTTGCCTGCACAAACTGTGTACTGTGGTAACCCACACACTCCCAACAGAGGTGATGAACAAGATGATGATAATGATGTTGACTACAAATATCACCAGCACTATAACATTTCTTTTTTTATAGTAAAATTTTAGTAAGATTTTTCATACAAAGATAAATCCAAGAATGAAAAACAATACAAATTAAACCAAGCTAGGACCAGCATGACACATTCACAGTAAACATAGTCACCAGTGTAATGTTCCTGAAAGAAGGAAACAGTTAACACACAAAACCATTCTTTTTTTCCTAGTATTTGTCAAATATGATACTACCTATTTAAAAATAAAAGTAATTTTTTTTTACTTAAGTGTGGGCTCTCCAGGTAGTTCAGGTAACTGAAAACAAACGTAATTAAGGCACAAAAGTAGGATTTACATCTAACTGCATGTTTATCCAGGGTGTCCAAATGTTGGTACAGACCGGTTCCTTATCTAATAAACTATATTGAGTTTTTTTCCACTCCATAAACAAAAAATTCACAATCTTGTACCATCTATCTTGAGTTGGAACTTTAACCTAAAGCCGCAATTTAGTTATTGCTTTTTTTGCACATAAAATCAAAAGAAACAATAAGTGAAACTGACACCTAGAAAACAAAAGCAAATCTAAAGGCACCAAAAGAAGCACCAGCTTATCAGATAAGGCTAACAACTACCCAAATATCCTTCACAGGTCCTGCTGAACCCTTTGCAGAAGAGCTGCAATTCTGGAAAACCCCAAAAAACATGCAGCTGATCAGCTTGCATTTCCCCACCTCCTCGCCAACAAGCTGCATACTGCATGCCCTTATATTTAGGTACTCATACTTGAGTGAGAAAAAAACAAGCACTACATTTACAAGAGAATTCCTTAATATAGAGAATGATAGAAATTCGAGAATATAGGGAAGCCAAAGGCAGCCATTCTTCCCATAGAATAGCCTTCCTCATTTCCTGTTCCCAGCTAAGATAATTGGATTTAGTTGTATCAAACTTGCTAACACGCAGATCAGTTTGTCATTTCCCTATTAAATGCTATATTTCCTCACCACTTTGTGCCATTACTATAATATGTACCCTTGGAGAGCCCAAGGCCTCTTGAAGAGCATTATAGTAGGGGAACGATCGAAGGTATGAACTTAGTTGCAAAAAACTATAATGCTCAGACTTTCCAAATCTATACCTTATCTTAAGATCTTAAAATGTAAAATATCCCTTAGTATCCAAAAGCTGAAAATAATACTCTAGCCCTAGATGTGTCCAGTTCCATTGAAAGACTTCAGTTTTATTAAAGGGAGCAGAACCATCCCATGCAAGAGCTGTTATCAAAGGACTTTGTTGTGCAGATAAAGTCCAGTATGCATTCCATAACTTTCAGTATCACTCTGGTATACTGAAAAAAGTGAGCAAGCAGAATTCAAGGAACCGAGGCAGCATAAAAAATGTGACCCACATCATGCAAATAGTTTAAAACAAATTCTAGATCTTTCCAATGAACTGAAAAATTAGATAATCCACAGACATATTATTCTAAGAAAGGCCTCTCTAGTATAACATTCCAAATTTTGAAAGACTGACCCCCAAGTGAGGAAAACAGATACAAGAGAGAAGCTTGAACCCTAGACCTCCAACCTAGCTAGATAAAACTTAAAATAGTTTCCTGCCATTTACAAAGGAGGGCCTTGGTCAGATAGATTGGTAAACATGTAAAAAAAAGTAGGAATTTGTGCAGGATCATCACATGAATTACCTCAATACATCCCAAGAAAAATAGGGGTAAAGTTGACCAAAGTTGAAAATCATTATTAATCTCCTGAATAAGAGGCTCAACATTTAAAATATCTACATGTTCAAATGACTTTGGTATATTCACTCCCAAATATTTGATATAGTTTCTATTCCACCGTACAGTAAGGAGATCTGGTATCTCTACTGGAGGGGTATAATAATAACTGATTACCTCCGTTTTGGACTTACTCAGTCTAAAGCTGTCTAAAGACTCAAACCTGAGTATTTTCAAAACTGCTTTCAGAGAACTGGTGGGGTTCATCAAAGTCAATAAGATGTCATCAGCAAATAAAGCAACCTTATACTCCCTGCCCCCATATAAATACCCTTAGCTTGTTGAGACAACCGAATATGTGAAGCCAACAGCTCAGCACATAAGGCAAACAATAGCGGTGACAATGGGCTGCCCTGCGAAGTACCCAGAGCTATTAGAGAAGGTGGCATAAAGGAGCCATTCACTTGTACACAAGCCGTAGAGTGAGAGTATATATGCTGTAACATAGTAATAATATCAGACAGAAATCCAAACATCTGAAGTGTCGACCACAGATAGGGCCAAGAGACCCTATTGAAGGCCTTCTCTGCATCCATACTAGCCTAGCCAGGACCAAAGGGGGAGAGAGTGCTCTCATACATAGTCCAACAGAAGAAATGTACATCTTACATTATCAAATACCTGATGACCATGTACAAATCCTGTCTGATCCTAGTCAATCAAGGATGGGAGAAGAGCCTCTAAGGGATTAGCTAAAATAGACATATAAAACTTGTAATAGGCATTAAGCATGGAAATAGGCCGATAAGAGTAAACCTTTACCAAGTCCTTGCCAGGTTTTGGTAGGGCCGCAATAATGGTACTGTTCCAAGAAGGAGGGGGGAATCTCCTTCCTGAACCCCTTTCATTGCTCTCAATAAAATAGGGCACAGAGATTGTTGAAATTCCTGAACTTTATAAAAATCTGAAGGAAATCCATCCATTCCTGGACTTTTTTATGACTTGGAGCATTTTATTGCCTCTACCAATTTTGTATAAGTTATAGAGGGGTCAAAACAGACGACTGCTGCTTCATTAGTTGGGGCAATTTTGCCTCTGACAAAAATTTCTATATCTGCTCCTGAGGTGGTTCGGCTGAATCGGGTTAATATAATCTTTAATAAAATGCATGAAAAACTTTTAAAATGTCAGCAGTAGTATGACACACTGAACCAGTTAGCAGATCCCTAATTTTGAGAATGGTTGCCACCGCCTTTTTAACCCTTAAACGATGAGCCAAATACCTGGCTCCTTTAGAGCTTCCTAGCTGGATATGTAGCCATAAATAGTAAAGTGCATGTTCCGTATTTTGATCCATATACTTCTGCAATTTGGCCTTCACATCTAATGACTTGGGGTCAGCAGAGATATTCCCCGATGGTCTCTTGTTTGTAAAAACTGAATATCTATATAACGTTTGGAAACCCTCCCCCTCCATTCTCTTTGCTTTGCGGACACATATGCAATTATTTTGCCATGGATAGCTGCCTTCAATGCATCCCACAATATTGTATCAGCCACTTCCCCCATATCATTAGTAACCAGGTACATTTGTACCTGCTCCACAATCTCTTGGCAAAATTGATGGTCTTTTAAATATGCCAGATGCACTCACCAAGTACTTTTCATGAGCTCCTTAAGGGAACCTAATTTCATCACCAGAGGAGCATGGTCCAAAAATATAATAGGGCCTTTTTCTGTTTGCTGCACATCACCAACATGCGCAACTGTGGTAAATAAATAATAAATCCGAGCTGAGCTACAGTGCCTAGCTGAATAATGGGCAAAGGACCTCTTGGCAGGATGAAGACACCACCAGACATCTACCAAGCCCAAATGCTTTAAAGTACAGTTGAGATATTTCAACAAGGTTGAATGCCAATACCTGTTAGGTTTAGTAACATCTAACGAAGGGTTCAAAGTTAGGTTCAGGTCTCCTCCCCATATAACACGGTCTCTAAGTGTAGAGGTAAGCTGTGAGAAAGACTATAAAAGCACACTCTTAGAAGAGCTAGAAGGAAAATAAGTATTCACTAAAGTCACATCATTCCCATACAGCATACTGCTCACTATCACATATCGACCATCTGGATCACTGACTGAGTGTGAAGACCTCAAGCTGTAGGCACCTAGCAACTAGAATTAATACCCCGTTATGTCTCCCAGCTAAATAAGAAGCATGAAAAATCTTAGAAAACCCCAGTTTTGTGAACTTATCATGTTCTTCAGGGCAGAGGTGTGTATCCTGGAAAAAAAATCAGATCTGCCTGCTGTTGGTGGGCATACTGGAGAAGCAGATACATTTTAATAAGATTGGTCACCCCATGGGAGAGTGCCTCAGAAAAGCACTAGCAAACAGGCAAGAATGTGGGGTGTAGCACAATGGGGAAACATCAAAACTGCCATCAGAGAGGCAACAAGCCTTCGTGTAAAGCAAATAAACAAATCAAAACAAAAGAAAAAAACACTATGGTTCTCAAAAGAAGCGGCGTGGAAGGTTAGGGAGAAAAAGACAGCATTCAGGAAGTATAAGGAAACACAGAAGGAGCAGGACAGAGAACTATACCAGTTAAAGCAGAAGGAAGCAGGGAAGGCAGTCAGAATAGCAAAGGCCCAAACTGAGGAAAAGATAGTCTACTTAGTTAAGAAAGGGGATAAAACCTTTTATAGGTACATTAGGAAGCAAAGAAAGACTAAGGCAGGGATACTGAGACTGAATAAAGAGGAAGATGGTTGGGCAAAGAGCGACAGTGAAACAGCAGGGATACTACATGAATACTTCTGCTCAGTATTCACAGCCGAAAAGCAGGTGGAGATACATAATCCTGTCAATAGAAGCACTCTGGATAGGAGGGTTGATATTAGTCCTTTCACAGAAGAAAGGGTTATGAAAGAACTCTTAAAACTGAAGGTAGATAAAGCAATGGGGCCTGATGGGATTCACCCCAGAATTCTAAAAGAACTAAGGGAAGAACTAGTAACACCACTGACTACCCTTTTTAATAAACCATGGGAGGATGGTGTGGTACCTGAGGACTGGAGGATGGCAGATGTGATTCCCTTTCACAAACGTGGGAGCAAGACAGAGGTAGGAAACTACAGACCTGTCAGTTTGACCTCAGTGGTAGGGAAAATGATGGAATCACTTCTGAAGGAAAGAATTGTTGAGTACATAGAGGCCAGTGGGGCACAGGACCCACAGCAGCATGGATTCACAGCAGGAACGCAATGTCAGACAAATCTAATTGATTTTTTTGACTGGGTGACCAAAGTAGTAGACCAGGGAGGGTCTGTGGACATGGCCTACCTAGACTTTAGCAAGGCATTTGACACAGTCCCACACAAAAGATTAATAAACAAATTAGCCAGCCTGGGAGTGCGTCCTAGGGTGGTAGCCTGGGTAAAACACTGGCTGGACAACAGGACAAGGAGACTAATACTAAATGGAGTCCACAGTGAAGAAAGGGGGGGTTACTAGTGGGGTGCCGATGGGTTCAGTAATGGGGCCGGTCCTTTTTAATGTCTTAATAAGTGACATTGCAGAGGGGCTGGAAGGAAAAGTATGTCTCTTTGCAGATGACACAAAGACTGCAACAGGGTTGATATGCAAGATGGGGTGGAAAGGATGAAAAGGGACTTGGCAAGGTTGGAGGAATAGTCAAATGCATGGCAGCTTAGATTCAACACAAAGAAGTGCAAAGTAATTTACCTGGGAAACAAAAACCAAGGGGAAAAGCACACAATGGGGGGTGAGATATTGACAACAACAAAAATGGAAAGGGTCCTGAGGGTAGTCATATCAGATGACCTAAAGGTGAGCCAGCATTGTGAGAAGGCAGTAAGGAGGGCTGGGGGATACTGGGATGCATAGGGAGAGGCATCACCAGTAGAAAACAGGAAGTTGTTGGCCCTCTGTACAGACAGTTGGCAAGACCACATCTGGAGTACTGTGTACAGTTCTGGAGACCCCCTCTCCACAAAGACATAGACACAGTGGAGGCTGTCCAGAGGAGGGCAACCAAAATGGTGCAGGGTCTGCACCAGAAGACATATGAAGAAAGACTAAAGGAGCTTAAGATGTATAGCCTCAAGAAAGGAAGGAGAGGAGGGACATGATAGAGACTTTCAAATACCTCAAGGGAATCAACAAAGTCCAAGAGGGTAGCATCTTTCAGAAAATGAGATGTGCCTGAACAAGGTGGCACAATTTGAAGATAGAGGGGGGATGGCTCAGAGGAAATGTGATGAAGTATTTCTTCACAGAAAGGGTTGTAGATGCATGGAACAACCTTCCTGAGAGGTTGTAGAGTCAAAAACAGTGGGGGAATTCAAGAATGCATGGGATAGACATAAGGCAATTCTAGTGGGGGGGTAGGAGAAAGTAGGCTGTTGGTTAACTAGGATCTGCAGCTTATCCGTTAGGTAAGGAAATGGGCAGACTAGGTGGGCCAATAGGTCCTTATCTGCCATCAAATTCTATGTTTCTATGTTAGTTTGCATTAGTTGGTAAAATAAGAAAGTAAAAAAATGTGTATCAAAAATATCAAAAATCAAAACTTTTCCTGTTGATAAAGAAGTAAGTTGAAAGACAGTAATTGTTGAAATATAACAATCAGTTGATGAACAAAATAAAAGCACCCACATAATTTGCAATCCTAGGGTATGGCTCAAGAGCCAAAAATACTTTGGGCAGACAAAAAAACTGTTTAAGCAACAGTATGCTAATATATAAAGAAACTGTATCCCCACTTTAGGTGCACATATAACTCCCATGAGGAAAACGTCTAAAGACCAGTTAAATACACAAATCTCTAAAGTATATGACACAATACATGTGAATATACTAACCTTGCAGAATGCGCCATACTAACTTGAGAAACTTGTGACTGGTAAAAAACAAAATTCCAAAGGGAACATAGAACCTGGCCCGAGCTTTCATAGAAATAGGAAATTATCAGTAAAAAAGCTATAAAATAAAAACCATAAGTGTCATTTAGTTCGGTAATAGATGCTATCCCACTGGAGTAACTAAAAACTACAAATTGACTACTAAAGAAATATGTTAAATCTTAACACCAAACCATGCCATGACTTACCCCAACTAAGGCAGAACAAAGTATTAACCCTCTTAAACTCAAAGTAATGTTTCTCAAAACTATGAAATTCAGAAATACCAAACAAAACTCTACAAGATAACCAGCTAATCATGCAAACAATAAAGGACTTCCAAATAAGAGAGCCATCATGAATTCCAGACTCCTGTACAGTGCCCAGTTAAAGTCTGGCACCGTAGGTGTATAAACCCTGGAGTACCAGAAAACCCCAGAGGCTGATAAAGCCCAACAATTAGAAAAACATCAAACCAGTGGACAGCCATTTGCCAGTAATGGGGGGAAAATGGACCACATAAATAATGTAAAATAAATTATCCTCCAATTAACGGCTAGCGAGATGACTAAACTACCCAAAACCCAAGCAGGTGAGGGTTATGCATGGGTTAAAAAAATATCCAAATCCCATGAATCTACACTTTCAATTCTCATAATAGTGTACCTGCCCCATAGTGTGGGAACTTGGCTTTGAAAAAAACATATATCCTCCTCCCACACAGAGCGTAATTGAAGTGAATAATACAAATCAATAACAAAAGGTCCCTCACAGGGCCGAGTCAGAATGATGAATAATCAACTCTGATAACAGAATTTGATGTGCTCTGCTGACAGCAGTGAAAACACAAAGAAATATCAACTGTACAAATAAAAAACAAAAGGGGGAGCAAGGCAAACTAGAACCTGCCATCAAAATGAGCATGTCTTTGCCTGCTGACTCTTTATGAGTGAAGACCCTGCTAAATCTGAAAGAATTGTCTTCCACCCCACTTAAATAGAGTGAGTGGTCATAAAATATACTAAATAACTGGTATAAAGCACCACAGCAAATTGCAAGAGCACAGGTAGAAAACAAAATATCTTAAGTCACAACATTTCCTTTAGTAGTATTGCATAGTTCAATCTATTTATATATAGAATCCCTTAGTTTGAAATGTTTTCCCCAGGAGATCCACAATAATAGTAACAGTGTTATCCAGACCATTACAGAGTGCAAATGAGGTCTGACACTGGCTGAGTTGCCGAGTCTCCCAAGACAAGTCAGTCCCAACCTACAAAGGGAAGCTATCCCTGTAGCAAACCATACCATAGAACAAAGGTCTGAGATAGTTTAAATTGTAATCATTCAGGTTGCAAATTCCCCTTATATCAGTATATTTCAGATATTCCTTGAACTCTGGAATCCCTTCAATCTATTCTGATGCAATCGATGGCCACAAATAAAGTCAGTGGAAGGTATCAAGTCAGGACAAAGACCAGTGGCCAATGTGCAGAAAAGTTACCCTCCAGAGCCAGTTGATATTGTCAAAACCACAAACCATAATCATCAGCAAAGTTGTAAAACATAAGATTGGTCATGACAAACTTGCAGAGTGAGATTAATCTCATCATGAGGTACACTGAATAAGTTCCACTTACAAGCAGGAAAGAAGAAAAAAATATTTTTTTACCGGCTAACTGAACAAGTATGTTGTCAATCCACAAGATTGGCTAATGTGATTTTCAAATTCATTTTAGAGGCTATCAGACAAAGTCTGAAATACCAGTTAGCATTTGTCTCTAGCTTTCCTCCAACATAAACAGTGAGGAAATCATCTCGGAGCATGGCAATACTGACTCCAGGAGATAAGGGGGGAGGGAGGAGTTCATAACCATCAAGAGGCAATATAGAAAATTAGTCAACTCTTTGCAGGGCAGCACAAAGATATTTTTAACTCTTAGTTGCAGAGAACACATTAGGAGGAAATATTAAATCTTACTCAATCTGCCAGCTCTCTCTGAAAAGATTGTAAGAGTGCATGGATCTCCTCTGTTGTCTTCTCCTTCTTATTACCATCAGGTGAAATTTTAGCCCACAGTTCCTTTTGTAACCCTCTCTTCTCATGTATCTGCTGGACCTCCATGGACTCTTGTGGTATTAACTGCCGATCCTGTGATGCTACAACTGCCGAGTCTGCATCATCAAAAACTTGAGGAACTTCCTTAAAAAGGACCTTGAGCTTCACAGGATAGGGTGTAGTGAGTTTAATGTTGTTCGATCTTAATATTTGAAAGATGGGAAAAAATGCTTTATAGCAGCTTTGTATTGCAGGGGAATAACCGTTGTCCAACCTAAGCTGATGCTCTTCATATGTTAATTGTCCATGTCTCTAGGCTCTATTCAACACCACCTGCTTAACTGCAAAATTAAAGAAATGGATGATTATTGAACGTGGCAGGGCTCCATGGCATAAAAGGGCTTTATGGGCAATAGCATCAGATCAGAGAGGTCAAAACAGAGGATAACAAATATTGCAAGAATCCTGTCATATCCCCTTTTCCCTCTCAATCCTCCAGCACACCATAAAGGCAAAGATTATTCTGTCTAAATGGTTCTGTAGGTCGTCGCACTTTTCATATAAATGTTGGGATTCCTGAAGGAGCCGAGTAAAGAGATGTTCCAAGTGATCCACCCTCCCATCTGTTTGTTACTTGTTGCTCTAAAGATACAGTCTGTTCTTACATTTGTTTTAAAGAAGTCTGTAACTGCTGATAAAGTGATCGGGTTTCATCCCAGAACAATTGTATTTCTCTTAAAATAGTAGCATTTGTCAGCTGCTCGCTCCTGCCGAACTGTTCAGATGCCATTTCTATGGCAGCTCGGTATTGTGTAGGTACTGAATTATCCAAGTTCCTTGCAGAAAATTGGCTGTTTAATACTCTTTGCTATCTGCCCATCTATTGAAACATCTCCTGATAATATTTTGAAATATAAACACTGAAAAAACAATGCTGCAGGAGGCAATTTTAACTCGGTCCAGAGGAACTCTCAGCTTAGGCTGCCATTGTGAGGTGTGCATCACCAGAGGTCCCAGTATTATTACATTTCAATGATACCTGTACAAATTTATTATCAGATTTTGTTTTACCCTTTAGATTATTGTGATTCTTTGAGGTCACAAAGAAATCTTTTTTTATGTCTTGAAATAATACATAGCATCATTAAACTAACATAAACTAATGCAAATGTTTCAAAGCAGTCATTCAAACTTTTGTTTAGCCTCATTTTTATGATAATGGCACCATTAGACAGCTCCATATTATACCTCATCTTAAAGTAGACATAATAAGCTTTCAAATGATGCATGATGTGCATGTGTGTAGAGAGAGGGTACATAAAGTCGACCAAATCAGTGGTGTCTGCTGCTCACCTATTTAGAAAAGTTACAGCTTTGCCAGTGCAATCCTGTGATTTTTGCTCCCCTGCATGAACTAAACAGCAGACCATTACTAAGATGTTTGAAAAACAACCTGCTTGCAGTAGATCACATCAAGTCATGTTAAAAATTATTCAGTTAATAGTTGGATTTATTGCCAAGGACTTGCAACCATTTTCTGAGGTGGAGAATGATGGTTTTAGAGCCCTGTTAAAAAATTTTGCTCTACATTACAACATTCCAAGCTGTAAATATTTTGCCACTGTGGCTGTTCCCAAAATGTACGAATGTATGCAAAGTAAAATACAATTGACTCTTCAAGACAGTGAATGTGGTTCTGGGCAGTATAGCATAGTGGTTAAAGGCACTGAGCTACAAACCTGGAGACCTGGGTTTGAATCCCACCAGCCCACACTTGCAAACTGTGTGACCCTGAGCAAGTCATTTAACTTATTTGTTCTCCCAGGTCACACCTGGAACAAGATCTGGCTTAGTGTGCCTTTCCTGGTAAAACACTTTTCTCTTCCCTTCCCTTCCCCTGTTCACCTGACCACAGGCATGTAAATGAGTTTTCAAACCGCTGATGATATGCATCACAGTACATTGGGTCTCACCATCATCTTCAAATAAAAACAAAAAACAGCACTGAACAGGAAGTTAGATAAAGAGTGGCAGCTCTTTGCATCAGCATGTTTAGTAAGCATCACACTGCTGACAATATTTTGGAAGAGATGCATGAAAACATTTCTGAGTGGTTAGAGCCCCGGGGACTCCATACTGATTTTGTCATTTCAGACAATGGCACCAGCATTGTTAGTCTATTGAAATGTGGTGATTTTACTTACATTCCGTGTTTTGCATACTCGTTAAATCTGTTAGTACTAGCTGTCCTTTCCAGTGTCAATAGTATCGTAACACTAGTGGGAGCTGCAAAGAAAATCTGTCACCATTTTAGTCAGTTACTCTGTAAAATCACAAAGTATCTTGGCTGAGCTCCAGAAAAAATAAAACAACTTGCCAATACAACAACTAAAACAAAATGTTCCAACAAGATGGAACTCAGTGTATTACATGTGAGAGAGCCTTCTTGCACAAAAGAAGCCAGTCCATGAATATACCATGTAGTACAACGTAGTAGATGTTGTGCAGAATTCATTCCAGTGGGGCTTCCTGGAGCATCTTACATTGCTCTTGACTCCCTTTGAGGAAGCAGCTTGACAGATTAGCAAAGAGAATCCAACTCTAAGCCAGGTTATTCCCATCATAAGTTTATTGAACAAGGAACTCAGGGGGCTGCGTAGAGGTTTTAAACAAAAAGGAGACAAATCTGATGTATCCCTCATGGACCAACTGATACAGCAGTTTCAAAATTGCAGAAGACTTCACAATATTACAACAGACAAAAATTTTATTTTTTTCCACTCTACTTGACTCTTGATTTAAGTTGCAACAGCTGCCTCCTTCTGGTCTCCGTGACTCTTATGTCAGGTAAAAAAAACATGCTGATTTCAGCAATTGCGCAGGAAAAGGATGGAACTGTATTTAAAAATACAAGTGAATAATGTAATGTGTATGCTGCATTTGATGATGCAACATATATTGGTGGTGACAGCAATTATTTCAAGTTATTGTTACCATGTACGTCTTCAGAAACTTTGGTTTGTCCTGCATTAAGTCCTCTTTCACAGCCCTTGAAAAAGGCATGTCTTTCTGAAAAGCACACATATGACTCACACTTTTTGGTCAAAACTCATGGAAACTGATAATTCAGACCTGGCTGTCATGGAGCTTCCTTCTTTGACTTTGATGTTGTGGATGTCTATTGAATTTGATGGGAACCAATCATTAATATTACTGATGACCCTTTTGAGTACCAGCTGGAAAAGAAAAACATCTGGCCTGCTCTACCTGCCTTTGCTATTAAGCTTTTTAATTGCCCTCCAACTAGTGTTTACTGGGAGCATTTATTTAGCACAGCTGGGAATGTTATCTCAGATGACCACAGAAGGCTTACTCCTGAAAATGTACAGTGCCTTACCATCCTAGAAGTCAGTCTCAACAAATTCTCTTGTCAGTTTAGTGAAGAGTGGGAGGAACATATAAGCAACGATGAAAAACAACTGCATCAGGTGTATCCTAATAAAGGTGCTTCCTTGGTAGTGTTTGAAGATGATAGTGATAATATTATTTAATGATTTCTTTCTTTGAATTCAGAGGACAGAGGTCAGCAACCATAACAGAAAGATCAATTAAAAAATTCCTTCTGTGCAGTCATGGTGTACATGTATTGCAGTGTGTTTTTCATTTTGGGAACCTATGTGGAGTGTACCATGTGGATCCCCACCGGCTTGACAAGAGGGGGCAATGGGGCTGGGGACTTGCAAGTGGGGTTCATGGCAGTAGTAGGTGATGGTTGGGACCAAACAGCTCTATAAAAAAACATCAATGCTGGGGATGGGGAATGCAATGCTGAGGAGGGAAGGTCAATCAAATAAAAAAAAAGTAAGTTAGAAAACACAAGTGATAACAAGTGATATACCGTCACTACAGCAACAACTTTACCATGCTCAACACTACAGCGACAACAGCGCCAGGTCACTGTAGTGTTGGAGTGGGACTCCAGCAGCTGTCTGTCATTGAGTGCATACTATGTACAGTACATGCTCATTGAAGAGCTCAGTCAGCAGCTGGCCGAGGTGGTAAGAAGTGGGCTGTGTCAGTCACCATCTGGGGATGGGTGTGGGAGTGGACTGGCACTACCAGGTGGAGTGCCACTAGACTCCCAGGGTTTATGAGGCTTTTTTCATTTGGACCACTTGACTCTGCCTTGGACATAATTTTATGAACCAGATTCTAACAGATTTCCGAGATAATAAGTATATTTGCAAAGTGTTTTCTCTGATTACGGTGATAATTGATGACCCGTGTATGATTTGTATTTCTGGAGTTGAGGCGTATGGTGTTAAGGCAAATACAGTTTTGAGACAGGAAAGTTTAATTTAAATTTCAAGCACACTGGGGTACGAGGATCAGGGCATGGGGAGTGCACTAGCCCTGTCAGGCAGTTAGACAGCAGATGATTGGGCCATGGGGGGGTGTACAAATTGCCCTGTGGGGAATTTACATGGTGGGTGATCTGGGCATGGGGTGGTTGCACCAATTGCCCTATGGGACATTTCATCAAACATGTTTTTGGGTATGGGAGCATGTGAGTTCCAAAGCCCTACTGGGTTTATTCCACTGCTTGGGGAATTGAGGCTGGCTGCACATTACACAACCCCCGGTGGACACAAAGTACACTTATACCAGCTCTTAGCTGGTGTAACTGTACTTTGGCAGATGTCCCCTGGGGGTTGTTTAAGAATAGCAAAATCAGGGACTTGGAGGCTGCTCTTCCAGAATAGGGTGCAGCTGCTGCTGTAAACCCCCTAGCACCATGTCACAGGGGGTTTATGGCATAACTGGTGGCGTAAGTTCACTTTGGCTCAATCAGCCTGCACATGTCGCAGGCTGTTTTCCAGAACACCGAATGTTGCAACTTCTGGCGTAAACTGCTAATTGCACCATTTTTTTGGTGCAAGTCAGTTTACGCCAGGTGTAACCCTTCGAGAATCAAGCCCACATTTTTTAAAAAAAGTAATTTTTTTTTAACAAGAGATCTAAAAGAAAATACAGATGCATTTATCATACTCAAATAGATTAAATAGGTCTACAGTTCATCAGAGTAAATCGGAGTACATCAGAACCTTTTGGAAAAAAATCAGAGTCAGAATCAGAACCAGGTCACGGCCAACTTGCACATTTTTATTTATTTATTTAAAAGTTTTACAAGGAAAGGCATACCGTACAGACTACCACTCAATTCCAGATGTGTCCTGGGGGGAGTTGGGGATGGGAGGATACATATCAAATACAAAATACAGACATTACACAGAATATGTACAAAAAGATATATACAAGAATCTATACAGTATGTACACAGAAAGTAAAAACAGAAAATCTGAGTTGATAAGGCAGCAAATTGGTAGAAGAAGCATTTGACAACTACACTGGGTCAGGTATATAACATTTAGAGTAACCACAGGTGGAACAAGTTGGAGAGCTAGGCCCTAATCTTATGTGAGTTTAGGCTACTTAAGCAGTTGGCGGAGAAGTGCCCTTTGAGGAGTGAGTTGAATTGTCGAGAGGAGGTAGCGTGCCGAATGTCCTCAGGTAGGGAGTTCCATAGTTTTGGCATGCAAGATCTAAAGGTCAACTGGCCTGCAGAGGTCACCATGTAAGGGACATGAAGGAGCTGGGAGTCAAAGTTTCTGACTGAGTATGCAGGGGTGTTTGAGCAGTTAGGGTAGAAGCGAGGTAGGAGTGCAATAACTGGATCCAGAATCTGGCTGTGAATCTTTTACAGTGGGAGTGGTGCCTATCGAAGAGCGAGGGGAGGTTAAGGGACTGGTAGAGGTCACAGGGGTGGGTGGAGGGTGTACAGTCCAAAGCAAAATGACAGAAGGAGTGGAAAAGAGGATCCAGTCTAGCCAGTGTGGATTTAGGGGTGGCACTGTAGACTACTTCCAAGTAATCAAAAATAGGGAGGATCATTTTCTGCACAATTGCCTTGCGGGCTGGCAGAGGAACACAGCCACAGTTACAGTATAAAGCGCCCAGTGTGGGGTGCAGCTTTTTGTGGGTAGCATTGATATGTGCAGAAAAGTAAAGGTTCTGGTCCAGCCAGACCTCTAGATATCTGAAGGAGGTGCAAACTTCTAGGGGAGTCTAATCTAGGGTTTTGAAAGTAGGAATGGCGGGGAGTCAGGAGAGTCTCTGCCTCATGCTGAAGGTTAATGGCATTGAGAATAAGCTGATTTGAGTGAAACCAGAGCTGAACACCGTTGAAGTCTTGCTGGAGTTTGGGTGCCACATCCAGGGGGGAGGGGCCTGAAGTATACAGTATACAGTACAGTATCGTCTTGCATCCATGTGAATGGATGTGTGTGGACAGGCTGATGGCAGGTTGTTCAGGAGGATGAAGAACAAGATTAGGCCAAGGACAGAGCCTTGGGTACGCTGATGGTGACAGGGAGGGAGCTGGAAGTGGATGTGCTGATTCTGACTGATTGGGACCTATCTGCCAGGTATGATTTGAACCAGCTGATGGCCACAGTGGAGAGCCCTGCAAGGGAGAGCTTCGACAGGAGAAGGGCATGAGAGACAGTGTCTAAAGTCTTAGCTATGTCAACAAAAATGGCAGATGTGATGTGACCTTTGTCCATGCCTGTAAATATGGAATCAGTGAGTCTGAGGAGGAAAGTGACAGTGGAGTGGGATTTCCTAAAGCCCGACTGGTATGGAGTAAAGAAAGAGGAGGAGTCAAGGAAGGAGGAAATTTGTGAGAGGACTAGATGTTCCTGGATTTTGGCTAAAACAGGGAGGAGGGAGATGGGGCAGAAGTTACCAGGGGAGGATGGGTTGCCGCCTTTAGGAAGGGGGATGACTGTGGCATGCTTCCAATCTGAGGGGATAGTGGTGATAGAGAAGGAGAGGTTGTAGAGGAATGCTAGGGGGATGGCGATGTCTGGGGCTGAAATGTAGAGCATTTTGGCATTGAAAACCGAGGAGCATTTACCCTTAGAGGGATTGAGGGCAAGCAGGGCATTGAATACTTCGGACGGAGTAACCAGGGAGAAGGAAAAAGCCCGGTAGGGGGTTTGGGTGGATAGGGATGCGGATGCAGGCGGGTGTGTGGCAGGCGGTGGGTTTGAGTAGAGAGAGACATCACACTACTAGTGAAAAAGGTGTTGAAAACCATGGCCACTGCATGTGATTCTGATATTGTGGAGCTGCCTACAACTAGGACAGGGGTGGATGGCTGGGTGGGAGGGGAGAAGAGTGATTTGATCGACTTCCAAAACTTAGCCAGGTGATTTAGATTGTTTCGGAAGGATGATTTGAAATAGTAGGCTTTAGCCTGTCAGAAAAGCCTGGTGCAGGCATTTCTAAGCATTCGGTAGTGTAGGTGGTCAAGTGTGGGTACCTGATGCTTTGTAGGCTTTCCATGCCAGGTCCCTGACATGGAGGTGGTCCATGAGGTCTGCAGAGATCCAGGGCAGATGAGCTCCCCTTACTCAGGCCTTTTTGAGTGGGGCATAGTGGTCCCAGACAGCAAGAAATCTGGACTTGAAGAAGTCTAGGGCAGAGTCAATAGAAGTGGACTTGGGGATGAAAGACCAGTCTGAGTTTGCTAAGTCATTTAGGAGCCCTTCAAGGTCAAGGGATTTGTATGACCTGAAGAGGAGAGTTCTTGGTGGAGGTGACTTGGCTTTAAATAGTTTTCTTACTATGTATATCATGTGGTGATCACTCAGAGAGTCTGGTAGAAGGTCAGAAGCAATTATTCGGTGTGGGTGCGAAGTGAGGGCCCAATCCGGTAGGGAGTGGTTCTGAGTTTTGTGGTTTAGATGTGTGGGCTTAGTGATCTGTTGAGACAGATTTAATGCTGCCACATGGTTGCGGAGCTTGGTGCTAGCACCAGAGAGCCAGTTCTGGTTAAAGTCACCAAGATATGGCGTTCGCCCCCCCGAAGCAATGGTTTTTAAGGTGTCCAGGTGCGCTATGACTGAGGTCATTTGGGAGTCTGGGGAACAATAGGAGAATGCTACAAATATGGGGATTGAGTGGGCTAAAGAGGTTTTTATTAGCAAGGCGTTAATGGATGATGGGAGTGCGGATAATGAGACAGGAGAGATTTTTATCTGGATGATATGTAAATGGCTATGCAGTCACCTTTCTTGGTGCCCGGGCGATCATGACAAGTGATGGAGTAACTAGGAATAGCTACTTCTTCATCCAGGTTGTATGGTTTCAGCCAGGTCTCAGTGATAGGACAGTTGGTTGGAGCAAGGGCAATTTTTGTAAGAGGCAGCATATATTTAGGTGGGCTACTTTTAGGCCTCTGGGTAGTTGGACAGAGGGACAGGGGTTTTGACTTGTGTGGGTGGCAGGTCCAGGCTTTAGCTTGATGTCCCCTGCGAGGAGGAGTAGTAAAGTTATCACCAGTTTTGTATTAGGTAGAATACATTTTGGCCTGTGGTGGGCAGAGGGAGTCTGGGAGGGATGTGAGAATTGTTCCACTGCAGGTAATTTCATCACTGACAGCCCAGCGTGAAAGAATGGGGGGAGAATGGAAGGACCGGGAAACCAGCAACATTGTGGAATGAGGGTGTGCTGTTTATGGGGGAGGAGCAGGGACTTTGGTGTGTGTTTTGGAAAGTGATTTCTGGAGGTCTAGGTTGCCATTCAGGGAGATACGAGGGTGGGAGAGATTCTATTGTGACAAGTAAGTCTATACCTAAGATAGTTTTATAGGCTATGCGCAGCATGGTGACGCTGGATGGAAGAATTGAGTGCAAATTGGCTGTAGTGGCCACTTGTGGTGAGATCAGATAACCTGCAAAGGGGAAAGTAGGGTGATTCTTTATTTCTCACATGTGACTCTGCCTATATAGTGTCTCACCAAGGATGGTGGAGGGGTTGGTGGGGCAGCTGATGCGAAGCGTCAGTGGGGTGAACACAGTCCTCTGAGACAGATGGAATTAGGCTGCCAGGTCTGAATGTCTCAATGTCGTACCTGCAGATTTCGGTTCAGAGGGAGGGCAGCTCCATGTGCCCTCATGACCACCAGTGGGGCTACCAGCAGGGGAACTGCAGATTTCAGCTTGGGGGGAGGGCAGCTCTGTGTGCCCTGACAACCACACATCTCTAGTTTGTGGTAACAAATTGATGCAAGTGATCTCTTGCAATGTTATTTATTTATTTATTTATTCATTAGAATATCGGAATTATAATCCCTTAAATCATACACTCATTTCCAAAGGCTCCTCATCAGATGACAAATACAGACATGACAGTAGTACAGCAAAGACAACTTTACATAAATGGTTGGATGGTAGATGTACAACCATTATTAAACAATATAATACTTCGATGCATACCTATACAGAGTGTTAGCTAAGCATTTAGACAAGTCCTTTGCAGTGTTAAGCAGTTACAAACATCCTTTGCAGTGGAGTAGTGCAAGCATGACAATACATTGGTGTGTACCTATACAGAATATTAATTTAATTGGTTACATACATTCTTTGCAAAGCAGTGGTATAGGCTTAGACACAGTGATAGCTAAGCAGAATAACAAGAGATCAGAGACATGATAGTGGGCCCTGGTGGGGTTACATGGAGCAGTCTTGGATTAGACCTTGTCTTGGTGTGGGCCCACTTTAGTAGCGACTGGGTTGTGGTTTAAAAATGGCAGTAGGAATGTCTTGGGCAGGAGCAATTCTTGTAGCAATTGTGTCTTTTTTTATGACCCAGTTAGACCATCACAAATTTGCTACTACAAGGTAAAACTAGTGTTAGAGAACCAAGCATGAGACAGCCTCATGTATTTGTGACCCAGTTCAATCCTAAAGCACAACAGTTAGGGACAATTGTAAAAAAAAAAATAACAAGCATTTGTCAATGCCGAATGTTTACTTGCTGGTATTAGCACTGGTAGTGCAGGAGTTATACAGATGCATAGTAGGAATGGCAGTGAAGTAGTGAACTAACACCAACCCCCACCCCTACCCTACAGAGACTGACAGGCATTCTGGTGTGCCTTTGGGTCAGCCATAATGCTCACGCCATTCTACCTCACCCCACCCTGCAGACAGTGACAGGTATCATGGTGTGCCTTGGGGTCTTTGGCTCTTATGTTCACCCCATTCCATTATGAAATAAGGTGAGATGAGCACAGTATAGGAGAATGGGGTGAATGTTAGGGCCAAAGAACCCAAGAACTCAATGCTAATCAGTGGCTGCAGGGTTGGGATGGAATGGTGTGAGCATTATGGCCAAGAACCCCAAGCCACACCCTCGATGCCTGTCAGTCTGTACAGCGTGGGGCATTGACAGTCAGAAACCCAAATGCCCCAGGTGTTTGTTGGTATTTTCATTCAAAATGTTCAACATAGGCTTTTTGGGACCTCCCCTCATGAACAGTGGCACTGAGATTTCATTAATCTATTCCAAAGCTTGAATTCACACAGCAACTGCACCATTCTGCATGACTGGTGCAAAAACACTTTTTAGGCAGGATGCAAAAAATGACAGCTGTACTCTTCATAAGGAGATGTGCAGAATGGGCAATGTTGAAAATTTTGAGTGTGAATATTACAAATTTGTACAGTTACAAGTGTGTGTGGAAATTGCTCAATGCATGCTCATAACATAGTCGTTTTATGGACTTTTGTCACCAAA
Source organism: Neoceratodus forsteri (assembly GCA_016271365.2). Classification (NCBI taxonomy): domain Eukaryota; kingdom Metazoa; phylum Chordata; order Ceratodontiformes; family Ceratodontidae; genus Neoceratodus; species Neoceratodus forsteri. Next base: position 818,279,365 of record CM057450.1, on the reverse strand, counting down.
TTTTGAACATAGGCATTTTAGGACCTTTGCTCATGAACAGTGTCACTGTGATTTTCTTAATCTGTCACAAACACTGATTTTCCACAGCGACCATGCCATTCTGTGCCGGAAGTGCAAAAACACATTTCAGCCAGGATGTGAAAAATGACAGCTGTACTCTTCATAAGGAGGTGTGGAAAAATGCCAATGTTGAAAATCTGGAGTGAAAATATTACAAATTCATGTATGAGGGTGCAAAGAAACTGCATAATGCATGCTCATAGCACAGTCATTTTATGGACTTTTGTCACCAAATTTTCAACATAGACATTTTAGGACCTCTGCACATGAACAGTATCATTGTGACATTCTTAATCAGTCGCAAACACTGATTTCCAATAGCAACCACGTTATTCTGTGCCGGAAGTGCAAAAACACATTTCAGCCAGGATGTGAAAAATGACAGCTGTACTGTTCATAAGGAGGTGTGAAAAAATGGCAATGCTGAAAATCTGGAGTGAAAATATTACAAATTCACAAAGTTATGAGTGTGCGTGGAAGCTGCACAATGCACGCTCATAACTCAGTCATTTCTTTGGAATTTTTTCACCAAATTTGCAACATAGGCTTTTTGAGAGCCCACCTCATGAACAGTGACACTGTCATTTCATTAATCAGTCCCGAAAGATGATTCTGTATAGTGACTGCAAAATCACCTTTCGGGACCAAATAACGCCATGACAGTGACTGAATTCATGAGGAGGGGTCCCAAGAATCCCATGTTGAAAATTTGTTGCCAAAAGTTGAAAAAATGGCCAAGATATCTGCATAAGTTGAAAAAAAATACATTATGCCATTATACAGCTTACCGGCATTTCTTCAGTTTGTGGTTGGATTTGAAGAGTGCAGACGTGTTCCCGGTCCACCGAAGATCATTGTGCTGGGCTCCACAGGTAAGTATGGGATAAGAGGGGGTGTGGAGAGGTGGTGTGTGCAGAGGGTGCTTGCAGGTTGGGGAAGGGGCAAGGGACTCAATGAGGGACCGTTTTCCTTTTTAACAGGAATTTTTAAAACAAGATGCCGCAGGATTCTTTTGGCTTGCTATGGAATGGGCTCCCAGCATGCCACCTGGATATTTGTTGGGGGGGGAGTGGAGCTGATGGGGATTGGGCACCCCTGTCGGCCATACAGTGTGCTGGGGGGAGCACATGAGCATGCTGTGGTGGGCTCCCAGCGTGCTACCTGGGTGTTTGTTGGGAGGGGGACTGGAGCTGATGGGGATTGGGCACCCCTGTCAGCCATACAGTGTGCTTGGGGGGGTGTGCATGAGCCGAGGAGGATTGGGCACTCCATTAGCACACAACAAATGGGGGAGTGCATCATGCCAATGGGGATTTGGCTACCTCATTGACAAATGATCTAGGGAAGGGGCATGCTGACAGGGGGATTTGGCACCCCCGTTGACTTTGACATGAACTGGGAGAGGCAGTGGCTGTCCATTTGCTTCGTGGGGACTGTGAGAGGCAGACGGAGAAGCCACTGCCATGTTTCTCTGAAATGGGATACCAGACAATGCAGCTGTAATTGGCTGCTGCAGTCAGGGACCGCCCTGCAAACACAGCTGATTGTTTAATGACAGGGCACTCCCTAATTGCAGTGGCCAGTTTCTTTCAAGGTTGTGGCATGCTACAGTAGTGCTGTCATTGACAGTGTGATTTTCTATTGGTGCCACACAGAAAGCCCCTAAATGGGCTGCTGACATTGGCAACAACACTGCCGCACCTTCCATAACTCGCTACTGAAACAAGCTGCCTCAATATGTTTCTTGCACATGCGCGCAATCAAGCATAATAATAACCAGTTCTCACCACAGATCTGAATCTAAAGACACACTTCAGTATTGTATCATGAGTGACAGTGAGGATATGAATGCAAAAAAGTGCAAGATTATGCATCTAGGGAGAGGGAACCCTAGGGCTGAATATGAACTAGACAGGGTAACACTGGAGGACAACACAGAGGAGAGGGATCTAGAGGTAGTCATAGAAGACAACTTCAAAGGGGCTAAACAGTGTGACAAAGCAGTCAGAAAGGCTAACAGAATGCGATGGTGCATAAGGAGTGTTATAACAAGTAAAAAGAGGGAAGTGGTGGTATCGTTGTACAACTCCCTAGTAAGGCCTCATCTGGAGTACTGTGTTCAGTTCTGGAGGCCCCATCTCCAAAAAGACACAGACAGGATGGAGACAGTACAGAGGAGGGTGACAAAAATGGTGTCAGGGATGCAGCATAAGTCATATGAGGAGACACTCAGAAGTCTCAATATGTACTCCCTGGAGGAAAGGGGGGGCATGATAGAGACCTTCAGATATCTAAAGGGGATCAACAGGGTACCAGAGGGGAGCATCTTTCACATGAAGGGAAATAGCAGAACAATGGGGCACAGCATTAGACTAAAAGGGGGAAAACTTAGAAGGAACTTGAGGAAATTCTACTTCACTGAAAGGGTGGTGGAGAGAGGAAACAGTCTCCCCCAGGAAGTGGTGGGGGTGGCCAAGGTTCAGGGATTCAAGAATGAGTGGGATAGGCACATGGGAATTATCAAGCTAGGGCGAAAGGGGGTGGCTTGTAGCATATAGGGTACCTTAAGCATTAGAAAGAGGGATCGAGCAGACTGGATGGGCCACAAGGCCCTTATCTGCCGACAACATCTGTGTATCTATGTATCTATGAAGAAATGTCACAGACTTTCTCGTCCACTCAGTGTTGAAATCTGTTCAAATCCTTGGCTACCAAAGCAGCCAAGTGGCAATTTCAGAAGAGGCTATTGCAAACAAGTGACACTGCTGTATATCATTTGCTCAACTAAGATCATGGAAATTGTTCCACATTAATCAATTTATTCTCTGCAGTATTTGCAAAGTGGTCTACTTGCTCACTTGCCCATGTAGAACAGTAAATGTCAAGCAAACTAATGAGCTTTAAAGCTCTGAATAAGTGAACACAAAATTGCCATTCATAATCAAAATGGTTTTGAAGCTTTAAAAGAGCAATATGCCATGGCAAGAAATTTTAAGAAAACTGACCATTTATCTACTATTTGCATTTTACTGGGCTTGAGATAGTGAAAGTCAATGTAAGAAGAAGAAGAGACAGTGAACAGCATTTGTTGCGAAGAGAGGCACACTGGAATTCTACATTAAATATGCTCTCTCCTAATAGATGAATACAGAACTACTTTTGTATGCTTTTTTAAGCTTTAATATTTCTTATAAATTGTCAGGTCAAGTTTGGGACTTTCTGTTATATGAATTTGTTGAATAGCTATATCACTTGTTGATGGTTCCATTTGCATTGCACACCCCCCTTCAGGGCTTCTCTTATGCACACAGATCTTCACTTTTTTGTGTGTACTAGACCTTTAAAGGATCACCTTATGTGCTACATCTACATGTTTATTATTATTTATTTAAATTTAGGATTGCAATTACCTTTGAGCCATGGCTCTTTTACAAAGGTTCCACTTCCAGAGAGTACATACATGTTAAACAGGAGCATACAATATTTAGAAAGAGCATGCAACAATATTCATCAGTTCAAGTACAACAACACAGTAATAATATACATGAGTAACACATATAGGGGTCATTTCATAAACCTAGAGGGAATCTAGGGGGAAGGGTGAGAGGATGAGGGAGTGGCAGCCGAAAAGCCCAGAGTAGCTCACGGCTTTGTCAAGAAGTCAGAGAGGGGTGGTTGAGCTAGATGGGGAAGGGGGGAGTTAGGGGAGGCAGTCACAAAAGCTGGAGGCTGTGAGATGAAGATGGAGGCTTGATCTGAATAATCCCAGTGAGGAGGTAGCGGTGATGTGAGAGCTGAGGGTATTCATCCAGCTGGGTGCACAGTGTGTGCAAAGGATCTTTGGCCCAGAGTAGTGCGGCAATGGGGGACCTGTAGTTGCTGGCCTTCAGACCCTCTGGTATTAGGAGGATTAGTGTGTCGGCACAGGAGGGCTTGGACACTAGGTGGAGTAAGGCCCAAGGCAGTTTTTTTCACATCCAGGTATGTAAGGAACTTTATGCGGTTGGCGAGTTGAAGCCACCCCGTTTGAACATAAAGCTTACATGTATGTGTGAGTCAGTGGGCCCCAGTAAGCAGTCGACAGGCCTTGTTTAGGGAAGTCTTTATGTGCCTGATGGTGGTAGTAGAGGCAGAGCCATAGATTATGAGGCTGTAGTCTATGATGGAGACGACAGAGCTTTGGGTAGCAATCTTCAGTGCTGCCTGGGTGAGGTGCTGTCTATTTCAGTAGAGAATTCCAATGCGTGAGTTCGCAACTCTGGCAACACTATCAATGTGGGTCCCAAAAGATAGGGAAGGGTCGAGTGAGATTCCAAGGTATTTAAAAGATAACACTTGTTCGAGTGTATTTCCAGTGCTTGTATTGATGTCAAGGGGATATCACCTATGGTTGTTTTGTGAACTGGAGAAGAGTATAGATTTAGTTTTTTTGTGGTAAAGAATCAGTTTATGTTTTTCGAACCAGTTTTCAACAGTGGAGAAAGCACACTGCAGGTTGTGAAGTAGGGGTTACGGGTCCTTATGGGAGGTGAGTAGAACAGCGTCATCAGCATAGAGGATAATTTGTTCTGGGCAGGATTGCAGAAGGGAGTTCAGGAATAGGCTGAAAAGTACAGGGCCCAGTATGGATCCCTGAGGGACGCCTGAGCAGAGAGGTTTGGAGTCACAGAGTACTCCTGAGATTTTTACTCTTTGTGAGCGATGGTCCAGGTTAACTATTAAACCATGCAGTCGAGTCCTGTGAGAGCCCGATATTCAGCAGTTGTTTGACAAGCAGGCCATGATGAACAGTGTCAAATGCCTTATTCAAGTCAATAAATATAGCTCCAGTTAGATGACCTTTGTCCAATGAGTTATGAATGACACCAGTGAATTCCAGGAGGGTGGTAGATGTGCTGTGTCTTTTCCTGAACCCGTGTTGCTGTGTACATACTAACATACTATTTGCCAGCAGATTAGGCCTTATGGTCTATCGAGTCTGCTCGAACCTCAGATCCCTAGTTGGGTGCCGAGGCCCTCCCTTCCCTTGTGTTCCAGAAACCCCTATCATCCATCCCAACCCCCCTGAGACAGGCCATCATCTGATACATCCACTTTCTGTGTCTGTCCCACCCTCTCTTGAAGCCCTCCACTGTGGATCTCTGAACCAGCTCACCAGTCAGTGCATTCCAAGGGTCCACCACCCTCTCAGTGAAAAAACTCCTCCTCTTTTCCCCCCTCACCCTTCCACCTTCCAACTTCAAACCATGCCCTCTGGTGATCCCTCCCTGCTTTAGTCTAAAGATACCCTCCATGTTTACCCTATTTATTCCCTTGAGGTACTTGAAGACCTCAATCATGTCCCCCCTGTCTCTCCTCTCCTCCAATGAAAACAGGCAGAGCTCCTCAAGTCTGTCCTCATACGCCAAATCCCTAGCCGTGATCATCTTAGTTGCCCTCCTCTGTACCCTCTCCAGGAGCTGTATGTCCCTCTTCAAGTGTGGTCTCCAGTACTGTACGCAGTACTCAAGGTGTGGTCTAACCAGTCCATTGTACAGTGGCAGAATCACTTCCTTACTCCTAGAGGTGATCCCCTTACGATGCATCCCAACATCCTGTTTGCCTTGCTAGCCGCTCTCCTGCACTGCTCAGAGTTATTCATACATGCATCCACCATGACCCCTAGGTCTTTTTCCCCTATTGAGGCCTCCAGCACCTCCCCTCCCAGGGTGTACCTGTGTTTAGGGTTTCCCCACCTAAGATGCAACACCTTGCACTTGGTGATATTGAAATTTAATTTCCATGTGTGAGCCCAGCTTTCCAGGGTGCCCAGGTCCCCTTGCAATGGCCAACCTCCCCTCTTCTCCCTCAACTACTGCTCCCATCTTGGAGTCATCAGCGAAGAGACTCATTTCACACCCTATACCCTCCCTGATGTCCGATATGTATGCATTAAACAGGATCGGACCCAGGACCGAGCCCTGCGGTACCCCACTACCAACCTCTCTAGGGTTCGAGAGCTCCCCACAGACCACTACTCTCTGGGTACGTCCAGCTAGCCAGTTTTCAATCCATCTGACCATCAAAGGGCCTACTCCTAACCCCATCAGTTTCTCCACCAGACCATTGTGGGGGACAGAGTCAAACGCCTTGCTGAAGTCCAAGAATAATACATCCACAGGTTTCCCCTGTCCAGTTCTGATGTTACCCATTCGTAGAACTCCACAAGATTGGTTTGACATGATCTACCTGGCACAAACCCATGTTGCCGACTATCCAGACCTCCCACCTCCTCCAAGTACACCCCAATCGTTCCTTTAGTATACTCTCCATTAATTTTCCCACCACGAGGTCAAACTGATGGGTCTATAGTTACCTGGTACTTCCCGACCCCCTTAGTGGATTGCTTCACATGCTCTTCTCACAACTCTTGCACCTCCTGTCTCAAGTGACCTGCTGAAGAGCCCGCCAGGTGCAGCCAGTATGTCCGCCAATTCCATAGTACTCTTGGATGAATGCCATCCGCCCAGGAGATTTGTCTTTCTTTAGGGCCTTGAGGGCAACAGCGGAGATAGCATCATCTGTCCCTCCACCTTACTGGCCTTTTATCCTTATCCAGATGTGACACCCCTGGGGTACCTCTCCCTCCTCTTGCTCCATTTCTGTTGCTCCTGATCCCACTCACTGCCGCTTCTATCCCCATCTGCCTTTGCTTTGTAGATATCCATCCCTCCCTAGTGAACACAGAGGCAAAGTACTCATTAAATACCTCTGCCTGGTCCCTCGCCTCTTCCACCCACCTCCTTCTGATCTCAGTCTGCTGAGATGGCCCTTAGTTTTTCTCCGCTCCCCAATGTACCGGAAGAACCCCTTTTCCCCTCCATGTATCCCCTGTGCCAGCCATTGCTCTTTATTGGACTTTGCTCCCCTCACCATCCGGGTGATTTTTCTAGATGCAAGATACATTTCCTTATTCCTATCCCCTCTTGTTGTTTTATATTTTTTGTAGGCCACCTTCTTTTTTCTGACCGCTACCTGTACCTCACTGGACCACCAGCATGGTGTATGTGACCTTGCTCCCTTATGTTTCAACTTAGTGCAGATCCTCACTGCCTCATGAAGTCCCCGTTTTATGACCTCCCATCTCCTTTCCACACTTGTTGTTGATGTAATCCCCTTCAAGTGATCCTTGAGAATATTTCCCATGACCACAAAGTCATCCCCCTGAAGTCCACTGCCAGTGTCCTAGTTCTCAACCCCCCCCCATGCTTATTTGAAACCAGACAGTATTGTGGTCGCTCCCAGTCAGGGGGTCCTCTACAACCAGGTCCCTTACCAGATCCCCATCTGCCAGAACCACGTCCAGGACATGCCCCTCCCTTGTGGGCTCCATCACATGCTGAGTTAAGAACACATCCTGGAAGCCATCCAGCAGCCTCTGCTCCTTGGCCACCTAGAGGACATGGTTCCCCAGTTTGTACCTGGCATATTAAGGTCCCCCATCAACACCACTCCTTCCCCTTTTGGTCCACACTGGGCAATGATGTTGTCCAGCAAACTGTCCTCTAGAACAACACTCATCCAGGGGGGCCTATATACTACACCCAGCTTGACCTTATCTCCTGCTGGGGAACGTAAGGTGACCTATAAGGCCTCCATGTTTCCCTCTGCCTCTTCTACCCTAGCAATTTCTATGTCATCTCTAATGAACATAGCCACTCCATGCCCTCTGCCCTCCTTTCTATCCTTCCTAAGCATAGTGTACCCCCGCACGTTTAGGTCCCAGTCATGGTTTTTGTTGGCCCACGTCTCTGTGTCAGCCACCACATCCAACCCCCCCCCCCCAACAGCATGGCCCGGAACTCAAGCTCTGGCATTTACTAACACCAACCCCACCCTTATCCCTGATCCCTTTGTCGAACCTCACCCAGGTTCCTTATACTTCCATCCTCCCTCTGCACCTCCTGAAACCTCCATCCCAGTCTGTTTCCCCCCTCCCTCTTGGTTTGAGGCTACTCCCTCATTCTGGAGAGGGCTTCAGGTCAGTCCTCCCTATCCCTCCCCCTCACAAGTTTAAACCCCACCTTTCTTGAATGTAGTCACCCATTCCCTGTTTAGGACTTCCTTCCCTAATGGAGCAAGATGAGCCTGTCCTTGGCATACAGTCCTTATCCTCCCAAACTCCTTTCCAGTTTCCTAACACCCCAACCCTCTTTTCACCCCACTTCCTGAGCCAGTCATTAACCTCTGTGATCTTCATTTTTTTCTCCACTGAGGCCTTTGGTACTGGCAATATCTCCGAAAAGGAAATGTTGCATCCATTATCCTGACAGATTCTGGAAAGTTCTTGGAACCTTGCTTGGATTTCCAAAATGCTATTTCCCTCTAGATCATTAGTTCCCAAATGCACCAGGAAATCCGGTTTCCCTCCGCAATCCCTAACCAGTTCATACACCATGAACTTTGCTCTGTGCACTGTCAGCCCAGAGATACTCACTACCTTCACCTGGCTATGGCATTCACCCCCCTGTCCCTCCCACTGGATACTCCTAATCATCGAGTCTCCCAATAACAGAACCTTAACACCGCCATCATCCTTATGGTTACCTCCACTATGCCCTCTCAGCCCCCTATCCCCCTCTTTATTCATGATCTCAATTCCATGGCAGTCTTCCTGCCTGATTAGAGACCCCCTTGTCACCATCCCCTTTCTGCCTCCCTCATTTTTTTGCCCACTTAACTCAGACCCCCTCTGAATAGGTGCCCCCTTTAACCCTCTCTTATCCAGACCATTTATCCTGGCCCTGATGGTTTCCCCTTCCCCACACGCCATCCTCCCCCTTGTAATAGTACCCCTGCCTACAGAGGCTCTGTGGGTCCCCTTAGCTAGGGCCCCATCTCGGTACATGCCCCCTGCTGAAGGGGGGCTCCTCTCCCACCTCCTTGTCTCCCAGTTTCTTTCCAGTCATGCTTTCCTTCCTCATGTCTGCAATATGTTGCATCTCCCCCATCTGCTTAACATTTATGTTTCCCCTTCTCCCTCTGGGACTATTTCTGTCCTTTCCATTGCCGGTCTGTGATGCCCTATGGGTATCCGACTCCCTCCCCCCCGCCTCTGTATCAGTTTCCTCATTTCCATCAACCCCTTCCTCCCCCTCTAGGTTGCTTAGTAGCTCAAATTTATTGTGACACTATATGTCAGCCTCCATCAAGTAACCTGAGTTTACCCTGACTGCATCTCTAAACTGCCCCTCTTCTTCCCCTCTTGCTCTGTTCTCCTTAGGAGCTCCCTTCCCACAGTCTGCCGTTTTAGGCTTCCCCACAACAGCCCCTCCCTTCTCAATGTCTGCTCTACTAGACTTCCCCACAACAGCCCCTCCTGACTCTTCCCCCTCCACTCTCTTTGTATTCGAATGTTCACCCGACGCTTTCCCTTGCCAATATCCCTATCTAAGGGTCCTCTGTCCCTAATATCCTCCTGCTTTGCTGTAACTTAACGTCCTGTAATTTCAGAGCATTGCCCCAGCCTCCCTCAGACCCACCCTTCTGCTGCCCATATCCACACCCCTTATCCTTGGACACCCCCCCAGCTCCCCCAGCTTACTCCTTAACCAATATACCTCACTTCTGATACAAGATAGCTGTCTACAGAGTGGGCAGCCTCCCTCTCTCCAGGCCCAATTGAGAATTATTGCCATCCCACAGCCTGTGCAGCCTACAACCCTTCTGAAGATGCCTGCCATGGTGGAATATGGCCACCCTGTTTGTCCCCCTCTGTTTATAATGGCACACACCCTTTTCTCTGTCCCTTCTCCCTGGAATACAGTTTCTGTCCATACTGACTGCAGTTATTTACAAACCCAATTTCAACCCCACCAATAAAGTTCCCAAGTCTCACAAACACATACAGTCCAGTGTGTGTCCAGTCCCACTAACAGTGTGTGTATGCAGACATCAGGTACTGTATAATGTCACAGGCCCACCAGTTCCTGTTGCTTCTAATTACAGTCCCAAACAGAAATACACAGCCCTTCAATCCCAACCCCCACTGTCTTTTCAGTATTTAGGAAAACATCACATTTAAATTTCACTCTAATTATCACTGCCAAACAAGTGTTCCCAAGCCTCGAAAGTTACAATATCACAGCCCAAGTAACAGTTCTAACTCAAAGTAGTAATTTTTAACACATAGAACTAATTTCACGTACAAAACTATTCAAATATTTCAGTTAAAACAGAATATAACCCCAGACCTCTGCCCTTACCAGCCTGCTGCTTATGTGTAGGATGTTATATTTGACCAGGTAGTCAGTGAGTTGGTCAGCAACAATGCACTCAAGGGCCTTGGAGGGGGGGGTAATATCGAGATCGGCCAGTAGTTCCCCTGGATAGACTTGTCACTGCTTTTAAAGACCGGAATGACAATAGCAGATTTCCATTTGCTTGGGAACTGACTAAGGTTGAGGGACAGGTTGAAGATTCTGGTGAATGGGCGCAATACCTCTTCAAGGGTGAGGGATAGCTGCTTAAGGTCAGGTGATTCACCACTGGCTCTGGACTTGGAGATAGCCTTTGATATATATTTGCGAGCATCATTTGCCTTGCCTTTTTTGAAGTGGAAAGGCGGATGATTTGAGGTGGTAGGGAGGGAAGTTTGATCAAGGGTGTCAGTTTCTGAGAAAAAGTCTAGGGGGAGGACACCACTGAGGTCAGTGAAGGCCGCATTGAAAGTATTGGCAATGACCATCAGGTCAAGGGTGGTGGCTCCATCAGCAGTCAGTTGGGTTGGGGAGGATTTGGACTGCTTCCCCGTGACTTCTCTGATATTGTCTCAAAAAGCTCTCCCATCTCCCCAGATGTTGGTGAGGGCTTCCTTGTAGTATGTACTCTTCGTCATTCGTATTTGTTTAGTGCAGTTGTTGCGAGACTGCTTGTATTTTTGAATGTGTAGTTGGGCATCTGTGGCCCTAGCTATTGCCCTGACATGTGCATATTGAACTTTGATGAAGCAGTCATTACACCCACCCTGACATCGAAAGATTAGGTCAGCTGTGGTGCAGTCATGTTTAGACAATAGGTTGCTTGCGGGTACATGGCACAGCTGAGCTAAAAGCCATTTTTCCATTTTTTTAGGTTACCAAATATTTAGCCCTATATGAGCCATCTGATCCTCTTTTGAGGCTGTCTAAACACCTTGAGCCTGATAATCTAAAATGGGCAAAGCAAAGTGCAGAAGTTTGTGCTGCACTTGCCCATGACCTGAAGGAAGCCATATTCAGTCAGATAGCACCCCGACATTATCTGACTGAATATAGGGGCATGTTGGTACAGCGCTAAGCCCAGTAGCACTGCCATAACAAAGATCCTGGCAGTGGAGGGAACAGCACCGCAAGACCACATAATGCTGGTAGCTACTGTCATGATATTCAGATGGCCCAATGCAAATGAGCTCCTTGGGCATTCAAGGTACTAAGAAGCCATTTGTATGCCCGTTATGCACACATTTGCATGGGAATCAGTGGCAGGTTTGTCCCCATGTGATCGGCTCTGCCTCCACCCCATTTTTCTGGCCCCATAAGAAGCAACCATTCCCTGGTGCCTGGTGGTCCCCCCATCCTCTGATCACCAGCTGCATTAGGTGTATAAACATTCCCTGGTGCCTAGTCACCCCCAAGTCCTTCCATCACCGGCACCATTGAGTGTGTATACATTCCCTGGTGCATTGTGATCTCACCCTCCAATCACTATCCCTAGTATTAAATAATAACTACCTGGCACCTAGTAGTCCCTCCGCCCTCCAATTGCCAGTCTTGTTATATTTATAGACATTCCCAGGTGCCCATTGGTTTCCTTGCCATCTGATCACCAGTCCCCTTATGTGTATATACATTCCCTGGTTTCCAGTGGTCCCCCTGTCCTCCAATTGCTGACCCCAGTATCATAAAGTAACTCTCTGTTGTCTAGTGGCATCCCCCACAAATGCTCCCCATCCCCATACACTGTCACAGAGTCCCTGGCATCACACGGGCACTGACCACCCACCTTGCTAACCCCCCTTTACATGCTTCACTGGTGCTGTAGGAACCCAAACAGTGACCAGCATAGATCTCCTCTCACCACCTCAGCGGCCACTGTATGCAATGACTGGGAGCACACATCAATTGTACTGTAAAGGGAGCCCTGGAACAGTACCAATAAGTGGTGAGAGGAGGGCTGTGCTGGTCACTGTATGGACTCCTGTGGCATTGGTGGGGCATGCAAGGGGATTGGAAGAGTGAGTGGTTGGTGCTCATAGCGTGGGAGGGGGGCACTTGATGCCAGGGACTCTATGATAGTGTATAGTGTATAGTGTATAGTGATGAAGATCAGTGGGAGGGGGTGCCACTAGATGCCAGGAAGTTATTTTGTGATACCAAAGCCGGTGATCGAAGGGTGGGGTGGGACCACTGGACAACTGGGAATGTATATACACATAACAGGACTGGCAATCAGAGGACAGGGGACCACTAGGAACCAGGGATCTATTACCTAATGACAGTGTTAGCAGTCAGAGGGTGTGGGGACCACTGCACACCAGGGAATTATTTTCTATACCGGGACAGGTGATTGGTGGGCTGAAGGGGCTACATGACACCAGTGCCACATTTCATTTGCATGAGACCATGATTCAGAGGATGGGGGGTGCCGCTATTCACCAGGAGATTGTGTGCTCCCCCACTGCCAATGTGGTTGTTAGCTGCAGTTGCTCTAGTAGCCCATAGGGTTACCTGGAGTAAGTCATGCATCTTTTCAGTGGTATTTGTGCTGTGCACAGTGGTCTGTGCTAACCCTTTTGTGCAGCACACGTGCTGAATATTGTGCTACTCCAGTATTCCTGTCCCTGCCCTCCCTTTGCCCACCGCATACATTATTTTTTTTCTTGTATGTGCTAACCTTGTTTGCACATGCAAAAGACCCCTTTGAATTTTGCTCACAAGTGCAAATGCCAGGCAAAAAGGGCCCAATTACTTTGCCCACAAGGCAAACTGTTGAATATCTGGCCCCTGATGTTTAAACATTTAGAATACCTAGAGAGTTTTTGAAACTTCTTAAGCCACATTAAAAATAATTGGAAATACAATCTGCTTGAAGGTGCAGGGATTAAGAGAGGATAAGACAGAGTGAAGGGGAGGGAAAGTGGCCATGAGGAGGGGGGAGGGACCCACTGTAATCTCTAGATTAGGGGCTCTACAGTCATGCAAACTTAATAGACTGTAAGACCTTCTTCTGCTGGCTATTTTGTAAGATTGTATGTTCATAAAGGTTCCACCACTGGGGTGGTCTGGCACTGGGCAATTAGTGCATCAATCATCAATGTCACTCATCATGTTTTTTGTGGGGAATGCACCCTCCCACACCCCGCCTTGTGGGGGGCTGTGCCACATGCCTTCCCCCCACATAGAGATTCTAACTCTGGGGGTGGGCGGACCTTGGGTAGGGTGGTGCACCCCACATATTTCACACCTTGATTTCCCAGTGCCATAATGCCGGTGCTCTGAGCACTGGAAGGGGTTCATAAAACGTGTTTCTTGTGTCACAACAACTTGCTAGGATGTTGCTTTATTTCTAAGGCTGACCTTTTGCTCTGCTGCCATGCAGATGTGTTGACTATATTATTGTGGGCTGCTGATATGGTGCACTAAAATATATAGTTCCTGAGCTGCTTGATTTGTGCGTATTGAGCTCATTAAGATAGTAATGAGCCATGACAGGATGTGCATTGCAGGATTTCAATACATGCCCTGGGCACAGTAAGGCACAGGTATGACGGCTGTGCCCGTATTCCCCTGGAAAGTGCATTAAAATCCTGAAATTCATACCCTGGAGTGGCATATTGCCCTGTAAAACAGATTGATGGCTTGACGTGCTTGTAAAGTGCATGTCTTCTATATAAAAGTATGACTTGTTTTTATTTTGTTTTTAGTGTAAAATAAATTATAAACTGTGCATTTTTTGGTTAAGTACTATAGATAACATTGTAGAGTATGTTAAAGCAATATACCATGACAGATAGTGGGTATATTGATGAATTTACCACGCCTGGTGTGGTTCGGTCACGAGGCACATCCGAGTGACTTAACCACACCAGATGTGGTAAATCCACCCATATACCCACTCTCTGTCATGGTATATTGCTATTATACAATGTTCAACTTGTCTTTTTTTTATAGTAATATAAAACTTTTAAAGTGGGTATACTGGAGGATTTATCACAGTCATGTGATGTGTTTTGACCAATGAGGTTACATGATTTTGATACCCCATTGTATAATTGAGATTATCCACTAGGTGGTGTTGTGCAGTGCTGCAGTTTCTTTGTGTGATATGCAGCTGCCTTTTTCTTAATTGGTGGGGTTAGGGGATCCATGAGGGAGGTTTATTCTTTTACACTCATCTCTGTTATGTATATTATTGCTGCCAGTGAATAGTATTGCCTGCTGATGGCATGTGTGAGAAGCGTCTTCTTTCATGAGTTTCTGAGCTATGCAGTACAATGATGCTGGGTGCTTGAAAGCTTTTGACACTAATAAGGCTCCAAGTCTAGAGCTTAGCAGCAAGATGACTAGATGTTCATGGCTTTATTCCTCATTATGCATGTTCAGGTGATATATCTTGGCCAATGAGGTTTCTAGGTTTTTTCTTGACATTCCATAAAATAATGAAATGGGTATAAATTCCACTATTAAAAAGGGATATGATGAGATTCAATGGAGATAAAAAAGCATTAAATATTTAATGTGCTCTATTCATTGTTCATTAACAGACTATCTTAAGCATTTAATTCTGTAAGCAAAACATGCTATAAGCACCAATGGCAACTTTAGAACAAAAAAAAATCCAGTAAAAAATCTCTATCAGGAAGTAACAGTGTGAATAACGAATTTGCCTAATTTTAATCGAGGTTTAATTGAAATCATTATTATTTAGTGAATTTTGAGTGTAGTAGTGTGTACACCACTCATGCAGCTGGCAGTAAAATCACTGTTCCTAGCGAGTGCCCAGAGCTGCGCGGTCTCCCACAAAGGATTCCTCCAGTGGCTGCAGTACGACGTAGGTTGGAGACTGCATGAATATTGGACAAGCAACAGTCAGGAGTGCAGCCTACAAATGGGACGCTGCACACTACAGAGGTACCATTTTCTGTTTCTCAGCAACCAGTTGCAAACACTGAAAATGTATATTCCTTTCTTGATCATAAAAAGGGCAATAAGCCTCCTGAGTTCCCTCATTTGAATTGGTCTCCAGATTGAGCATTAGCAGGAGCCGGGTGGCTACCCCACCTGATGGTCACTGGGTCCCTGATGTGGCAGATCCAGCAATACAAAAATACAAAGACTTGGTTACAAAGACTAATGAACCCATAGACTCAGACACTATAATTGAACAGTCTACTGTTGAACCTACAACATTTGTGCAACGTACAGTTTTGGTAATAGACCCTACTAGCAAAGATACATCCACCAATGATACACCTTTAAGTCTGGGTCCAGCAGAAAAAATATTGAACAAGCCTGAGAAAAGTGCTTGGCTTTCCCTATGTTTAAATTGGCTGATTTGTTTCAAAACAAGGGAGAGCCAGCACCCAGGAGAAATGCAGTTCACCTTATTTATAAAGGTGGATTAGAAGACCCACCTGACAGACTTTTTATAGCAAAAATGTTGTTGAAAGGATCTCTTAGGTTTTTTTCATCAGAAATATTTGCCTTAATCCTTATTGGAAATGCAAACTTTGATATCAGTTTTATAACTGTCACAAACCTAAATAGATTCTGGTCTCAATATCACAAGTTAAGAATACTCCATTGTGGCTCCCTTTTTTAGCTATCCCCCTCACTAAGCCAGCTGTTAAGGTCATCACTGTAATGTTTAAAAATGAAGGTGTCGATAATGAGGACGTCTTGTTTTTGCTCAGACAACGATGTGAGGTGCTGGACAGGCCCACCCCATTCTAGACAGTGAACAGATTTGGAATGGGGGTTGGAAACTAAAGGTCAAACTGTTCTCCTCCAATAATGGGACTGTACATTTGCCTAACTTTTTCTTTTTAGGGAAAGACAGAGGTTCTCTTTTTTATATAGAACAGCCCAAAGCTTGTTTTTAATGTGGGGCACATACCCATCTGAGCTCTGCATGTGATACTATCAGATGCAATCACTGTTTTGAATATGGACATGTATCGGCAAACTGTTTAAACCTTTCTAGATGTAACTTATGTGAGAAAACTGGGCGTGCCTATGGCAGGTGTCCCTGAGCATCCCATAACAGGGAGGACTGCCCCTCACATGAGGGTCTTATAAATCTAGCTCAGCAAGCACAAGCCAAGAAAATAACCAGGCGGGGGATGAATGGGTTAACCATGTTGTGGTGCATACCCTTCCTGTACAGGATTTGAGCACTCCTGACATGGAAATTTGAGAGCAGCCTTCACAGCCTACAAAGCCATCCCTTGTCACAGTGGAAGTACCCATTGTCATTAGCACACAGTCAGTGACCCCCTTCTGATGAAGTTTTGAAAGTGGGCATGCACCTCCCCAACCCCCAGCTATGGACACAGCTTTCAAGCTGGTCTCTTCTAAGAAAAGATTAGGACCAGGGGGTATTTCAAGAGCTGGACCACCTGAGGGTAAAGATGGGAAGAGAGCTAAAGGGAGGGTTTCTCCACTTCTGAAAACTGAGAACCACTTTTCTCCTTTACCAGTAGACAAACAACGGGGAGATACTGAGGGAGAAGAATCAGATACCCCATTGGTTGCCTCCACTACCGCTGATGACACAGAGGAGGGACGGGGTGAGGATTCTATCGCTAAGCGTACCAGGCAGAGAAGGAATTCTAAAAACCCTGGTTGATTAGGTACCTCTCCCTCTATTCTTTAGAGATATTTTTTTCTTCACTTTCTAATGCACTCGCTCTCCGTTTCTTCTATAAATGTTAATAGCATTCAAAACAAGAAGAGGTGTGGTGTTTTCTTATCCTTGTCCAATTTTTCTAGTGTCATATGGTTTCTACAGGATACAAGGCTCAAACCCCTCTAGGACTTCAGGCAGGCCTCTAATACTTGGAGTGCTGGGCCTTCTTTTTGGTCAACTGAGGTAGACAGTTGTGATGGTGTGGGTATTCTGTTTTCTAAACCAGGGATTGCTGTTTCTCGTTTGTTACGCATTCTTCCTGGTAGAACCCTCATGTTGGATATTAATTACTGCCAGGAGAGATTAAGATTAAACACTGTTTATGCACCCCAATCCAGAGCTCAGAGAATTTCCCTTTTCAGATCCATGCAACCTTATTTACACTCATCCAGACTGATAGTGTGGGTAGGCGATTTTAATTGTGGTTTAGAGTTGGCAGATAGAGGGCTTAAGACAAATAAAGTTTTTTGTGATACCCATGCACTGCAAAACATACTCTCACTGTTGGGTCTCTCAGACTCCTACAGAACACTCCACCCTACTGGTGGGCACACATTTTTTAAGGGTTCTCTATCCACAAGAATAGATTTAATTTTTTTAACAAAATCTTTAGTTGCTGATAGGGTCTTTACCACTGCTTGGGAATTTTCTGACCATAAATCTGTTACGGTATATCTCAATTGGGGGGGTGCTCCTAGATGTAAAAAAAAATAGTTGGAGACTGAACGAATCTTTATTAGATGATCCAGATGTTAGAAAGGCCTGGATAAAAAATTGGGGAGCACGGTTATGTGTCTTCTCCCATTATGAGGATCCCAACAGTTGGTGGGAGGACACCAAACAGTCTTGGAAGTCGCTTTTTCAAACTATTGAACAGGTTAAAACTAATAAGGAATATATGGGGTATTTGCACTTAAGGGGTTAATTGCAGGCCTTAATATCTCTATCAGAGGAGCACAATAGGGATTTCAGCATACAAATTTTGGTGCTTAAAGATCAGATGAGGACCTGCTAATATAACAGGGCCAGATCATTAGACCAAGAATTGAGGTTCAGTACACAGGTAAAAAAGGGGTCATTAGACCCCTTCAAGGAAAGTAGTGACAGGGTTGGGCACAGGGTTTTGACTGGTTTAAAAGATGCTGCAAGTCAGGTCCCTACCTTACCTACTGAAATGTTAAGGATGGTAGAATATCACTTTGACTCCTTTTATGGAACTTGTGCAGTGGAGACTATCCCTAGTAATTTCTTTTCACTTTTACAGTTACCTCAAATTGCAGATATTGATAGAGTATCTCTGATACAGCTCATTACAATAGAGGAAGTAAAATGTGCTATAGGAAAATTAAGGAAAGATGCAGCACCGGGATCTGATGGGTTTGGGGCTGGTATATATAACATTTTATAGATTTTGTGGCCCCTGTTCTAGTTATTTTATTTAATTACATGTTATCTCAGGGCAGACTAGCCCCTTCTATGACTGAAGCTGTATTAATTTTACTCTACAAAAAAGGGGACAAAGAGTTATTCTCAAATTGGAGACCTCTTAGTCTGTTAAATACAGACCTTACAATATTGAATTAAATTATTTTGGCAAGATTGACTGAAGTGGCTGAGGACTTAATACATCCTGCCCAAACATGTGCAATTCTGCATAGGTGCCAGCAGGATAATTAAATATTTTTAAGGGAGCTGTTTTTAAGGGGAGCAAAATGTAAAACCTCTCGGTATGTTTTAAGCCTTGATCAAGAGAAGGCCTTCGACAAGATTGCCTGTTCTTTCTTGTTTTCAGCACTTCAGGCTTATGGGATCCATGACCAATTTTTATTTTGGCTATGAACTTTGTATCAGGATGCAGTGTTGGTGCCAAATATTAATAGATGGAAGGGACGGAAAATCACAGTCATGAGGGGAATGCGGCAGGGGTGCCCCCTCAATCCATTATTATATGTCTTTGGAATAGACATACTGATCTTCCATGTGACAGCACAGAATAGCATAAGAGGTCTGCAAGTAATTCCAGATAGGGAGAAAAGCTAAATTTTGGCTTATGCTGATGATTTGGTTCTATATTTACGGCCTGATTCTTCAGAGATTGCGCTGTGAATGGTGTTTGATGAGTACACTGCTTTATCAGGAGCACAGATTAACTTTCATAAAAGTAGAGGGATAGTTTTAGGTCACATTCCTCTGCCTAGTACTGGTACCTTTGCAGGTTTTTCTTTTTCCCAACAGCCTATTAGGATACTGGGAGTGATGTTTGGGGAAGGCGATTTAGTTAAATATAACTGGGATATATGCATTGGTAAAGCACATAGGTTGGTAGATGGATGGAAAGGGAAGTTAATTTCCAAAAGAGAAATGAGTGACCCTTATTAACACACTATTGATTCCAGTATTCTTATATATTAGTTATATTTTTCATCCTCCCCAGGCAGTGATAACCTCACTTGTGGGCATATTTTTCAAGCATTTTAGGGAAGTAGGTTAAATCCTATTAAATGAGAGTTTACCTACAGATCCATAGCTAAAGGAGGTGCTAATATGGTGAACCCTGTAGCCTTTTTTTCACAGTCTATTTCTTAGCTATAATTTGGGAACTGTCTTACGGCCTGGATACAAAATATGGAAGCCTCTAGTTCAAGAGTGGTTGGATCCAAGAATCCCTTTATGGATACATAATAAGGCATGGTTGTTGCATAACATTGGGCCCATACCCCTGGTGTAGAACTCATTAAGGCTCTGATTAAGTGGAAACTTACACCAGAGTTTATACAAACTGCAGATATGAAAAAACTGTATAAGACTATTTTAATAGCTGAGCAGAAAGAAACTGTTGTGTTTCCTAAGTGCCCTGAAGTAAGATTTCCTGGGGTGCTGAAACTTTTAGAGAATAAAATGTTAACAAATGTTTTTACAGGATTCTATTTGGTTAAGTAATTATGGGAGACTGGGGTCAAAAGCAATAATAAGCATAAATCTCTTGATGAAAGGTATTGTCTAAGGAAACAGTGTGTTCAGATTCTGAAAACCCAGGAACACTTATTTCTGGAATGTGGGTAAGCTAAAAACTTCTGGGTCACTTTGGCCACTGTGTGGAGTGAACCACATTTTTTGTCACTACAGTATGAGGATCTCATGTTTGGGTCTTGTGTGCATGGGTGGGGTAAATACCAAGAGGGAACTTTGCTTATTATTTTTTCAGTTATCAAATATTTTTTATGGCATTCCATATGTGTTTGGGTGACCCAACAGAGGATAATCTCATATGAAGAAATGTTATATAATATTCACACTACTGTGCAAAATATCAGAAGTAAAGAGAACTGTATGTTTTCTAAAGAAAGATATAAGATGTTATGGGTTAACTGGGAAAGATGGGATCCAGGGTAATTGGATACATCTCTTGTTTTTCATGTTTTCATTATGAGTTTATGAGTTTTCTCAGTTTCTGTTTCATGGATTTTGTATTATGTTTGCAAATTATTGTATCTATTTGTGATGTAGTCCCCTTTTTCAAATAAAAATTCCCCTACTCTGACTGTAGGGGGAACCTCTGGCCTGAGAGATGGCCACATCCAGTGATCTTCCGAAGGAGATGGACATCTTGGGGTTGGGGGAGCAAGCCTCCTCTCCTACCTCGCTACTGCAAGAGCCTCATCATGAGACAACTAAGAGTATTCTTTTACAGCAGAATGCAGTGGAAACTCCTGATATCTTTCTTTCTACAGAGGATTTGAGCCGTGATGTTTCAGGTTCTGAAATTTCTGCTGCTACACTGAGTCAAACTGAAGCTGAAGCTCTCCTTTTGAATCAACTACAACTTGAATGGATTCAACATGGTACCGCTGAGAAGGTTTTATAAGAGGAACTCACTTTATTAATGTTTGAAGCAGTAGTTGTCATGGGTGTGTCAAGGCCTGTCAGTGTTTCCAGTGATACAGCATCATCAAAGGCTGAGGCTCAGGATGAATCTGGTAAGTCATTCTCAAAGAATTCTACACCTGTACAAACTGTTGCATCTAAAGTGCCTGATACATCAGCTGGCTTTTCAACCGATGCTTTGAGTGGGTGCCCACAGCCATCTATTGAGGGAAATGACTGTGATTTTAGAAGTTTCTGAGACTGCTATGCCTAATACTTTGAATCCTGGCAAGCTGCCAGCTTAACAGACCCTGTAGCAATTACTGTCTCTCCTCCCATTTCACGTGGGTGACATTTACCTATTGGGTCTCCCAGAGTTGTGAAGTGCTGAGTGACCTGGAGTCAATCCTGGATTCCAAATAATTTTGGACTGGAGGATGGAAATACAAAATTAAACTTTTTCAGTCAGACACTGGTGTTACTCACGTGCCTAATTCTTTCATGCTGGGGAGAGACCGGGGTGTTTGCTTTTATGCACGGCAGCCTTGAGCTTGCTACAAGTGTGTCTCTAGAACTCACATTTCTAGCTCATGTGATAAGCCATGCTGTGATAATTGAGATGAGGTGGGCTGCATCGCATTTCAATGTGCTTCCCATACGAAGCGTGACCTCTGTGATGAGGTCAATCATGTTTTTGGCGCCTGCCCTTGGGCAGCAAGAAACAAAGCTTCCTGTATGAGTCCAGATTTATTAATCCAGCATGCGCAGGACCTGGTGTCTGTTACATGTCCCCCCCTCAGGCTCCATACCATCCCTTCCTAGCCTCTTTCCCTCTGCAGATGAAGTCCCCCCCCTTCTGATGCTTCTTTGCAGAAAGATGGTTTACCAAACCCCCCCTTCACCCCTAGGGGTGGTTCCTGTTGATATTGCTTCTCTGGTGCCATTTTATTATAAGGATCCAGATCCAGCAGAGCCTTCTGCTGGAGTCCTTGTTCCCCTTCCCAGATGCTCTTCTCAGAAACTGAAAACTAAACCTTCCTCCTCTCAGGGCTCAATTGAATCCATAAACCCCTTCAAGGTTTTGGCCTCAGAAGAAGAAGGGTCAGACATAGACCTGTAGGACTCTTCCTTTCGGCCTCCTGAATCCCCCTATGACCCCTTACATCCTGAATTGGTTGAGTATAGGGGCAAAAAGAAACAAAAGTGCAAAAACATAGCTTGATGCTGCTGCCTCCTTGAAAGTGGCATCAGTTAACAACCATAGCCTGCAGAATCCACTATCCCAGATTTAAATGAGGCTGTATTAGAATTTACAACAATGTTTATTAATGCTTGTGATAAATTTGCTCCATATAAAAAAAGTAAATCATAGAATAAAACATTTACCATGGCTAACTGTAAAAATAAAAAAAAATGATTAAGATTAGAAATCATTATTGGAAAAAAGCAAATAAAACATTAAACAGTGAAATTTGGGAACAATACAAAAGGTTAAGTAATCAAGTAATACAGGAAATCAGGAAATCAAAAGCTCATTATTATAAACAGCAGTTTAAAGAATCAACAAATCCAGGTGCTTATTGGTCTGTTATAAAAAAATCTTATGAATCCAAATAGTAAACAAAGTGAAATAAAATTTAGTCAGAATGGAAAAGTGTTTGAAACAAATAAAGCTGTGGAAATTTTGAATGATTATTTCATAAACCTCCCTGATCTGAAATTAGATCTCATAACTAAAACTAATACCTTGAACGAAGTAAAGGGTGAGAGTCCCCAAGATGAGAAAGAACCCAAATTCAGGTTCAAGAGAGTGATAAACAAAGAAGTTCTAAAAAAATATAAATAGATTAAAGATAAATAAAGCAAGTGGCCCAGATAGAATAGATAATAAATTATTAAAAGAGGCTGCTATGGAATTGTCACCTATACTAAGGGACATTTTTAATTGGAGTCTAAGAGAGGGACAGTTTCCATCTAGTTGGAAATTAGCCAAAGTGATACCAATAGATAAGGGAGGGGATCCAAAGGATGCTTCATATTACCGTCCAATAGCCTTGTTGTCCACAGTATCCAAGTTATTTGAAAAAATTGTCCATGATCAGTTAATGGACTACTTGGAAACATATAATAAATTGACTCAACAACAGTATGGTTTCAGGCAGGGTAGGTCCATGGCTACCGCACTCACTGACTTTTTGGATCTTATAGCAACCCCTCTTGGGGAAGCGAAGTCCGTGGGTGAGGTATACATGGACCTATCTAAAGCATTTGATTTAGTAAACCATAGTATTTTGATAAACTCATTAATGAAAATAGGGGTGGAGGAAGAAACCTGCAATTGGTTTATATCATACTTTGATAAAAGATCACAATTTGTTGTCCTAAACGGACACCAGTCAAAAATGGACTATGTAACAAGAGGGGTTCCCCAGGGATCTATTCTGGGCCCCCTCCTGTTCATAGTCTATTTAAATGACTTACCAAAGAAAATTGATATTCAAAATTCGTCTATATGCAGACGACACGGTTTTAGGAAGCAGAGGGAAAAACTACAAGTGAAGTAGAACTAAACTTACAGAGTGACTTTAGCATCATGCAAGGTTACTTTTCATCTCTGGGTTTATTAGTTAATAGTAAAAATACACAGGTTATGTCATTTGCACTGGACTTAAAGGGAATTTCAAAATTAAATATAAAGACACAGAGGGTAAGTTTTTAGAACAAACTGAAACATATAAATATTTAGGGGTACATATAGATCAATGTCTTACTTTCCAATATCATATAACAAATTCAATAAAGAAAACACATGTTAAGATTGGAGCTATGAGACGAGTATCAAATTGCATAACAAGAGAAACAAGATTGATTATGATCAATCAATTAATAATGCCGGTTATTGACTATGGAAGTCATATTTACAGACATACAGCAAGAAACACTTAAATAACTTGGATACACTTTATAATAAGCTTGCAAGATTTGTGTTAAGGTGTGATTTTAAAACTCATCATTGCACTATGTATATGGATTTGGGTTGGATTCCATTAGACTTACGGGTTAGGGGAATCTGGTTAAATCAGGTTCGTAATATATTTAAAAATCAATCTTTAGATAACTTAAAGATAAATTACAAAAACCAAAATATGGTTTAAATTGAAGAAAAACTGGTGCTAGAGATTTAATAATACCAAAGTTAAAAAATTGATTTAGTGAAATGACCCTTCAATATCAAGTAGCTAAAAGCTGGAATTGTCTTCCTCCTTTTTTACATGAACTAACAACTACTGATCATGTTTTTAAAAATGGCCTGAATCACGAACTTAGTTTTCATTGTTGTTGTAATAGGTGAAATTAATGTAAATCTAAAAATGCTAACATGCCTGTTATTGATGAGTTTGTAAAACTCTGATGTATTGTTTTGTACTTTTCTGTAACTTGTATTGTTATAAATGTATAGTTGTAATAATTTTTCATAACGTAAACAGGTAAGCCTTGTGAACAGGGATTTTCAGAACCCTAATGGCTGTATCACTGTATAAATAAAATTTTACCATACCATACCATACCATAAAACGCCTAGCAGTTTTTGACTTTATTCATGAGTCTGGGTTTGACTTTTGCTTTCTACGGGAAACTTGGATGTTTTCCTGTGACCAGATTAGATCTTTTCAGGGGGAGTGGATGTGGGGTCCTTCCTACTGGTCCTTTGGACTGGACAGTGCTGAAGGGATAGGCATTCTGTTTAATGAGTACAAAGTCTCCCTTCATAAGCTGATAGACTTATGTCCTGGTAGATTGTTAATTCTGGATGGAGCTTGGGATACCATGGATTGCCGCTTGATTAATATTTATAGCCCACAGTCAAAGAGGGAAAGAGTTTCTCTCTTGAAGGCAATTCAGCCATATTTGGTCACTTCACATTCTGTTTTTTTTTGTGGTGATTTTAATTGCCCTTTCATTAAGAAAGGGGGCACTTTGGAGAAGAAGGTGTATTGTGATTCCAACACTCTCCAGCAGGTTTTAGATTCAGCTGAACTAATTAATTGCAGCACATTTCAGAAATCTGGGCCTAGTTTTACATATATGAGACAGAAGTATTGTATTACTATTGATAACATGTTTGTTTCTCACACTTTACCTTCTTTTTCCTTTCATACTAAGTCCACTGAACATTCTGACCATTTGTTGTTATTTCTTAAATTTGGAAATTCCCCAGAGATTTCCCCTAGATCTAATTGCTGGAAACTTAACACATCCATACTCACTGATCCCTTGGTTAGGAAAGTGACCCTGTGGTGATTGCTGCTCACTGTTCAGTTAGTTTTTTGTATTTGGACATATGTGTTTATTGGGCAGATTAGAGTCTGATTTTAAATCATGGTTTCAGTACTTTGGGAAAAAATCTGTCAATGACAAATTTTTTAAATACCTTTCTCTATGACAGCAATTGTTTAGATTGTTTTCTTTGGTAAATACCACTAAATGGGGTTATTCCACACAAATCCAAATTGTGAAGAAGGAAATGCAGCTCTACCAATACGACAGGGCTCATACGCTTCAGGCAGTTTTACACTCCGGGACCCAATTGTCTCCTATTGGGGACCCTTTCACTGCTTATCAAACCTTGAGATACACAGTGTTGATGGAATCCCTGGTGAACCAGCACTGGCAGACAATTTACTCTACCCAGCATATTCACAGGTCTAGTGAATCCTTTCTCCAGTCCAATGTCCCCCTTCGTCCTCCTTCATCAGAATCTATTCTAACTTATTTGACAACTGTAGATGTTCCCCATTTATCTGCTGATACCTCCTCCATTCCAGTTCTTATTGGGTGGGAAGAAATTGAATGGATAATTAAAACTAAAAAAAAAGGGATTTCTCTGGGTATTGACGGATTAACTTTTAAATTCTATAAATCCTTTTTCTCTGAGTTCTCACAATGCCTAGCACTGGTTTTTGATTATTTTTTTGCTTCTCAGAAAATACATCCTGCCTTCTTAGAAGGTTTATTGATTTTTTTGTTCAAATTTGATGATAAATTCCTTTTCCACAATTGGAGGCCAATTACTATCTTGCATTCTGACTACAAAATGTTGGTCCAAATATTGAATCTTCGGTTGAGATGCTGTGCCTCTCAAATCATCTCCCCCCATCAGTTTTGTGGCCTTCCATCTCATAAAATCCAGCATGCCCTTATGGTGATTAGAAACCTCACTGATCATCTGTCCCTGTCTTGGAAGTCTGGCTGTATTCTCTCTATTGACCAGGAAAAAGCCTTTGACAGGGTGCATTGCCCCCTTTCTTTTCCTCACCATTAAATCATATGGGATACAAGATTATCTGGTGACACAAATTTGGTTGTTATATTCCTCCACTGTTGTCCATCCAGTTATTAGAGGGCTAATTATTGTTGAGTTTTCAGTCCCTACCGGGGTCCTTCAAGGGTGTCACCTTAGTCCGCACCTGTATATCTTTACCTTGGATACCCTGTTAAGGAATTTGACTCACTCCCACTCTTGGACTGGAGTTCCTGTAGTGGGTGCTGGGGTGGATCTGCATGTTCAGGCATATGCGGATGATGTGTGCCTCTTCTTTTCAGACCTCACAGTTACCCTTCATCCTTAAAGATATCCATGATTATTCTCTTTTACCAAATTCAAAGCTTACTATAGTCAAGAGCAGGGGCTCATTTATTGGCTTTGAGTGTCCCCCTCCTTTAACCGTAGAAGGCTTTTCTTTTTCCTTAGAACCCCTCAATATTTTGGGCCTCATTTTGTGCCATAGAATTTGCCTCTACTCAACTGGGAGTTGGGTGTACAGAGGGTGGAATCCAAGGTAGCTAGATGGAAACATTGGAAGCTTTCCAAGCTTAAGCGTATTCTGATCATCAAACGTTTCCTTATTCCCATATTATTATATGTTGCCATGATTTATCCTCTCCCTAGTATTTTGGATGACAAATTGTACAGCCTTTTTTTTTTCAGATGCTCGGGGGTAACAGATTAAACCCCATAAAGTGGTGTTTTACATACCTCCTCAGGGACAAGGGTGGTCTCAGGATGACTGATCCTGTGGTATTTTTCCACACCATGTTTATTTCCCACTCCATCAAATGTAGATTAGTCCTCTTATAGGAACCCCTTAATAATTTTATTCGACATAACTTGTCTAAATATTTGTTAGCATGGAGAATTACCCCTCCCAAACTGTCTATTTATCTGCATCTTCCAGAATTTTTCCAACTTGCAGCTTCTAAGTTATATAAATGGGGCATTTCTAAGCAACTTATTTTATGGAGCTCAGGTCATCAGCTATATCAAGCCAACATGTCCTTATGCTCCCCTACCGAGCCCATATTTTAAAATTGCTCCCTGCACTGTACCAAATTTGTGTTAGCTCAGTTGCTTAATCCTGAAATCCCTCCCCCCCCATGTGGGAACACTTGTGGTTATCTATATATGGGCAGATTACTGTACGAGGCAATGCTAAGCACAAGGTTTTGGAGGAAAGAAACTGCCCCATATGAATTGTATCGATGTTGAAGAAACTATAGAGTGTTATTTCTTCCATTGCTTATATGTTATGCCCTTATGGTCCCATTTAGCCCAGTGCTGGACTATGCCATGGTTGACACACCTGACATATGAGGTGGGTCAGTATGCTTCCTTGGGCTCAGTATATCATTCAGACACCTTGTCCATTTTTCTATGTTGCCTAAAATATTACTTGTGGCAAGGCAGATGCCAATGGGTGCTTCATCAGAAGATGATGCCATATGATACTGTGTATGTTTTGGTTTCTCAAGCTATGGCTATAATACATATTTCAGATATTGCCCAGCATACTTCACAAAAGGTGTTTCATTGGTGGAAGGGTTTCACTATGTTCATTAAATATAAATAGGGACCAGGTTTATTATTTCTTTTTTTGTATGCTGTAATATAGCAGTTCTGTTTTCAGTTTTCCTTTTTTGAAGTTCTTGGGGACATATGCTAGACATCAGTGTGACTCAACAGTATTTTGTATTTATAATAATTTTCTTTTCTTTATGCTTTGTATTTTAATTTGTGTGATTTAACACTGTTATTATGATTTGCTTTTGATGTTCTTGCAATAAAAATTCCACTACTCTTTTCGAGAAATGCCTTGGGATCTTTAACATCCACCTGAACTACCACTGGGACAGGCATATGGGACCTCAGTTAAACGTCTCATCCAAAAGATGGCACCTCAGGAGTGCAGCACCCCTATAATGCACTGCAGTGTCAGTATTGGGATTTAACCCACATTCCTGGTGTGGGGATAGAACCCACAGCTATCTGATCTCCCAGCCTCAGAGGCAAGTGTGCTACCTGCTGAGCCAATGACACTGACACATTCAGTCTTTACACATTCACTCTTTGCACATTCACTTTTAACACATCCAGTTGTTTTTTTAATCTTGTTGACCCCATATTTTCAAGCTAGTCATTTTATGACTTTTGTAATAAACATGATATGTAGCATTTATAGTACATTGGCTGAAATGTCATTTTGCACCACAAGTATGAAAAAAAGACATCTCACCCAGGATTTAAAAAAAATGACATTTATCATGTTTATGAGGTGGTGTGGAAAAATGTCTATGTTGAAAGTTTGGAGTCATAATATTGAAAATTAACAAACTATGAGTGAACACTGAAATACTGCTATGTTCAGTCATAGCCTGGACATTTTACCATATTTGTACATCAAAGCCTTCTTATTACCCCACCTCATGAACCCCACAGGTGAAAATGTTCAAATCCCCATCTAAATGTGATTCTGCAACACCGAAACATTATTCTGTGCCACAGGTGGAAAAACACATTTTGGCCAGGATTTGAAAAATGACAGCTGTCACGTTTATGAGGTGGTATGAAAAAATGGTTATGTTGAAAATCTGAGGTCAAAATATGTAACATTAATGAAGGTATAAAGTGAGCATAGAAAAATGTTAATGTGCACTTGTAACATTATCATTTTTATAAATTTTGACCCCAATTTTTCAACATAGCCTTTTTATGACCCCACCTCATGAGTAATGGTGGTGAAAATTGTCAAATCCTGGCTGAAAGGTGATTTCACCAAGTGATCACAAAATCAGCTTTCAGACCGGATTTGCATAATTTCATACCTCAAGTTGTGAAGTGTGGTCCCAGAAAGGCCATGTAGAAAATGTGGGGTACACATATGCAAAAATGACAATGTTATGCCTCAAAGTTAAAAAATACATTGAATTGCACAAACCTTAGTTTCTCATATTGCAGTCCCCAGTTCCAGCAACAAGATGTGTCTTCCACTGAAGAGTGAATCTTTTCCCTGGGACATGTTCAGGTGAATGAGGTTGGGGGAGATGTTGACTGCTGAGTAGGAGGTTGGGGTGGCATGGGTCAAATCAGTGAGGGACCATTTTTGTTTTACAGGTATAAAGAAGAAATAGAGGGACAGTTTTCTTGATTACAACTCACATTTTTAAAATTAATATAGATAAGGTGATCACAGGGTGGGAATGACACTATACACAGGGGAAACCTTAGATATATAGGGGGACAATCATTGAAGGGTGTGGGTGCCACTAGACACTAGTGAAACATTAAAAAAGGGAGGGACAGTGATTGGTGGGGTGCCACTAGACACCAGGGGAAGATATATAAAGTTGGGGATGGTGATCAGAGTGCTGGAGGTGCCACTAGACACCAGGGAAACATGAAATAAATATGGGATGTCAATTGGGGTTGCAACTAGACACTAGGGAAACATTAGATATATAGGGCGATGGTGATTGAAGGGCAGGGTGCCAGAAGACACCATGGAAACATGAAATAAAAGGGATGGTGATTGGAGGTACCACTAGACACTAGGAAAACATTAGATATATAGGGGATGGTGATTGGTGGTGGGAGGTGCCAGTAGACACCAGGAAAACATTAATGAAATATGGGGATGGAGACCAGAGGGGGGTGCCACTAGACACCAGGGACATATTACATATATAATGGGGATGGTAATCAGAGAGTGGGGGCAGAACCTAACTCTGAACCTGAAAGTTAGCTGGAAGTGAGTGCAGAACAGGAAAATGGTGCACCTTTTTTGGGGGCAGTACTTTGGTCAGTGGAGAGGGCCACATATGGTTCAACTCCACTGAGGAAGGACATAGTCTCGGTATCTGGTCACAAACTTCCAGAGTCCCATCTCTATACTATGTATTAACAATATGTCAGCATGACTCTGTCATGCAGCCATAAAAATGATGACCATTCAGATAGTGCCAAACATGGACATGGATTCATGTTATGCTAAAAATAAATGTAGGGAGTACGTGGCAAACTTTGCAAAAAAAGATAACTGTGTGTTAAAATTTGTAAGGCTAATGATGACAAGGGTAAAACTAGCAGCTCATATGTGATTGGTCACTGGACAACAAAGATTATCATAAAACTGACCCACTGTACAATGCAGGAATAATCTAGCCTTGCTTATGTGTAAAAGACCTTCCACCGTGGGTTAGTCTCTCCTATCAAAAAAATTTTGCCACACTCCAAAAGTTAGACTTGGGTTGACAGCCTGTGTGGGACAAGTCAGACACCTTCCAAAATACATGTGTGTCTCAGATGATACAATTTGACCAATATGTGGGTGTGAGACACTGATAAGTGGATAGACAATTCTATGGAGCAATGAGCAGCAAGAGGACTAAGGCAGCCAGTGCTACCCAGTCAGGAATGGCAGTCAATTGGAAAACTGATATTTATGGCAAAGGTGCTGCAGGCTGCATGAGGAGAAAATACAAGACAGTACGGGTAGTATAATGATGGACTTGTGGTGTTAGTAGTACAACTGATGGTCTTGGAAAAATTGGCAGGTTTACATTTAAAAAGTGAACATCTCTACCTTTGTAATGGAAGGCACACTCTCTTGTGGCTGTTTATATTGTTTGCAGACCTGAAATGTTCTCTGCTGCTATATACTGTTCTTGCAGGTGGAGAACTGAGGTACTGAGTGGTTACCTATGTCAAAGAGGATCATGTGGTCTTTTTGGGGAACACTTAAGGATCATTTCCTTCAGTCAAGGCCTTGTTCATACCCAGATAGTCATGCTTCATATTGTTTGCTGATATATTTGATGCCACTATGGATGGCAATGTTTTGCTGATCTTTTTATCAAATCAAATTAGGTAGCTGTTTACATAGTGTCTTATCATTCACTGATGTCTTTGAATGTTTTATTTATCAGCATCAACAGTAGTAGCAGTTCAGGGTTTACTCAAGAAGAAGTGTGAATGTCCACCCTCACCTGCATCCTCAGTAGAAACACCTTGGGATCCACAAGTTCCCACGTCCTTTCTCCAACCAGGCCTGTCACTACATGTGCAGTTGGTGACTGCTTCCTTTCTGATGTGCTTGTAGTTCTACCCATTTTATGGACCATACCTGTGTAGCAGACTCTTCCTACCAGTAGCGGGGGGTGGTTGATTACAAGTATTTGTGCTTCAGTATTACAGGGTTAATGTCAGTGGCCAGAGCCTAGAAATAGGTTAGTCAAGAAAATACAGTTCAGACAGTGAGTCTGGGCCACATCTGAGATCATATTAGACCAGAAAGATCATGTTAGGGCCATGCAGGGGCAAAATAGTATTTCCAGAGTACTACAAATAGTAGGGCTCCCTAATGTTTGTGAGCTGTTCCTAAATAGGGGACGATTTGTATGCGGGATTTTGATTCAGGAAAACAGAAAGAAAGGAAGGAAGGAAGGAAGGAAGGATGAAAGAAAAAGAAAGAAAGAAAGAAAGAAAGAAAGAAAGAAAGAAAGAAAGAAAGAAAGAAAGAAAGAAAGAAAGAAAGAAAGAAAGAAAGAGAGCGCCCCATCATCCTCCCAAGTCCAAACCAAGTAAAATAGTGCAACCCCCATCCTCTACCCTCTCTCAGCACCCTATCCCCCTTCTTCCCACCCACACCAATAATTGTTTATATTATTGTGATAGAATGGTCCTCCCAGACTCAGCCTCCAACTGTTACCAGCTTTCTCAGCTCTTCAGTTGCATGAAAAAGTCACCTTGATATGCTGCCACAACTTAGCTGCAGCATTTCTCAGGTATCTCTAGGTCCAAATCACACCAGAGTCACTGCTCACACAGTACAGTTCTTCACCAAAATGGCAAGCGATCCACAGCTGAGAATCACTTTGCATTTTATATGGTAACCATAATCTTCACTTCAAAGACAGGTCACCAAGTTGTGTCATTTATATCATATTGATCTGCACCTCAAAGGACTCAGTCACAAAAATGTGAAGTATATTAAAAAATGATATTTAATACTTAAGATATTTACACATATTATGTAGGATACTACACTAAGACCATGGTTAACAGTAATATTACAGAGATAAAAAGAAAATGTTTTGAACAATAAGTAACACAAAAACATATGCCAGTCTTCACTCCCTATTTCACAAAGTATAATAACTTACCACACAGGATGCCTTGATGAATCAGGGCTGTTTACATAGTATCTTGCCATTGACATATGTCTTTGGATGTTTTCTTTAGCAGTATCAATGGTAGTAATAGTAGCAGTCCTGGGTTTACTCATGAAAAAGCATGAATGACCACATTCACATTCAGCCCCAGTAGAAACACCTTGAGATCCATGGGTTCCCTCTTCCTCTCTTCAATCAGGCCTGTCACTTGATGTTCAGTTGGGGACTGCTTCCCTTCTGTTGTGCTTGTAGTTCTACCCTTTTCATGGGCCATACATGTATAGCAAACTCTTCCTACTTGAAGCAGGAGGTGGCTGGTTGCAATTTGGTGCCATGCTAAGACTGGTATTTGTGCTTCAGCATTATAGGATTAATGGCAGTGGCAGGAGCTTGGATATAGGTTAGTCAAGAGACTACAGTTCAGAGAGTGAGTCAGGCCCACATCTGGGAATTTATTAGACCAGACAGATAGTGCTAGGGCTGTGCAGGGGCTAAATAGTATTTCCAGAATAGTACAAATAGTAGGGCTCCTGAATGTTTGTGAACCGTTCCTAAGTAGGGGACTGTTTGTATTCAGGATTTTGATTCAGTAAACTGAAGAAAGAAAGAAAGAGAGAGAAAGAAAGAAAGAAAGAAAGAAAGAAAGAAAGAAAGAAAGAAAGAAAGAAAGAAAGAAAGAAAGAAAGAAAGAAGGAGGGAGGGAGGGAGGGAGGAAGGAAGGAAGGAAGGAAGGAAGGAAGGAAGGAAGGCAGGAAGGAAGGACCCCCCATCCTTCTCCTTCTCCCAAGTCCAAACCAAGTAAAATAGTACAACTCCCACCCCATCCTCTCTCAGCACTCCAATCCCCCCTCCTCACACCAGCACCCATAATTGTTTATATTATTGTGATAGAATGGTCCTCCCAGACTCAGCCTCCAACTGTTACCAGCTATCTTAACTCTTCAGTTGCATGAAAGTCACCTTGGTATGATGCCACAACTCAGCTGCAGCCTTACTCAGGTATCTCTAGGTCCAAATCACACCAAAGTCACTGCTCACACAGAACAGTTCTTCACCAAAAAGGCAAGCGATCCACAGCTGAGAATCATTTTGCTTTTAATATGGTAACCATAATCTTCTCTTCAAAGACAGACTACCAGTTTGTGTCAATTATATCCCATGTATCTGAACCTCAAAGGACTCAGTCACAGAACTATGAAGTATATTAAGAAATAGTATTTAATACTTATGATACTGATATTGAAGTGTAAGTACCCATTAGCTGACAGGAACTCACCTCAAAATTTGTTTGCCAAAACGACCCCCTATGACTGCCTCAGGCCTGTGCTCCAGAGGCATGCAGCCTTGATTTACCAGTTTTATCTCAGCTGAAACACTTGCAGAGGTCTAACTGGTTATAAAAGACAAACACAAAAAGTTCACAAAATTGGTTGCAGTTATAGCCCCATGATGGGTGACTGACACAGCCTGCCTGCTTTCCTGGCTGGTCACCATCTTGGTGAATGAAAAACACTTGTTTGATTCTTGATATTAAATTATATTTGAAAACAATCAGAAAACAGGTTCAATCAGAGAAGTGTAATGAGCAATTAAATGTTATAGGAAATATATATTTTTCAGCTAGTCAGACTCAGTGTTTTACCTCTCATTGCCAATGAACTATACACATCTTTTCTCATTCCTATAGTCATGTCTCATTTAAAACTTTACGCTACATTACTCACAAACTGCTAAAGTGTAAATCAAATTGTCCAGTCTTCTCTCTGCCAATCCCTCCTCCAAGTGTTTTATACTAAAAGTCCAAGAGTTTCCCTGAACAATGTTTGTTCTTAGACACTGAGGATTCAGAAATGTTGAGTAATATTGGGGATCCAAGAAATTTTGTGCTGTGAAAATATCTTAGCTTTTCTAAGCATGGAAACCTTGGACAGATTTGAGAAATCCTCAGGCTTCTGAATAGTTGTAACCTTTTTATGAAAAGATAGTGTAATATTCTGCATGAATACCCATCCCCATGTTTCCTGCTTACTGCTGCCCCCCCCCCAAGTAGCTACTAAGCCTTTTACTCTGTCCCAGCCATGTTTGAATCCATCAATGATTTTGGCACCTACCACGTCAGCTGACAAACTGTTCCATGGCTCAGCCACTTACTCTGTAAAAAAAAAATCCTCACATTCCTCCAAAATCTCCCTTCCCATCCCATTGTTCTAGACTTGCCATTCCTTTTGAATAGTTCCTCACTTTTTACCTCATTCCATTCAGTTACTGGATGGTTTTAATCATTGTCTGGCCTCTAGTGAGGACATGTTCAGCACCCTAAGCTAATCCTCTTAGGATCTGCCTTGCTGGCCCAGAATTCATTCTAGTTATGTTACACTGTACCATCTTCAGCCTGTTTGTCTTTCCTTAGGTGAAGACTCCAGAACTAGGCACAGTACTCTAGGTGTGGCATTACCAGTGCTCTTTCAAGAGTAAGTAATACCTCTGTCCTTCTACTATCAAAACCCCTCCCAATACTCCCCAATCCTGGTTGCCTTACTGTAGGCCATGTTACATTTGCTAGATTGCTTAGGGGAATCACTTGTAATGCATCTTAAGTCCCTTTCCTCAGAAGTAGTCCCTGGTTTATTCCCTCCCATCCAATACTTTGTCTGGGGTTCTTGTTCCCTATGTACATCCACTTGCACTTTTTGGCATTAAATGTCAACTGCTAAACCATGGACTACCTCTCTAAACAGTTCTGGTCCCTCTGCAACTCTTACCCCTCCTCACTGTCTGTCGCAGCTCAGAGCTTAATGTCATCTGGGAAGAGACACATCTTGACCTGAATGTATTCTCCTGTCTCACTGATAATCATATTAAAAAGGACTGGACATAGGATAGATCCATGTAGCACCCCACTAGTGACCTTCCTCTCCCTGGATATGACTCTGTTTTCCACTACGCTCAACTGTCCCCTCTCATGAAACCTTCCTACCCATTTAACTATGCCCTTCATTGCACGTAGATCCTTAGTCTCTTCACCAACCATATGTGTGAGACTGAGTTGAATACCTTACTGAAGTCAATGTAGATGAAATCCACTGCATGCACCTTGTCCACTGTCCTTGTTAGCCAGTCAAGAGATCATTATCACATTGATTTGACAAGACCATCCTGCCACAAACCCATGTTTTTTACTGTTCTGGAGCCCATTGTTCTCTCCAGGTAGTCCACAAGGTTCTTTTTGACTAGTGTCTCCATCACTTTACCAACAAGGTAGGTTAGAGTGACACTTCAGCACTTTTGTAATTCTGAACATTAATCACCTTATTGACAATTTGCACAGAAGGTCATGTTTGATCATACGCATCAGGGCTGGGTGCTGGGTTTTAATCTTTGGGACTTCCTTCTACCTGCCAATTATCCTTTTATTTGACCTATACTAGTGTAGCCTACTGTATATAGGGAGATGTGCCAGCAATATTGATTTATAATTACCTGCTTGATAACCCTTTGGATGTTCACCTGCTATCCATACAACAGTTTGGGAATTTGCTACAGCTACTAATTCTCACAAAATTCCACATTTTAAAAGTTGGTGGAACTGTGTATCTTTGTGGTAATAAATCCAGTAAAAAAATAATGTGGAAAGGTTGCAACAGAGCAAAATGTACAAAAAAGAAAACCTTGGACAACTGTTTGCAACCTCATGTTTTTCTAGAACTTGGGGACATGGCCTGGCATACAATGTCATGCACTATCCAAAAATGCTCATGCTTCAAAAAAACATTCTTATGGGAACCACAGCATTCTCATCCAAAATTGTAAATTAGGCTATATGTATATGGGGTATTTCTGAAATATCTTTCTGCAACAATTTAGATTTAATACAGGTGGAGTCAATGAATTCAAGTACATTGGCTTACTCATGAATAGCCTCCTTAATTTCAATGCTCACACTCACCTCATAATCAAAAAATCCCATCAACGTCTCGGTATCCTCCACAGAACCAAGCATTACCTTAACAGGGAATCCAGATCTCTCTTAGTCTCCAGCTTCCTCCTTCCTGTCTTTGACTATACTTCACTTGCCCCCTTCCCCCACATCTCCATCAAAAATTTCTCCAGACTTCAAAGTTCCTAGCACAACGCTATCCGCTTTGCCTCTGGTATCTCTAGACTCACACACCACTGTGACCTTTATAAGCTCACCAGTTGGCCCTCCCTTGAGGCCTGCCTCAACTGCAAGACTCTCCCATGGACTGCTCCCTGATTGCCTCACCTCTCTCTTCTAGACAGCCACCACCACCAGGACCACTAGACTGTCCTCCACTCTCTCTTTCACTGTTCCTTTCTGCAGGAACACTCAAGGCCAGAAAACTCTCTCTTTTATGGGACCCAAGCTCTTCAACTCTCTCCCTCCAGAAGTAAAACTCTGTCCCTCCACAAATGCCTTCAAACACAATATCAGGAGACATTTCTCTCCCATCTGCATCTGCTCACATCCCTAATCTGGCTCCCTTTCTGCACTTTTTTCCCTTCACTCTCTGGCTATCCACCTCAGGCACTTACCCTCTCTTTCTAGCATGTGTAGTATGGTTTATCCACCTAGGCTAGTTTTTAGATTTCACCTAATGTTTTTGTTTCCCACTGTTTTATTACTGTTAAACCCTCACTGAATGCTTAATGTCACATTGTATTTGTTAATTCGCCAAGGCTAGTTAAAGGTTTGCCCTTTAGTCTATATTATCCTGATTTTATGTACCATTGTATTAACCCTCACTGTTAGTTAAATGTTATAGCCTATGTCATGTCTCATGATTGTTGCATGTAACTGGACTTTTGTGTAAATGGGCAGCAATGCTCACATGCCTTTCCAGTATAACCAATAAAAATGAAAATGAAATGAATGAAACAGCTGGTTAGAATGAACCTAAAAAGCAATGTTACACTTCCCTCATTACAGCTCACACTGCTGCATGCTATACTTCCCACTACCAGCTTCTTCTAACAGGATATAGAAAACATTATTTGATTGCTTTTACATTCCCAACAAAGTTTAACTGTAAAAGACACATTACTTTTAGCTTGAAACATTTTTTGAAATAATTTCCCAAATTCTGCAGTGATGTCTCGTTGCTAATGTTTAACTTTGCAGTACTCTTAAGACATTACCTTCCTCCCATTCACTGCTCCATTTCAACTTGTTCCTACTCCACCACATGCAGTCAGCATCTATTGCAAAAGTAAAACAACTAATACCATTTTTTTTATTAAATCTGAAACCTCTGCCCCCCCCCCAGGGATGGGGGTATCATTTATAGTGCATTAGTATGTGCATAGTTTGGGACAATTGTCTTGGGTTATTTTGACCCAGACCCAAAGGAG
The DNA here is from genome assembly GCA_016271365.2 of Neoceratodus forsteri. Classification (NCBI taxonomy): domain Eukaryota; kingdom Metazoa; phylum Chordata; order Ceratodontiformes; family Ceratodontidae; genus Neoceratodus; species Neoceratodus forsteri. Next base: position 818,241,640 of record CM057450.1, on the reverse strand, counting down.
TTAATATTTTTGCTGCCTCTGGGGGACTGCTGGAAGCATGGAAGAACCCTGGGTACAGGCCTGGCTTTTTAAGGGTGAGCTCAAAGACAGGATGGGGAGTTGGCATGAGGTGAGTGGGACCAATTGCCCACTCAAGGCGTCATTTGGTAGTTTATCTTTGGGAGAGTGGAGGGGAAAAAATCAACCCTGCTCTGGACATGGTCATGGATTTTGGAAGGGCTTCTCCAGTTATGGGGAGGAAGAGAGACCATCACCCCCACGGGAGAGGTAAGAGGCCAAGTGACAGGATACAGAGTTGGAGCCAAGGCTTGGAATAGAGTGAAGGGTAATGCCAAAGATATGGGAGTAGTATTTCAGAGTGTGTGCCTTGGCTGGGACATTCATGGGAATGTGCTGCCTGGATTTTTATGGGGACAGTCACCCAGGAGGGATTCTATGAATCTGGAGCCATTGGGACAAGGAAATAATGGCCCTGAGGTAAGAGGCTGACATGTTCCTCACTCTGAAGGGCAAGCTAGCTGTTGGGATAAGAAAAAAACAGCCCAAAGGTGAGATGCTAGCCTGTTCCAAGCTGCAGAGGAGAGTGTGGGTCTTGTGGGACCACGAGAAGATGTAGCCGCACTGGATCATTATTGCTATTTTCCCTTACAGAAATATAAGTGTGTTATGTGCATGCAGAATGCAAGCCACATGCTTAATTGTGCAATGTTTGCATGCGGTTCACATACACAAAGTGAACTTAAGTGAACCAGGTCTAAAAAGCAAATCAGGTTTGCATGTTGCATGCTTGGCATGAGTACAGCAGTTCAGTTGGTGTGAACATCATTTAAAAATCACATCAGGGTCATATGTTGCATGCTTGCCATGTGTGCAGCAACTAACGTGGTGCAAACCTCATAAAAAAAAAACACCACTTTCTATTTCTTACATTACTGCTAGTAATTAGAGCCATTAAAACACATTTTTTCATTTTTTTCTCATTAATATTTGGTAATCATAAGATAGATGATAGTGTAGTAACTAAGGAGGAGGACATAGCAGAGACACTTAATAATTATTTCTTGAGTGTCTATGAGCCAAAAGGACATGAGACCAGATATTAGGTTTTGACAAATGACTGCCCCATTCTTTTCAGTACTTCTGATGTAGAGCATATCATACACAGCCTAAAAACCAATAGTGCACATGGGCCTGACGGAATCCCCCCTAAACTTCTGCAAGAACTTAGCACACAGATTGTCAGTCCACTTACAATTCTATGCAACAAATCAATTCAATAAGGCAAAACATTAAAGGCATGGCAGCTAGCAATTGTCACTGCCATTCACAAAGGAGGAAAAAAGATGATCCAAAAAATTATCGACCCATCAGCTTGACTTCTGTGATTGTAAAGATTATGGAACATCTGCTACAGGAGTTAATCAATGAGCACATTAAAAAGAAATATCTAATTGACCTTAGTCAACATGGGTTTACCCCAGGAAGATCATGTGTAACCAGCCAGATTAATTTCTTTGAACCAGTAAGCCAAGCACTTGCCTCCCCTCCTTCATTTGTGCTTAGATTGTTCTAATGATGTGGCAATAATGGCATTAAATTTGGATTTAATCTTTTGAACAGTAAGTGCCCCCCCCCGCCCTGTGTGCGCTCACGCTGCAGGTGCACTCCTGACTTGACTGTGTCTGTATTGTGTTGTCCACTCTCTTCACCTATTAGCAGCAGTGCCAACACACATGATATGGAGGAGCTCCAGCCAAGCAAGAGCACATGAGTCATGTGAGTGTGACACTGTTTTTCCCACCACAGAGTAGTCAGGCTACTCACTACAACTTGGAGTAGTCGGTGAGCACTGAACTCTCAATAGCAGTGTTGTGGTGGCATATTTTTGTTGGTGTACTCTTACTGAGTTGTCCATCTCCCATGTTGGCTGAAGGAGTAGAGGATGAGCTAGCAGCTAACACAAGACTAGGCTACCTACTTACTTACTCTACTAGGTTTGCCTCACAAAAAAACAGCATATACCCCCTGAGGCAGCAAGCTAGGTTTAGCAGCAATGGTGATAGCAGTGTGGGCGGCCTTCATAGGCCTTAATCAGTGCAGCAGCAGCCAAGCAAGAAGCAAATAACACAGGCGGGGTGGGTTCAGCTGGTGAGATGACTTGGTCATAGACCACTTTGTGGACCAGAGATGGTCAATTCTAGCATCCAGCTTCTGGCTGAAGGATGGAGGAGGAGCGGACTGAAAACTGGGCTGGTTGCACACTGGGCCAGGCCACAGGTTCTGGTCGGATGGCAGGTACTGTAAGTAAAAGTAAATATTTATTTTTTTCTAGGGGGATTGGAGAAGGAGGAAGGACTGAAGTATTGATGTGTTTTTCACATTTCTGTGCCTTTGTGTGGCTTCATGACCCATATGGGATGGATATTGAATGGAATGGAGTCATGGAGAGAAATCGGGAAAACTTTTTTTTTGGGGGGAGGCAGAACTTCAGCCAGGAAAAGAATTGGTTAGTAACTGGGTGGGTTTAAGAAAAATCTGATGCACTACTCCTGGAAATAGACATATAAATGTTATACATTTGAATTTTTCCTGATTTGCATAAAACTTTTCAGTCACAACAAATAAGTTTTATCTTTTAGAGATGTTCCAGACATTCCTAGAGGTTGCCACCTAGGGGCTAACTATCACCTGGCCTCCACTGGTTGTTGGCTCCCCAATGCTGAAATCTGAAATGGTGCTCCTGCTGTGTGAGCAGCATGTTTACCATGAGGGATAGATGAGGAGCAGAACAGTTGTAGAGGGTAAAATGAGGTCTGTCCCTTGCATTCAGGGACAGCTGAGTGGCATGGTATGCACAGACTATTGGAGCCCCACTATAGTCAGGCTTATGCCCCCCCAGTGAAGCTGACCTCCACATCCCCACACTCAGGTACATTATGACATAGGGCAAAGGAGTCTGCAGGGACATGCACCATTGAAATGAATGGAAGTATTTTTTGTATTACTATTTTATACATTGTTGCTGGAGAGTTGGAGATTAATGAAGTCCAATGCTCAACTAACATTGCCTTGTTAGTAGAACAGTGGCCTTCATTACTCTCCAACTTGCTACCATAATGTATAAAATAGTAAAAAAAAATAACTCCATTCATTTTAAGGGGCTATGCCCCAGCACTCTGACCCATAGACATCATCTCTTACAGACTCCTGCCTCTGGTTCCCTAGTGGTCAGGTAAAAGACTCTCAACTTATATCTATGCTTGGTGGGTTGTCTGTAGCAGCATGGCTGCACCCACTACAGTTTGTGTGAATCAGTGGGGACTGGCCATGTGGGTGGGTGTCGAAGTATTGCTACTTTTGTGTTTGCCTCTTAAAGTCTGTTTTCATGGAAGCGTTCAAATCTGTGGAGAGAAAATAGTAGGAGTATAGGCCAGACAGAAGTCATTAAGTAGTTTTGTGGTAAGTGTGTGTATTGGGGGTGGGAAGAACCACATGTGTTTCCATTGGTATGTGTGCTACAGTTCAGATGTGCAGCTGAGATGAGGGGGGACAAGAAAACTCAAAAAGTATAACAGTGGCTATAAGCATGCCACATGTGGGCAGATGTGTGCAGATTTGTATTGAAGTACAAGTGAGCCATATGTGTGCCAGCTGTGTAGTTTAGTTGGTTAAAGGCACTGAACAGCAAACCAGGAGACTTGGAGACCTGAAGACCTGGGTATGAATCTCATCAACCTCCATTTGTATATGGTGTGATTACTTAACTTTTATGTGTGCAGATATCAGTGACCATGCATGGATTCTATTCCAGTTTAACATAAAAAGTATGCTTTCCACACTTGCTTGCTGCTTGCATGCCATGTGCATGGAGTCAGCTACAATTTAACATTTAAATCATGCTTGCAGCATGCATATCACATGGGTAGTTTTATGTGTGCAGCATGAAAACATTTCATAGAATTGTTTCTGTAAGGGTTTGGATAAACTGTGCTGCATAATTTAATGGGGTCATCCAGATCATGCCCCATGGAATGGACAGTGTGTGATTGGGACATTGTGGACTCTTGCCCTTATTTGACAATGTCGGTCCAGTGTGATGCTTCTTCCCTGAATTGTGATTAAATTACTGCTCCATGGAATTGACTTTTATATGTTATTAAATGGGATCCCACTGTTTTCTTTGCACCTGCAGTGTTGTTTCAGTTCTTTGCAATGATTGTTACTGCCACTAACCAACAATTTCCTTCTAGTTCAGCACCTGAAGGCCAGCAACACCTCACCCCATGAGGGACCTGGAAAATGAAAGTAATCTGGTGCCATTTCTGCTGTGACCGCCCCTCCACACGGACATTTACCATCATCATACCCCTAGACATAGGTGATCTGTGGACCGCACCTGACATGTAAAATCTCTCTCAGGGCCATGATAATTTTGCATTTCATCTGTTCAACTCCTGCCCCACTGCTCTTAGCTAGTAAACAAGCTGCTTAGTCCCTCTTTCTCATGAACAGAAGCAAATGAATAGAGTAATACATTGAAAAACAGAAAAGAAAAAAAATAATTCTGGCTAAAAATCTCCCCTGTCAGCTCAGCTCACACACAAGCCTATCTCCCTTGTAGGCAATGCTGAGCCTGGACCCCAAGTACTTGCTAACCACCACTACCAGCTTTTATCATAAAAATTTTGAAAAACTGATTTCTGCATCAGTCAGGACTGATTTCAGCACATCAATGCAGGATTATCCTGTGCCCTTAGCAATGTACTTGGCAACCACAATTAAATAGGGCATAGAACCACTTTTTCACCAAAAATATCCCTCAAACTCAGCTAAAAATAAAAAAAATCAAACAAAGCTTTAAAAACCTAATCACACAAAGTCTAAGCATGTTACACAAATGAAATGTGCAACATGGACTTTGTATAATAAATGATTTATCTTCCCTCAAGCAGTTTGACCTCAGGCACATCACTTGTGGCATAAGACACTTGTGAGGTTACTCAGGGTCAAACTGCTCCTGTGAAGATAAATCAGCAATTCCACAGGTCCCCATCACATATCTCATACATATAAGGGATATACAGTAGGGCAAGTTAAATAAATGATTTATGTGAACAAGAGCAGTTTGACCTTGGGTAATCTCACGAGTAGAGTAAGTGCATAATTATTATTACTATTTCCATAGCCATCTTTAATTTATTTATTATACTCTCCACATTAAATTATCTTATTTACGTTATTGGTCAACTAAGGATGCATGCAAGATGATAATCATAATATGTGTTTGACTTCTGCCAGCCACTGCCATCCTCTGTGAACTGATGCACATTATGACTGAATACTCCACAGTCCTCTGCCACCTTCCCATACTGTTATAGCTATGCACAACAAATCATAATGCAGTGGTCTTGTTGACTCATGAAGTTCAATTCAAATTCAAAGACTTAAGGAATCATTGCAAGACAGCCATCAGAAAGCCAAGAGCAACTACTGCAAATACAACATTCACATAGCTGAAAATGACCCTAGAAGTCTCTAGGGGGCCATCAACAGTGTTCCTGGAAGGAGAAGTGACTCTCACCCAGTTAAATGTTGATGGAGTTAACTCCATTGACACAATTGCCATCACAGAGTGCTTCAGCACCTTATTTGTAAATGTTGGGAGGGATCTACAAAGCTCCCCAGATGTCCCTTCTACACTTCATGGCATCATAGTTTCCCTGGCTGAGTCTAGACCTAAGTTTTATTTTAAAATGGTGAGCACTAATACTGTAAAAAATATACTTATGTAAAGCCATGACCAAAACAAGAGACACACCAAATTCCATTGATATGAAATTACTCAGATTGGCAGTTGATGAAATGGTGTTGCCCATCCAGAAAGTGTTCAGTCTCTCCCTCCAATATAGCTCCTTCCCTGATATCTAAACATGAGCCAATGTTGTTCGAGTGTTAAATTCAGGGGATTCCATGGCTGTTTCTTACTTTCAGACCATATCTATTTTATCCTCTCTGTCAAAGGCCATTGAGAAAGTCATCAGTGGCCAACTGGTGGAGCCATGACCAAAACAAGAATTGGACTGACTCCATTTGTATGAAGTTACTCAGATTGACAACTGAGGAAGTGGTGTTTCCCATCCAGAAATTGTTCAATCTCTCCCTCCAATAGAGCTCCATCCCTGATGTCTGGAAAGAAGCCAGTGTTGTCCCAGTGTTCAAGTCAGGGGATTCCATGGCCATCTCAAATTGTAGGCCCATGTCTATTCTATCCCCTTTGTCAAAGGTCCTTGAGAACGTCATCAGTAATCAACTGGTGGAATACCTCATGGCATGGTTCCATGTCATAACAGTGAAAATGTTTTGGTGACTTACTCTACAGTGACTACATTTCACCAAAACCAAAACATGGCAATCAACACCACAGCAAACACCAATACAGCAATGGCAGTACATAATAAAACAGGGAGATGATTTACACTTATGTAATAAACACCAGAGGGGGCAGCCACTGGGGGACAGGGGAATACACAGGTGGGGGGCTAAAATATGCAGGAGGCTACCACAGCTGGAGGCAATAAAGTCAGGGAAACTGGAGGACACAGTAAAAATAAAAAAAAAGAATTGTATCAGCCACAACAGTTCACTCAAAAATTTACCTACAGGCAGTCCCGAACCTAGGTCCATGATCTTTGCAGGCAATGACCCTATCCACTACACCAGGTGGACAGCTTGGCAGCAGCATGTGAAATTCCTTGATTTAGCCCACATGACCCTACACTCCCCAGTTATTCACCCTCAATATTTTGTTCCTCCACAGTCACTATTCCCCACCCTCGCTATTCCCCCACAGTAACTATATCTCCTGGTGCACAAATTGAGTCACTCAATCTGAGTCACTCAGTTTGATTTGCCCATGTCACAGGATACCTTATGGCACACAGTCTCCTGGTCACCAAACAACATAGCTTAAGAAAGATGGAAAATACTATTACCACCCTAACTGTGCTTACAGAGGAGCTCTTTATTGCCATGGATGGAGGAGACTATGTTAGAGCTGCCTTCCTTGACCTATACAAAGCATTTGACATGATAAATCATGACCTCCTCTTAACAAAACTTATAGAACTGGGATTATCAACAGATGCCACTTCACTTCATGGTTCTCTGACTACCTGAGCAACAAGACCCAGAAGGTCAAATGTGGGGACATGTTTTCCAGTCCACAGCCACTGACCACTGGAGTGCTATAAGACTCCATCTTGAGGACACTTCTGTTCACCCTGTTTGTAAACAACATTCCAGAAGTTTGTGACCACACCAAAACCTTGCTGTATGGCAATGACACAGTTATCCTCATCTCTCACCGTGGCTTGTGGTCCCTCAAATGCAACCTCTTAGTGGATTTCAGCAAAGTATGCTGCTGATTTTCCAACAACAAGCTACTCATCAACTCAAAAAAGACAAAATACTTACTATTTGTAAGTAATCATGCTCTAATGGACAGACCTGGATTGAGTATTGTCACTCTGAATGGAGAATCCATTGAGTAAATACAGATGTTCAATTATCTGGGCATATATCTTGACTCCACCCTGCCTGTCTCCCACCATGATGACTCCTTGATCAAAAACATCTTCCAACAGCTAAGCATACTCTATAGAAACAGGTCAAACCTGACCCCAGAGGTTAAAAAACTGCTAGTCTCCAACCTCATCATTTCTGTCAATGGCTATTGGTCAGTAATCTATGCGGGCAATAAACAACACCGTCTGTGTCAAAATCTGTGTGGTCTTCAACCATGCCTGTATATTTGTGGTTAACAGGAAACAGGACTGTCACTGATATGATCTGTACACCTCCATTAAATGGCTCCCTTTCCACCTGTATACCACCTTTAACTCTGATCTGCTTATCAAAAGAGTCCTGCTCAGTCAAATGACTCCTGGGGTCTGCAGCCAATTAACCAAGGCTAACAACTGCTATTGCATAAGGTCCATGGGCTATGCTAAACTGTCTGTGCCTCACAGGAGAACCACTATGGACCAGCATTATTTTGCTTAAAGAGCAGTCAAAGTATGGTGACCACGCCCTCAACCTTCCATTTCTTCAGATCTCAGGTGGCAAACTTTTTCTCTCAGTATCTCAAATGCAACTACCCATAGTGTTAATCATGGACTTCTGTTACTTTGGAAACCTATTTCCTCTTGCAGCACTGCCCTTAGTATGTTGTAGACTTTATTTTTCTCCGGGAATGAGGAATTCTCTCCAGCTACCTAACCAACCTCACTCTATCTCCTAGTTTGAAGCTTGGTATTCCAGGCTGACCCAACCCAGTGGATCCCCTGGCTCTGAGCCCCCCGAGGTGGGACCACACACCCTGGTGATCTATCTACAATCTAGTGTGCTAGGCAGTGTCAAAAGGCCCACCTGGAAACTGAAACCAATAGTGGGAGTGTGGCTGAGACTGGAGGTGCCTTCACCTATCCTTGGTCTGGGTTTTTTCCTTAGGCTACCCTCAGGAGCCGGACGTGCAGTGACACCTGCACGGAGAAGCCATAAGCGACCACCACGCTCCTCCCCTTACTTTCCAGGCACAGGTAGTATACCCGGTCTCCACCAGGTGTCACTACTGCACTGAGGAGCCCCCAAACCCACCCCAGGGAGAGGAGAGCTGTCCTCCAGATGCTCAATCCTCTCCCTCTCCTGCTGATCCCCTGGCAGTCTGGGCTCATTCCCGAACCCGGGTCACCAGTATGGAGCGAGGTGTGGCATCCAGCACCTCAACCATCAGCACTACTGGGCTGGCTTCATTCTATATTATAGGCATCAGTTGTTCTACCTGTGCCTAATTATAGAAATCTCATAACTGGTATGTATTTTTGGCTCTGGTTTATGTATTTGTCTTTCCTATGATAATGTTGTGTATCATATTTTGTTATGTATTTATTTTTTAATGTTTAACTTTTTATTGAGATGTTTTCCATTTTAACAATCTTAGTATCAGCAACTTTCATATCATACACATGCAGTGAGAGGAGCAGGCTACAATACACACTAGATAACATATTATACAGTCTGGCCAATGTATTTCAGAGTAAATACCTTATTGCTATATTTTAGGAGGAAGTAATTCTGACAACATATGCCACAGAGACGTACCTCAGAGCTATCTTTATCCATCCTTATTCCTAAGGTGCAAGAAAGGAGCCCATATATACTGATATGTCTGCATCCTGTCAATAAATAAGTATGAGAGATGTTCCAGTGTAGCCAACTGACTAATAGTTTGCAGCCATTCAGTAAACTAGGGTATGTATGTCATCCTCCACCATCTAAGTATTAGTCTCTTGGTTGCAATAGTTGCTGTTACCCCACAGTGCAGTCTCTGGTCTTGTCCTGTATAGGGGAGGGTGAAGATCTGTAAGAGAGCAAAAGGTTCATCTATACTACATTTGGTAGGTAGAATTTGTTGACAGAATCTAATAACCTTATCCCAGAATGGCTAAATCTTTGGTCAGGACCATTGCACAAGGGGCAGTGAGCCACTTCTGTTGTTGCATCTCCAGCAGCTGTCACTGGACAAGATTCCTTGCCTCTATGAATCAGGAATCCCTTAATTTTGAACATTAAAATTCCCTTAATTTTACCATATAAGTCTTCATTGACAATTAAGTTAATAATTAAGGGATTATCATCCTTAAAATCTGCTTAATTCCTCCTTAATCAAAGCGTACAAATTAAGGGTTATTTCTGCCTATTTTTTTTACATTTGTAACTTAATTTTATGCTTAATGTTTACCCCTTAATTCCTCAAATTAAGCATAGATTTCTAATTGATTTTATACTTAATCTTCACCCCTTAATTCTTAAAATTAAGTATTTGTAAGTCCTTCATTTTACATTAAATTGTAATCCATTGATAGCTAAATTAAATATATTTTATATTTAATTTAACCATTATCTGTGGTTTCTTTCATCCTTAAATTCTGCTTAATTCATCCTTAATCAAAGCACACAAATTAAAGGGCTATTTCTGCTTATTTTCTGATGTTTATAAATTAATATTATGCTTACTTTTTACGGCTTAATTCCTCAGATTAATCCTGAATTTCTAATTGATTTTATACTTAATCTGTACCCCTTAATTCTTACAATTAAGTATCTGTAAGTGCTTAATTTTACACTTAACTGTAATCCATTAATAGCTAAATTAAATATATTTTACTATTTAATTTAACCATTATCTGTGGTTTCTTTCATCCTTAAATTCTGCTTAATTCATCCTTAATCAGAGCACACAAATTAAGGGGTTATTTCTGCTTATTTTTTTACATTTGTAACTTAATTTTATGCTTACGTTTTACGGCTTAATTCCTCAGATTAATCCTGAATTTCTAATTGATTTTATACTTAATCTGTACCCCTTAATTCTTACAATTAAATATCTGTAAGTGCTTAATTTTGAGCTTAATTGTAATCACTTAATATGGAAATTAACTATGTTTTTCCCCTTAATTTAACAACAAAAGTTAAATATATTTAATCTCTTAATTTAACACTTACTTGTAATCCCTTAACTAAAAATACACCTAATTTACTGAAACAAAATCCTGAAAGTCTGCTTACTTCTGAATCTTAAATATACCGTAATTGTAATTGATCATTGCATTAGAGGTAAGCTGTTTAAACCTTACAATTCTCTTAATTATTTACTTTGGTTTGCACAATGTGGATCTCACCTCTTGATCTTAATAGCCAAAATAAAATACCTTTTAGTGCTTCTTTTGATTTGATTTAAATTCATTTCCTTAATTTCTACTTAAAAATAAAAGTTAACTGAAATTCTACTAGAAATTACATTTACAATTCAAAATCTGATCCATGTGCCTTATAACTTCTTTCTTTTGTCAAATCTTACATTTATTTTCCTCATTGTCAAGCTATCACAACTCAGTATTTAAGAACAACACATTATTTTGCAGGACCCTTGAATCAACTGATACAGAGTTTAACAGAGCTTGCTTGACATAAACCTCACTTAAATAACTTGAATGCCATCGGACGAAATCATGAAGAATTTAAAACTTTATTTAATGCTAAAATACTGTACAGACTGAAAAAAGACAAACATATATACATAGTCTTACAATTTTCAAACGTAGCAGTTCTCAGTACTGGTGACTACTGTAACAAAAGCAATAGAAATGACTGGTTGCATCCCCACAGACAAGAAACTGGCTGGATTGAGATCTATAAATCCATTCCATTAATGGAGTAGATGGCAGGCAAGGTGCAACACATTAATGAGGAGATTCTTCCTGTACTTTTCATTTCACATACAGTCTTGGACCAACTAACTCTACCATGACTTACATTGTCAGTGCACTCAAACAAAAGAGGATGGATCAGTGGTATTGAATTGTCATTTCTTTCTTCAAATTTGTCAGGCATCGGTGGATGATCTCCCAATGAGACACAGGAGCGACCTGTGTTGGGTGTTGTTTTTTTCTTTGTTTTTTTTTCACCCAAAAAAAAAACAAGAACGTTTATCCTTAAGTAATAAGGTGCAGGGATAGAGGAACTCTATGACTGTTTGTTCATATAAATATCTTCAGTAATGAATTGTACATTCCAGATTTACAGGAAATGCATGAATACAAGGCAAATTGTGTTTATTAGTATTTTTTTTAAATGTGTACAGGCATCAGGAACTCTTTATGCTGCATAATCATGTGCCCATCCCATCAATGTACAATACATTTTACAATGTTTAAATCCTAAACCATAAGATCAGTTCAAAAGTTTTACTTGTTTTTGTTTTGCTGACATCTTTTACCACTAGCAGGCTTGAATGCTTTATGTACTCATAATTTTTATTTCCTTTCCCCCATTCCTGATGCCAGGTATCACATGTCCAGTATCTTGCTCATCCACATTATTTGGTGGAATGTTTCTCTATATTTCATTTTCATGCTGTGTCTCAGTAACCAACTCATGTTCTTCAGACATTATAATCAAATCTGAATCTTGAACTGAATTCTCATCCTGAACTGAAATGTCCATGGGCCCCAGGTTTTCTTCATAAATAAAATTATTTTCACATTGGCAATTTTCTTGTTTGTGTTCCTCCAAATTTACACTTTGCCATACAATTATCTCATCAAACTGAAACAGAAACAAAAAATCAGCACAAACTAGGAAACATACTGTACTGTCAGTACCAAGTTATAAATCTGATGGCAGAAAAGGACCCATTTTGGCCCATCAAGTGTGCCCTCCACTCATCACCTATGCCACGTGCCTTCCCCTTCTCCTCACTTTCCAACCTCTTATGTCTGTCCCATGCCCTCTTGAATCCCTCCACCATTTCAGCCCCCACCACTTCCTCTGATAGTTTATTCCGGGCCTCCACCAGTCTCTCCATGAAGTAATATCCACTCACATTGCTTCTAAATTTTCCTCATTCTAATCTTAGACTATGCCCTCTAGTTTTAGCCCCTCCTTCCTTTCAAATAAGCTCCCCTCCCTCACGTTATTTATCCCCTTCACATACTTAAACAACTCTATCATGTCCCATATCTCCCTTCTAGTCTCCAATGGCTACAGATCCAATTCCCTCCACTTATGCTCATATGGCTTCCCCTGCATATCATGCACCATCTCAGTTGCCCTTCTCTGAACCCTCTCAATCCCTTCTATGTCCTTGCATAGGTGTGGTCTCCAGAACTGGATCCTGTACTCCAGCCATGGCCTCACCATGGTTTTATAAAGAGGCATCAGTAGCACCCTCCTTCTGCTAGTTATGCCCTCCCAATGCATGCCAACATTCCATTTGAGTTTCCCACTATTTCACTGCATTGGTTCCTAACTTAAGGTTGCTTGATATTATAATCCCCAGATCCCTCTCCTGCGTGGTTGTCTTAATAACCCCCCCATAGTGTAAGCAGATTGCAGATTTTTATGCCCCATGTGCATCACAGTGCACTTTTTGTCATTGAATTTCAATTGCAAATTTTCTGACCACTGTTCCAGAATCTTCAGGTCCTGCCTCATGGCATCCACCCCCTCTGGGGTGTCCACCCTATTGCAGATCTTCCTGTCATCTGCAAATAGTCACATCCTCCCCTCCAGCCCATCCACTAGATCACTAATATAGATATTAAAAAGGAGGGGTACCAGTACTGATCCCTGGGGCACCCCACTGATCTCCCCCTCTTGCTGGAGTGTGCCCCATTTAGCACCACCCTCTGGCTTCTGTCCTTCAACCAGTTCTATACCCACCTAGTTATTTTCCACCCCACCCCTAAGCTTTCCAGCTTATTTTCCAGATTTTTGTGAGGGATGGTGTTGAAGGCCTTACTGAAGTCCAAATAGGCCATGCCCACTGCCCCTCCCTGATTAACCACCTGCATCACCCCATCAAAGAACTCTGTTCATTTCATCTAACATGGCCTATCATTGGTGAAGCCATGCTGCCTATCATCCTGCAGGCCACTGTTCACCATTTAGTTTACCTCCCTTTCCTTTATTGGTACCTCCATCACCTTACCCACCACTAAGGTAGGGTTGACCAGGTGATAATTCTCTGCCACCTCCTTGCTGCACCCTTTATGCAGTGGCACAACATCAACCTTCTTCCAGTCATTTGGCACACACACTGCATCCTGGGACAAGTTAAAACAGCCTCATCAGAGGTGCTGCCAGCTCTTCCCTGAGTTCCCAGAGTACCCTTGAGTGCAAACTGTCTGGCCCTATTGCCTTGTCCACCTTTAACCTGCCACATTCTTCCCTTAGCCTGTCTTGGCTGAACAGGCTAGGATCCACCCTTTTGTCTTCCCTACCACTCCCTCTCAACTCGGGTCACATTCCCTCCAATGTGAAGACTGAACAGAAGTAGTTATTTATCACCTCTGCTTTCTCAAACTCCCAGATTATGTCATAAAAGAGATAGGAAATGCTGGACATGGTTAGGTGATGTTATTAATTTAAATAAATAATATATACAAACAATGGCCTCTATATGTCTCTTTTTGGATTGCATGTATGTTTTAAATGCACATGTTTGTGCTTCCTCTAATGTTGAACCAGATTGGCTTGACAGTTTGTTTTTTTGTTTATTATAAATTGGGAGTCAACATGTGTAAAGATTTGAAATGCTCACATTATTGACTCCCAAGTTAATGTGCAGCCTGAACTATCTGGACTGCCTGGAGGTTAAGATCAAGATTAGGAAAGGACAGTGCTGGGGAGGGAGCTGATATGATCTGTAATAGTGGATGTAGCACCCAGTGGGGGTCAAACAAACAAAAACACAAAAAAATAAACAGTAACTTTCTCCTAAATCTTGAATAACTGACACAACCCTCTCTCCACCATGGATGGCTGCCCTGTCATGTGTTCCATACTGTCCTTTTTGTTTTAAACACATCACTACTTTGTTTGCTCCATTCCCTAGAATCCAGTGGCTCTTCCTACATGGTGTAGTTGTACATTGCATCTGCCCAAAAGCAATATTGAGCCACACAGCTTGATGACCGGCACAGCCCACTGCTCTTCTCCTCAGTTGGCCACCGACTAATAAATGCAAATGGCAAAGACATGCTTTACAGTTAGTAAATGCTAGTTGGTGGCAGGCCAAGGAGGACAGAGGAGGGCTGTGCCATTACTGCACCATGCAACTCAATATCATTTTTGGAACAACAAAATATACAATGAGAGGGTTCACAGGGGAACCACTGGACACCAGGGAATAGAGAAAACAGAGCAAGTAACAATGTGCTTTTAAAAACTATAAAGACAGTGTGAAAGATGAGGAAAGGCAGCCAGCCAAAGAGAGTGGAGTATTGTGCTTTTGACAAACTGTTTGGCTCAATATTAGTTTTGAGACAAGGAAATATACAACTAGGGGGTGTAGGGAGGATTACTGTACATCAAAGAATAGAGGAAACAAAGTAAGTGGTATGCTGTTTTACAAAAACTCAAGGCTGAGCATGGACATTATCTTGGATTTTTTGCATGCTCAGAGGTACCAAAAAGATTGAAAAAACAGAAATGCTGGGAGCCAAATATTGAAACAAAAGTGTAAACAGAGCACACATATTTTTTCTGCACTTATGCCCAACTCAGAGGTTGCATATTAAGTCAGATAGTGCACTGGTACTATCCAAGTGAATATTGCCCTGTGTTGCACAACAGTTAAGTAAAGTTGCACTGCTCCAACATGTGCCTGAACTGTAGCCATCCCATGTGGAATTGTGCCCCAGACCAAATAATACTGGGAACCATGGCATGATATTCAGCTGTAAAATGCAAATGAGCCCACTAGGCATGCATGGTGCTAAGCTATCATTAGCACTCCCATTATGGGTCCATTTGAACTGTAAGTGGCAGTCTGTTTGTGCCCATCCTGATGTCATCCTTGGTGGCTAGTGGCACCCCATCCCTGTGATCCCCACCCAGGGTAGTGTGACCGATTCCCTGGTGCCTAGTGGCATTTCCCACCTGCCTAGCCCCCGTCTTGTAGATAACAGCCATCACTGGTGGCAAGCAGCACCTCCCCAAATGACAGTTCCATTGCTGAGAAATTAGTTCACAGGTGCCCCCCCGTGCATTCATCCCAAGGATGGTAAGATGCACCCAAGTAATTATGGGCAATACCCCAAACACTTGCCCCATAGACTGCTATATGGTCATTAGTGTCCCATGGCACACCCTACCCTTGCTCATCCATCTGAATGAGTAACCCCACAGCCCTGGTGTGTACTGGCACACCTCACCCCCTGAGCTAATGTCCAATGTCCCCTTTACAATCCTTTGCATCCAGTGGTACCCCAATCTCACCCACCACATTCTGAATGACAGACATGCTGGTGCTCGGTAGTGGTCCCAGGCCCCCACATAGGTCTTGCCCACCTCCAGTACAGTACCCACCTCAACCCTCACTTTCACTTGGCAGGATGGGAGCATTCAGTGCAGCCCTCAATAGCAACCTGTACAGTCATCTTCTCACCTCCTCCGCTGACTGTCACATGCACTGAAAACTCAGATTGTGTGTGTGTGTATGTGTGTGTGTGGGCCACTTGTCAACACTGACCATTTTCTCAGCAAAGGGGCAGTTCGGTGGTGGGGGTGCTGCTAACCCCAAGGGAAGATAGTCACAGTACTAGGATGGGAGATCAGAGAGTGGGGGATGCAACTAAACCCAGGGCTACAGTAATGCTCACCCAGACTGGCGATCAGTAGGTGAGGGTAGCCACCAGACACCAGGTCAAGGGTGCTACTCACCCCTAGGCACGTGATAGGGGGGCACTAGACAACATGGCTTACACTGCATTTCCCAGGACAGGTGTTCAGGGAAGGGGCACCAATGGACACTAGGGCATAGTATACACTGCATGACCCAGGACAGGGGCCAAGAGGGTGGGAGTGCCAATAGACATGAGGGCATCTTTCGTTTCACTGAGACAGGGGTTTGGAGGTTTGGGAGCAGGTGGCTACAGTACAGCCCCATCATCACAGGCATTTGTGCCCACTTAAGACTAGGTTTGCAAAGGTAGCAAATAGCACCCTTTTAAGTGCCATTAACCACTGATACAAACCTCAAACTGCAGCTGCCCCCATAAAAGGGGGCCCTCCTCATTTGCATGGGCACTGCATTATGTTAGTGCTCAGACACTAAGTGGTATAACCCACGCTACAAGGGTTTCTGAATATACTGTAGACTCCACCCACAAATTTCACAGCAATACAATCCAGCATACTAAAATACTAAGATGCCAGCAGAGTAGGTCTAAAGGTCTATTGAGTCAGCTCAAAAATCACCACCCAGTCAGGACACCATTGCTGCCTTCCCTGCCTCCCCTGTACATCCCCCCGAACCCACCCCCATCGGAGTTACACCTCCAGATCTGGCATTCCTCACCTTTACCTTACCCTTATACCTGTCCCAGCCCCTCTTGAATTCCTCCACTTTATTAACAGTCACCAGTTCCACAGGTAGTGCATTCTATGGGTCCACCATCTTCTCAGTAAAGTAGCATCTCCTAGTCTCTTCTCTGAGCCTCCTGCCAACCACCCTCATGGAATGCCCCCTGAAGGCACCTTTCTCCCTCAGCTGGAATACCCTATTTAGGTTGACCCTGTTCACGCTCTTTAGATATTTGAAGACCTTGATATCCCCTCTGTCCCTCCTCCAGGGAGTACAAGTTTAGCTTTTCAAGCCTCTCCTCATAGGATCTTTCCCCAAACCTGTATCATCCTGGTCACCCTCCACTGGACCCTTTGCAATGTCCTTTTTCAAGTATGGGTACCAAAACTGCACGCAGTATTCCAGATGCTGTCTAACCAGGCAGTTATACAAAGGGAGAAGCACCTCCCATCTCCTTGGGGTTATCTCCCTAGTAATGCACCTGAGCATTTTATTTGCTAAAGATGCAGCACTCCTACACTGCTCAGAGTTATTCATTTTGGCATCCATGACCAACCCAAGATCCCCACCAAAAATTGCAAATTCTCCCCACCCAAAAAGTACTCCTGATCAGGGTTCCTAAGCCAAATGTGGGAAACACTGCATTTCTTGGCATTAAACCTCGGTTTCCAAGTGCATGACCACCTCTCCAGAGTCTCCAGGTCCCCCTGTAGGGCTCTTCTACCCTCCTCCTTATCCACCACAGCCACTGCTTCAAGTCAACAGCAAAGAGGCTCATCTCACTCCTGATACCATCCCTGTTGTCCAAGATGTAAGCATTAAACAGGAGTGGTCCTAACAGTGACCCTTGTGGGATCCCACTAACAACCCTCCTAGGAGAGGATACCTCCCCCCAACCACCACCCTCTGAAGCCACCCTGTTAGCCAGTTCCCTATCCACTTCACCATCATTTCTCCCAACTTATCCAGCAACCCTGGGTGTGGTACTGAGTCAAACACCTTGCTGAAGTCCAGAAAGAGCACATCCACTGGTCTTCCCTGCTCCAGTGCCTTTGTCACCCAATCATAGAACTCAGCAAGGTTTGTCGGACATGATCTGCCCTGAACAAAGTCATGTTATTGGTCATCCAGATGGCCCTGTATCTCCAGAAACACCTATAGTCTCTCTTTTAAGATGGCCTTCATCATCTTGCTCACCACCATCAAACTTACAGGCTTGTAGTTATCTGGCTCCTCCCATGAGCCACTTTTGTAGATGAGCATAACATGAGCCATCCTCCAATCCTGAGGCACCCAACCCTTCTGAAGAGAGGAGTTAAAAAGATCCGGCAGAGGTGCAGCAAGGACAGCTGCCATCTCCTTCAGCACCCTGGGATGAAGGCCATCCTGACCCATGCTTTATCAGTTCTCAGGGACTTAAGGGCCTTCCTCACCCTACCAACAGGAATTTCAATGTCAGAGAGCTCCCCCTTTCCTCATTCCTAGCCCACCACCCCCCCATATGGTGTAGGCTCTCCATCATCTCTTGTGAAGACTGAGGCAAAGTATTCATTAAGTAACTTTGTCTGCTCTCTGGCCTCCTCAGCCTACTCACTCCCTGACCTCAGTCTCTAAATCTGCCCCTTCACTTTCCTCCTTTTCCTGATATAACCAAATAACACTTTTCCCCCATTTCTCATCCCCTATGCCAACCTCCGCTCTGTCCTCACCATGGATGATCTCACAACCCTGGTTACCTTTTTGGATATCCTATCATACTCCCCCCTGTCCACTTCCCCTCACGAGTGCTTAGATTTTCTATAAGTAGCTCTTTTCTCCCTCACCACCTCCTGGACCTCCCTGGTCCACCAGCTTGGATTTTTGGCCCTACCAAATTGGCATTGGACCTTCATCCAGTCCTTGGTGGCTTCCAGGAGCCCTCTTTTAATAATTTCCCACCTGCTGTCTTTGTCCATGTCTGGACTGATCCTCTCCAAATGCCCCTTGAGGATCCTTGTCATACCCTCAAAGTCCACTCCCCTGAAGTAAACCACCATTGTTTTAGTGTGATTTTACTCTCCCCCAGGTCTAAGGAAAACCAAAAGGTGGCATGATCACTCCCAGCTAGTGGGTCTCCTACAACTAGGTTTCTAACCAGATCACAATCCAACAGGACCACATCCAGAATGTGACCATCCCTGGTCAGATCAGCCACCAGTTGAGCTAGGAATGCATCCTGGAAGATGTCCAGCAAGTGAGTGCTCTCTAGTTGATAAAGATGCCATAGTGCCCCCATCAACCCCTGGCATGTTAAGGTCATCCAGCACCACAGTTCTACCCAACCCCTGACCACAGTGATCTCTTAGACTCACCACCAGGCCCTCCTCTAGTTCCTCAGCCTGCATGGGTGGCCTGTAAACCACCCCCAGGTTGACCCTCTTTCCCCAGGCAATTGCAAGGTAACCCATAATGCCTCTATGTTTCCCTCTGCCCCCCACCCTGCATATATCAAAGCCATTCCTAATGATGAGTGTCACCCCACCTCCCCTGTCCACAGCCCTGTCCTTCCTGAAGACAGTGTACCCCATCAGGTTAGGTCCCAATCATGCTGAGGAGTGGCCCAAGTGTCAGTGACTGCTGACATATCCACATCCCCTTCAGCTAGCACTGCCTGAAGCTCAGGCATCTTGTTCCCCATGCTCCTGGCATTAATCAGGACTGCCATCCATCCCTGCCCTTTCCCTCACCCATCCCCCAAGCCAAGATCCCTCAGTTAACTGCAATCTCCCTCTACCATGTGCACTGTTGGGTGCCCCTGTTAAGTTCCCCTCCCCCCTGCTGTGGAGAGAAGGCCAGATCCTTCCTTCCTTGGTGTACCTGCCAGCAGCAGCCTCAAGCCCCAGCCCTCCCCTTTCACAAGTTTAAACCCCACCTAGCTTCAATGAATTCAGTCAACACAGACTTGTCAGCACACAGAGGTCCCCCAAGCCTCAGCCTGTCAGTTGCTTCATCAGAGGGTTGGTGGAGGGGGATACTGTGACATGTAGTAGGTAAATACAGCAGACAGAGAGTTGCAGAATCAGCCAGATAAAAAAATTCAATTACAATGCATAGTAGTAAGTACATTTAAAACATTTCCTTTCATTGCATTTTTCTTAATTGGGACCTACAGGTCCTGTTGCATTACTTTTAAGGATTCCCCTTTAAAGTTGGTTTGCTATCTTGTAAGGCCCTAAGTGGGTTGGGTTACATATTAGATGTACTGCACCTTTATGTGCTGTCACCCTCTCTTCACTTCACCGAGTAGGGCTGGAGGAAAAACTCCCCACATTACAATTCACCCCACTTTAGAAAAGGCAGTAATTACCTGCTTCTGGTTGAACATAGCAGGGAATGATTTGGAAACCATACTGTAGACAGGGCACCTGTAAATAAAGAATAAAGAGAGTGGTCAAAAAGGATCCAATGTTCTTGAGAAAAATAAAGACAGGACAAATGAAAATGTAAATAATACTCATCTGATGGGTTTTAGTGGGCTCTGAAGACCTGTTTATAAAAGAGTGACAGAAAGAGAGAATTAGGTTAGTATGAGTAAAAGGTTTCAGACATCAGGGAAACTGGATATACAGTGATATCCTAGCCACCACCCAGGGGGCCAGAGGAAAAATTGTCCCAGTCATCAAAAGAACACCACTATATTCGAGCCCCATATGGCCACCTAGACCACACCACCTGCAAGTGCTCCTGGGAGACCTGCTGCCTCGGCTGCAGCTTAGGCCAAGTAGTTGTAAGGTATGTCTGAGCTGTGTGGTCTTTAGGGATAGACAGAGGCCAGATTGGGGAGGGGGCGAGACAAAGGATGGATTAAAATAAAAACAAATCTACATTCCATCTGACTGAATATCATGTATTTTATAGGTTTTTATACTTTATACTGTAATTTATTTACCCAGGATAGATCTAATTTCTAATGTGATCCTGCTTCTAAACACTAATTTATACAGCTGGGTGGACTACAGATTAAGTGATTGGCTGAAGATAACACAGTATAAAAATAGTTTAAAGAAACAGTATAAAATTAACTATATATATACAAAACATAAAATCCATGTCAGACATTAGTGACGTAGACTAGTTATTTTTCACAAAATGCTATCACACATAACCACAAATTCTTCAGCTAATTTTCATATTTTGTTAAGAACTACTCTTTATGGTGGCCTTTTGTACCAGATTGTTTTTTAGTCAACACGGTTGAGAAAGTTATCTAGTAACATAGACTCCTAGCTTGCAAAATACTGCATTCACACATTTGAATACAAAACCTGTAGGACATGAAGCCTCAGGCCCCCCTTCCTCACTCTCTCTGTATAAATGCAATCTGAATCAGCACAGCAGTTTTGCAACTAGACACAAACACAATGTATTTAAACTGGATGCAAATGACTAAGAGACTCTCAGGAACTATTCCTACATTAATAAACACTTTCTGAGTTAAGCTTTTTACAAAATTTTAGAAAACAAATAACTGAAATTATATATAGAATCTTTTCCTTAGGCATGTCCAACAAGTAGCTTCCAGGATTCAAAAAACAGCTCCAACTGGCCAAAGCTGGTTTCAGCCTACCGTTGACCTAGGAAGTGAAACTCTCTTGCAGTATCATGTCGTGCCATGAAGCAAAGGGGTTATGGGAAATGAAGTTTTTTTCTGAGTAGATTTTAAGGCAACAAACAAATGCAATCTGTCAGTTTTTCAAGAGGTCTCAAATTATTTATACAAAAAAGGGGGTCATAAGGATGATTACACATGGGTGTATCTTAGAGGACTGGCCTTACCGTATATCTTCGATTCAAAGTCAGTGTCAGTGGCTCAGTAGGTAGCACACTCGTCTCTGCATCTGGAAGATCAGAGGGCTGTGGGTTCAGTTCCCACGTCTGGCTCTTGAGTTAATATCCCAATATTGACACTGTAGTGCAACATAAGGGGGGGGTGCTGCACTTCTGAGGTGCCATCTTTCAGATGAGATGTTAAATCAAGGTCCCATCTGCCTGGATTGGTAGTAGTTCAGGTGGATGCTAAAGATCTCAAGGCACTTATCGAAAAAGAGTAAGGAAATTTTTTATTCAAAAACTTGAAACAAAATACAAAAGTTAAGTACAACGTACAAATTCATAATGAAAGAAATGAAAAACAGAAAGAAGTAGTACAGCATACATGAACTACAAACAGAAATAATTTGTATTTGTACAAAACCCCGTCCCAGCCCCACTAAAAGAGTAGGGGAATTTGTTATTCAAAACTTGAAATACAATACAACAAAAGGTACGACATCATACAAAATCATAAGACACACACAAAAAAAATCAAGTATTACAGCATACATGAAACAGAAACAGAAATAAGCCATAAAGTATATAACCCCCATTCTATCCCTACTAAAGGAGTAGGGGAATTGGTAGTGAGTAAACGAAAACAAAATACACAAAATTACATTACTCCATACAAAATCATGATGGAAAAAATCAAACAGAGATAAGGATTATAGCAGACATGAACTGAAAACATAAACAATCATCCTTTGAACATAATCCCCATCCCAGCCATATGAACAAAATAGAGGAAGGTTCAATATAAAACTTAAAATAAAATATACAAACTGAAGTATAGCACACAAAATCATTAGAAAAGAAAGAAAAAACTGAAAAAAACAATTACAACATACATGAACTACAAACAGAAATAAATTCCATATGTACACAACTCAACCCAACTCCATGAAGAGAGTAGGGGAAGAAGACTAAAAAAAACTATCTGTCAGGGAAGAATACAGGAGCAGAGATCCCAATATCACCGAAAGACCTCTGGAGGCATCGGGGCTTTCTCGGAGCAATAAACAATGTGTAAACCTTGCAAAATCTGAGCAACAATTTGAGTAGGGCCACACAGTTTCTGTTGCAGCAAAAATGCACATCCAGCCTGCTGCAAATAGTAGTGGCAAAAAGCAAAAATCAAACAGAGAGTACTGGGATTGTATGGCTTCAATTCAGGAGGATAGACACCATTAATCAAAATATCATAAGTGAGAGAGGGAAGGGCATTTTCTTTCCATTTATGAAGGAAAAGGGTCCAAACAGGTCGATTAAAGGGGCAATCTATAAAAAAAATGGGGCATGGTCTCAGGGATGGAAGGACATGAGTCATGAGGACAAGTCCTTTCCACTTGTGCTTTGTGTTTCAGATTATTTATTTATTTTTTTTATTTAGTATGCTTTATTAAGTTTTTGCAAACAAACAGACAAACATAGTACATAACTCCAGTTAAGACATAATTAAGTTTTGGCACATGAGTACAGAAATTAAATTGCAACAAGAAGAAAACAATGCAAAAATCAAAGAATCACTTCTGACATGAAAAATAATTAAACAGAGTTGTTTGTTTGCACCTTATTACCCTACTCCCCCACCCTACCCCTCCCACCTTAGTCTGCCACTGGTTATTATTTTTTTTTACTATTGATTTGGTTGCCTGTAATGAAAAATAGGAATAAACTTTACAATCATATAAGAGGAAATAATAAAAATAAAACTTGAAGAAACAAAAAAATATATATTAAAAAGGGGGACGAGATTACTGGAGCACTTCAACAGATAAAGTCTTACCGGGAAATCGAGTCATCCATAGACAAGAGTCTAAGTAATTAAAAGAAGGGTCTAAAGTGGTTCCCATCTATGCCTGTATTTACCCATACATTTTGAGAGTCCAGCTATGGTACACTGAGCTTGCAGGGCAAACATGATTTCCTTAAATCATTCTAGATAGTTAGGAGTAGCTGAGTCTAACCAATGTCTCAATATTACTTTTTTAGCACATGCTAAAATTAGTGCCATGTGGGCCCCCTGATTGGACCCTGGTAGTAATGTGTAATCACCTATAATACAGATTTATGAGTTAAAACTATTAAAGTAAGTAATGGATCCAACCTATTCTGGATGTTACGCCAAAAGGGAGTAATTTTTTCACATGACCATAGCATGGATTAGATCAGCAGGAGCTTGGTGACACTTAGAGCACTGAGTTGAAGGTAGAATACCCATTTGGTATAGTTTGGAAGGGGTGTAATATAAATTATGATTAATGCAAAACTGCATATATCTATATCTATCCCATTTAATGTATTTGTATACGTGGGCCCAGACAGAAGACCTATCCTTGGCTGTAGAGAATAATGGGAGAATGTTATCCCATCGATAAAATCTCCTGTCCTCCAGAGTGGCTACCAGTGATAAAAGAAATTCATAGGAGTAAGATGTCAGATGAGAAGAAGGAATATCATTAAAGTATGGGAGCAAAATGGTGGTGAAAGAGCTGCACCAAGTCCCTGTTCCAAAGAAATGTGTCAGCATATGGGATACTAACATACTAAAATGCCAGCAGAATAGGCCTAACGGTCTTTCGTGTCTGCTCGTTTGGTCAGCCCCCACCCTGGGTGCTGACCTTGCAGCCCCCCTCGCCTTCTCTGGCTTCTCCCTTCCCAGTTCCGGATATTCTTGCTGCATTGGATTTTGCTTCCAGAATCCTTCCCCTGTACCTGTCCCACCCCCTCTTGAACCCCTCCACTGTCTCTGCCTCCACCAGCCCCCTAGGCAGTGCATTCCATGGCTCCACCACCCTCTCAGTGAAGTAGCACCTCCTCCTTTCTCCCCTGAATCTTCCCCCCTCCAGCTTCCACCCATGCCCTCTAGTGGCCCCTCCTCCTTCCTTCGAAGCACCCTGACTGTTCCTCCCCTATTTACCCTCTTCATGTACCTGAAGACCTCTATCATGTCCCCCGGTCCCTTCTCCCTTCCAATGTGTGTATATTTAGCTCTTCGAGCCTCCCATAGGTCCTGTCCCCTGCCCCAAATCATTTTGTCTGCCTCCTCTGACCCTCTCCAGGAGGTTAATGTCCCTCTTTAAGTGTGACCTCCAAAACTGCACGCAGTACTCAAGGTGCGGCCTCACCAAGCAGTTATACAGAGGGAGTATCACTTCCTTCCTTCTGGAGGTGATCCCCCTAGCGATGCATCCCAGCATCCTGTTGGCCTTGGCTGCTGCCCTTCTACAAGTCTCAGAGTTGTTCATCTTGACAACTGAAGATACTTGAAAATGGAGGTATTCTGCCAATTAAAAAGTGAGTAGTCTTCTCTGAAAGGGAGCAACTTTTGATCCAGTACTAAATGGTCCACACACTCTATACCTATCTGTGGCCAGAAGGATTGAGTTTTGATTGTTTTACCCAAGATTAGGAGGTTAGGGTTTTGAAACAGGAGTTGTGCTATATCTCTACAGACATCTGTTTTGAGAAGAACATTAGCTGATGTTGAACCTGAATTAGGGACTTTAAGGGAGTATCATGTAGAGGTTTAGGGAGATTCTTTTTGAAGATGAAGGGTAGAGCCTTGGGGTCCATACCATGTGCTGCACAGATATCCTGCTCAATCTTGACCCAAGGAGAAGAGTAACTAGCACCCTGAGCATTATATAAAGGTTGTAGCCAATGTCATATTCTAGTTACATGAATTGCTAAGTAGTATATATAGAAATTTGGTGCTTGTAGACCGCCATCTGTTTTTAATCTAGTAAGCCTAAAATAGCTCCTCTTAACATTTTTTCCCTGACATATAAACTTACTAAGAATACCATGTAACTGTGAGAACCATGAAAGTGGAAGGGCCTGGATGAACATTTGTAAAGGGTATAATAAATGCGGTAGCACGTTCATTTTAACAATGTTCATGCGTCCCCAGAAGGTTAGTGGTAAGTCTGACCAGCATTTAAAATCTTCTGCTAGAATGTTAAGGAGAGCATCTAGGTTAAGTTTCTTCATGATTTTTGAAGAGGGGTGAAGATAAATCCCAAGATATTTCATTTTGTCCGAATTCCAATGTAGTCCTAGATTGGCCACATCAGCCTTTACAGCATATTTATTAAGGGGAAGAAGTTCCATTTTTGCCAGATTCAATTTGTAATTTGAAAAAATCTCAGATTGGGAGATAATTTGAAAAACAGCAGGGAGAGATTGAGCGGGATTAGAGATATGTAAAAGTAGGTAGCCTGCATACGCCAAGACTTTATAGTCTGTGTTACCTATTATTATACCCGTTATGAGTAGGGAGAGATTGATTTTTCTAATAAGAAGTTCTAAATAAAGATTAAAAAGATAAGGGGAAGGGGACAACCTTGACGGGTACCCTGGGATAGGGGAAAAAGGAGTGGGAAAAAACACCGTTACATTGAATTTGATCTGTTAGTGATGCGTAGAGAATTTTAATCCACTGGATGAATTCCAGAGGAATGTGGTATTTGGGGAGCAAGAGAAAAAGATATTCCCATGACACCCTATCAAAAGCTTTTTCTGCATCCAGTGAAACAAGAGCCACCAGTGTTCAGGAATCCCTGGATACAGAAAAAAGATAGGCTATTTTCCTTAGATGGTCTGAGGAGAGTCTATTCTTGATAAATCCAACCTGTTCTCTACTAATAACATGTTCCCAAACCTGGCTAAGTCTAAAGGAGAGAATTTTAGTGAGGATTTTTAAATCCACGTTAATAAGAGAAATAGGCCTGTAATTACTGATCTGTAGGGGATCCTTATTTGGTTTAGGAAGTACCACAATGGTAGCAAGGGACAAAGAATTATCCAATATACCTTTCTCGAATATGTAATGACAAGTGTCCAGAAGAATGGGTGCTAAAGTCTCTTTGAACGATTTATAAAAGTTAGTTGTGTAATCATCAGGTCCAGGGGATTTGTCAACAGACAATGAATCTATGGCTTCACAGATTTCTGTTAGAGTAATGGGAGCTTTTAATTTAATTTATCAATTTGTGAGTTCGATAATACAGGAAGATTAATATCTTGCACAAACGAGTCTATTTGATGAGAAATATGCCTAGTTGTTGGGGCCAAATATAATTGCTGGTAATAATCACGAAAAGCATTCACAATATTTGGAGGGGAAGTAAGAAGTGCATCTGAGGGTGAATAAGTAGAGGAGACTATTCTGTCAGCCATCTGCATGCGGAGTCGCAAAGCTAGGAGTTTCCCAGCCTTCTCCCCCTGGTCAAAATAAGAAATTTTGGAATGAAGGAGAAGACATTCAGCTTTCTCAGCTAATAAATGGTTATATTGAGCTCGAAGAGATTCATCTCTTTTCCACTCTTCTTTTGAAGATAAAGGAGAGAGGAGATTCTTGCAATCTGTTAACCGTACTAAAATCGAGGAGATAGTTGCAGTCCTCTGTCTTTTATGCTTAGTTGTTAAGCGGATTAGTTCTCCCCTTAATGCACATTTCAAGGATCCCCATAAAAAATCCTTTCTAGACATGGATAGGCCATTAATTTCCATATAATTAATAATGAAATTTCGAAGTAATTGGACGTACTTGTCCTGCTTCAGAATCTGATTATTAAATTTCCAAATTCTGTCTCTGTGGACATTTGGTAAAAGATCCAATTGGAGATGGACAGCATGATGATCTGAGATAACCTTAGATGAATAATATACTAGAGAAACTCCAGGAAGATGATCCACAGTCAAAAGAAAAAAATCTATACAGGAAAAGTTATGGGGGAGAGAATGAAATGAATATCTTCTATCTTAGGGATGCATAAGCCTCGAAGGACCAGTAAGACCCAGAGAGTGCATCAGCTCATGAATAGCTTTTTGGCCAGGTGAAAAGATTTGCCTAGTTTGATCAGACCTATCTAAATTATTTGAGAGGACCAGGTTCCAATCACCACCCAGAATTATTGGAAACTTAGTCCAAGGGGCAAGTATGACCATTAGAGAGACAAAAAATTCTGGATCATCCAAGTTGGGTCCATATATGGAACCCATTATCACTTCAGAATGAGACAGAAGGCCCCTTGCAATAATATATCTACCCTCAGGGTCTGCAACTTCTTGTAGAAGCAGAAAAGGAATTCTATGGGCAATTAAGATAGCTACGTCTCTTCTCCTTGTATCTTTGCTGGCTCCAAATATCATACCCACCCAATTTCTATGGAAATAATGAATACCTGTAGTCAAGAGGTGCATCTCTTGCAAAAAGGCTACATCAGTCTGTAAAGTTTTAAGATAAAGCAAGACTTTAGTCCGTTTAGCTGGAGTTTGTGCCCCTTTTATATTCCAGGAGCAATATCTAATCCCCGGCATATAAGATGTTGTAACACATAGAAAAAACATAACATTTATATATAGGCAACAAATACCGTCTACTATAATAAGATTTAAACTGTCCCTTCTTTATGGCAGACTTCCCTATTTTTGCAATTCTATACTCCCTTCCCCTATCACTTAGTAACTTTAATTCAATGTAGGCAAACTTCACAACTTTGAACCCCCTAACAAAAACATAATAACTCTTAAAGTAGAACTGTGAATGAAATATTGTCCCCCCACCTTCATGTTACCCCTCTTAAAATTCTCTTCCCCCTAGCCACAGTAGAATGACAAAGATCCAACTTGAGTCCACTAGATGATCGATAAACCAAAAATTACCACCAAGTGGACTTTAACATAATTATTGATAGCATCAACAAATACCTACTGTGGACTATTATGGGTACCCCCAACTTCTTTTGTAACACATCATGCCCAGTGAACCTCTTACTACTGCTAACCCACCCCATCCCTGAACAACCAACTACATTAAGTCTAAATATGTAATGAAATGACCATAATAAAAAAAAAAAATCGTCTTCCATTTATCCCAGTTGGAACAAGCAAGAAATGCCATACAATGCAGGACTCGATATATTTTAAAATTAAAAAAATTAAGTTCTGGTAGCTTAAGATTCCTTCAAAAAACCTATAGATTGATATGCGGAAAACTGGACCAGCAAAAAATGGTTTTGAAATTAAAGAATACCCGCGGTCTAAAGTCCTTTAATTAAGAAATGCATATGTCCATAGAGCTTTGCTGTCCTCTTGTGGCCTTAACTTGCAACAGCCGACCTTCTGGGAGCTAACCTGTGCACATTCATGCAGCTCTTTCAAAAAGAAAAGCAAATCATCCAACCTTTAAATACCGCCGAGATCTTCAATGAGCACTAAATAGATTAGGAAGCAGAGATTGTAGCGCTGGGAGAGCTTGCTGCACCGACTCAAAGGTATGCCAGGATCCCGAAACGAGAACACCAAGGAGAGAGGGGTACTGAACCCTATATTTTATTCTAGCTGCTATCAATTTTGTCACCAGGGTATGATATTCAGCACGTCACTGCCTGACGGTAGAAGGGAGATCCTGGGTGAACCGGAGTTGTTGACCCTCCCAAAGAACTTGTTGCATCTCCATAACCTGGCTCAGAATGTGAGTCTTGTCTAAATAATTCAGGAACTTCAGTATTAGAGGGCAAGGTGGCTTACCAGAGCCAGACTTTGGTCACAAGGAGTGTTGGGATCTCTCAATGATGTAGGTGGTGTTGTTGGGAGAGGGACCCGCAATCTTGGTGATCAGCTTTTGCAGAAAAACGATTGGCATAGCACCCTCCACGTCTTCTGGAAGGCCAAATATCAGAATATTATTTTGTCTGCTACAGCCTTCCAGATCTTCAAGTTTAGATTCTGTTTTGTGCAGCCTTTGTCTTATAGTGGTCAATTCAGTATCCGTGGCATGTTTGCAGCCTTCTAGGGATGTAACATGAACTGTAGTGTCCAAAATGGCTCTATTGGTATACACAAGATCTCCACAGAGGGATTTAAGCTCCGATGTGAGCTCTTGCAAGGTAAGCTTAAACAGCTGTAGCTCCTCCAGAAATTTCTTCTCCAAGAGGGGAATGTTAGTTTGAGCACCTACTGGAGCTGCTAAGGACTTGGCAGAGGCCCTGGTCTGACCATTTGGTCTTTTCAGCCCTTTTTCGGGTGTTTGCGGTGGAGTTTGAACTGGAAGCACCTGGCGCATTTTGGCTTCCAGTCTGCCGTTAGGCCCCGGGTCATGCTCCATGTATTTCAGTGAAATTCCTGCTGTTTCCCCTAAGCTTCACTTCCGATGTATCCAGAAGACTATCCAAAGCCTGTATATGTCTTTTTGGGGATTAGAATGCAGAAAAAAGCACTTAAATAGAGCGAAAGTTAGCGTTCAGGATGGGAGCTGGTCTGCGGTGCTGTTGGTGCTACAGAGCCATCATGTGATCTGTGTTTCAGATTATCACATACAACAAGTCGGCCATGGCAGGACAACCAAGTGATATCCCATACTCGCTGAGGAATGCGAGGGTCAGTCAGTTGATGAAAAACACAGGAGGAGTCCAGAATATCACCATGGTAGTTACATAAAACAGGAAGATCCAGAAAGGAAGACTCCAAAATAGACTGATATAAATGCTTCCGTGAGGAAGAATCACCTTAGGAGTCAGAGATCACTGGCGAATCTTCAGAAAGGAGGGAACAATGTAATAGGGAAGACTGAACTTCCAAAACTTCATAGGAATCTCAAGAGGAGGGAGGGACCAAGCCATGCACAACGGGGCAACTCTATGATGGAGAAGAGACAACCAAAAGACTGGTTGGTCATGCAATAGAGAAGAAAAAGTAGATTTGAATAACAAGCAGTGAAAAAAATACTGAAGGATTCAACATCTGAACACAGCCATGGCAGTAATCAGGACATGTGTAATTCCATTTATCCAGATTTAACCAGCTGTCCCAAAAGCCCTGGAAGAAAACATTATACAAATGGGCTTTGAAGGAAAAGGGAACAGGAAAAACTGAAGCCACATGAAGAAACAAGGGAAGAACAAAGGTTTTCAACAGTAAAACCCGCTTCCTCTTGGCTATAGTACATCCTTTCCATGAAGCAATAGTATGAAAAGCCTTATCCAGAACAACAGTCCAATTGGCAAAGGCATCGTCAGTGGCACCAAAAGTCAATCCCAAAATATTGATTGAAGTAAAGGTGAAAGGTACCCCTGCAATAGAATGAGGAGAATCGGGGGTGGCAACCTCGGGAGGCGTACAGCAGAGCTCTTACTGTAATTCAATTTTGTAGCAGATACTTGTTTGATGTCTGTAAGGAGATGAAGCAAGTCTGACTCTTGAAGTTGTGGAGTAGTGAGAATGCAAAGGTCATCTGCATAAGCCAACACCATAGGAATAAGGGACGTAGAAGAAAAGGAAAGATGGGAAATATTAGGATGATGCAAAAGCTTACAAAGTTAAGGATCAATGTGAAAAACATAGAGAAGAGGACTTAATGGGCAACCTTGATGGACTTAAAAAGGACAGACAAGGAGCACCATTTACATAAGGTTGGATTCTAGCAGTAGAATAAAGTCATCGTATCCACTGGATAAAGCGTTATGGAATACCATAATGAGAGAGAACGTGAAAGAGATAGGCATGGTTCACCTTATCAAATGATTTCTCCTGATCATGAGAAAGGAGTAGCAAGGGAGAAGAGGAAGAACTGAAAGCAGAGATATCCCTCAAGAGAGAAAGATTTGAAACAATAGAGCGGCGGGGGATAGCACAAGTCTGAACTTCTGATATAATGTAAGACGCATAAGGAAGAAGGTGATTGAGGAGGACAGATGCGAAAATCTTGTAGTCCACATTCAGGAGGCTCAATGGTCTCCAATTCCAAATGTCTGTCCTGTCACCCTTTTTAAAGAGGAGAATCATAATCACATCTGAAAAATGTCGAGGAAGAGAATGAGTAGTTATAATGGTATTAAAGAGCAGGGTAAGGATTGGAGAAAAGAGATCAGAAAACGTGTGATAAAGTTCCATGGTCAGGCCATCCAGCCCAGGAGAAGTACACCATTTCTGCTTCTTTATCGCTGCCTGTGACTCCAACAAAGAGATCGGAAGATTCAGCTGAGTACTGAGATCAGAGGAAGGAGATGGGTGATGGGAGTCAAGAAAAGGAGGAGCAGCAGCAGACGAGGTCACAGAAGGAGAGCCAAAGATGGTATTCAGATGAGAAAAAACCTTGTGCTGAAGAGAGGACATAGTGTCATAAGCCACGAGGAGTCTGGTTCTAGGCGTTCAATATATTCGTGGCAGTCACCCTGTCAGAACAATGCTTATAAATGTCAAAAGAAGCCTTAGAAGAGTGAGTGCCGCAAGAGGCTTCAAGATGCAAGGAATGAGCTCTATCATACTGACACGCCTCCATCTGAGATTTCAGAGAAGTAATAAGAGGGGATTAATCCTGTCCAGATGCATACACCCTGGAAATAGTGTCCTGTAAATGTCTCCGCAAAAGTAAATACTGTAGATAAAAAGAGGCCGATTTTCTCCTACCCCGTCGAAGAAAGAAATGTTTAAGATCCAATTTGGTGTCTTCCCACCAAAATAATGGGGAGACATAAGCATCCAACACTGAAATGCACACCAACAACAAATCACGTCAATCTCTAACAATGCAACCATCTGATAATAAGGAGCTATTCAACTTCCGATAGGAAGAAACAATCAAAGGGTGGGATGCCGTGGAGGGAGAACAAAGCAAGGAAACGACCATGTGATCAGAGGATTCATAAGGAAGAACTTTAGCCTGGTGAACCCGAATATTAAGAAAGAGTTAGAAAAAATCAGTAGGAGTGGCTAGGGAGCCTTTATGATAGGTTTTAGCTCACTTGGGGTGTACTGCACAGTAGCCATCCTGAAGAGAAGCAGAATGAAGTATAGAATGTAGAGCAGTAGAGTCTCTGAAAAGTTTCTGAAAGGACCCTCTTCAATCCGCTAGGGTGAGACCGCAATTGAAATCCCCCACCAGGTAAAGATGGCAGGAGGTGTGTAGACAAGGTTGTATTAGCCTAAATAAGTCTGAATGAGCAGCAATACTTTGGGGAGCATAAATATTCAGAATCCTGAGTCGTAGACAAAAAGTGCAATCAAGCAGCAATGCACGGCCAGGGACAATGTCAACCAGTCTAGTAACAGTATAATTGAATCCGGAAAACAAAATGCTGAAGCCCTCACATGTATCCTCACCAGAGAACCAATAGGAGAGGCTTTTGGTCCAGCAGGCAGAAGCTCGAGACTGCTCATAATGGGTTTTTAGTCTGGTATCTTGAAGCAGGTAAAAATCATGAGGAAGATCTAAAAGATACTGCAAAGAGATAAGAAGTTTCCTATGGGACTTCATACTGCATACATTAAGTGTAAGGCAACAAAGGCTGAGACCCCCAGTCATAGGAAAAGTGTAGCAGAGGACAAGAAACTGGAGAAGAAAAGGAAAAAACTAAGCAGTTATGTAACCACAGAACGCTGACCGGGCATGGGTCTAGAGGAGGAGGGATCCTGTTGGGAATCAGAGGAGTAATCCATAAGGAGGGAAGAGGCCTGAGAAGAGTCAAAATCATTTCCCTCATCCATTATGTCACCCCACTGTTTCCATTTGGTCAGAGCCTGATAACGATTCCTAGTCAGAATGGACCGTCGGGGGGCAGGAGCCTTCTGCTTGCCCTTAGACTTGCCCTTCTTACCTTGAGACACCTCTGTAAAGGGGTTCAGGTCCAGAGGGGAAGGGGGGCATAGGGTTATAGGTAGTGATGACCTCAGGAGTCGGGTCCTCACAAGGAGGAGCAGGAAGCTGTGAGCAAGGAGCACATACCATAGGCTCAGGAGGAGAAGTCAGGACAACAACGGTGGGGGGGGAGGCACCACCTCCCAATGCAGGTATTCTTGTTGATGCAGCACCTGAGTTTGGGAGTCAGAGATAAGGGCCACCTAGTCCTGAGGGGAACGATCCAACCTGTTGTGGTCCGCTCGTGAACATTTTTGATAAGTATGGCCAGATTCATCACAGAGGTTACAACTCTGGGGATTAGGGCAACCAAGGCTGACATGACCATAGGCTAAGCAGATAGAGCACCGTGGCTTGTCACAAGTATGGCTAAGGTGCATTCGAGCACTGCATTTATGACAAGTGTGGGGTTGACCAGAGTACAAACACAAACCCCTGTCATGACCAATATAAAAGCTGCCAGGAAAATGTGTTATGCCCAGGTCAGTCTGACGCAGTTGTACTTTTATTTTCCAAACCCCTGTCCAGATGAGGTCCTCATCCAAAATAGATCGAGGAGCCTCGAGAGTATTGCAGCACTGCTTAAGCCAATACTGGATGTCCGCTATGCTCACTCCCTCATTGCGAAAAAGCAGGGTAATAACTTTTGTGATAGGTTTAGTAAGGGGAATGAGCATAAAGGGGCCCACAATGGTTGATCTTTTACCAGTTCATATTTACACCAAAATCTTTCCAGAGTGTAAATATTTTTGAAGATAAGATCATAACCAGATTCCCCTTTAACATGTATAAATGCAAACAATTCACTTGCAGTAATACCTAAAGAATCTCTAAGCATGGAATGTAACACAGTCCTCCTGTCAGGAGCAGTAGAAAGATCCCCAAAGTACTTCAGGTGGGCCGGCCCAGTGGCGCTGAGGGTTGAGGAGCTGGGACGCCACACCTCGCACTACACTGCCGACCCGGATTCGGGAATGGACTTGGGCTGCTGGGTGTCGGGGCGGAGGAGGATTGAGCATCCCAACGGATTCTCTTCTTCTCAAGGGGTGGGTTCCTAGGGGTGCTTTCTGCACCCGATGCTAGCACAGACATCGGGGCACAAGGCGGTTTTTCGAAATCGGGAAGGGGAGGATGTTGTGGGCACTTGGCGTTGACGTGCACCAGCACGCCACTTGCTTGGACTTCAAGTTCTGCGTGCCGATGTCCTCAGGGGTAGTGGGACGTAACAGGGGAGTAAATGTGGAAATACCCCACTAGCCACCTAGATGACAACCAACCTAATCTCCCAGTTCTCCTCCCGCGGGCAGACTCCAATGTGTGCAGGCACTCTAGGAGGAGGAAGGTACGGCAGATACAGAAGTGTACCTGACACTCTAGGGGCAGACTCTGTGGGTAGGGTCCACTGGGAATGGTCAGGTCTGAAGGAGTGGGGGCTAATGGGCAGTAAGGAAGGATAAAAAGAAAATATAAAAAAAAAGTACTTCAGGCAGACAGCGTTTCTACGCTGAGCAGGTGCACCCAAGTTCTGAAATAAATCACTAAGGCGAAACTGAGGAGTCTCTAATGGTTCACCAGCAGGCAAGGAAGGCGAGAGAAAAGTGTCCCGATGATGCTAAGAGAGCCTTCATCCAGAAAAGAGTGAGCAGTAACAGAAGGTTGAAATGATGAAGAGGAATCCGGGAGGAGGGAAGCAAAAGGAGGAGTTATCGGGGGAATATCCACACAGGAAATCCATGGAGGAGCTGAATCACTACGGGGAGAGACCTTCTGGGGGTAACAAACAATCAGAGGAGCAGTTGAAATGGGCTTATCGGGGGTTGAGGCATGTAACATTATGTCGTGGGCACTAACAGCCCACGGAGAGGTCCACAGGGTGCAGGGACACTGTTGCGACCATCCCGTGGCATGTAGTGCAGAATCTGGAGACCAGGCCTGGTCAGAGGTGGAAGTATCGCTAGTAGGAATTGTAGAAGAAGCCAGCAGAGGAGCAGAGTCAGGTAAAGACATTCCAGATGAGAGCACAGGCTGAACTGACAAAGTAGGTGGGGTAGCGACTAGCGTAGACTGAGCAGTAGAGGGTGGCAAGTCAGCATTACAAGCGTCGTCCTCTTTGTCAAAATCTCGTAGAATAGAGCTGTGGTTCAAGTGAAGGGAGTGTAGCTGTGACAGGGTCAGAATTGCTGTTGAGGTCTCAGGAGCAGGAGCAGGCGGGCAAGCTGGAAGAAGCTGTTCAGAGTCCACAGCAGCAGCAGAAGAGAGTACTGAAGTGAAACCAGCCATATCAGGCACTGTGTCCTGATGACCATTACAGTGAGTTCCAGGATGTAGAGCAGGTTGAAAAGCAGAATCTAAACCCTGAGGACAAAGAGCAGCAGCACTACCACCCCCTCCAGGGTCTGGGATGGTAGCCATCTTAGCAAACAACCAGACAGCCAGAGGGTCCCCCTGCTGTAGAGTAGGGGAATTTCCCTGGTGCCCTGGCCAAATTTCTCCCAGTCACTAAAAAATACCACCAACAGCTTAATCTGGTTAATTTCAGTTGCTAACCATCTGTATCCCCCTTCCCCCTCGGTCACCCCTGAAAAAGGGACTTCTAGGACCAGTGGACTTACCTGGTCAACAAAATTCAATAAATAAATAAAGCAGTGGCTTATAATTGCGTATGTTGCATTTACTGAGCAGCTTTAGATCGAAGGTGTTCTATATTAAGAGGCAGCTTGTATTTCATAAAGAAAAAATACAGCTTCAGATTGCCAATTATGAACACCTGTTATCAGATGTTTAAGACTACACCCTTACGTTCATACTTTGAGGGGGAGCAATAGATGTGAGAGGGTGAGTGAGAGGAGCCAGCTATTGATGAAAAAAATACCGAAAAGAAAAGCATTTGATTTAGAATTTAAAATTGCTGCAGGAAAGCGTGCTAAAAAGGAGGGCAATCACCCTGTAGCTGCAGCCCTACATATAGATGAGAAGCAACTGAGAGAGTGGAGAAAGAAGCTTTCGAATCTGGAGAAGAAAGTTTCTATACTGGGCTTTATGAATGAAAATCGAAAATGAAGGAGGTTGGATGGAGGAGAATCAAATATGGTCACAGATGAACAAGAAGCTACTGTGGCATGCCTGAAATATTTACTCAATAAGGTATGGCCAGGGGTTGCATTAAATGTATGCAAATCACACCCCTAGGATATGATTAGCATATGGACAATTCGGTATGCCATTGCTGCAGTGACTCCCAGATAACAAAGACCACCACAGCAACAGAAATTGGGCAAAATCCACCTGTCGCTGTGGTGATCTGTTTGGCGATTGGGTCTGCCTCGCTTGGTGTTTGACCCCCCCAGTCCAACTCTGACTCGGAGTAAGAATCCTAGAAACTGGGGGGTGTGGGGGGCAGAGCCCCCCCACATGGAGGGGTTTGGGGGCGCAACCCCAATGGATGAATGGAGGCATCCCTAACACTGCAATGCCGACAGTCAGCATTGCAGCTGTCGCTGTCAGGAATGTCTCCATGCCGACTGTTGCTGCGGCATGGGTAAACCAGACAATTTAACCCCTGGGAGTACCTTACTGCTTTTTTAGCAATGTCAATACAAAATATTCAAACTAGGGTTTTACTGTTTTCTTTATTAATTATACCGGATTTTATATTCAAATAGTCCTCCCCCCATCTGGTCTTCATTCCACAGTCAATTTACGTTCCAGATCAGCTTGCAGATGTTCAAAGACATCTGTTCTGCTGTATATCAATAATGGCTGCACAGTTGGCAAAAATGTATGTCAGCTCGTGACATCATGCTGACCTTAGTATTGGTTAGCCAGTGAGTTTGTCCGACAAATAAAATAAAAAAAAAATCTCAGTTTAGTATGGATGTGTGGTTAAGGTTAATGGTTTAGATGCCAATAATGAGCTGTAAATCACAGAGGTTCCATGGCAACACTGACTGAGTAAACATGCAATGGGCAAGAGAAAAGTTGCATTAAGGGCATAGGACAGGGACAACAACAATAACATTGCTTCTAAGATGGTTGTCATGGCAACAGCCAATGGGTCATATTGAGTTTTTATTTTCCACTCTGCATGCTCTATCCCACCATGACACCGCCCTCCACATCTTAGCGAAGTACCATCCTTGCAGCTGGACCAGCCTCCTTACCACACTTGAATTAGCTGAACCACCACTCTACACCTTGACCACCTTCCACCCCCAAAAACTCCCCGCAACTGGACCATCCCCAAATCCAGCATCCCCACCCAGCTAACCACTCTCTCTGTAGCTGGAACTCCTGATCCCTGCCCCTGCTGCACTGCTGCCACCTGGACACCATGGGTGGCAGCACAACAGAGATACGTAGATTAGCATCTGAATGATGGCTGCCCCAGGGCCAGCCCCTGGGCACAACAGTAGTGCATGAGGGAGAGTGGATTGCTGCCTCCACTGCACTGCTGCCACCTAGGTAACCATGGGTGGCAGCACAACAGAGATAAGCAGGTTAGGGTCTGGATGATGACTGGTACAGGGCCAGCCCAATGACACAGCAGCAGTGCTCAGGGGAGGGTGCATCACTGCTTCTGTGGCACTGCTGCCACCTAGGTAACCATGGGTGGCAGCACAACAAGATAAGCAGGTTAAGGTCTGGATGATGACTGGTACAGGGCAAGCTCAATGACACAGCAGTTGTGCTCAGGGGAGGGTGGGTCACTGCCCCTGTGGCATTGCTGTCACTTAGGTGACCATTGGTGGCAGCACAATGGAGATAAGCAGGTTTGGGTCTTGGTGATGGCTGGCTCAGGGCCAGCCCATTGACACAGCAGTAGTGCTCAGGGGAGGTTGAGGCTGCCTACACTGAACTGCTGCCACCTAGGTAACCATGGGTGGCAGCACAAGAGAAATAAGCAGGATAGGATCTGGATGATGTGTGGCTCTGGCCAGCCCACTGGCACAGCAGTAGTGCTCGGGGGATGGTGGTTCACTGCCTCTGCTGCACTGCTGCCACCTAGGTAACCAGGAGAGGCAGCACAAAAAGATAAGCAGGTTGGTAGTGCACAAGGTAGGATGGGATGCTGCCCCCATGGCACTGACACCATGTAGGTAACAATGGGTGGCATCACAATGGAGATAAGCAGGTTAGGGTCTGGATGATGGCTGGCACAGGGCCAGCTCGATGACACAGCAGTAGTGCTTGGGGGAGGTTGGATCTCTGCCTCCACTGAATTGCTGCCACCTAGGTAACCATGGGTGTCAGCACAAGAGAGAAAAGCTGTTTAGGGTATGGATGATGGCTGGCTCAGGTCTAGGTCACTGGCAAAGCAGTAGTGCTTGAAGAAGGATGGGTTGCTGCCCCATGGCACTACTGCTAATTAGGTGACCATGGGTGGCAGCACAACAAAGATAAACAGGATAGGTTCTGGATGATGGCTGCTCAGGGCCATCCCGTTGGTATAAAGGAGTGCTCACGGGAGCGTAGGCTTCTGCCTCCATTGCACTGCTGCCATCTAGGTAACCATGGGTGGCAGCACAACAGAGATAAGCAAGTTAGGGTCTGGATGATGGCTGGCTCATGGCCAGTCCATTGGCACAGCAGTAGTGCTCAGAGGAGGTTGTGCCCATGCCTCTGTAGCACTGCTGCCAGCTGGTAACCATGGGTGGCAGTACAACAGAGATTAACTGGTTAAGGTCTGGATGATGGTTATCTTAGGGCCAGCCCATTGGAGCAGCGTTAGTGCTCATGGGAGGGTGTGTCACTGCCCCTGTGGCACTGCTGCCACCTAGGTAACCATGGGTAACAGCACAAGAGAGATAAGCAGGTTAGGGTCTGGTTGTGGCTGGCTCTGGGCAAGCCCATTGGCATAGCAGTAGTGCTCAGGGAGGATGGGTCACTGCCTCCATGACACTGATGCCACTTAGGTGACCATGCGTGGCAGCACAATGGAGATAAACAGGTTAAGGTCTGGATGATGGCTGGCTCAGGGCAAGCACATGGACACAGCAGTAGTGCTCATGGGATGGTAGGTCACTGCCTCCACTGAACTGCTGCCACCTAGGTAACCATGGGTGACAGCACAACAGAGATAAGTAGTTTAGTGACTGAACGATGGGTGGCTCAGGGCTAGTGTATTGGCACAGCAGCACTGCTCATGGGAGGGTGTGTCACTGTTTCTGTGCCATTGCTTCCACCTAGGTAACCATGGGTGGCAGCACAAGAGAGATAAGCAGGTTAGGGTCTTGGAATGACGGGCTCAGGGCCAGACCATTTGCACAGCAATAGTGCTCAGGGGAGGATGGGTCACTGCCCTAAGACACTGATGCCATTTAGGTGACCATGTATGGCAGCGCAATGGAAATAAGCAGGTTATGGTCTGGATGGTGGCTGGCTCAAGGCCAGCCCATTGGCACAGCAGTAGTGCTCAGGACAGGGTGCATCACTGCCCTCGCGACACTGCTGCAACCTAGGTAGACATGGGTGGCAAAAACAAGAGAGATAAGCAGGTTAGGGTCTGGGTATGGCTGACTCAGAGCCAGCCCATTGGCACAGCAGCAATGCTAGGGGGATGGTGGGTCACTGCACCCATGACATTGCTGCAACTTAGGTGACCATGGGTGGCAGCACAATGGAGATAAGCAGGTTAGGGTCTGGATGATGGCTGGATCAAAGCCAGCCCATTGGCACAGCAGTAGTGTTTGGAGGAGGTTCGGTTCCTGCCCCAGCAGCACTGCTGCCACCTAGTAACTATGGGTGGCAGTGCAAGAGAGATAAGCAGGTTATGGTTTGGATGATGACTGGCTCTGGGCCAGCCCCATTGGCATAGCAGTAGTGCTCAGGGGATGGTAGGTCACTGCATCTGCTACACTGTTGCCACTTAGGTAACCATGGGTGGCAACACAAGAGAGAAGCAAGTTAGGGTTTGGGTGTGGCTGGCTCAGGGCCAGCCCATTGGCACTGCAGTAGTGCTCAGGGGTGGGTGGGTTGCTGCCCCCGTGGCACTGCTGCCACTTAAGTAACAATGGGTGACAGCAGGACAGAGATAAGCAGGTTAGGGTGTGGATGATGATGGCTGGCTCCAAGCCAGCAAATAGGCACAGCAGTAGTGCTCAGAGGAGGTTGCCTACCTGCCACTGCTGCCACCTGGTAACCCTGGTTGACAGCACAACAGAGATAAGCAGGTTAGGGTCTGTATGTTGGCTGGCTCAGGGCCATCCTGTCAGCACAGCAGTTGCACTCAGGGGAGAGTAGATATCTGCCTCCACTGCACTGCTGCCACCTAGGTAACTATGGATGGCAGCACAACAGAGATAAACAGGTTACGGTCTGGATGATGGCTAGCTCAGGGCCAGTCCATTGGCACAGCACTAGTGCTCAAGGTAAGATGGGTCACTGCCCCCGTGGCATAGATGTCCCTTTGGTGACCATGTGTCAAAGCACAATGGAGATAAGCAGGTTAGGGTCTTGTTGACGGCTGGCTCATGGCCAACCTGTTGACCCAGCAGTAGAGCTCAGGGGAGGTTGGGTCTCTGCCTCCACTGAACTGCTGTCACCAAGGTAACCATGGGTGGCAGCATAACAGAAATAAGCAGGATGGGGTCTAGATGATGTCAGGCTCAGGTACAGCCCACTGGTACAGCAGTAGTGCTTGGGGGATGGTGATTCACTGCCTCTTCTGCACTGCTTCCACCTAGGTAACCAGGGAGGCAGCACAAACAATAAGCAGATTAGGGTCTGGATGATGGCTGGCTCAGGGCCAGCCCATTGGCAAAGCAGTAGTGCTTGGGGTAGGATGGGACGCTGCCCAAGTGGCACTGTTGACATTTAGGTGATAATGAGTGGCATCACAATGGAGATAAGCAGGTTAGGATCTGGATGATGGCTGGCACAGGGCCAGTTCTATGACACTGCAGTAGTGTCCAGGGGAGGTTGGGTCTCTGTTTCCGCTGAACTGCTGCCACCTAGGTAACCGTGGGTGTCAGCACAAGAAAAATAAGCAGGTTAGGATACTGGTGATGGTTGGCCCAGGGCTACCTCACTGGCAAAGCAGTAGTGCTCAAGGGAGAATGGTTTGCTGCTTCCATGGCACTGATGCCACTTAGGTGACCATATGTGGAAGCACAATGGAGATAAGCAGGTTAAGGTCTGGATGATGGCTGGCTCAGGGCCAACCAATTGGCACTGAAGTAGTGCTCAGGGTTGGGGTTGCTGCCTCCTCTGCACTGCTGCCACCTAGATAAGCATGGGAGGGAGCACAACAGATATAAGCAGGTTAGGGTCTGCATGATGGCTGGCTCAGGGCCAGCCCATTGGCACAGCAGTAGTGCTCAGTGGAGGATGGGTCATTGTGTCATGTCACTGCTGCCACTTAGGTGACCATGGGTGGCAGAACAACAGAAATAAGCAGGTTAGGGTTTGGATGATAGCTGGCTCAAGGTGGGACAATTGGCACAGCAGGAGTGCTCAGAGGAGGGTTGGTTGCTGCTTCCACTGCACTACTGCCACCCAGGTAACCATGGGTGGCAGCACAATTGAGATAAGTAGGTTAAGGTCTGGATGATTGCTGGCTCAGGACCAGCCAATTTGCACAGCAGTAGTGCTCAGAGAAGGTTGGGTCTCTGCCTCTGCTGCATTGTTGCCATCTAGGTAACTGGATGGCAGCACAACTGAGACAAGCAGGTAAGGGTCTAGAATATGGATTGGCAAACAGTAGTGCTTGTAGGAGGGTGTGTCACTGCTCCTGTGGCACTGCTGCCACCTAAGTAACTGTGGGTGGCAGCACAACAGAAATAAGTAGGTTAGAGTATGGATAATAGCTAGCTCAAGGTGGGACAATTGGCACAGCAGGAGTGCTCAGAGGAAGGTTGGTTGCTGCTTCCACTGCACTACTGCCACCCAGGTAACCATGGGTGGCAGCACAATTGAGATAAGTAGGTTAAGGTCTGGATGATTGCTGGCTCAGGGCCAGCCAATTCGCACACCAGTAGTGCTCAGAGAAGGTTGGGTCTCTGCCTCTGCTGCATTGTTGCCATCTAGGTAACTGGGTGGCAGCACAACTGAGACAAGCAGGTAAGGGTCTAGAATATGGATTGGCACAACAGTAGTGCTTGTAGGAGGGTGTGTCACTGCTCCTGTGGCACTGCTGCCACCTAGGTAACCATGGGTGGCAGCACAACAGAGATAAGCAGATCGGGGTCCGGATGATGGGCATTTCATGCACTACATCCCATTACGCATGAGTACACCTGAGCCCTTGAATGCTGTCATTCATTGGGGTGGGAAACAAGGAAAAAGAACAGCTCTGGAACGCACAGATGACTGGACCATGGTAATCCATGTGCTCTTGGCATTCACTATGGCCATCTAAAGAACCTGTGAGAATTCAGGGGTACATCCCCTTGCCCCCAACCCCACAGTGGGGGGCAAAACATGGCTCAATGGAGGGGTGAGCGAAAGCTGGCATCATGAGGAAAGTTGTTATGCACTTTGGGATCCCTGAGAGAGACAGGGATCAGATCTCAGCATGGGGGGCATAAATGATACGTAAATAAAAGTAAAAAAAAAAAAAAGCTCTTGAAAATGTTACATTCTGATTGACTGATAGCATTCCAATAACTGCTATTAATCTCTATTAAACTGTCATGAGCCTGATCACAGTCCATGAATTCTTCCTGCCAGCTTTTCATGCTCTAGTACTGCAATGACTGGAAGGAGCCATTCAAATTTTGAACTACCACATGAACAAAATGAATTACTGTATTACATGATACACTCAAGTTTTCTTTTTAATTTTGGTAATATGTGTCTCAATGTATTGCAATAAAATATTTCATAAGGTACATATGTGATGTACATATGTGACGCGTATAATAAATATTTGAAAAAATGTTGTGGTAACATAAGCACATTAAACATTTTTTGCAATGTTCATTTTTGTATAAATAATTGATATACAGTTTTCCTAAATTTCTAATAAACTCTTTGTTGTTGATGTATATAGGTATTTGTTGTATGCATACCTTCACTATATTTTCT
Source organism: Neoceratodus forsteri (assembly GCA_016271365.2). Lineage (NCBI taxonomy): Eukaryota > Metazoa > Chordata > Ceratodontiformes > Ceratodontidae > Neoceratodus > Neoceratodus forsteri. The sequence goes on along the minus strand of CM057450.1, from coordinate 818,198,195 downwards.
CAGAATCTGAAAATTCTGTATAATTTTTTTCTTAATACGACAATTAATTAAAATTAAGGAGAAAGAGGTTTCCCTAGGAAATATTAATTCAGCAGATTTCTTTCATTCTTAATCTTCTGATTAATTTAAATTAAGCACAGACTTCATTAATTTGTACTTCAATTTTAATTACGTATATTCTGTTAAAGTAATTAAGGATATTTAAGGGGTTTGGGACTTTACAAACTTATTTTAAGGCATCTTTAATTTTAAATTAAGACGCGGATTATTAATTCAGGTGCCAATTAATGGAAAATTAAAGAGATTTTAAGTGCTTTTTGTCCCATAGTGTGCTGATGAAGGTATAGGGGTGTTCTGTACCAATAGTGGAGGGTTTTAAGATGGATGAACTGGATTCCAGTGCCTCTACATGCCACACGAGCTCTATTCCAGCATCAATTCCATTCTTGGACAAATATGATAATACTGAGTTCCTTTTCCCAGCGTGATTTGCTATTGACTGTGGGGGATGGCCCTACATCCCTCTGGCACTTGAACATGAACCCCGTCCGTCCTTTCTCATACTTGGACCATGTTGTAATGTACTGGTCTATATTCTCCTGTGTTAGGGGGAAACAGGATATAGATGGGGGTGACTGCTGCCATTATTTGGAGGTAGCACCAGACATCTCTTTGTGGTAGGCTCTAAATTCTGGTCAGGTCTTGAAATGATCTAATGACCTTTTGTCCTCATAAGCAGAGATCTAGGACATTCATGATACCTGCTTGCTGCCAGGTGTGCCAGCATATAGCTTTATGATCTATCATAACTCGTGGTTTGTCCCACAGGGGTGCCTATAGGATTGGCATGTGGGTAAAGTGAAGAGCCATCCTTATTTTCCATCAGCAATGAAAGGAGAATGCTATGATGGGATGTTGAGCTATCCCTTTAGGGGATTTAAAGAATAGTACTGTATGTACCATGGTGAATCTGCACCCACTAGCTGACCCTTTATTTCCACCCGTATTTTAAGCATTATGGTGATCACAGGGCTGGTGGTGCTAAATCCAAAGGCTTACAGGATGCAGTTCATGGAGAGCACTCACCCTACTTGGCAGCAGAATAGAACAAAACTACACACAAAGTGTTAGTTCCTCATTTCCTTTTTCTTTACTCTCAAAAGCAATGACAATGGTAGTACAACAATCAGAACTATGACATTAACATTAAAAATCAAAAACAAAGGAAGTTCTTATGGGATACAAATGACTATGGTAGGGGACAGGTATTCTCATGGAAAAAGAAGGGGAACACTGGCGGGACCCAACAGAATACTGATCCCTATACATGCTCTAACTTAATAAATACACCGGAGACAGGGGATAGTTAGAACAATGATATGGCAGGGACCATAACAATGGGACTTCAGTCAATATTAAAACAGACTGCATATGTGTCCACTGACTGTAATACTGTGATAAGTGCTTCCGAAATTGAAAGTGAATCAGGAGCAAGTCCTTTTTTAGGAGTAGGTCCTCCTGGGCAGCCCACACCAAGGAGGAGTTCACAAGTCACCAGATTCCAACTGTGAGAGGAACAAACAAATATCGGATGGGGAAGAGGAAAGGGAATATGGAGCAGAGCCAGAAGAAGGGCAGGAGGAAGAACACGGGGCCAACAATGGACCAGCCGTTACTGACTGAAATCAATTTATCAAGAGTTGAACTTACCGAAACTGAATTGCAAGTCTTAAGAAAAGGTTTGTCACTTGTGCCTACTTTCTCTCTAACTGAATTTGATGCATTTGTGGATTTACACAAGATTACTAGAAAGCTTAATTTAAAAATGTTTTTTTTTCTAGTAATATAGAGGAGAGAGAGAAAATGCAACAGGTACAGATCAGGACACCACTAATAGAGAATTTAAACCTCCTCCACATTTTGCCCCCCCCCCCCCACACAACACCCATGTGTCTCCTTGTTTCTTGAATGCTGTACTAGGGACCTCAAGAATATTTTTAAGCAACAACCTAGGCTCCCATTTTGTAATGTTCCTACACAAGAAAGAGAAATAATTACAACTCTTTCAGGAAATGAGGATATAGTTATTAGACGTGCGGATAAACGGGGTAGTATTGTTGTGCAGGATACCAGCAAATATGTACAGGATATAGAGGGACAATTGAGAGATACTACATTTTATCAGCATTTGACCTCTGACCCCATGAATATAATCAAGAGGGACATAAATCTTTTCCTCCTTGATTCATATTATGAAAGACTGATTAATACGAATGAATTATTTTATCTCACTGTTCAACACACAGTCAAATCAACACTGTACACTTTGCCTAAAATACACAAAAATTCCACTACACCACTGGGACAGCCAATAGTTTTGGGCATAGGATGGATAACAGAGCCCATTTCAAAGTTTGTGTATAGTTTTTTGAGACCCTTGGTTCCATTGTCAAGAAGTTACTTACGGGGACACCACTAGTGTTCTCTTGCTATTGAAGGAAATGCAAATTGAACAGGAATGGTGGCTGGTGACTTTGGATATAGATGCTCTTTATAATAATATTCCACACCAATTGAGGAGAGTTTGTTAACACATACATCATTACCACAGGCACAGATTAACATGCTGACCAATACAACAGAAATTGTTCTTAAAAATAATATATTTATGTTTCAGGAACAGATCTATAAACAAATTAAAGGTACAGCAATGGGGGCTACATTAGCCCCTTGTCTGGCTAATTTGTACTTAGCAGGGTGGGAGGAGAAGGTCATATTTGACCCAGACAATAATCCATATTTTGAAAAGCTGGACTTTTATAAACATTTTATAGATGATATTATTGTGATTTGGAGGGGCAGCCTGTCTGAATTGAATGATTTTGTGTTGTATCTTGAAAACTCGAATTGTAATCCTAGGTTCAAGATGTGTGCAGACAAACATGAAATCCATTTTTTGGATCTCATAATAAAAAAGCAAAGTGATGACTCATTAGCAACAGACTTATATAAGAAACCTAAGGACAGAAACATCCTGTTATTGGCTACAAGCTGCCATCCAAAGCACGTTATTAGGAACCTTCCAAAAGGCCAGTTCTGCAGGGCTAAAAGGAACTGCAGGTCTGAATTAGTGTATCGATAAAGAGCGCTAGAATTGATGGAAAAATTGAATGAGAGACAATATTTGGACAGTGATATACAGAGGGCCAAAAAACAAGTTGATCAGAGTCCTAGGGACAATTTGTTACAGACTAATGAGAGACCATGTGATCCAGGGGGACAATTCACTTTTGCTACCACATTTGGTGGGGGGAGTATAGAGCTTATTGACATGGTCAAGAAAAATCTTGAAATTCTGAGGGGCTTAAAACCACTATCCGATCTTTTGGAAAAAACACTCAGGATTTCTTACCAGAGGGGAAGAAATCTGAGAGATTCTCTTGTCTGTAGTTATCAGACCAAGAAACGTGGGAGAAGTACAAACAAGAGAAAGGGGTCAGGACCCTGTGGCTTCTGTAATACATGCCACTTTATGCAGAAAACAGATACCTTTTTTAACCCAGAACAGGTAGAGAAGAGAAAATTCAGGATCTCGTTACCTGTAAAACTGAAGAGGTTATATATAAACTTACCTGCACATATGGCATATTTTACATTGGAAGAACCAAAAGGCAACTCAGACTTAGAATGGATGAACATATTCTGGCCATAAAAAAATGGTAATACGGAGTCTGCTATGGCTCTCCATGTAAAAAACAGTAAGCATAATGGGATCCACAAAATTAAAGCATATGGCCTCTAGCATGTCAAAACCAATGTTAGGGGAGGAGATGTGGAAGTCATTCTTAAAGAAAAGGATCAGAAATGGATATACAGGATGGGAGCTATGAGTCTTCCTGGTATAAATGAGAAATCTGAATTAAACCAGTTCTAACAAAGAAAAGGAAATAAGTATTCAATAAATAACCAGAAACAGAAAAAAAAAACTTCTCCACCCCCCCCCCCCTTTCAGAACACCTGCAGCCCAGCATAATTATATTGTGGTATGCTTTCTATGTATTTTCTGGATATGTTGCAGTAATTAGGGAAATGTTGAAATCAATTAAGAAGGATAAAAGAAATAAAAAGGAAAAAGAAAACAGAGACAAAATTAAATCTCAAATGGTATAGGTTTCATAAAATGTTTTAACCATATACATAATTTAGTTTATCTGTATATGTTTTTTTATCCAAGATTTTTCAGATTATGAGGAGGGATTATGATGAATAATGGGAAACAGAACATGAATATTAGAGGAAACATCTAAATGAATTTGTTTTTGTATATTATGTTCTACTCCCACCACTTTGATTTATGTATTTATATGTGTTAAATGTAATCACTGTGATTGGTGCATAGCTAACTACCAGAATGATTTAATTGGTGTATTTGTTAAGTGGTATCACTGGTGGGGGCATATATTACCAGTTTGAAATGTAATTCACTATCTCTGAAGAAGCCCTAGTGGTTGGGTGAAATGTAAGCTGTCCTAATTGTTGTACTGTCATTGCCATTGCTTTTGAGAGTAAAGAAAAAGGAAATGAGGAACTAACACTTGTGTGTGTGTGTGTGTGTGTGTGTGTAGTTTTATTCTATTCTGCTGCCAAGTATGGGTGAATGCTCTCCACGAACTGTGTCCTATATTTCCACCCATTGGGGTGGCCTAGCATCTTTATTAAAGAACCATTGCATGGTCTGAGCAGAGATGAATGTGAGATGGTATTGGGCAAAATTGGGTAGACCCCAATTGCCATCTTTCCAGTGTCTCCTCAGCTTATAGCTGCTGAGATGTGGTGGCTTCCCTCCCATGAGAAGCACTCTATGAAATTATTGAAACTGTTGAACCATGTATCTGGTTTGTAAAGTGTAAGTGGGACAGGAGGTGGAGAACTTCAGGTGCAATCATTATCTTCATAGCTGTGATCTTCCCTGTCAGGGATAGATGCAAGGTCTGCAACCTGTTGACATCTGCAGTGAGAGTCTTAATGAGAGGTGAAAAGTTAGCTTTGCAGGCGTCGGTGAATGTGAGCATGATGTGTATTCCAAAGTATGTGAGCCTTCTTTTTCTCACTTCCAGCTCATTTGCTGGAAAAGTGATGCAGAGCACTGCTTGTGGAGAGGGAGTACCTCCAACTTATTATGATTGAGCTTAAGCCCAAAGGAATCAAGAAGCTGATTCAGTGGGGCAATAACTTTAGGGACATCACTGAGGAGGATTAGCAGGTCACCTGCATATGAGAGGGATTTGAATTCTGTTTTTCCTGCAGCAACACGTTGGATCTCAGGGGTTGCCCCCAGTGCTGCTGTGAGGGGTTCAATGGCTAAAAGGAAGAGTAGCAAAGAGAGAGAGGGCAGCCCTGGTGGGTTCCTCAAGCTAGTTGAAAGAGTTTGGATACACAGCTATTAGCAAGTACTTTCACTGTCGGTGTCATGTAGAGGGTCCATATACAGTTAAGACAAATGAGACCTCTCCCTCTTTGGTGCAATAACTCAAAAAGATACTCCCACTCAACAGAGTCAAAAGCTTTCTTGAAGTCTACTTTTAGGACTGCTTGTTTGTAAGCAGAATGGTAACTAGGGCCTCTCTCATTGTAGGTGGTAAGCTATGGGAATCGAGGGAATGAGTGAAAACTCTCTTTAGAAGAGGTGTAATTTCTTCATGGAGAGTTTGATAAAAAGCTATGGGGAACCCATCTCCTCTGGGGGATTTGTTTTTATTCCTACTTGGGATGGCCATTCCAATTTCTTCCTGTGTGACAGAGTGATCTAAAACTTGTCTCTGACAAGGTGAAATGTATGATAGATTGAGGGAAGCCAGGAACTGGAGGGGATTGAGTAACCTTTGGGGGAGCAGTTGATATATATAGTTTTCCTTAGAATGTGGCCATGACATGCAAAATGTCTTCTTGAGATGTTTTTTCACTTTCACATGGAGGTCACCTAGCCCAAGGATATGCCTTTCCACTCTCAGTTTCTGTAGTTGGTATGAGAGCATGTTCCTGGATTTTTCAACCCCTTCCCAGTATGTATTCTTGAGGTGGAATAGAACAAGTTCAGCTTTTCTGGCATAGTGAGCATTAAGTTTTGCTCTAACATCGAGCATCTCAAGAGGATCTGCCAGAGGGTTAGCTTTGTGTTTGGTCTCTAGAGTCTTGAGCTGGGTTTATAGTCTAGCTACCCCTAGTGCTCTGGTGCATCTTCTGTGGTATACCCTATGATCCAGCCCCTTAAATAGGCCTTCAGGGTTTTCCACAAGGTGTTATCATGTACACTGCAATCATCATTGTGAGACAAAAAAAGAACAGATTTCTTGTCATACTCATGGGCTAAATTCAAGATCTTTCAGCAGTAAGGGATCTAACCACCAATTAGAGAATCTAATGGGAGCTGGGCCCCAGAACAGCTGTAGGGTGATGGAGACATGGTTGGATATAACAATGGGGTGAATCTTTGCATCCAGAACTGTGGGGGTCACTTGGGGGTTTACTAACTAGAGGCCTATGTGGCCGATTGTACAATGCACCCCCAAGTGAAACATATAGTCTTTGTCCTTCGGGTGGGTTAGTCTCCATACATCTATGAGTCCATGTTCATTAATCATTTGGTCTAATGCAGCAGTGAAAATGATGTGGGTCTCTGTATGTTTTGATGACATGTTCATGGCTGGGACCAAGTTAAGATTTAAGAACCCCCCTACCAGGACCGGCAACTGCGGGTTGACCAAGGTCACCAAAGCTTGGGCCAACTGCAAAAAGACCAACGGTTCTTCCATATTGAGTGAATATACTGTATAGCAGGAAATATTAGCTTTCAGTTTATTTTTGCTATATTAGCTTAACTGACAAAAGCACTAAAATAAGCTGATCGCTAATATTACAGGGAGCATAGTGCTGTAATGGGACATGAAACTGATGAGCTAATTTAAAAGGGTGCTAAATAGTACTGCATCACACTCCATGCTAAATAAAGAGGGCACCAATATAAACTACTATACAGTAATTTAAGTAGAAGCAGGGGGGCCCCCTGGAGTGGTTACCTTGACCAGAACCCATCTGTCCTCTTTGTCAGTTACCGTGGAAACATGCGTCCATTGCAGGGACTTATGCAGTAAAATAGATACCCCTCTTTTGGCTGAAGTATTGGTACTATGCATCTCTGCAGCCACTAGAGGTGTGCAAAAAAAAAACTTCTACAGGCGGAATTTCCACAAAAGGTGGATTTTCTCTTCCGCGAAAGTCCGGAAATCAAATTAGCAACTTTTGCAGACATTCCAACTTAGAATGGCAGAAAAAATGTATAAATTGTGGATTATTGAATTACACTGCAGAGAAAAAAGTCTGCAGAACTGATCACCGAACTGTGGAATAATTACATGTACTGAGGAATAATTCGTTAAGCTGCAGAAAAAAAAATTCTTCAGAACTGTTATTCCACAGTTCATGTGTATTACTCCGCAGTTCAGCCAAAAAATTCTGTGGAACATGGTGAAAATCTGCCAAGCACATTCGGAAGTTTCCAATCTCACCAATGGTGGAAGTTCAGAAAATTCGGCGAAATTTCTGAATTTCCGTGAAAGTTCCGAGGAAGCAGAATCCGCAGTTTTCGCCCACCTCTAGCAGCCACTGACTCTCTGTGTAGTTTACATTCCTCCATGTGGGAGAGTTTTGTTTCCTAGAGGAAAGCCACCCTAGTATGCAATTTCTTTAGATGATTTGGGAGAATTAAGTCCACTCACATTCCACGATGTAAGGATTACATCATCCATTGTCTTGGAAGGGGGCTGAGAGTGTTTAATTTAGTATGCTAAGCACAGGATGGCTTTGCCTCAAAGGACACATTTCTGCAGGTGTAGGGTCCATAGTACTCTGGCTCATATGTGTTTGCCAGTGTGCATCCAATGAAAAAACTATGCCTCTAATGAAACCACACAGTCGTGTTGAAACATAAGGCTTTTTGTCTCCAGTAACATGGTGTCGCTCTAGCAGCTTTGTGAACTGTTCCTGTCTGTGTTCTGCTCATTTTAAATTGCTTGTCTTGGAGTGATCTTTTAAAACAACCAATAAAGTCTTTTTGTACTGTAAGTATTGGATTTTGGAATCTTTTTAACAAGAAGCATGGATGAGAAGTTAACACTTTACCATAGAACAAGTGCTGATGAATAAAGGAGGTGGGTGCACTTACTGGAGAGATTGAACAAAAAAATTAATAACTAATAACCAGCCCAAAAGGGGCAAATATTTACAACATCTTAATGTACACAGCATGCTAGGATGCAGCTGATATGTGTAGCTGCAACTGCTTCTTTGGCCGGGCATCCAAACCCACCACACCACCAAAAGACACCAAGCAGAGATGCCTATGCCAAGTGTGGAATACCCCCCCCCACCAAACAAATCTTAAGCATTGAAACCAGTAGAACAACTTGAACTCTTGATCACTATCAATTAAACCTATGGAATTACTTGAGTATAGGGGCATCTACACACCCCAATGGGTGTGTCTCCCTTTGGATTAGTAAAGTGAGTGTCTATTTACCTGTCTGTACTACTGTTATGTAGCAAAGCAGAACTTTAATGCACCTGGATCATATCTGTTAACCTTTAGCCTGTGGAAAAGATGCTCAGTACAGAGTAACCCCCCTGTTCATTGTTGCGTGATTTAAACCTGACATGTCAGGGTCTTGCTGGGGACCAATGGAGGCTATGGTGCTCTTCTCTACCGCCCATCAGTGAGCATTATGCTAGCTGTAATTAGGAGTTACTGTTTAGCTGTGGGCCATCTCATCTTGCCACTGCAGCTGCTGATTTAACAGAACTCCTAAGTTTGAAAAGATACATGGTGGATACCTTTACAGTGTTTGTGCTCATTGGGACTTCAGGAGGAGGGCACATCTTCCACAATTCTGTTTCCCTTATGGACCGGATCCCATTGCCAGGCATTTGTTATTGCTCAAAGTGATCAAGCCTATTAGCTTATTGTTTGTCACCACTCTATGACCTTCTGGGTGCACTAACTTGGACCCGCTAGCCAAATGGGCGGTATTGGGCTATGGCCTGGTAGTGAGATAGCATAGTAAAAACTGTTGAGGTAAAGAGCACATTATTAAACATTCAAGACTGTAAAGTGGGCCCCACAGAACTTTTTAAATTGGTCATAAACAACCCTGTGCTCCCTTTATACATTCTCGGAGACTGGCATGGCCACATTAAGAAAACGCAATAAAGAGTGACCTTAACTAATTAATATGCATTAGGCCTGGATTAACAACAGATTGAGTCAGACCAGTTGTAAACCAGGAAGCCTACCGGATCAGAGTCAACTTATTCCCTCAGTTGTTACCCAGCATCGTGGTTGCAGTAGATGAAGATGGCTGAGGTTAAACTGCAGTGGCAGCGGCATATGAAGCAGCCCGTTGAAGGTCAGGCCTGGAGAGTGAGTTGAGTGCCTGGATTACCAGCTATGGTAAGTTGTTCTTTTCCACTCCAGGCAGAATTTCTGGATCAAGTGGATTGGTGAGACACCTATGCTGTGGCTTGGGTTCATTTGAATTACTTGATTCCTGCTGGACAAGCGGAGCATAGCGATCCCAGAACAGTCCAGTTTTGGAGCTACTTGTAGATGCCTCCCTGTCTTGGCTGTGACTCCAGCTCCTGAATGCAGGAGTTGAGGGGTATGATTTCAGCTTTGCCTTTCTTTCTAGCCCCCCCCCCCACCTGGCCCTGTTTCCTGGAGGCGGAGGCACGTGCTTCATCTTGATGTTGTTCCCTTTGTGGTGTGTCTGGGTGGCTGCTTTCCTTCTGCAGCCTGATCAACAGATCCCAGATTGTGTCCATCTGGCTTAGGTTGTTATGCTGGTCCTGTTCCTCAAGCTGTGTTGCCGGCCAGGACTTAAGTATAAATTCCTCTGCTGCTTCAGTCTGTAAACGAATGGCGGACCCCATTTCTGGATATCCTCAGTGTGACCTGATAATGCAGGCTGTAGGGGATCTGTAGGCCCATTAGAGTGTGGCATGCTCTGGTAAACTCCCGGCATCAGTCTGAGACAGCTGGGGAGAAATCTGGGAAGACCTGAATTTGGTGCCGTTGCCATTGTAAAGGGCTCCATTCTCTGGCTAACTGCATGATACGCTCTTTGGTTTGAAATCAGAGGCATTTTATCAATATTGGTCTGGGTCACTGCCCAAGTTTGGGAGGGGGAGCAAGCAATTGGTGGACTCTCTCAACGTCCACTGGGATGGTCCACTGATGCTTTAGTATGGCTGGCAGGGTTTGCTAGAGAACTTTTATTGAGTGCCAACCTTCCACTTATTCTGGGAACACTATCAGCCTAAGACTGTTCCTGCATCCATGATTTTCCAGGTCTTTCATCCTCTCCCATAGCTGTCTGATTGTGTGTTTTTGATCTCTCTGTTGGGTTGTCAGAAATCAGTTATGTTGTCTTGCTTAGATATCTATCATTCATTTTCGGATTGTGATATTGATACAGTGTCATGTCTGGTTTGGACATTTTGCTCCTTTAGTGCTCTGATGTCATTCAAAAGCTTAGAGAACATGTTTCTGATTTCTCTCGGGTCACCTGGAGCATTGCCAGAGGTTGCTGCATAAGCCACGGCCATTTCTTCCTGGAAGTCTGCTCCACCATGCTGTTTTTGAGCTGGGGTCTGTCACTGCACTTCTCAGGTATGCTGATCACTCAGATTCACTCAAACTTAGCTTTGCAGTTGCTGTGTGTTTCCACAATTAAATCACTCATATAGAATATGTCAAGTTATTTGAATACTGTCCAGATGCTGCAGGATGGCCTTAGTGGTAGAGGGAGCTAGGGAGATTATGCTGTCTCCATCTTAGCTGCCAGGCGACGCCCCGCCCATGATGTATTTATTGACTTGGATATCTTTAAAAAGGGCTCTTCAACTCAAAAGTCTTCCCTAAACAAATAAAATAAAATAAAAATAAATAAAAAGTTGAGAAATCTCATCCTATTTTGGCCATGTCATTACTTATGTGTCTATATGCTCATATTAATGACCAAAGTACTTTTTTCTCACCAGGCTTATAGTGAGGCTACACTTCGAGTACTGCATGTAGTTTTGGAGGCCACACTGAAAGAGGGACATTAAACTCCTGGAGAGGGTCCAGAGGAGGGCAACCAAAATGATTTGGGGCTTGGGGGACAGGACATATGAGGAGAGGCTCGAAGAGCTAAATATGTACACATTCGAAGATAGAAGGGACTGGGGGAACATGCTAGAGGTCTTCAGGTACATGAAGAGGGTAAATAAGGGAGGAACAGTCAGGGTGCATCGAAGGAAGGAGGAGGGGGCCACTAGAGGACATGGGTGGAAGCTGGAGGGGGGAAGATTCAGGGGAGAAAGGAGGAGGTGCTACTTCACTGAGAGGGTGGTGGAGCCATGGAATGTGCTGCCTAGGGGGCTGGTGGAGACAGAGACGGTGGAGGAGTTCAAGACGGGGTGGGACAGGTACAGGGGAAGGGTTCTGGAAGCAAAATCCAATGCAGCGAGAATATCCAGAACTGGGAAGGGAGAAGCCAGAGAAGGCAAGAGGGCAGCAACGTCAGTTCCCAGGGTGGAGGCTGACCAAATGAGCAGACGAGAAAGACAGTTAGGCCTATTCTGCTGGCATTTTAGTATGTTAGTATGTAATTAATGCAAACATAAAATATGTTCTTTTTTAGCTTGTCAGATTCTTTACATTATTTCACTCTTCATTTCTTAGGGACTTGAACATCTGTTTTTAGTTGAGACATAAGAAAAGACACAGCACCCAAACAATTTCATATTGCAGTGTCTAGGCCACTTCAGCTGTCACTATGAATCTGGATCCTTTTACTAAGATAAATAAAAGCACTGAAAACTTGATAATTGTTTTATTATTCAGAAATATCAGGAGTACGTTGGAGAATAAAGCAGGAATGAATCACACAATATAAAATATGATTTATCATTGACATATATTTAATAAGGCATCTTCCCTGCAAATGCTTTCTCATTCTGAACAGCAAATAAAAAAAAAATAAAATGCATTCTAACGAGTTGTCATCATCATCTTTCTATCATAACCTTGAAATTTAAATTCTGATTGGATAATTTTATCTATTCCGTGATGGAAGGAGAATGAGCTGTCACTTTCAATGAATCAATGATGGTTTTAAATTGTGTTTTCATTTAAAGAGACACAGCAGAATTTTGGAAGACTTTATGTGAACTCATATTAAGCAAATCTTCACTGCTTCTCCTCGGGTGGAAGACTTGTCTTCTGTATGAATTCTTATTTTTATATCAGTCTGTATGGAAATGCATCTGAAGATCAATTTTTCTTTCCCAGCACCATGAGGAAAGTTATTTCTCATTAATTGCCACTTGTTGATGGAAGCAAATCTAAAAGCCATTGCAGGAGTCCTTGGGCGCATGGAATCAAATTGAATCGAATAGTGAAACTCAATACCATATCAAGGCAAATCTAGCAGGCTGTGTGACATGGTACTTCTCTAGCACTGATGCAATTTCCGATAAACAGTTTTGCTAATTATAATTCCAGCATAAGTATACATAAAAAAGGTCTGTTATGTAACATTTGTGCTAAATATTTTCAAGTAACATAGTCTTCCATAAAAAGAAGGAAGAGGGGAGAGACCCATGTGCAAAATATATCAAACAGAAAAATAGCTTAACAATAAGCAAGCAGTCAGTCCAGGCCCACTGCTGCTACAGAGCTCCTAGCTCATGACTATGCTCTGCCAGTAAGGCTGAAATACAATATTAGATTTGCCATCAGTCATGTCAGGGCAATACAATATATGAATTCTCTATGTGGAGCTATATCCTTTAGAGAGAGATATAACCCATGGAATCAGAATTATGAAAGCCAGCTATTGAGTTCAACAAATTCTGTTATTCACTGAAGTTGGGTGTGGAGGTTGCACAAGATTTGGGCTACTAACATAACATAAGATGTTGTTTTCAAATCCTTTTAATCAATTTACATGCTAAAACTTTAAGTTGTGAAGGAGTCCAAGGACTGATTACTGGGATTCAAATGTTGGTTTGGTTGTACTTTCAGAACTGGTGCTCTTGGCAAAATCTGACAACAACCTAAATAGCAGTTTCATTCAGGATTGAGTTCCAGTTGATGGGGGCTTAGTGTGGATTAAGGATTTGTGTGATAGGGTCACTAAATGAAAACAGGAAGACAAAGGGAGTGATTGGTAGGTTAAGAAGGGCTGGTGGGGACTGTGCAGAGGAGAATTAGGAAAAAGCAGATATCCTGAATAAATACTTCTGTTCAGTCTTCACAGAGGGAGGGGAAGGGGTTGGACCATATAAAAGCAACAGGGGTACGTGAGAGGGAGAGACATACTGTAAATCGTTTTACAGAGGAGGGAGTCCTGAAGGGACTGGCAAATCTGAAAGTGAACAAAATTACAGGGCCAGATGAGGTATATCTAAGGGTATTGTGTAGAGCCAGGTATAATCTACAAATTCTGAATTTGCTGAAATTTTGGGAACATTTGCAAATTTACTGGAAATTTCCAAATATTCTGATTTTGGCAAAGTCTGAATCCTCTGAATCTGCTTGCTGAATACTTCCCAATATGTTTGCAATATTTTTCCCTGCTGTTCAGTGATCCCCCCACCCGAAACATTTCCTAATATGTTCACAAAGGTTTTTGCTGGTGTCTAGTGGTCCCCCCACCCCCATAAACTCACAGTTGCATCAGTATACATCCCACCACGTGAACATGTTACAGGCTTCCAAATGATCGCAGACTTCATGGACAACTGCACCTCCTGTGGTGAGACTATTGTAATGGGTGACCTAAATGTAAATTGGCTTGCTCCAGAAGCTGACCCATATAAGGATGCCATTGCTGCCCTAAACATTACTCAAATGGTTGCCTCTCACACTAGGTTTAATTATAAATCTGGTAGTAGCTCCTTACTTGGCCTGATCCTCACCTCTCATCCCAACAGAATAACTAACACGGAAGTTCTCCCAGATGCCCTCAGTGAGCACTATCCAGTTATTTGCCACTGGTCAAACAAGGCACCTAAACCTAAGTCCTCTTTATCCTATAAAAGAATCTTAACAAAATTAAAACTTCTACAATTCTTTGCTGCCCTGTCAGTGGTTGACTGGACACCCCTTGACTCCTTGAGCAGTGTTGACCAAGCACTTGACTTCTTCATTGCCTAGTTTAACAAAGTTTGTAACAGTTTTGTCCCCCTATGTAAATGCAAAACTCAATCTACCACTAATCACTGGATTAACTCTGAACTCATCTCCATGATGCGAAACTGAGATAACCTCTGGCACCGAGTCATGGACTCAGGGAAACCACATGATATGCAGCTCTATAAGGAGATTGACACTGGCCACAATAGCTATATGCAGAGCCAAGCAAGTCTTCTACAACCAGGAAATTACTAAGTACTGGAGAAATAGCAAACCCTTCTGGAAGAAGATCAATAGCCTCACGGGTAAACCAAGAAAATCCTCCCCCACTATGATTGAGGTTAATGGCTCCACTTTACAGGACCCCAAAGAAATAGCGGACTCCTTAAATCTCACTTTTACTGATCTTAGCAGTGTCCTTCCCCCCAACTTCTTTGACAACTCTGCCCAGCCCTGCCTCAATAATAAAATCAATCTCTACAGTAATACCCTCCATGTCTGAAGCTAAAAGATATCTTAACAAAGTGCTAAGCAAAGCCAGTTTCAGCAGCAATACCCTTGAACTTAAACTCCTCTCTCTCTCTCTCTCTCTCTCTCTCCCTTGACGTTGCCCTACAACCTTGCACTAAACTTCTGAATCTCTCACTCTCTCATAAACAATTCCCCCAGCTGTGGAAATCAGCTGTGGTCGCACCCATTCATAAAAGTGGTGATAAGTCTCTTCTCTCTAACTACTGCCCTATCTCTATCCTCCCACCACTCTCCAAGGCGTTGGAACGAATTTTAACTTATCAGTTATCTGAACACCTCAACAAATATAACTTACTCTGCCCACAACAACATGGCTTTAGAAAAGACCATGGTACTACCACTGCCCTGCTTGACTTCACCAGTCATATTCATAAGGCTGATTGACACTGGCCACCTACTGGGTGCGTTGTTCATTGATTTGACCAAGGCATTTGACACCGTGAACCACCAGGTCCTGCTTCACTCACTCTCCTCCCTTGGACTATCTAATGACCTAACCAAATGGCTTGAAAGCTACCTCTGGCAAGGAGCCAAAAAGTCAAAATTATTGACTCTCTCTGAATTGCCCTTCCTGCCCGCTCTGGTGTACCACAGGGTTCCATCCTTGGCACTCTACTTTTCAGCCTTTTCATCAATACTCTTCCTGCAGCTTACAATAATAACTTAATACTCTATGCCGATGATGCAGTCCTCTATTCCTCCCATACTGACCCTGTCTCACTCTCCAAGGTGCTACAGATGAACTTCAACCTAGTTGAAACCTGGCTCGCCAACATAAGCTGTTGATGAATTACAAAAAAACAAAGTCCATGTTGTTCCATAGCTCTCACAGCAAATACAGATCCCTATACTTCACCATACATAATCAACTGGAACACCTACTTGAACAAGTGCAGGAGTTTAAATACCTTGGTATTACCCTTAATTGCACAATGTCTTTCTGTTCACATGTTCAACACATCTCAAAATCAGTCAACTCAAGAATTGGGGTCCTATTTCACCACCGTCGCTGTCTCACCAAAGAAGCTATGTGCACAGCCATAACTGCCTCAGTCCTTCCTGTTATTGATTATGGGCTTGTCTTCTATGGGGCTGCCATTGATACTGCCCTAAAATGGGTCAAGACAGCCCTTAACAAATGCTGTAGACTTCAAACTGGTGAAGGGAAGCATACACATACCTGTGATCTCTACAAGCAATCCAACTGGCTCAATCTAAATAGTAGACTTGTCTACCAGACCTGCCTACTGGCTAAGAGAATTTGTCTTAACCTCACACCCCCTGAAACTCATACCTTAATGTTGCCCGCAGTCACTGCACATTTTATGTGCAGTTCCCTCAAACCAACATTTATCGTTCCATTCTGCCATGACAACAAGGCTCAACATGCTTTCCACACCAGGGCCACCCTGCTGCTAAACAACCTTCCCCCTGAAATTGCAGCTGAAAACAAACTTGGCCCATTCAAACATAAACTCTGCCAGCAACTCACTGACCTCAGCAGTTGTGACTGCTCTGCCTAGGCTTGTGGCTTTGTTTCACCTCACCCTCCTCTTCTCTCTTCCCTTGCTACCCTCCCCACTTCTCTCCACCCCTCCATCCCCTGCTACTCCCCGTCTCTCTCCCACTCCCACCTACCATTCTACCCCCTCACCTCCCACCTACCATTCCATGCGCTCTCCCACTCCTCTCCTTCTGTCTCCTTCTCTCTATCACTCTATCTCTTGTTGCTCTACCCCAGACTACCTAGCACTTATGTTTCTGTTCTTGCACTTACAACAATGTCAAATCCTTGACTGCCTACCCCCTTTCCCCACCCCTCCCCTCTTATCCCCACCCCTTGCTCCATTTATGTCACCCCAGGATGGTTTTTATTTGTGTTTGTGTCTTGCTATATATACAAACCGTATTGTTAATTGTGCATTGATATTTGCCACTGACTGTTTGCTACTGTGCAAGTCTATACACATGTACTGTCTTTTGCTACTAAGATAACCTCCTGACCTGTATTGTATCTTACCTCTGCTTACTTCTGTGTTAACCTCCTGACCCTGTATTGTATCTTACCACTGTTTTTCTTGCACCCATTGCTGACGCGGAACCTTCGTAAAAGAACCATTGGTTCAAAGGTATTTGTAATCCTAGAAATAAATAAATAAAATAAACTTCTGATATGTTTGCAAAGTTGTTTCATGGTGTCCATTGGTCCCACCATCCTCACTGTGGTTTCCTATCCCACTGCCCCCCACCTGCCGACTTGTCCCCTGCACCCTCCCACCATAGGTTTGACACTTACCCACAAACCTATCTGACCCCGGCACACCATCCCCCCAACTGGCAACTGGCACAGACACTCCACTCAACTCCACTGTTGTCTGCTGACTGGCAGGTCATGATCATGCACCTTACTGTATTCAGCTGATAACAGTAGGTGTGCAACCATGACCTGTCAGCGGGTGGATGACAACAGGGATGAGTGGAGGATCTATGCCAGTCATCAATACGGGGGCTATTTGGTGTTGAATGGGCTTGTGGGTGAGTGTTGTACCTACAGGGAGAGGGTGCAGGAGACAAGTCAGGCAGGTGGAGGGGTGTTGGGATTTGAACTACGGAGAGGGAGTGGTAGCACTGGACACCAGGGAAAAACTTTCCATGCATATTGTGAAGTGTTTGTGGGGACAACTGGATACCAGGGAAAAACATTTTGAGCATATTGGAAGTGTCTTGGGGGGGCAAGGGGACCATGGACACAAGGGAAACACTTTTCATCATATTGGGAAATGTTCAGTGGGGGCAGGAGGATCAGTGAACACCAAGAAAAAGTTTTGCAAACATATCAATAAGTGTTTGGGTGGTGGGGGACCACAGGAACCCCCAGAAAAAAATTGCAAACAGACTGAGAACT